>CANTUQ010000001.1:12676250-13295000 GCA_947683425.1 Excoecaria cochinchinensis | reverse complement strand
GAGGATAATGATGCTTTTTTGTCTATTCCTGAACATGTCAATAATTACGGTTATAGAGATGGGATTTTCTGAGATTTTCTTTATCTTTATGATGGGGGGTTACAAACTAGTACACTAATCCCCATTATTGTCAGCAATTAATCTTGATTAAATTCTAATCTATCATATTCTTGTTTTTTTTTTCAACTTTGAGATCATTTTTGTCTCTGTTTAATTAATAATGGACTTATCGTATTGTCAAAGAGCTTGTATTGAATTGTAAAAAAGAGTATTTATTGCGTTTTTCTTCTTTACAGCTGCAGATTACATATCTGGAAACAAGGTCATAGAAACTACAATGTTCTTGATATATAGAGAAACAAATGAAATTCACTCTAAATAGCTTCCAGATTTGCAAGATTTTACAAGAATTGATATAGGACTTATGAATTGCTGTTTCTTGATGAATAATGCTGATTCTTGCTAATAAGTTCATTTAAAATTCAACTTGAGTTCATCAATCAAAGCATTCAGATTAGAATAGGATGATCCACCTTCTTCAACAGCCTTCCTTGCCATATCTCCAAATGCCTCCGTTTTCTTCCTCATTTCTTCAGCTTTTTCACCTTCCATTATCTGATTTATAGCCTTCTTTAAATATTCACTCTTTACAATGCTATCACCATAAATTGTCCATTCCTGAACACCAACACTTATACCAATTTTCAATACATCAGTAACCAACTTTTCATTATAGAATTGCTCGCCTCCTATAGGCCAAGTCACCATTGGAACTCCAGCAGTTATTCCTTCAAGTGTGGAATTCCATCCGCAATGAGTCACAAATCCTCCTACCGCTTCATGATCAAGAATTAGAAGTTGTGGTGCCCATCCTCGAATTATCAGTCCTTCTCCTTCCATCCTTTCTTCAAATCCTTCAGGTAACCATTCTTCGCCTTCTTCTTCAGAATTCTTGTTTCTCCTGACAACCCATATAAATTGTTGTCCAGAAGATTCAAGTCCAATTGCAATCTCTTTAAGCTGAGATGCTTTGAAATTGGTTACAGTACCGAAGCATATATAGACAACAGAATTGGATTTCTTGGAATTCAGCCATTTCAAGCACTCATGTTCATCAATGGACGATTCCTTTCCTCTTCGTGCTTTATCTTCACTATCTCTATTGCATAGTGAAACTGGGCCGATATGCCATGCTCTTCTTCCAAATACGTTTCTGTAGTGATCAGCATATGCAGGCTCAAGCTCATAAAAAGTATTCACAAAAACTCCTAATAAGCTCTTGGGGTCTGATTCGTTGGCTGACTTAAACAGTTTTATAAAGTCATTCTCACTATCTGGTCTCTCATCTAAACTTAGCATCTGCTTTGGTAACATCTTTATTTCTCCTGGAATATTAGGAATGATGAAGGGTTCAGAATCTGATGGAACTTTCTTATGTGGCTCGTACTGAATAGTAGATATTATAGTGCACAAAGCAAAGTAACATTGGCCATGAAAACCAATCCTGGGAATTCCAAATTTGGAAGCAGAATCAGTAGCCCAGGGAAACAACGAATCAGCAACAAGGCAATCTGGACGGATGTCTCTCAGGAGTTTCTCCAGGGCTTCCTGAAGCAAAGTTGTGGCCCTGTAGAATTTATCTATAATGTCCCAACCTACTTGGCTTGAACTAAGGAAGTCCACATGTTCACATCCTTCTGGCAATCCAACCTTAACGGTAGGAAGCTGAATTAATTGAACATCGATATCGAAACCCGAGTTTTTGGTTCTTTGGATCTGCTTGGAAACGAGAGGTTCATTAAGAGGAGTGGTGATTATTGTAGTCTTGAGGTTTCTTGAAGCAAAGAGCTTGGCTATGTCCACTAATGGTATCATGTGGCCATGAGCCATGAGGGGAAGGAAAAATATATGTGATTTATGAGTTTCGACAGCCATGATCGCCTTGAATTGGAGCTGAAAAGAAAGAAGATTTAATTGGCTTTTATAAGACAAATTAAGCTAGCAGAACTAACTTCACTTTGTGATAAAGAAAACAATGGAATTAGAAATTATTTTAGTAAAATTATTGGCTATATGTTGGAGTTGCAAAGATTCTGCTGATTCGGCTTTATGATTTTCTCCATATAAAATCTTGGATTAGTTGGAGATAAGCAACTCAAGTGGAGCAAGCTGGACGGCCATGTATAAAACATTACCTGTTAGCCTTTAGTGTGTTTGGTGAGCTTTAACCATCAGATATTTAAATTTAAAGGGTGTAAAAAGGACTGATAATTGTTGCTGATCGACTAATTTAATGATTTAAGTCACTATGAAGCACGTATGAGCCTATAATTATCAAGCCCAACTTTCGAAGGCCAATCACTGGTTTTATGGATATGTTGCTTGATGGTCTATAGATATTACATGGTGATCAAAAAATAAAAATGGCCGATTTATCATATAGGATAAATTTATCTTCTTCCAAACTAGATTTCAAAACCATATTTTAAAAGGAAAAACTGTGATCAAAGCAGCATGCTAATTCTATCCTATATTTTGTTTTTGTTGTTTCCTTTTCATTAACTTGTGTAATAATGTTCTTTTTGGCCCGATTTATTCGGTACAAGCCGAATATGAGAATCAAAGCTCTTTCAGTATGAATTTTCTTTATATATCCAAAGATTTGGTACTGAACCATTTGAATCAACCAATATTGGTAATTGATAATGTTGTTTCCAATTTACTATTATGGTTTCATTAAACTTAAATTAAACGTTGATAAAATAAAGCTAATTTGGGCCAGGCTAAGAGGCTTATAAGCCTCCAGGCCCTACACAGAACACAGGGTCTTCTAATTGTGTAGAAAGCTTGCAAAAATGCGGCCAATATATATTCATACTCACTCTTTATTTACACACTTGTAGTTGTATAACAGAAATTTTTTCCTTTATTTTTGCAGTTTTAGTTACTGATATGGCTAGTACTAGGCTAAGAGACATGGAGCAGCTAATGAACTCCGAACAGCAACACCAGCAGACGGAGACTGCCCTCCGCGATTCGACTATAGTAACTCATCCTTCTAGCTGATTGCCTTCTAAGTTCAAATACCTCAATGCACAACTCCTTGAAAATGAACTAGGAATAGTTCCTTGTAAGTTATTCTTGCCTAGTTGCAGAACTGAAAGATTACTGCTGAAACTTTCCAAACATGGAGGAGCCCTTCAAACTATTATTGGACAAGTCGAGAACTTCAAGAAATTGTAGTTTGCAAAGTGAAGAAGAAACCTCCCATGGACCAGAAAAATGATTTCAATTCAACTGAATTGAAACTAAAGAAGTAGCTTGAGAGATTGCGGGACGTAAGTCTCCAGAAAATTTATTGTTGGCTAAGATTAATAACCCCAAAGACTTTGCATTACCAATATCAGGTGTCAAAGAGCCTTCAAATTGGTTCATGCTAAAATCAATGATAAAAAGATTAGGCAAACCCCATGTACCAGCAGGAACGGGACCTGAAAGTGAATTATCAAAGACTTACAATTTGCATAGCTTTCAGGAATTTGGCCAGTCAAATTGTCATGCAGGATAAGCAAATGAGTCATCTTCCCATTCTTGCACACGTCAGGAGGTATAGAACCTGTCAAGATATTCTCTGAAACATCAGTGAAACGGAAATCTTCCTGTGATCCAATCTCTCAGGAAGTGTGCCTGTTAATTTATTCATATAAGGACAAAGTTCTTCAAGGAACTTGAATTCAGCAAACTCCTCGGGAATCTTGCAGGAGAATTGATTTATGAAAAGTTGCAAAGAAGCAAGCTGCCAAAACTTGCTCAGCTTCCCAATTCCTGCTGGGATTTTTCCAAACAATTGATTATTATAAAGCTCAAGATCTTTAAGCAGAGTAAGCTTTGAAATTCCCTCAGGAAGCTCCCCTCTGCTGCTGCAATTACTAAGATAAAGCCAGTATAACTTGTTAAGCCTTAATACCTCAATGGGGAAAGAACTAGTAGCAGCAAATGGATTATCACCAAGGCTAAGGAATTCAAGATTGGTAAGGTTTTGCAGCGAGTTCCATGGGAAAGAACCCGAAAAACCACTCCCATTTAAACTCAAGAGCTTCAATTCATGCAAACTAGACAACTCAGGAGCCTGTCCAGAAAATGAATTCCAACCCAAATCCAAAACCTGCAAGTTTCTGCAATTTTTCAAGTCCTCAGAGATGTCACCTTGGAGAAAATTCTTCCCCATGGAAATCTTCTCCCAGTGATTGCAATTGGCAGACCGAATTGAAAGGAAGAACACCCTCAAGCTGATTTTGACCAAGATTAATTTCCTTGACAAATCCATTATCATTGCAAGTGATTCCAGTGAAGTTGCAGACTGAATTTTGTTGTGTCCATGAAATGAAGACATTTGTTTTTATGCTATTGAGAGCAGATTTCAAGTTTAGAAGTATTTGAAGTTGGTCTGATTTGGATGGAGAAAGTAGCATCAGAAGAACGATAAAGAAATACAACATCAAATAATGCCATTGCCGGAAATTCTGTCAGACCGACATGCCGGCGGGTGAGGGCTTTGGAGAGGTTTAGATTCTTAGTGTTTGTAATAAGAGAAGTGTGGAAACATAAGATTTGGTAGGCAATAAGATAAACGAGGGTGGATTTAAGATAATTAGTCTCTAAAATGCTTGCCTTTTGCTTCTTTACAGTTGCTGATCAAAGATCTGAAAACAAGTGTAGAAACTAGAATGTACTTGATAGAGAAACAAATAAAATCGACTCTAAAAAAGTAGGAATGACACTTTACAGAGATTTGCTTCGTTGCTGAGTTTTTCCAATCATTCTTTAACGAACAACAATTATTCCACATAATCATATCCTTTCTGATTTTATTGGAAAATCTAATATTCATTTTTAGTATTGCTAAGTTAAACTTATCGATATGATTTATTTGAATAGGAACGATGAAGTAGTAATCGAAGAAGAAGTTGGTGCGGTGGGTTGAAGCTGCATCACCACCACCAACAAGGTTGCCATATAGTTAAAAATATGGTGGCAAATAGTAATAATATATCAAATTATAGGCTTGTGAAGGTGAAGATGGAAAGTGTGGCAAAAGCAATCTCAGGCTTTTCCAATCTTATCAATCACTTGGAGAGGTCTTGATCTCAATGTTTCCCAAATGTGAGTGTCGATTTCTTAATTTTTAGTCTTATTTGGGTTGATTAACAAAACAAGGCCTAATGGGTTGTTCATTAATTTATAATATATAACACACATGCCAACAATTTCAAGATAAAGATGGAGACTGGCTGCTTGCAGGAGATGTTCCATGGCAGTACGTTTATTAATTTTTTAGACAATTTTTTGTTCATGTAATGAGCTTAATAATAGATTGTCATGAAAAAAAAATTGAAAATTGATTTTCTTACATTATTTGTAATGTATTGATGGCATTGTCTACGAATGACTTAAAATTTAGCTTATGAACATTATATTCTGGAGTGGCTAAACTTTGTATTTCTCCTTTGCTAGCCCTTCTAAATTTTTTTTTTTTTTTTTAAAGAAATTCATGTTTTTGCAGGACATTTATGGAGTTTGTGCAGCGTCTGGAGCTGCAGAGAAGTGGAGGTTGAAATGTTCTGGCAGCATTCATTTTCTCCCTTCACAAAACTCGAATCCAAAACTTTACTACACAATCATTTGAATAGCTAATGTTGTTTTCAGTTTACTGATATAGTTTCATTAAAACCTGGATAAAATAAAACTAATCTGGGCCAGGCTAAGAACCTCCAGGCCCTATACAGATCAAAAGGTCTTCTAATTGTGTACAGAGCTTGCAAAAAAAGAGACAGAACTTCACATTTTCCTTTGAAAAATGCCGAGAGAGAAAAGTCCTGGCCTCAAGATCCTTTGGATATGGACAATCGCCACCGCTGCCAGTATATACTCACTCTCACTCTGATTTTAACTCTGTATTTATACGCATGAATGCCAAATTTTTTCTTTATTTTTGCAGTTTTAGTTACTGCTGTGGCTAGGACTAGGCTGAGAGACATGGAGCAGATAATGAACGCCGAACAGCAGCAACAGCAGACGCAGAGTGCTCTCGGCGATTCCACTATAGTAGACAACTCACAGGAGACCCAAGAGAAGTGAAATCTTGAATTTTTAGTTTCCAATTTAAGTTCCCATTTTTGTATTTTTCAATTTTCTTGCAAATCTTTCACAAAGTTAGAAGCTCGATTTTGATTCTGCGAATGTCGGTTATTTGTTCGGTTAATTTCTAGATAGAATACATTATCGAATGTTTGAATCTATTTTAATGGCTTTACGAGCGTCGCAAAGGTGTTTGTTGAATTGCCTAAGTGAAGTATTTTCTTATGCGAGAAAGCAAACTCCAATTTGGTTACGATGACGCCAATCAGACTGCTGAAGCTACTGATTTGGATAATATATTTAACATATTGGCCAAATCCAGGTCAATGGCTTATTCTGCTGATAAAAAGATCCTTCTCAAAGTTTTACAGAAATTTGCTTTGCAGCTTTGTTCTCATGTTTATTGATCAGCACAATATTTTCTTCTGGGTATAACCATGTGTCATCGAACTTTACCAATTAATTTGGATTCGCACGCCACAAATGAACCCAACACAATTTAGAGAGAAGAAAAAATAGTAAATAAAGGGATAACTCAAAATGATTTTGCTCTTACTCTTATATTTCTAATTTTTGCCATTAAATTAATCAAAATGATATATTTTAGCGATAGTGGTGGTTTTTTTTCAACTGAATTTTTTAAAAATTGACTAATTTTATCTCTAATTTTTTTTATCGCTTTTTACCTCTAACTATTTAAAATAGGGCAATTTTGCCTTTATATCATACATCAACCTATCACATGATGTGACTATCATCTATTTTAAGGATAATATATATATATATATATATATATATATATATATATATATATATATGTTAAATCAACTAATATGCGGAAGCAATTAACAAAGAATCCTAATAGAATAATCAAATCAACCAAAATATTAAATCATATGGCATAATTATAAAGATTACAGGAATAGAAAACTTACTTGATGATTCCATTATACTAATGAATATCCCAAATGCAGATAATAAGCAATGTTTTTCAATCACGATATCGAATGATCTTCAATTTGCCCTTTGATGATATAAGGGCTTATTTAATTCTTGATTATTGAAAAATCCTTAGAGCAGAGTATTTGGTTTTTGAAGGGTGGAAGTAAAAAAACGTATATTGAGAAAAAATGTCTTTTGATGAATTAAAAATACCTTTTAATTCACAAAATACCAAAAGACCCTTATACTTTTACCATTATACAAAATACCACTCAAACTTTTATTTTCACGATATGGGACGGAGGGGTTTACACCCGATAATTGCCTCTTCAATACTACACTAATCATCACCGTGTGTACAACAATGGTAATTATCAATTACTTAAAATATATGAATCAACATTAGAAATTAAAAATTTCTAACATTCTCCCACTTGATTCATATATGACATATTAACATAAATTTGAGCTCACTTAAATAATGCAATATACAAGTCACAACTTCGTAAGAACTAAACCGACCGAATCATGGCGGTCACGGGCCTGACAAACGTCCCGATTCCTTCCATGTATCACAAGTCAATCCAATTCAAACAGTCATAATTTGATAAGATAAACACCAGAAAATATCTTATCCCACAATGTCTTAAAATAAGACCCAACATCTATAATCATAACAAATTATGCATAGCTGAAATATGATTCATAGATAAGCAAAATCTAAACAAACATCGATATCTAGAGTATCAAATAAACATAAATGTGCAATCCATAAATTCATACATGTATGACCAATCATCCGCTATACAAGGACTTCGCGACTACTCCCATTTCACTAACATGGAAAATAAATATCTTAGGAGCTAGCCCTTTAGTCAACGGATCCGCAATCATATCATTGGTGCCAATGTGCACTATTTGAACTCTTTGATTTTGCACCTCTTTTTTGACAGATAGATACTTTAAATCCATATGCTTGGCACCCTTGGAGTATCTATCATTTTTAGAGAAGAACACTGCTGCCATATTATCACAATAAATCCTCAATGGTTTAGCAATGGTACCAACGATGCCTAAACCACCAACAAAATTGCGCAGCCACAATGATTGAACCGTAGCTTCAAAGCATGCTACAAATTCAGCCTCCATAGTGGAAGTAGCAATGACAGACTGCTTACCACTCTTCCATGAGACAGCTCCATCAGCTAGAAGGAACAAATAGCCAAATGTGGACTTTCGGGTATCCGAACATCCGGCATAGTCTGAGTCCGAGTAACCAACAACCTCAAGGTTATTAGTTCTTCTATATGTGAGCATGTGATCCTTAGTGCCTTACAAGTACCTCAAAACTTTCTTTGCAGCTCTCCAATGAAATAGTCCGGGATTTGATTGATAACGACCCAACATACCAACCGCAAAACTTATATCCGGTCTAGTACAGGTCTGAGCATACATCAAACTCCCAACTAAAGAAGCATAAGGGATATTATCCATTTCTTTACACTCCATGTCATTCTTGGGACATTGAGATAGACTGAAATTATCCCCTTTCTGGATGGGAACTGGACTAGGTGTGCATGATTCCATTTTAAATCTTTCTAGAACTTTGTTGATGTAAGCCTTTTGAGACAGTCCTAAAATTCCTTGTGATCTATCCCGAAATATTTCTATTCCGATCACATAGGAAGCCTCACCCATATCCTTCATCTCAAAGTTACTAGAAAGGTAATCCTTAACATCATGCAATAACCCACGATCATTAGCGGCAAGAAGAATATCATCTACATACAACACAAGGATTACAAACTTGCTTCCCACAACCTTCATGTAGATACACCGGTCAACGGTCATTTCTACAAACCCATATGACAATACAGTATCATTAAACTTCAAGTACCATTGTCGAGAAGCTTGTTTTAATCCATAGATTGATTTCTTCAACCTACATACCAGATTTCCTTCATTTGTGGTCTCAAAACCTTGAGGTTGATCCATATATACCTCTTCTTCCAAATCTCCATTGAGAAAGGCTGTTTTAACATCCATTTGGTGAAGCTCAAGATCAAAATGAGCCACCAAAGCCATTACAATCCTTAAAGAGTCCTTTCTAGAAACCGGAGAGAAAGTCTCTTTGTAGTCAATGCCATCCTTTTGAGTGTAACCTTTGACAATAAGTCTGGCTTTGTACCTCTCGACATCCTTAGAGTCTCTCTTGGTCTTAAAGACCCACTTACAGCCGACTCTTTTAGAATCCTTCGGCAATTTCGTCATTTCTCAGACATTGTTGTCAGCCATAGATTTCAACTCTTCCTTCATGGCCATCAACCACTTGTCAGAATTTTTACTGCTCGTGGCTTGGTCAAAAGAGGCTGGGTCATTGTCAATGCTCAAGTCACTCTCATGCTCAAGTGCATAAACTATATACTCATTTGAAATAGCTGATCTTTTCTCTCGAGTAGACCTCCTTAATGCTATTTCTTCTTGAGGTTGCACTTGCTCATTAACTTGGGCATTTTCTTCCTCTTCTTGAATAATGGCATCCACAATTGGGTTTGGAGCATCCATTTGTTGTTGTTACATATTAATGCCTTGTGGCAATGCTACAATAATAGGAACATCAACTTGAGATGGATCACTTGATGGGTTTTGGTCCATCAATGACTCTCTTATCTCTACATTACGTGCTCCCACACTCCCACGGACTCTGCCATTTTCAATGAAGCGAGCATTCCCAGACTCCACAATTCTCGTACTATGGTTAGGACAATAGAATCTATACCCTTTTGACCTCTCCGGATATCCAATGAAATAACCACTAATGGTCCTGGAATCCAACTTCTTTTCATGTGGATTATATATCCTCACTTCGGCTTGACAGCCCCACACGTGAAGATGTCTTAAACTAGGCTTCCTAGATGTCCACAGTTCATAAGGTGTCTTAGGAACTGCTTTACTAGGTACCCTATTCAATATGTATGCGGCTGTCCTCAATGCATACATCCACAATGAACAGGTACAGAACTATCGTTCACCATACTCCTTACCATTTCCATCAATGTACGATTACGCCTTTCAGCTACACCATTTTGATGTGGCGATCCGGGCATTGTATACTATGCACAAATGCCCTTAGACTCAAGGAGTTTCTTAAATGGACCTGGAATTTGTCCAACTTCCGATGTCTTTCCATAATATTCACCACCTCTATCGGAATGTATTACCTTAACCTTTTTATTTAACTGTCTCTCAACCTCTATAATGAATGTCTCAAGGACATCAACCGATTGAGTTTTTTCATGCAGTAAATATAGGTAACAGTACCTAGAGTAATCATCAATAAAGGTGATAAAATACCTCTCACCGCCCCAAGACGATACATCGAAAGGACCGCAAATATCTGTATGTATTAAATCAAGTAATCCACTACTCCTTATGGCAGCCTGTTTTGATACATGTTTGGTTTGCTTACCCTTAATACAATCCACACAAGTATCATTCCAATTGGTAAAATCCAATTGAGATAAAACTTCACTTTTAATTAGTCTCAAAATCCTCTCTTTGGATATATGACCGAGTCTTTTATACCACAAGTCAGCAGAAGACTCATTGAGTGCATTCCTTTTCATACCAATATCACATTCAACATCAACATTAAACAGGGAATAACAAAAGTATAATTTAGATTGAAACAATACAAAGTATCTAACAATAAACCAGTACCACAAAGGTTTGTTCCACGATACAATGAAAAACAACCATGTCCAATCCTAAAATTAAATCCTAAAACATCCAACCTAGAAACAGAAACAAGATTTCTAGAGCAATCAGGAACATATATACACTTCTCTAGATCAAGGCAATAGCCCGTATCTAATACAATTCTATATGTACCTACACCTTCAATTCTAGCTTTCATCTCGTTTCCCATAAATAGAAAGCTTTCACTTTCTGGCATTCGGTGGAGATTTAGGTAACCCTGCATAACATTAGAAACATGAGTGGTTGCACCAGTATCAAGCCACCAAGTATTAGAAGGTACTTCAATTAGATTTGATTCAAAGCATACTGAAACAAAATGCATACCTCTTTTCTCAAACCATGCTTTCCTCTTTAGGCAATCAGCCTTCTTGTGCCCAGGTTTGTTGCAAAAGAAACATTTCAGAATCTTTTCAACCTCTCCCTGCCCTTTACCAGGCTGCACCTTAAATGGCTGCTTTCCCTTGTTCTTCCATTTCTTACTTAGAGCTTTGCCGCCACTAGAACCAGCGTTTGAATTACCATGATAGGCAAAGTTGGCTTGGGGAAGTTTAACCTTAAGATCTTCCCTTTGCCTTGCCTCCTCTTGCATGAGCATGGCCTTAGTATCTGAAAGAGACCATTTTTCCTTAAGTTGGTTGTAAGTTCTCCGAAATTGCTTAAAATCATCACCCTTACATGATTTTAGCATGAACTCAACCAACACCCTCTCACCAAGATCCACATCCAAACTTTTGAGCCGGTTGTAGGTATTCACCATGTGAGTAATGTGTTCATCCATTGACTGAGCTATAGTGTACTCTCTATTAGATAAATCATTAATTAGAGCAGCAACAACAGACTTATCCACAATATCTGTCATAGTACACTTCTTAATCTCAGCCATAAATTCCCTCACATTTTCAGTCTTGGGCTGAGAAGGCTTAACATTAGGCGCTATGCTAAGCTTAAGAAAACTCATCATAAGCCTATTTGACCTCTCCCAGTTCTCCCACAATTTCTTGTCTGCCTCCGAACTAGTATCGGTCGGTTTAGTGGGCTCATCCATAACTCTGAATCGAGTCCCAAAAGGCCAGCATTTAGCTTGACATATTCGATCCAATCATCATAGTTTTGCCCATTAAACTTGATACCATTGACAGCCATATTTGACATAGTAGAGATCACTGCAAACATTTACATCTCACATATCAATTGCTTTGAATTTAAACAACAGTTCAGACTATAACATACCAAAACATTGCATTTAAATTCACCTTTGGGCTAAATCTAAACACAACTAACAATCATCAAATATGCATCATTCATATAACATATATAAGGTTAATCATTAAGTTTACATTAACATATAAGTCATCTTTGGATGTACATTATATATTTAATCAAACAAAATTTGTAACCTACTTCAATTGTTATTGAACATGAGTAAGATCTACCTTTGGGTAACCGTATAACTACATGTTAATAACTATAAATGTTTATTATTCTTAAATGTCACTCATGATGCTGTATCAAATAAACATTTATAAACATAATTCAAATCATTTAACGAACTCCGAGTGGGCCACTTTGGTGACTAACGCACTCACTAAAATATTAAAGATTTAAATCATGTAAACTTAAATTATTAAGTTTAATAATATCATTATAATACTTAAATTAATGAATTATTAAACTAAGGCTTTTGTATAAAAAAAAAAAATTGAAATGGTGGTTAACGTGCACAGTAAGTTATATTCAGCCATGAAATATTGTATGCACAAAATGAACATTAATTTAATACATTAACAAATATATGTGAAACATTAGATGTTGATAGAAGTGGAAAGTTGGCCTTATAATTTTCCTCAATTGCAAGATTTCCCATTTTCAAATCAACGAGTTACTATTATGCATGTGCAAAAAGTCATTGAATAAACAAGAATGCACTATCCATTCTCAATTCACAAAACAGGACAAAACTTTGGCTTATCAAAAACAGTGCCGCAATAAAGCAATAACAATTTGATTTTATTAAAACCAAAACAAAACCATGGCACTGTTAAAAACAAATATTTTCGGGAGCAATATTTCAACCATTTGAACGAAATATCAATCCAAAATTAAATACCCACAATTAATTATGCCATAAATAATTAATTTAAAATATTAATTAACTTTAATTGAGAAAATCTCCAAATTCTCATAAACCCTAAATTGGTAATTTAATTTCTATTAGGTTGCTCTGATACCAAATGTTAAATCAACTAATATGCGGAAGCAATTAACAAAGGATACTAATAGAATAATCAAATCAACCAAAACATTAAATCATATGGCATAATTATAAAGATTACAGGAATAGAAAACTTACTTGATGATTCCATTATGCTAATGAATATCCCAAATGCAGATAATAAGCAATGTTTTCCAATCACAATATCGAATGATCTTCAATTTGCCCTTTGATGATATAAGGGCTTGTTTAATTCTTGATTATTGAAAAATCCTTAGAGCAGAGTATTTGGTTTTTGAAGGGAGGAAGTAAAAAAACGTATATTGAGAAAAACTGTTTTTTGATGAATTAAAAATACCTTTTAATTCACAAAATACCAAAAGACTCTTATACTTTTACCATTATACAAAATACCACTCAAACTTTTATTTTCATGATATGGGACGGAGGGATTTACACCCGATAATTGCCTGTTCAATACTACACTAATCATCACCGTGTGTACAACAATGGTAATTATCAATTACTTAAAATATATGAATCAACATTAGAAATTAAAAATTTCTAACAATATATAATAAGTTTTGAGGATAGAAATCAACCAAAAAAAAAATTCAGGAATAAAATTGCTCTATTTCTATTTCAAATAATTGAGGGAGCAAAAAATGTACTTTATCCCTATATATATATACACAAGTGAACGATACATATTTTTGACGACATAATTGATTATCATATAATATAATAGCAAAAGTATCATTTTGTGAATAATTTATGGACAAAAATTGTTAAAAAAAAAAATTCAGAGCAAAAATAAAAAGAAATAAGAAATATTTTGATAGGGTAATTACATACTAACCAGCATAAAACCCTTGATAATTTCATCAGTGTAATATTCTGGTTCTGATTCTTGCAAAGAAAGAAGATGACTGACATTGGTGTTCCTACTCTGAACATCACGCTTATGATCATCGATAAGACCTTGCAAAAAACTATCAATTTTTTCACTTAATCTCTATAGCTCTCTTGAAAAATCCGCTAATATCAAACCACTGTAAAACAGGCAAGTAATCTCCGGCGTATGAAGCTCCTGCATAAGCGAAATACTCCGAAATCATCTCCTTAAATTGCTCCGCCTCTCTCAACTCTTTTCCGCTCACATTATCTACATAATATCTATTTCCGGTCACCATGCGCGTAACATTATTAAACGTTAGCTCTAACAATAAATTTCTTAACTCCACCTTACCAAAATCACAGCTCGAAAAGCGATGGAGTTTGTTGATTAAAATCTTGATTTCGCCTCTTCTGATAACTAAGAATCCGTTGAGACGATTGGATGAGAAAACTTCAAGACTGCCGATGCGGCGGAGGTTCCGCCAATGATCGCCGTATGAGGCGCTGCCAAGAGTGGTGCAATTGTAGGCTACATACTTGTTGATGGTTATAGGGAAACGATCGGCGAAAGTAATGTCGTTTTTAGTCAAGCATTCTTCAACAGCTGATGGTGATGAAACGACAATCAGTCGCCGGCGACCGACGGCGAGGGAGATTATTGGACCGTATTTTGTTGAAAGATTATGGAGAGATTTGTGAAGAGGAGGCTTGATAAGATGGAGATGGCCTATAATTGGAAGAGCAGGTGGGCTTGGTGGGAGATTTTTGCTTCTTTGTGTTCTTTTCTTGAACAAGAAGGCCATGACAAGGAGGAGAAATAAAAGAACCAATGGGGAAGATGAAAATTTATCCTCCGCATGCATTGATCTTTGGTGGATGCTGAGTTTCTATGTTTACGGAGCTCTTGCTTATATTATTGGGTTGCTCAATCCAACGGCGCACCTTTTGTGCACTAATCGGTGCGGCCACACCATAGCATGCCCCCCTTCGTCTCTATTATAATTTTATAGTGCAAAATGTAAATATTCTTTCGATTCTTCTTCTTTCCCTTGAGCTCACATTGTTCTACATTCTATCCCACTCTTTAGGAATCATATCTTTGAAATGGCTCAGATTATTGTCTTTTCAATGCAATTATGATTAGCTGAAGAACTATGGCAACTGCTAAGTTTTGCAAACAGCTTCACTATCAAAAGAATCGAGTTGTACTTCTACAAAAAGAATTTCCTTTCAATGATATTGATACATAATCCCCTCGGAAATAAAAGCCGGACTGAACCAGAATATTTCGATACATTGGTAACAAATCAATTATCGAGTACGAAAAGATACATCTTTCAGCTGCTGCGAGTCTACTTCTGATGGAGCACGAGTAAGCGCGCATTGGGCTGTTGTTGTCTTAGGGAAAGCTATGACGTCCCTGATAGAACTAGCATCGGCCAACAACATAACCAACCTATCCAATCCATATGCAATTCCCCCTAAAACAACAAACATAGATATCAAAACCAGTGAAGTAGATTCTGGAAATTGGAAATTACAGTAATAGATATCTCTACTAGAGAGAGAGAGAGAGAGGAAAAAAAAAAGAGAGATTGAGAAAGATGTGCAGAATCTAAGCAACATTAGCGTTATTAGGTAGGGAGGAAAAGCTATATGAAAAGTCCTATACCATGTGGTGGAGCGCCCATGTCAAAAGCCTCCAGAAGATATCCAAACTTTTCTTCAGCCTGCAAACAAAAAAGAATCTCCACATTACAGCTTTCATGCTATATATTCAAAAGTTATCAGATAAAAGTTATCAGATCACAAGTCATATACATGCTTAACTATTTTAGTTTGGGCATTCTATAGAAACTGTTTCAGTGTTTCAAGCAATCTTATAGTTACATAGAATACTTAAATTCAAGCTATGTCTACTGTGAAGTTTCAGATAGTGTTCATTATCAGTTCTATAAGATTCTTTAAGCCAGATTGCAAACTAATCTCCTGATGATTAACAGTAGGGCCAGTCCCTTGAATCTACTTTACCATCAAATATAGGAATCACAAGTGCAAAAATGATGATATATAGCAAACAAAACTGGTGCATCTTCTAGTTAATAGAATGGAAACATAGTAAAACTTCATGAAACCTTATTGCAAAATAATCTTAAGGGTCTTATCACCTGCTCAGGAGAGATACCAACAATTTCCAAAACCTTTTGTTGAACTTCACGTTTATAAATTCTCAAACTTCCTCCACCGATCTAACCGTACAACAAAAAGGAAATTGGAAAAGAAAATCTCATTATTTTGCTAGCAAAAGATTTAAACTTGCAGCACGGATAAAAGGTAAACTACCTCAACCCCATTGTAAACCATGTCATAAGCAAGGGCTCGAGCAGAGGCAAGGTTTTCTATGTCTTCAGGATTGGGTGCTGTAAATGGGTGATGCAGAGCCTGCAACAAAGTTAACAGCTTCAGATAACACATAGAAAGTTGGAGGTACTAAATAATATGAATAAAAGACAACTTCCGATGATAATTTTTTTTTTTTTAAAAATGACCGACCTAGAAAACAACCTAATAAATGTCTGGAAACATGAGTCTAATTTGATCCTTTTCAATCTTCATAGATCCAACCCAAGGCTAACCTAACAAGGACCAAAGAGAATACTATTTCTGAATGCTTCTACATATTCAAATTGAAACATTCCAAACAGAGAATATGAAATGATAGCATTCATAATATCATCGCGCAGATGCATGAGGCAGGAATCCATGACAGAAGCTACATGTTAGTTCATTGAGTTACATGACAGAAGCAGGAATCCATGGCAGAAGCTACATGTGTAGTTCATTGAGATAAGGTTGAAAGCTTGCTATTGCGTTACAGATTCTGGCCATGGCAGTACTATTAGAAGAATTTTATTGTTAGTAGTATTCCTACTTCTATTATTTCCTGTTTTGCAAATTAGTCATTTATGTCTAGAATACAGTTTTCCTAATTGGTCATTTATGTTTTGGTTTTCCTATTTCCAACAAGTTTTCCTATTTCACCAATATGTAAACTCTATTTAAAGAGCAACAGAACGAAGAAATAAAATAAGCACAATCCAATTTCTATCAAATTATAGAGGTCTAGACTCTCTCTACTTAACGAGTCTAAGAGGTTTAAGGCTCTCTATATCCAATGAGCCTAAGGTTTGGAGCTCGGATTGATGAGTTTCTAATTCATTGCCCACTGTTCCAATCCTTAACCTGGGAATATAACATATTGGTACAGCTGGAGGGGGAAAGAACAAAATTAGCAATAACTAAAATTACGTAGCTAATACATGCATAGTGATGGAACATGAAAATTTTTAAAGAACAAATCATCATAATTTATTTCAAGTAGATCTGCAAGTGACTAAGAAAGGTGTAAGTCAAACCTCAAGCCTCTGCTCTGTGTCATTCCACTCAAACATTGGGAAATCAGTCACCCATAGAATTGAATGCCTGGACTAATATCAAGCAGAACAATAACAATGTCAGAGAGACTGGCACAATAACATTTTAAACATTACAAAATTTACCAACCCACGCATTTAAAAAAGAACATACTTGGTCAATCAAGCCCATATGATTGGCTATAAACAGCCTAAGTCGGTCCAAAGTTTTATTAACTGATGCATGATGACCAACTGCAAACAACAAAAGATCTCCTGGTCCTGCAGAGCATTGACTTAACAACCGTTCTTTATTCATTGGATCCAAACTTGACATTAGTGCAGGAATTCCCTCAACCTCCCCTACAAATTCAAGACGTATCTGAGTGCAATACTGAAATCATAACATAGTTCAAGGACAATAAAAGTCCAGGAATAAATTAGAAGGAATTTGTATCATTATACCATCATCCAATATCTTAAGAAAGGGCAATCCCTTTGCTCCAGATTTGATTGCTTCGTTGTAAATATCACCTTTTTTAAGAGTTGTGTTTGAATAAGTTTTAGCACCCGATGGTACACATAATACTTTAATAATACCCCCATTTTTCAAGCTATCTGAAAATACTCTAAAGGGGGACTCCACAAAAATATCAGACACCTGCACATCAGTGGAAAAAAATCCTTAGCACAAATTTAACATCATATAAATAACAGTTTTTCTTTTTCCTTTTCTTTTTTCCCTTTTTTTTTTAAATGAAATAGAGATCCTAAAAGGTCTGTGTTACAGCAATGAAAGCTTGAGATGATAGCATAATCTATTCAAAATACAGCATAAATCCAATAGCTGCGCACATCAAGCATCAACTTAATTCCAACAACAACAACAACAATTTCAACTAGTAAAAATCTCTGTCTGTTAGAGAAACAAAAGGAATTCTCTAAATTTATAACTTTTTCTTTTCTACCTGCATTACATAATGAACCATAAGTAGAGATTGAACAGCTGTGCCTTGATATAATCTTTAATGTAGCTTATGCACAATACTCAAATTCACAAAATAATGAAACTATTGTAGACAAATATTACCAATGAAATTTGCAACATATGCATATGTGTGTGTTTCAAATAAGATCATTACATCTTTCAACTCGAGATCAAATCTTGTATCGGGCCTGTCTGAACCATAACGATTCATTGCTTCAGCATATGTAAGCCTTGGAAAAGGGTTTGGCAACTGGACACCTTTAATCTCTAGAAAAACCTGCAATAGATGTAACTTTTAAATCACATACTTTGATGGCCATACATAAAACATATATTGATGGTTGGGAGTTTATGCAAATGTTAAATACACAATGCATACACACAAATAGCTAGAATGATATATTTTGTGGTTGAATGACTTATTATTCCTTAAAATAAAAAAATTGAAGCCCAAGTGGATTATCCCATCAAACGCTAGAAAATCTTTTTGGTTGATTTTCAATATTATAATCAAAAAATTAGAAAATGAAAATAATTTGTTTCCCCGGAATATTATTCTCACAAAACACATTTGTAGTGGACGAGTTGTTTTATGTAAAACAAATGAACCTAAGTAAGTTGTCTCAATTCACCAAGACAAGAAAAGATAGAACCTTCAACCTAACAAGGCCACATGAAACCATCTAAAATAATATACAGCAAAGAAGACAAAATAACTCATCTATCTCCTTCCTCTTCTCTCCATCCTATACTAATATTAGCAATATTTTATTGTTGAAAAATATGAACTATAAAGCAAAAATGACAAACCTTTCGAATCAAATCTTCATTGAGCCTCAACATGTCCTCCAAGGGAGTGAATGCAAGTTCCATATCTAGCTGAGTGAACTCCGGTTGTCTATCGGCCCTTAGATCCTCATCTCTAAAGCATCTACAGAGAAACAAAGTAAAATCTTTACTCCATTGCTCTTACAAATGAAAGCCTAAATTGCAACCTCCCCATCCATTATACCCAAATCCTAAAGAGGAAACAAATAAATATGTCACTTGAGATTCAAGATTAGGCAAAGGACACTTGGCACTTGTTCTTTGCCACACATAAACTTATTGACAAACAAAGATAATGTAAGTGCATAATTGAACAACACTGTAGTTACAACAATTACATAATATGAAGACCAGAAAGCCAACCGAAATTACCTTGCAATTTGATAATATTTGTCAAAACCAGAGACCATCAACATCTGCTTAAAGAGCTGAGGACTTTGAGGCAAAGCATAGAACATTCCTGGCTTCAAAATAGACATTAAAGTAAAACAGAGCATCAAACCATGCAAAAGTATCCAACTAACGATAAAGGCTAATGAAATGCCAAGCCATACAAGCATTCCATAAAATTTTAAGGGCTATTGAATAAATGCAAAGTACCTGAACTCTTGAGGGTACCAAATAGTCTCTAGCACCTTCTGGAGTGGACCTAGAAAGTATTGGAGTCTCAATCTACCTTATAACCATGAAAAGATCACGATCAAATCTATTTTTTTGTTGAAAAAAAAAAAGAAGAAATAACTAAGCAAACAATCTGCAAAGCTTCACACGGTATACCTCCACAAATCCATGTACATCCTCTAAGTATCTTCGAATCAATTTCACGACTCTGTGCCGCAACATCATGTTAAAATTCATTTGTTGCCGCCGTAAATCAAGGCACCGAAATCTACAATTATAAGCAAGTTATTTTATCAACATAAACTTAAATATACATAAATCCATATATAAAAAGAAAAAAATGAAACATTAAGAAGGAAAGAAGTGAAACTTGTGATCCTCAGCAGACATTAATTTAAATTTCAAAAGATATACTCAATTATAGTTAGCAGCATGTAGATGGAAAACAGAATCAGCAGATAAAGAGACAGGGAGGACAGTTTAATATATCATCGACAAATTAACTATTGATCATAAACCAAAATCAAATTTGGAAAAGTAGTCTTCTCAAATATAACCAAATTTCTTGAGTAACAGGACAGAAGTCATAAAAGAATATTACAAATAGAGACATTGGAGAAGTATGGAATTAGAGAAAGTTAATGACGATAGCTTCAAGCTGCTAATGCAGACATTAAATGACAAGAACAATGACTTCAAGCTGCTGCCTTGGAAGAGTTTTGTACTTGCTCTTCAATAATGAGTAAGTAAAATATCATGTACTTTAGCATAATGCGAAAATGTGTTGCACATAAACCTGTGATGCTTCACATCCATAAACCAATGCAAAGTTGTTATAAAAGTAATTTCCAGTTTCATACCTCAAACGGATCTCCTCCTTGACAGACTCTTTAGCATCATCTGACGTGGTAATTACAAATGGTAACTTCGATCTCACTGTATTCAATACCTGAACGTTCTCTGCAGCAACCTGGCATATACATAATCAGCATGGTATGAAAAATTTCATTAAAAAATAAAAATAAAAAAATCATAGAATTGGTATCTTTTCATCACCCATCGGTGTAATTCTTTGGTAAATTTCACATCAACTATACAGTAATCATTTGAATAGAAAAATACAGCAATATGCATGCACAAAACTAGGAAATGAGGACAGCAAATCAATTCTCATTTTTTTTCTTCAAGAAAAAGAAAATAACAAAAAATGGACACTATGGAATAGAATATTACCTCTATTAAACCGGTTTTCATTTTCTTATTGACAGACTCACCAGGCCGTGACCGAATAACTCCTTCTACAGCTACCACATACTCCAGCCTCAAGTCATTTATAATCGAATGAGCATCAGGAAATTCATCAGGAAGTGTAGTAACCTGAAATTCCACCTCTTGACTATCAAAACCAGGAAAATAAAAAAAAAAAAGAAAAAAAAAAAAAGAAAAAGAAGCAACCTTTGAACAATAAATTAAAAATCAACAGCAGCCCATTAGCTAAGATTTTGCTTATATTTATCCAAATTGTATGTATAAGATCACAAAGTTACTGAATGTAAATAAATACCTGAACAATGCCAGTATGGTCTCTAAGATTGAGAAAAGTGAGGCTACCATGGACCCTGTGGAAAGCAACCCATCCACAAAGACGAACACGTTTACCCACATCTTCGACTGACAATTCGCCGCAAAACCCAGTTCGGGAGACCCAATCAAGTGTTTCTTTGAAGGGTATTGATGATTGTTTCAGGAGTGTATCAGTGGAAGCAGAAACAGAAGAAACATTTCTGGTACTTCTAAGAGCTGTTTTTGGAAATTGATATTTGAATACAGAGGAGATAAGAGGAAGGGAGGGTTTATAGCGAAGGGTTATGAGAGGTAGTGATCTGAGAAGAAGAGACATGTTGATGACTGATCAATTCTCAACGAAAAGTTTGGGGATAGAGCAGGGTTTAAGGATTGCGCTTGAAAGACGGAGATAGGGAAGGGAAGCATGTGCTGTGGCACGTGATATGGGTAATTTTCATTTCGCTTAATATATAATTTAACGCTCAAACTTATATGGAGTTTGTAAAAGCGGCCCCTATGTTTAAGATGCTTTTCAATTTAACAACATCTTAACTCATCAAAACGACATATACTAAATATTTTTGAGGTGAGGGGAAAAAGAGAGACATTGAGGGGTAGTGAGAGACATTAAGGGCTAAGATAATGTTTTAATTTTGCTATAGGAACATGTAAGTTACATAAAATTTATACGTGTATTGTAAATTGATATCTTATTTTAAATATCGAAAAAGAATTAAAATTTTTCATTAACAACTATTTTTCATTTGCTTACCTATAGTCCTGATAAAACCATTTCTAACTTTATCGGGAGCACCGGGCACTATGTGTATTGTCCGCTTTGGGGCGAGACCCTCACGGTTATGTTTTTAAGGGTTTGCCCCAAAACTTGTACACAGGGAGAAGGTGTTCATGGCTTTATAAGGTCCATTCCAACTCATCTCCAGCCGATGTCGGATATGAGATAGCGTTGCTATCACTATTCCCCCTCCCGAGCCCCGGCTCAAAGCGGACAATATACACAGTGCCCTGTGCTCCCGATAAAGTCAAAAATGACTTTATCAAGTCCGATTAATTTGATAATATTACAATAAGAAATTTTAATTTTTTTTTAAATTAAAATAAAGTGTATATCTATACGTATATTCAAACAAGTTTATATAATTTTAATCAATTTACTAGATACATTATCATGTATTTACCCGAAATCTTGTCATTTTCGGTAGCATATTTAAACTAGCATAATTTTGATCCAAAATTTTTTTAAGAAGTAAATTTATATAACATTGGTTATTTTAGACGCAAATTTAACGTTTCCTTTTACAACTATTATTGAGTTAAATGTTGTTTGAAACTCACTCTCATTTTCCTTTTTCATACTGGATCCAACCGAATTTGTTGGCCCAGAAATTTGCACTCCAATCAGTTCGACCAGCCGGTCCGATGGGATTATAATAACATTGCCCCACATATATATATATAAATATTTTATATATAAAAGACAAAAATAAAATCCAAATAGTCAACGGCTACACTACTCCTTCCCGTATCTAACGGCTCCTGCGCTTTTTCATTTTTCAAATCCTTTCCCTTCAACGGTCGGCAGCCAACACAATTGAAATCCCCCGATTCACTTCAAAAACATAGCCGTTGCCGATCCCACTTCTCTCTCTGAATCAAACACACCCGCCCCACTTCTCTCTCTAATTAAATCTTTATAGATTCTAAGACTTCACAATCTTACCATTCAAAATCCATTCTTTAATTCTGTTTCCATTCAAAGACATCCCCTTTAGTTCTCAGGGTTCAGGAATTCGATTCACTATCCATGGCCGCACCTCAAAGCAAGAACCTGTCTTCTTGCTCCCCAGTACCCATGAAGCCTAATCCAAGAAATTCAGAGATTATTAACCCCATCAGGAGAAGTTTTAGCGGAAACCACTTTGCTAAACCTTCGATTATTGCAAATCAAAAACCTGGATTTAACCCTAATACTCCTGCTAATAGTCCTTCAGGTTTGTTCTCATTCCTTTTCTAAAACAGTTTCTTTTCTTTGTTTCTTCCATTTTTTGGAGATTTTCTGGTTTCTTTGCTATGATTGATTGTTTGAGATGAAAACCTGGAGAAAATACCAGAAAATGGGGAAAAAAGTTTCGGCATTTGCTATTTTTTTGGCTGCATTGTGAGCTACATATGTCTTCCATCTTAGTCCAATAGCTTGTAGCATGTGGATTTTGAATTTGACTGTAGATTCTGTTTCATTATCTGTTTGTTTTTGTTTAAAGATTAGTTCTTGTATAGATTCATTTTTTCTGGGAATCAAATGTTAGTGTGGATTTTTCTTATCATCAAGAAAATGTGGAGAGGGAGAAAGGAATTGAATGAATGCATAATCTACTTTCTTCTGAGTGGAAAAGAAAACTTTTTGCTTTATTTTCTGTTCTCGTTGTTATTCTGTTGTCTCAATTTTATGGAGAATATATATTATTTTTCTTTTGAAACAAACAGTACCTTGAAAAGCATGTGGAAAATTGTTAGGCCTCTTTTTGTAGTGGATGACATTTGATATGTCTAATTTTATCACACTGTCATACGTCTAATTTTCTGGAGTTCCTAGGAAACAAATAGTGTAAGCTAATTTGGTTTTCTGGTTTCTTGACTGGCAGATTATCCACGAAGAAGCTCCATCAGCAGAGATAACATAGTAGTTTCCTTGCGTGATCCTGAGGACAAAGAGAATAATAAGGATCAGAATTCAAAAACGGTCAGAGTTCGATCGCCAGCTTCTGCAAAAGGCACAAAGAACTTCATGTCTCCAACAATCTCTGCAGCTTCAAAAATCAGTGCCTCTCCAAGAAAGAAAATCCTGACAGAGAGGAATGAGCCAGCTCGCACATCTGTTTCTTTCTCCGATGGAAAGAGCCCTTTGAAGGAAGACTTGGACTTGAAGCCTGAAAGGGGTTTGAACCAAAAGAAAGAAGTCTCATTTGATCCAACAATCACTTATTTGGAAGATAATGAAGCCCTGAATGACAATGAAGATATTGATTCTGTGGAAAATTCAAATAGCACAGATGGTTATGACTCATTTTCAGGGAGTCTAGCTGTGGAAAATGATTTTGTTAATCTTGATCCAAGTTTCAAAATTAGTCCAAGGACGTCTTGTTCTTTGCCAAGTCCTGCTTTGGCACCACTTGATGCGGATCCTTTAATGCCTCCTTATGATCCCAAGACTAATTACCTCTCACCAAGGCCGCAATTTCTTCACTATAAGCCTAACCCACGAATCAAGCTATATAGAGATGGCAAGCAGCTTGAGGAGAGTTTTGCGTCTGAAAGCTCTTCAGATACCGAAGTTACTGAAGAAGAAACTGTGTCCGATGAAAGTTATTCAGTTTCACAGAAAGAGTCTAAAGAAGCTGCTTCAGGTGATCTGGTGAAAGAAGAGACCAAAGAAGAAGAAGAAGAGGAGGAGAAAGAGTTGCTTGTGTCTGAACCAAATCCCATCAATACAGTAGATGGAGCTGTTGCCGCACGAAGAAGGCCCCATTTCTTAGCAAGAACAAAGTTCACTGCTCTGCTTTTTGTCCTGGCTATTGCTGGTTTATGGGCCTCGGTCAGTGACTCACCAGTTATGGACCCTTCTGTACTTAATAATTTAAACTTCCCTAGTCTGTATGTACCACCGGAAATCTTAGAGTTCACCAGAGGCAATTTGGAAGGCCTAGCTCAGAAGTTTCAGCGATGGTTTTACAGCTCTTTATCTTTTGTTCATAATTTGATCTTCAGTTTCATAGAACGGCACAAACCTGGTCCCTTGCAGTTTGCCAACTTGACTATTTTGCTCGAGGACAGCTCAGTTGATAATAGCTTTGTGGTCGATCTCATAAATTTTGGTGCAGAAGTCAAGTATGAAAGAAAGGTGGAGGTAGACATTCAATCATTGGAGGACGAGGAAGCTGATGAGACAAATGAACAAATTGCGGAGATTCAGTCATTGCAGGAAGAGGATATTGAACCAGTCGAAGGTGATGAGAACATTGAAGAAGATTTTGAAGGAGATAACAATGTAGCTGATGTGAACACTGAAGAAGTTGCAGATAACAAGGAGCAAGAATTTGAAGATCAAGAAAAAGTGATTTTAGCTCCTGATAACTTTGAGGTTTCAGTGGTTCATTCTGTTCCTGAATATCAGGAGACTGAACCAAGTAATTCAGCAACAGAATCTAGTAACTCAGATAGCAATATAGCTGTTGTGAGAACTGATGAAGTTGCAGAAAACAAGGTCCAAGAATTTAAAGATCAAGAAGTGATTTCAGCTCCTGATAACTTTGAGGTTTCAGCAGTTCCTGAGTCTTGGAAGATTGAACCTAGTAGTTCAGCAACAGAATTGATCCAAGAAATTGCTGACCCTACTGAACTGGAAAGCAAAACTGATGTTATAGAGCAGCTAGTTCCAATCCTCAAGGCTGATGAAATAAAGAACCTACTTACAGTTCAAGCATCGGTGGGAATTTCCTTGATTGTTTTAAGTCTACTTGCAGTTGTTCCTTTCTTTTATCTGAGAAATCGAACATCCACTGCGCCAAATGCTGCAATCAAAGTGGATCAAGTGCCAATCACGGAGAAAGTTGTTCAGAATCCCTTATCAGCAGCGACACCAGAAATCACAATTCATGAGAGGTCACATTGGCAGATGGAGGTTGAAACGCTTGGAGAGTCATGCCCATCAGAAATGAGCAGTTACCAATACAGCTCATCTTATAGCAAGCAAAAAATGAAGGGAACAAGTGAAGCTCAAAGTTATGACAGAAGGCCTAAAAGCAATCACAGGAGAGAATCCCTGGCTTCATCAGATTGTTCGATGGATTCAGCTTCATATGGCAGTTTCACCACATATGAGAAAATCCAAATCAAGCATGTATGTATATCTATCTGCAAATTCAATATTATCATTATTATTTGCTGCGGTTTTAAGCATGCTGATTTGTTATTGTTTTTGATTATGAAGGGAAATGGAGATGAAGAGTTCCTTACTCCAGTTAGGCGATCTAGCAGAATCAGAAGCCAAGTCACTTCTCCGTGACGCGAATAGATGTGAAAAAACTCTGTTGTGCAGTGCAGGCCTGCTTCATAGTGTGATTGAACCCCATTACTTTAGGTTGCTGACTTAGGTTCTTACTTGATTGTTTTCTCAATGTTTGTAGTTTGAGCATGTTGCCATTAGAGTGAATCCCACTCAAAGTAGTCATTAGTATTTGTTATTAATGTACTCTGATCATTAGTTCAATCTACTTTGAATTCTTTAATGAGTATAGGATTTGTGCTTTTCTTTGCATACAAAATTCTTTCTGAATCACTTGATTTATATTATGAAGTTGAAAATGAACTTCATATTTTGGAGCAATGTGGAGGACTGTGAGATCGCAAGTTCAACTCTGAAGAAATCTTGTGAACATGAATAAGAATAGAAAGACAGCTATGACATAATAAACAATTGTTTGCCTGGTTTAAGCTAGAAAACCAATCTTTAATTTTTTTTTTTTTTTTAAGGAAGAAATGTAATATCAGATTTCAAACAAAAAAAAAAATGACAGCAAAGGAATTTGACATCATCCTATTTAGGACTAAGCATTAGCTCATATGAAGAATTCAGCTGACTGCATCTGAAAGATGGACTTAGTTGCCAATGATTAATTATGAATTGACTTCTTAAGAATAACTTAATTAGTTAAAAAATAGCACAATAAGGCATATAATTTTATGGAGGTCCAACTGAAGCAGCATGGCCAACTTGGGAATTAAGGATATTGTAATACTATTATCATGAATCAACTATATGCACATATATATATATATAAACTTTTATTAAGTTAGTGGCCTAGTGGTTGCAATGCTGATTCAATGTCTAATAAATAACTGTTCATTTTTTATTTTTTCTATAGAGAAAAAGAAAATGGAGATAAAAGACTTATCATTTTCTAATAATATGATAATAAAACAATTGGTATTTATTTATTTGTGATCTCTATCTATCTATCTATCTATCTATATATATATATATATATATGTATATAAAGCTTCATTTATACCCTTTTTTATATATAGATTTTTGTTTTCATTCCTAAATACAAATGCAGACATACATTACTTTCTTGGTTTGCTTCTCCCTCTTCCTTTTTTTCTCCTATTATTACAAGCCTGGGAATTTTGAGGTGACCATGAATACAGGCCAGGTAAAGGTATGTATGATACTTGAATTGAATCATAAAAATCATTTTTTTTTTTTATTTATATGACGATTTATTGTTAATTTTATTTATAAATAAATTTATACATTATATTTAGATAAATATTATTTGTATTATCAAAATTATATTGGCCGAATGCATATGCAGCCCTCTTTAGTAATATAGAATTAAATAATTAATGATAAAAAGGAAAAATAATAAATATTTTATTCTCTTAAATTATTTTTATTCTTGAATATTCTACATTAGTTAAATAAAAATAAAAATAACTAAAAAAAAATCAATCTTGGTCTCTAAAAAAGGAAATTAAAAGCACAATTAAGTAAAACAAAAAGTACTTTGATCCTCTCAAAATTTTTCTGAAATAGAGCTATATTATTATTATTATTATTATTATTATTATTATTATTAATGATGGATTATTATTTTTTTAGTTATTGCAATTTTTCATGTTTTAGTATTTCCATGATTATTTTTTTGCAATTTAATTGATTTATCCTTATATAGAAAGTAGTGCTGAGCAGAAAAGGGAAAATTAACTGTGGTTGGAGATGTAAATCCAGTTCAAGTTACTAAACAGCTCAGAAGGGTGGAAAAACTGATGGAACTTATCAGCGTTGGACCTCGAAATAAAGATTCCGGGGAGCCGAAAAAACAAGAACTACCATGTAGTTGTTCAAAACAATGTGCGATTGCAACGAGGAGCATTCCAACTTATGAGGGAAAATGTTGCTTAAGCCTTCGTACCTCACCTTGTTGTGGGATACATAAATTATGTACGGATAATTAAAAGTAGATTTGATTAATAATAACATCTTTTTCCTACATTAGGAGAAAAATAAAATGACAATATGAAGAGAAATTGATATCGAAAAATGGGTAAATTTAAAAAATACTACAAAATTAGCTTAAATTTGTTTTGAGTACTTTTAACTTTTTCAAAGTAATAATGCTAGAGGCAGAATATAGCTAATTAAGGTTACAAGTACATTGTCGGGCAGAAGAAACCAAACGACAATACACTGTAAGACAGATTGGTCGATCCAATCTAATAACGATTTTCAAAATCTCATTCACATATATGTTCATTAAATAATGAAAATTAAGAGATATAAAGAAAATCTTATCAAGTGAAATATATATATATATATATATATATATAGTGTCTATTAAATCCAATAAAAAAATATAAATGATTGTTTTATTACTTTTATTAGACGTTATAATTTAGTTAGAACAGTTAGGTTTAAGTTTATTTATAAAAGTAGGTCTGTCTGCAATAAAGGATATTTTCCAGTTAATATAAGAATTTTATTTTAAAAAAAATCAACTAAATTTTTAAAAATAAGAAATATGAAAAGAGAGAATTGGGCTTTGGGTAGGTGTAGATGGTAAGTGAAAGCCCAGCTCACTATAGTTCCAGTTTCGAAATCAGACACGTGGAATTTGTGGAGGAGATAATTTAAGCTATTGAGTTAGTTAGTTGGACCAACAAAATAAAATAAAAATAAGAATAAAAAAAATTCTCAAAATATTTGAACTAAATTATTATAGCCTCACACACAGCCACAGCCATGGAAATGAAACCTCCAAACCTCAAAGAATTTACTAGAAAATAAAAATTCATTCCAATGGCTTTAAATTTCACTGCAGTTTCTTCTTGCCAAATTTCTTCTTCTTCTTCACTTCACTTTATAATCCCAAGAACTAAGCAAAATTTCAAGTTCTATTCTTCTTGTAAAGCTAAATCAGAAGGTGCTGAAAGTGAAGTAACTGACCAAGAATTTATTTCTCCCTTTTCTGGTAACTAATTATTGGATTTTGTTTTTCATGTTTTTATCATGCAATTAATTAATTTATTTTGCAGGATCATTGTCTTCCACTCGCACCCAGCTTGATCTCTTGGATCAACTCACCTCTACTTCCCCATCTTCTGCTGATATTCGTGGTATGTAAAGTATATTACTGGATTTATTTTCATCAAATTCGAATAGATTGTATAACTATAAATAAAAAAAAAAAAATGGTTTTTCCATGCTGGTTCACGTATTCAAACATTATTAAATTAATCGAAGGCTGTCTTGTTATGTATTTTAATGACTTCTAATTTGTTGATATTGAGGTTGTCTGTAAGTCCAGGGAATTGCTATACTGATTTCAACTGTTGCTGATAAAATTGCTGTTAATATACTCTAAAATGTCTGGGTGATAAGTATGCCGCCAGACTTTCGATAAGTGGGATCCGACGGTCAAGTTAGTAATTTAAAAAAGAGAGGATGTTGAAAGTTTATGCAGGGTCTGATGAATTGCACTAAACAAGTCATGCTATTAATATTGAGTTACGATCTATAATGGCACACCATGTATTGGCAACATCTACTGGTTACATTTTGACTTTTTAATGATCATAAAAGTCAAATAGGAGTTCAGTTTGCTTAAAAAGAATAAACTTCCAACTGTAATTAGTATCAAATTTTCAATTTGCAGCTAATCGAGGGTTGAAATTAATACTTTATCTTATATTGTTATTAGCAATTGAAGGTTGAAGATCGTCTTTATCATATCTTACAATAAAAACCAAAGTTCTAACTCTCATACTCTGATGATCAGGGTATGAAAGCGATGGTAGCTCTGCAAAACTTCCGATCCGGGAACAGCTTGTGCAATTGGTAGGAGAAAGAGAAGAAGATGAAGAATTCAGCATTCCATTGGGCAAGAATTTGAAGAAGGTGAGTCCAAAATTCTTGACAATTTCACAAAAGAGAAATATCAGAAGACAAGCTTACTTAGATGAAGTTTCGCAGAGGAATGATACAGTTTTCTTTGCCACTATTGGAGCTTTTGTAATCCTTCCGCCTATTATAATCTTAGGAATTGCTGTGTTAACTGGCTATGTACAGCTTTTTCCATGATTTGTATACATAGTTAAGATTGTTTCACATAAAAATATACTTTGTTACCTTTATTCAGCTTTGCCTTGCTAGTTTACTTTAATCAATGCTCAGAAAATGCTTCGTATCTTAGAAAGGTGATATTTTGGCGATGATGTTTCTAGTTTGCCGCTCAAGTTGCTTTGATTGGAAAATTATCCCTATAGTCATCGAAAATGCTACTAAAATGCCCTTGTAATTATTAAAAATAATTCAAATATGCCCCTATATTGCCACCTGTAAGATCATTTTAGCTCTAAAAATAATTTGAAAAGCAAATTAGAGCACCAAGATGAACATCAAAAGCAAAATAGTACATTTTCTCTATGGAAGATAGCATACATAACACAGCGGACATTGTAAGTGAATTAAAAAAGAAGACAATTTATGAAATATTTAGTACCTTAGCACTTAATATTAATTGTTGAACTAATTCCATAGCAAGCCAAAGACAGAGCAGTCTAAAAGATAAGATCACACTGATAGCTTAACATGTATCACATTTCTAATTAAACTTTGCTGGGCGAGGAAGAGATGATATCCGGCATGTGCTGGAGGCTCTTTGAAATGTCACCAGTTTTTTCACATTATCTAACGCTTCCTTAGGACTAGCAAGATAACCAGGAGAGACCAGAAGTTCTTTCAAGACTATTGCATTCATCAAGATGCGTTCTATCAACTTCATATTCTCTTCATTTGCATCTTCAAATCCAGTAAGCTGAATCCGCTCAACTGATGAAACCAAACATTGAGGCACAGATTGTTCTCCAACCCAACGAACTCTATTACTGTTTTCGCCCTCAAAATAATTCTGCTTAAAGGGAGAAAAAGAAAAGATCAAGCAATTATACTGCTAAAATCAATAACAACTCAAACTTGTACATGTATCTTCTGAATCGACCTCTATTGTTTCCGAATCATAAAACACCGCATCAATGAGGAAGAGCGCTTTCAGATTTGGTGAGCATCTAAGTATCTGATATAACAACAATGGAAACCATCCTGCTCTAGGAGCTCCAACCTTCAAATGAGTCAAATTGGAAAAGCAAGGAAAACTGCAATGAGAAGCCTTAGACAGAGCCTGAAAGGGAAATATATAGCACACTGAAATTAATCTCAATTCCAGTAAACCGGAAAATCAGACAAAATATTGAGATTACCTGAATTGTAAATATATCACACACTGAAATTAATCTCAATTCCAGTAAACCGGAAAATTAGACAAAAAATTGAGATTACCTTAATTGTACTTCCTGATAAGTTTAAATCTTTAACGTTTGAGATTTGACTCAGCAACTGAAACACTCGATCCCCATATATACCAAGCTTTACGAAGGAACAAAAGGACGATGTAACATAAACATCTGCCTTAACCAGTGAATGTAACTTATCAATGCTATGTTCTTGAGACATACTATCACCGAATTCAAGCAGTTGAAGATTTGGGGCATCAAGAACAAGTCTAAAATGATCCTTGTCACCAATATCATAAGGATAACTATTAATAACCAAACTTTTCAGGGACGAAGATCGAAGAGACAACGTCTTCTGATAATAACATCCATGGCTGTCAATTGATAACTTTTCTAGAACTGGGGAGCCAGCTATGATGTTCGTTATAACATCATCATGAAGAGTTTTGATGATATGCTTAAAAGAAAGGATTTTCAAACAAGGCAGGCAGACAGAACCACATTTGTCAAGGACAATACGACCACATAGTGTCAGAATCTTTAATGTTCCACAGTTGAAAAGGATTTCAGGCAGCCGAATTAAAGCATTTGCACCTATATTTAGTTCAAGCTCCTCAACTTGGTGCATAATTGCAGAGCAAATCAATTTGTTTCTGAAATGTAAAGATAAACAGGGAGTCTTGAATGTAAGGCGTAGTCTTTTGATTTGACCGCAATGAAGAAGCAGTATTCCCATTACATATTTCTTGAGCTTTTTCCTGCGTCTTCTATTCTTCTTGACAAACAAACACGCATCATCAAAATCTAAATTGGGAACAGAAGTCCAAGTATATCTCCATCTCTTAGATAAAATGCAAGTTCTTACAGCATCTTTTGTTGGAATCATAGACAATATGTGACAAACAATAGAATCTGGCAAACCACTGATTATGTCTTCATTCGAAGACCTTAACTTTTTTGGTGGTGGCATTATGTTTCAAATGTTACACACAATCAATGTAAGAAAGCAACCAAATCTGAAACAAAACACAGAAACAAAAAGAGAAATTAACAACGAGCATGTGAGCTTAATATCATTAAGTCAATAAACTTATATTTCAGGAAATCAAGAACACATATTATAATTGATTTTTACAATTAACTTCTATGAAGAGTTTCATGCGCGAGCAAATACTCTGGCTTACCTTGTTCACCCCTTTTTCCGCGGCTGCTCTTTTTCTAGGCGACTCCGGTGAATGCAGGTCACAATTAGGGTTGAAGGCAAAGTTAGGATATATTTTTTCCGGTTAAGAATCCTACCTATTGAAAGTGTAAATTGCTCCGACCGGGCCTAACGGATTTTAAATTTCTTTTCTTTATTCAAATCCAGTCCAAGCCTACATAAACGAAATGTGCTTTTACATGCGTTGTATGTAAATGTATTTATGGTTTGTGGGCTGGCAGGTCTTGTCCAATGCTTACATCAATGAGTCCAGACCCGTCCAACAGATATAGTGCTTATAATGGATGGTCCAGTGTTATTGTAATAAAAAGGCTAAATCTCTTGTTTTATTAGTTTGAGCTCATATCAGTCAAGAACATGAAAGCTGCATACATGACACAACTAGCTTGTATAGAAAAGCTCTACACTGTGCTGGGGGACATTAAAAGCATTTCAGTAGCAAAATACATCAACCAATCAAGAATTCCGGTGTGGAAATGATATGCGGCATGGGCTGGAGGCTCTTGGAAATGGTACCAGTTTTTTCAGAATATCTAACTCTTCCTCGGGAAGAAATTTAATAAATATGATCGATCAGAAGTTCTTTCAAGACTATTGCATTCATCAATATATGTTCTATCAGCTTCAACTTCTCTTCATTAGCTATTTCAAATCCAATAAGCTTAATCCGCTCAATGGATGAAACCAAACACTGAGGCCCATGTTGTTCTCCAAATATATCCTCCCAACAAACTCTATGATCGTTTTCGTCCTCAACATAATCCTGTTTAAAGGAAGAAAAAGAAAAGATCAATCAATTATTCCGCTAAAATCAATAACAACTCAAACTTGGATCTTCTGAATTGACCTTTATTTTTCTCTTATCATCTAACTTAACTTTACTGAGGAAGAGCGCCTTCAGATTTGGTTAGCATCTACGTATCTGAGATAACAACAATGGAAACCATCCATCTCTAGGAGCTCCAACATCCAAATGTGTCACACTGGTAAAGCAAGGAAAATTGCAATGAGAAGTTTTAGACAGAGCCTGAAAGGAAAATATATAAGACACTGAACTGAATTAGTCACAATTCCAGTAAACCAGAAAATTAGAAGAAAAAAGAATGAAGATTACCTGAAGTGGATATACTGATAAGCATAAATCTTTGATATTGGACATTTGCCTTAGCATCTGAAACACCTGATCTCCATATTTACCAACCTCTGTGGTGCGACTAAATCTCTGGCTTACACTAACCTCTGTTTTAACCACTGAATGAAAGTTATGAAAGTCGTATTCTTGGTCTATATTATCTCTGAGGTCAAGAAGTTCAAGATTGGGTGCATCAAGAACAACTCTATAGTTATTCTTGTCATCATTATGATTATAAGGATAATTATGAATTACCAAACTTTTCAGGGATGAAGATCGCAAACACAACGGCTTCTGATAATACGTAAGTAAGAATAGAATCTGGCAAACCACTGATTATGTCTTCATTTGATTCCCCAAAATTTTTTGGTTGTGTTGAAGCCAAACTTCTAAGCCTTGGCAATTGTCTCTGTGTCATTATCCTCGAAAGTTTCCAGAACTAACATAAGCAACCAAATCTAAATCAAAACACAGAAAGAAAAACAGAAATTATCCAATTCATGCGAGTACTAAGCAAATTGAAACATTGAGGCACTTGACATGCATCATTGGGCATCAGAATTATTAAGAAATGAAAGCAAAGGAATTTAAAAAAAAAAAAATAACACAGGAGAAAATCATTTCTGCAATAGTTAATACTAATGCACTTAATATTAATCGTTGAACATATACAGAGCAGTCTAAAGGTTCAAAATACTTCGCGGGGGAACAGTATTAAAGGGTCTCAATATCTGCCATCTAGAAACTAATATATGGCATGTGCTTGAGGCTCTTGGAAACGCTACCAGTCTTTTCTGAAAATCTAACTCTTCCTCAGCAGTAGCAACAAATGAAGAGATCACAAGTTCTTTCAAGACTGTTGCATTCATCAAGAATTGTTCTATCATCTTCACTTCATATGCTCCATATCCAGAAAACTCAATCCGCTCAATGGATGAAACCAAACACTGAGGCACACATTGTTCTGCAAATATATCATCCCAACGAACTCTAAGATTGTTTTGGTCCTCAACATAATCCTGTTTTTTTTTTTAAATAAAAAAAAAAGAATAATTAAATAATTATTTTGATAACATCAATACAAACTCATGCTAAAATCTCATTTTATTAGCAACGAGAAAATGACATAAGAGAGAAATCTGCAGCAAGCAAATAGAACAAACTTAACATTATTTTCCTTGTATCATCTGAATTAACCTTTATTATTCTACTATCACACAAGCTTGCGGAATTGAGGCGCAGCACTTGCAAATTTGGGGAGCATCTAAGTATCCGAGATAACAACAATGGAAACCATGTAATTGTAGAAGCTCCAACCTCCAAATAATTCAAATTGTGAAAACAAGGAAAATCCCAATGAGAAGCCTTAGACAAAGCCTGAAAGGGAAATATATAACACACTGATGAACGTAGTCTCAATTCCAGTAAACCAGAAAATTAGAGAAAAAATGAAGATTACCTGAAGTGTAAGTCTTGATAAATATAAATTTTTAACATTAGAGATTTGACTCAGCATCTGAAACACCTGATCACCATATTCACCTACCTTTATGGTAGGACAATATCTCTGACTAACACAAACACTTGCTTTAACCAGTGAATATAAATTATCCAAGTTAAATTCTCGAACTAAATGATCCCCAAGGTCAAGAACTTCAAGATTTGGGGCATCAAGAACAAGTCTATAATGATTCTTTTCATAATTAGTGAGAGGATAATTACGAATTACCAAACTTTTCAGGGATGAAGATCGCAGACACGGATAATAATAGCAACCTTTGCAGTAAATTAATAACTCCTCTAGAACTGGGGAGCCAGCTATAATCCTACTTATAACATCAGCATGAACACTTTTTCTTTGTCTAATATGAAGGATTTTTAGACAAGGAAGGTAGACAGAACCACAATTCTCAATGACATCTTCAGTTATTAGTTTCAGAATCTTTAGTGTCTCACAATTGAAAAGGATTTCAGGCAGCTGAAATGATGCATCTCTACTCATAATTAATTCAAGCTCCTCAAGGTGGTGCATAATCGCAGAGCAAATCAATTTATTTATGAAATCTAAAGATAAAAAGGGAGTCCTGAATGTAAGGCGTAGTCTTTTAATTGGATCCCCACGAACAAGCAGTATTTCCTTTACATAATCCTTGAGAAGATTTTCCCTGTATTTTCTTTCAGATTCATCCCAGAAGCCAAGCAACTCCCCATCATCAAAATCTAAGTTGGGAACACAAGTCCAAGTATACCTCCATCTCTTAGATAAAATGCAAGTTCTTACAGCATCTTTTGTCGGAAGAAAAGACAATATGTGACGAACAATAGGATCTGGGAAACCACTGATTATGTCTTCATTTGAATTTAAAGTCAAACTTCCAAGCCTTGGCAGTTTACTTTGAGTCATTATGCTCCAAAGGTTCCACAACTAATGTAAGCAACCAAATCTAAAACAAAACACGCAGCGAAAAAGAGAAATTAACAATTCAAGTGATCACTATAAAAAAAAAATTGTGACTTGATAATAAATTTATATTCAGCAAATCAAGATCATAAATGATAATCAAATTTTACAGATAATTTGTAAGCAGAGGCAATTTCATGTGGGAAATTTCGAGAAACAGAGGGCTCGTGAAGAAACTATATGATGAGAAAACAAAAAGTTAGGTTTACCTTTTTCGCGCTTTTTTTTGGCTCCTTAATGTTCGTATTTATGCTAGCCGTTTTCGAGGCGACTATGGTGAATGGAATTGAGGGTTAGGATAGATTTATTCCATTGTTACATGCAGTGTTGAACAGTGAAATCGAGGAAGAAGAAGAAATAGTGAGGGAAGAGAATGGAAAAGCTTGAACTTGAAAAACTGAAGCAATCAAATACTTAGACAGCGTGCTTTTTCTATTAATTTTTTTATAAGGTTATGAAAAATGTATATAAATAAAAAATTTAGGGACCAATGTGTAATTTAGTCTTCAAAAATAATTTTAAAGGCATTTTATTTCATTTTTAAGTTATTTTCCGTCATAAACTATAATATAAAATTATAAAATTAACATTAATCGAAATCCTTATTGCTGGGGAATACTAAAAGCATCTCAGTAGCAAAATACATCAACGTAGCAATGGATTCCCGCGAGAAATTAACAGAGGAATGATACAGTTTTCTTTGCCACCATTGGAGCTTTTGTAATCCTTCCGCCTATTATAATCTTAGGAGTTGCTGTGTTAACTGGCTACGTACAGCTTTTTCCATGATTTGTATACATAGTTAAGATTGTTTCAGTAAAAATATACTTTGTTACCTTTGTTCAGCTTTGCTTTGCTACTTTACTTTGAATCAATGCTCAGAAAATGCTTGGTATCTTAGAACGTAATATTTTGGCGAGGATGTTTGTCTCGAAGCTCTAGTTTGCCTCTCGAGTTGTTTTGAAAAGAAAAATGTCCCATTAGTGCTAAAACCAATAACAACTCAAACTTGTACTGGTATCTTCTGAATTGACGTTTATTGTTCCCGTATCATATAAGTTCTCATCAATGAGGAAGAGCGCTTTCAGAATTGGTGAGCATCTAAGTATCTGAGATAACAACAATGGAAACCATCCTTCTCTAGGAGCTCCAACCTTCAAATGAGGCAAACTGGGAAAGCAAGGAAAACTGCAATGAGAAGCCTTAGACAGAGCCTGAAAGGGAAATATATAAACACACTGAAATTAATCTCTATTCCAGTAAACCAGAAAACTAGACAAAAAAAATAGAGATTACCTGAATTGTACATGCTGATAAGTTTAAATCTTTAACATTTGACATTTGGCTCAGCATCTGAAACACTTGATCCCCATACATGCCAACCTTTATGGCCAAAAGGACTACTATGAATTACCAAACTTTTCAGGGACGAAGATCGAAGAGACAACGTCTTCTGATAATAACATCTGTGGCTGTAAATTGGTAACTTTTCTAGAACTGGCGTGCCACCTGTGATCTTCGTTATAACATCATCATGAAGACTTTTGATTATATGATTAAAATAAAGGATTTTCAAACAAGGCAGGCAGGCAGGCAGACAGAACCACATTTGTCGAGGACAATATGACCGTATAGTTTCAGAATCTTCAATGTTCCCACAATTGAAAAGGATTTCAGGCTGCTGAATTAAATTATAGGGACCTGTATTTAGTTCAAACTCCTCAACTTGGCGCATAATTGCGGAGCAAATCAATTTGTTTCTGAAATCTAAAGATAAAAAGAGAGTCTTGAATGTAAGGCATAGTCTTTTAATTGGACCGCAATGAAGAAGCAGTATTCCCATTACATATTTCTTGAGAAGCTTTTTCCTGCATTTTCTATCAGTCTTGTCAAACAAACACCCATCATCAAAATCTAAATTGGGAACAGAAGTCCATGTATATCTCCATCTCTTAGATAAAATGCTCGTTCTTACAGCATCTTTTGTTGGAATCAAAGACAATACGTGACAAACAATAGAATCTGGCAAACCACTGATTATGTCTTCATTTGATTCCTTTAACTTTTTTCGTGTCATTATGCTCCAAAGGTTCCACAACTAACGTAAGCAACAACCAAATCTGAAACAAAACACCTTTATATTCAAGAACACAGTTTTCTTTTTTAAACCATCAAGAACAAGAACACAGATTATAATTAATTTTTACAGATAATTTTGTGAAGTGCCTTTTTCACACCATTTTTCGTTTCTATGCTGGTCCTGTTTCTAGGCAACTACGGTGATTGCAGGTGAGGGTTGCTGTAGATTTCTTTCTTGTCAAGTATCTCACAGGTTAGAAACGGAGACGTTGCTTGATCGGGGTTCCACATTGACTAAGTAGAGTTTGGATATTTTTCATCCTATTTAGTATTCCACATAAAATTTATATAAAAAAATTGAAAATATAATATCTATAAAAATTGATAGTTAATGGTAAACAAATTTAATTTTGGAACAAGAGTTAAATTTATTTTAAAACTATATATAAAATAGCACAAATTTATTTTTAAATTTTTTTTCAAAAATAACAAATAGTTATCATTTTTTACCAATAAATAAAGATAAATATACACCAATTTGGTAACTAAATGGAGTAAATGTGAGCCAATTTTATAATCGAAACATTTTTTAATCAAAATGATAAATTTATAGGGACAAATTTGGCAAATAGACATAGACATAAATCGAAATTCTTGAACTTTGCTGGGAAACATTAAAAGCATGGCCTTAGCAAAACACATCAACCAATCATCAATCCCCGTAACTCCTCATAATTTATTTACATAATTGAAACATTAAGGCACTTGATATGCATGAACGGGCATCAGAATTATTAAGAAATGAAAGTAAAGGAATTTTAAAAAAAAAAAAAAAAAAGACAGAGGAGAGAAAATCATTTCTCCAATAGTTAATACTAAAACACTTAATATTAATCCTTGAACATATACAGAGCAGTCTAAAGGTTCAAAATACTTCGTGGGGGAACATTATTAAAGGGTCTTAATATCTCCAAGCGAGAAACTACTATATGGCATGTGCTTGAGGCTCTTGGACATGCTGCCAGTACTTTCTGAAAATATGACTCACCATAAGGAGCATCCAATGAAGAGATCACAAGTTCTTTCAAGAGACTTGCATTCATCAAGAATTGTCTTATCATCTTGGCTTCATTTTCTGCATATCCAGAAAACTCAATCCTCTCAACGGATGCAACCAAACACTGAGGCACACAATTTTCTGCAAATATATAATCCAAACCAACTTCATCATTGATTGGGTCTTCAAAATAATCCTGTTATTTTTTTTTAAAAAAAAAAAAGATTAATTAAAAAGTTATTTTGCTAACATCAATAAAAACTCATGCTAAAATCTCATTTTATTAGCAAAGAGAAAATGACATAAGAGAGAAAACTGCAGCAAGCAAATAGAACAAGCTCAACATTATTTTCCTTGTATCATCTGAATTAACCTCTATTAGTCTTGCATCCCCCAAGCTCACGTGATTGAAGCGGAGCACTTTCAAATTTGGTGAGCATTTAAGTATCCGAGATAACAACAACAGAAACCATCTAATTGTAGGAGCTCCAACCTCTAAATAAGTCAAATTTTGAAAACAAGGAAAATCCCAATGAGAAGCCTTAAACAGAGCCTGCAAGGGAAATATATAACACACTGATGAACTTAATCTCAATTCCAGTAAACCAGAAAATTAGAGAAAAAATGAAGATTACCTGAAGTGTAAGTTCTGATAGACGTAAATCTTTAACATTAGACATTTGCCTCAGCATCTGAACCACCTGATCACCATATTCACCAACCTTTATGGTACGACAATATCTCTGACTAACACAAACACTTGCTTTAACCAGTGAATATAACTTGTCAAAGTTAAATTTTCGAACTATATGATCCCCGAGGTCAAGAACTTCAAGATTTGGGGCATCAAGAACAAGTCCATAATGTTTCTTTTCATACTTACCAAGAGGATAATTACGAATTACCAAACTTTTCAGGGATGAAGATCGCAGACACGGATAATAATAACAACCTTTGCTGTAAATTAACAAGTCCTCTAGAACTGGGGAGCCAACTATAATCTTATTTATAACATCAGCATGAACACTTTTCCTTTGTCTAATATGAAGGACTTTTAGACGAGGAAGGCAAACAGAACCACATTTCTCAATGACATCTTCAGTTATTAGTTTCAGAATCTTTAATGTCCCACAATTGAAAAGGATTTCAGGCAGCTGAAATGATTCATCTCTACTCATATTTAATTCAACCTCCTCAAGGTGGTGCATAATCGCAGAGCAAATCAATTTATTTATGAAATCTAAAGATAAAAAGGGAGTCACGAATGCAAGGTGTAGTCTTTTAATTGGATCCCCACGAAGAAGCAGTATTTCCTTTACATATTTCTTGAGAAGCTTTTCTCTGTATTTTCTTTCAGATTCATCACAGAAGCCAAGCAACTCCCCATCATCAAAATCTAAGTTAGGAACACCAGTCCAGGTATATCTCCATCTCTTAGCTAAAATGCAAGTTCTTACAGCATCTTTTGTTGCAAGAAATGACAATATGTGACAAACAATAGAATCTGGGAAACCACTAATTACGTCTTCATTTGAATTTGAAGTCAAACTACCAAGCCTCGGCAGTTTACTTTGAGTCATTATGCTCCAAAGGTTCCACAACTACTGTAAGCAACCAAATCAAAAACAAAACACACAGCGAAAAAGAGTAATTAACAATTCAAGTGATCATTACCAAAAAAAAAAAAAATTGTGACTTGCGCATGATAAATATATATTCAGCATAACAAGATCATAAATGATAATCAATTTTTACAAATAATTTCTATGAAGAGGCAGTTTCATGTGGAAATTTCCAGAAACAGAGAGCTCGTGAAGAAACCATATGATAAGAAAACAAAAAGTTAGGGTTACCTTTTTCGCGCTTATGGCTCCTTAGTGTTCATAGTTATGCTGGCCGTTTTCGACGCGAGTATGGTGAGTGCAATTGAGGTTAGGATAGATTCATTCCATTGTCACATGCAACGTTGAACAGTGAAATCGAGGAAAAAGAAGAAATTGTGGGGGAAGACAAAGAGAATGGAAAAGCTTGAACATGTGGAACCGAAGCAATCAAATACTTACGTGGGCAGCGTACTTTGTCTATTAATTTTGTACTATATAAGGCTATTAAAAATATACTCCTCTTTTACTTTTTATTCGTTACCTTTCAAAAAAAATATATTAAAATTTTATTTATAAGTCAATTTTAAATTTTTAATACAATATAATTTTTTAATAAAAGTTAATTAATTCAATTTAATTTTACATATTAAATAATTCAATTTAATTTTAAATTTAAGTTTATTTAATATTTGTAAATTCTAGTAAAAAAAATAAAAATGACAAATAAAAATCAATGGAAAAATATTTATATAAAAAATTTAGATACCAATGTGTAATTTAGCTTTCAAAATTAATTTTAAAGTCATTTTATTTAATTTTTAAAGTTATTTTCCATCATAAGCTATAATATAAAATTTTAAGGTTCGTCAAACTATAAAATTAGATTACGTTAACGTGATATGTGTACTAAAGATAAGTCCATTTAGAGAATGAAGACTGAAACCCATCACCTATATGTCTTTAGGATCAGACAACAAAGCCCACTTAAGAAAATCTGGCGAAAAACTGAAAGCGAATTTTATAAGATCGTGGACACTTTCTCTATAAACGCATTTTAAAACCGTGAGAATTGAGTTCCAAATCGGACAATATCTACAGTATCCAGTATATCAATAACATACAGCGACAGCAAATGGAGACATAATTTTTTAAGGTGAGATTTCACCACAGGGGTAGATTAAAGCTTAATTATCTCTAAAAAAAATTGATTAAATCCAACTGACAGTTAGATCAACTTTTGAATTAAAAAATTAAATATGTATTCTGTTGTCACGTCTTAGTCATTACCCTTGGACAAGATAACTTGCTTATCCTTACCCATTAGTGTTGGACAACGCTAAGTTTAAAATCAGCTTTTTACTTTCAATTTTCTATGAATTTTTCTGACTGCTTCAAGTTTACTTCATTTAACTCAAATTCGTTTCACTCTCACCATTTTAGCCGTATGAAAATAAAAAAACACAAAATAAATAAAAAGTTTCAAAACAGACTAAAAATAAGCGCATAAAAATAAGAAAAATAAGCTAAAATAAGTAATATTAGGAACTTAACAACCCGGGAAAATTTTGTTTGTTTATTTTTATGTTTGATTTGACCCTAATACAGGCACAACAGTTAGTAACGTAAAACCATTGTCTATGCATTAATTTTATGCTAAACCATATAACCACTATAGTAACTTCGAATGTTTACTTATTACAAGCAGGGACACATACTGAGAGAGTATTATGCAATGGTTCTAATGTCAAGATTGACCTTGGATATGTTGCAGCTAGGAGGTCAGGAAAGAACACAGTCACAGCAAGCCAGCTTCATCAGCAGAGAAATGCTGCAGCAGCTACCAAAAGTGCCGATATTGCTGCCTCCAATGCTAGCCCTTCTTCTTCAAGAACACCACCCAATACTGTTGCAGGGAATGAGGAACTCAACTAGATTTGTTTTGTACTAATGTTAGCTGTAATAACAGAATTGAAGCTAGCCCTTTTTCTAGTGTTAAGCAGATACTAGTTAGCTGTTATGGTTAACTGCAATACTGTTTTATGTTTGTTGCATCATAGTATGATGCTTTTTGATGCATCAGATATTGGTGACATGTTTTGATTACGGGTGATGATGGTTGATCAATATCTTGTACTATTGCTCAATATTCCTATGATTCATACTCAAGATTTGCCTATAAAAGATATGCAGCTTTCATTCATTTTCATTAATTCTCTACACCTAAACAATAACATACACCCTGAAAGCAAAACAACCTGACCATATTTGTTCATCAGGACAATGTTCAAAATAACCCATGAAATAATAACATTATATATATATATATATTTCTCTTCATTTCTTCCCTTTTTCTTTCATTTTCAAACTCTTTAACTCTATTTAACAATCCCCAAATCACCATTTTTGCCTGATTAGACATTTCCTTGTCAATCCAATTGAATAACTTACAGTCACCACGCTTTGCAAATCCAAAATCAAAAGATGGAAAACAGGGCATATTTAGTTTCAAGGAAATCCTCTATCAAAGCATTTTTTTTTTTTTTTAATCTGATTAAACGACTACAAAAGCTGAATTAGATGAACATTATAGTTATATAAATTATAAAATCTTATATTTTCAATCTCATAAGCATAAAACCTACGTCAAGGATTTGATTTGGACCATGAAATCCTCAAAAGAGCTAACTTTCTGCATTTTTACACATTTTCAGTGCCTTCATTCATTTTCTCACCAAATTACTTCTCTTCGCGCCAACAATTTTGATAAACTTAACAAATTCTTTTTTGGGTTTAGGGCATAACATGGAAAATGGGAGACCAGAAAGAAAAAAAAATCATTAAGAAATGCATGCAAAGGAATTATAAAAGATGACACAGAAGACAAAATCATTTCTGCAATAGTTACCATCGATGCACTTAATATTATGAACTTAACATTATTTGTTGAACTAGGTTCAAATCACACAAATATCTTGACATTAATCAAAATCCTTATTGCTAGGGAACATTAAAAGCAACTCAGTTGCAGAATACATCAACCTAGCAATGGGATCCTGCGAGAAATTAATATCCGGCATGTGCTCGAGGCTCTAGGAAATTTTACCAGTTTATAAAGAAAATCTAACTCTTCTTCACGACAAGCAAGATAATCAATGAACGCAAATTCTTTCAAGACTGTTGCAGTAATCAAGAATTGTTCCATCAACTTCAAGGTCTCTTCATTTGCATCCATTAAAAAAAGCTTAATCCGCTCAACGGATGAAACCAAACACTGAGGCACTGATTGTTCTCCAAATACATCCTCCCAAGAAACTCTACCATTGGTTCGGTCCTCAACATCATCCTGTTTAAAGGAAGAAGAAAAATATTAATGAATTAATTATTTTGCTAATCTCATAATTAAATCTGTTTTTATTAGCAATGGCATAATAGAGAGTCTGAGTTATGACATCACAGTGCCTGTTTGTTTTATAATACAAATAGAGCAAGAAGAAGCAAAAAGAACAAAAGAGATATCTGCAGCAAGCCAACGGAACAAGCTGAAGTTTATTTTACTTGTATCTTCTGAATTAACCTTTATTCTTCTGGTATCATCTATAAACCCGCCACGGAGGAGGAGCACTTTCAAATTTGGTGAGCATCTAAGTATCTGAGATAACAACAATGGAAACCATCCGTCTTCAGGAGCTCCAACCTCCAAATGTGTCAAATTGGTAAAACAAGGAAAATTGCAATGAGAAGCCTTAGACAGAGCCTGAAAGGGAAATATATAACACATTGAGCTTAATCTCAATTCCAATAAACCAGAAATTAAACTAAAGAAAAAAATGAAGATTACCTGCAGTGTATATTGTGACAAGTATATATCTTTAACATTAGGCATTTGCCTCAGAATCTGAAAAACCTGATCCCCATATTGACCAACCTTCATATGACTAAATCTCTGGCTAACATCAATGGATGCTTTAACGAGATAATATAAATTATCAAAGTTGAATTCTCGAGCTATACAATCAGTGAGTTGAAGAAATTCAAGATTTGGGGTGTCAAGAACAAGTCTATGATAATTGTCTTCATCAGTAATACAAGAATAATTTTCAATTACCAAACTCTTCAGGGATGAAGACTGCAGACACAACGTTCTATTATAAAAATACATTGGGGTGTAAATTGATAACTCCTCTAGAACTGGGGAGCCAAATATTATCTTCCTTATAACATCAGCATAAAGACTACTGATTCCATAAAGATAAAGGATTTTCAGACAAGGAAGGCATACAGAACCACATCTCTCAGAGAGAACATCGCCGGATAGTTTCAGAATCTTTAATGTCCCACAATTGAAAAGGATTTCAGGCAGCTGATATAATGTACGCATACCGCCCATAGCTAATTGAAGCTCCTCAACATGGTGCATAATCGCAGAGCAAATCAGTTTGTTTGCGAAATTTGAAGATAATGAACCGAATCTAAGGCACAGTCTTTTAATCGGATCAACACGATGAAGCAGTATTCCCTTTGCATATTTCTTAAAAAGCTTTAACCTATATTCTCTATTAGATTCAGACTTATCACACAAGTCATACAACCAAATAGTATCAAAATCTAAGTTGGGAACAGAAGTCCAAGTATATCTCCAACTCTTAGCTAAAATGCTAGTTTTTACAGCATCTTTTGTTGGAAGAAAAGACAATATGTGAGAAAGTATATAATCTGGCAAACCACTCATTATGTCTTCATTTGATTCCTTTAACAATGGATCCAAACATGGTTTTCGATGATTTGCAGCAACACCACGCAATGCAAAATCACCATCCAAACAGATTGTAAGCCTTGGCGATTTTCTTTGTGTCATTATGCTCCAAAAGCTCCACAACTAATGGAAGCAACAAAATCTAAAACAAAACACAGAAAGAAAAATATAAATGAACCATTCATGAGGGTAATTAAAAAAAAAATTGCAACTTTAATATCATCGAGATTTCGTGATTATACTTGAGTAATATGAAATTGGTGTCTTGGATGTTTAATTACTTTAGCACACACAAATAGATGAAAGTACATACTAAGCTAACAAATTCATAATCTATGACGAGGCAATTTCATGTGGAAACAGAAACAGAGGGCTAATGAAGAAATTATTTGATGAGAAAACAGAAAAATAGGTTTACCTTTTTTTTTTTTGCCCCTTTTCTTCGTTTGGCTCCTTACTGTTCGTCGCTACGCTGGTCCTTGTCGAGGCGACTATGGCGACTGTAGGTGAGGGTTAGGGCTAGGGTTTGTATTGAATTTCTTTGACTGTTACATGCAATGTTGAAGATTGAAATGGTGGAAGAAGAAGAAATTGGGTAGCTTGCTTTTTACTATTGGACCGGTTGGGAAAATGTATTTAAATATTAATTTAAGACCAAATTTGTAATTTTATAATTTAAATTAGACCTGATAAAAGTTGTTCTGATTAGTAAATTCTATCACTATGGCCCGTATTTTTTATCGAAATCGGATTCATTTAATTTATAAATTAATCCTATCCTATCATTTATATGAATCGATTTGATCTAATTTATTTATAGTGCGATTGAAGCATAATTCAATCCGACATATTTATTATCCATTCATATTTTTATAACTTCTTCTAATATAAATATAAAAATATATTTTTATAATTTATAAATGAATAATTTTATTTTTAATAAAAAAATTTAAAAAATAAAAAAATAATATCCATTTATTAATTATTCAATTTGTTCATGACCCATAAAATTTTAACAGGAGTGTGCATCGGGCGGATTTGGGCCAACTCGAATCTGAATAACTCATATCCGAAATATACATAAAATTCCACTCCGAACCAACCCTAACTATTAGGGGAGTCCCAAATCGAAAAACCCTATTACCCTGAAATTCACAAACCATTCACACCCACAGCTTCGATGCGAAGGAAAAAAACTACAATTCATCCTACCATCAACACAACACATATTCAATACTAAAAGAGAAATCAAAATCTATCCCAATATCCACCAAGAAGGATCAAAAAAATTACAAACAAAATATGAAATATTAGTATATCATAAACTAAAATAAAAACATATCTAAAAAAAGAGAATAAATCTGCTAGTATAAGATCAAGATCGGCTTGTCTCTCTACTTCTCGTTGCTATGAGAACGCCGAAACAAGCATGCGACGGAGATGGATGTCGAACGAGAGAGATCTAGTAGATCGATCTTGATTTCGATCGGAAAGAGAGAAAGAGATATTTGGTTCACAGAGACAGAGATTTTGCTTGCTTGATAGCGATATGCTTGAGAAGGAAAGGGAGAAAAGGTGAGCGTGAGAGAAAGAAGGTGAGCGTGAGAGAAAGAAGTAGAGTGTGAGAGAGAGCCAAAGATGCAGATGGGTGTGGGTAAAGGGAAAAAAATAGTTCTATAGTATGTTGGGTCGGGTTTGGGTTGGGTTAGTTTTTTAATCCGACCCAAACACGAAATATCATGAATATTAACACCCGGCCCGACCCATATAATCCGAACAGTTCTATCTGAATAGTTATTTCGGATCAGATTATTTGAGTTATTCGAATCGGGTCGGATTTTGCATACCCCTATCATTTATGGTTCAAACTGCCATGATTAAGCCCAAAACAATTCTACTCATTTACTAACTAAAGTTTAAACGCGCGATTATTTAAACGGCTAGCTTAAATATTCATTATAAATAAAATGTCAAAAGTATATTTCTGCCCCTATCGTTTGTCAGAATAAACAAATTTACCTCAACGTTTATTTTAGTGCAAATTTGTCCCTAACGTTTGTAAAATTAGAGATTTTTGCCCATACCGTTAGCAGTTAACTAATTTATTAACGGTCAAAGTTACTGGTAATTGACGGTAGGGGCAAAAATTTACTATTTTACAAACATTAAAGCCAAATTTGCACGTTTGAAAAAACGTTAGGGGCAAAAATATACCTTTGTCACCCAAATGTTTGATCCACATGTCCAATGGATGTATTACACGTATCCCACTAACAGTCAACTAACGTATTAACGGTCAAAGTTAACGGCAATTGAAGGTAGGGGTAAAAATCTCCTATTTTACAAACGTTAAGGGTAAATTTGTCTCAAAATAAATATTAGACCCAAATTTATCCATTTTGGCAAACGAAAGGGACAAAAATGCGCTTCTAGCCTAAATAAAAATAGAAACTGCAATTGTGTATGGTTCCATTATTTTTTTAAATTCATCCGATATCCTAAACCGCTTGCTTAAACATTCATTATAAATAAAAATAGAAACTGCAAGTGTGCATGGGTCCATTATTTTTTTAAATTCATCCAGTATTCAAAAACTACTAATCCGATTAATTCGATTAATTCGAATTTGCATCGGATAAACTTTGGAATGAGATAAAACGTTTTCTATCAAATATTTAAAAATATCATATTTTCAGTATTCAAATCTGAAACCCGAGGTGGATAGATTTGTGTTGTCCCATCCCAAAGGGTTGGGGTCCTTTATTTTAAAGAGTGAACAACAGCACCAACATAAACATCTCACCTTTCAATTTTCATACATGATGAATATGGTTGCATTCCAATATCAGTACTCATACTACGAAACCCAGAACAAAATCGTTTCTGCAGTACTTAACCTTAATCAATGAACAAATTCAATAGCAAGGCATAGCTTATCATCAATCAAAGTCCTTAAACTTTGCTAGGAACCATCAAATGCAGATATCTCATCAGCAATCAGTCTCTGATCACTTGCAGCAAGAAAATAATATCTGGCATGTGCTTGAGGCTCTTGGAAACTTCACCAGCTTTTTCAGAAACTCCGACTCTTTCTCAGGACTAGCATCATTAACAGTGATCACAAATTCTTTCAAAGATATATTCCATCAACTCCAGCTTATTCTGTGCTTCATATGCTTTAAGACTAGAAAATTCAATCCTCTCAATGGATGAAACCAAACACTAAGGCACTGATTCTTCCTCAAATATCTCTTCCCAAGAAGTTCTCTCAGTGTAATAGTCCTCGTCATAACCCTGTTCAAAGAACGAAAACAACACTATTTAGTTCAGCATCATCCACAATAACTCAAACTAGAAACTCTTTTTATTATATTAGCACAGATAAGACATTATAGGCCCTGCCAACAGAACAAGATTAAGTTAATGGAACTGGATGTCATCTGAATTGACCTTTATTATCCCGTAATACCATATATATGCATTCTTCGTTAAGAACACTTTCAAATTTGGTGTGCCTCTAAGTATCTTAAGGAACAACTTCTTAAACCATCCATGTCCAGTAGCTCCAACCTCCAAATGAGTCAAATTGTGAAAATAAGGAAAATTGCTATAATAATAATAATCCTTAGACCGAGCCTGAAAGGAAAAACTGAACTTAATCACAATTCCAGTAAACCAGAAAATTAGAGAAAGAAATAAGTAAAACTAAAACTTTTACCAGTAGTTTATATTGTGATAATTTAAAATCTTTAACATTAGAGATTTGCCTCAGCATTTGAAACACCTCAACCCCATAGTCATCAACGTTAATGGTCCTGCAATATCTCTTACTAACAGAAATAGTTGGTTTATCTAGTGAACATAACTGATCAAATTTATATGCTCGGGCAATATTATCTCTGAGGTCCAGAACTTGGGGCAACAAGATGAAGTTCGAAATGATAAATGCAAGTGTAGGATCATAAGTGATAGGTTACCAAACTTTTCAGGGACGAAGATTGCACATACAAGGTATCTTCATAGTAATACTCTTCGCTGCAGATCAATAACTTCTCCAGAACTGGAGAACCAGAAATGATCTTCCTTCTAACATCATCATAAAGATGTTGGATATTTCTAAGATGGAGGATTTTTAGACAAGGAAGGCATACAGTAGCACATTCCGTAAGGACCATTTCACAACCAATCCTCAGAACCCTTAATGTCCCACAACGGAAAAGTAGGTCAGGCAGCTGAAAGTGTCCATTTTTAGTCTCAAATTCAAGCTCCCCAACATGGTGCATAATTGCAGAGCAAATCAATTTCTTTTTGAAATTTAAGGATATAGAGAAAGAATGAAGCATAAGTAATAGTTGCTAGACATATATTTTTGTAATAATAATAATAATAATTAGTGGCAAAAGGTTCTTTTTGTTACGCAAAGTTTTTCTATATTGTCCAATAAATAATAACTTAAATATGAACAGTATTTAATAGTATGTCATATGACTGTTCACTATTCAATCTACAGAGCACTTATGTATTTTTGTTTGTAGTTTTCGCATAAGCAAATTGCAATTAAAAATCATAATCTATGGGTTTGATTGGTTTAGAGATTTGACAAAAATGTTGCAATTGGCGCAATAACTTCGTACTATTACTATATTATATGTATATAAAAACAAATTAAAGGACTTTAATTCAATATATGTTGCTTCCACGAAGGTCTTTATATTCATATTAATATGAAAAGAATAAATCAAGTGAAAGTCTTCGAGTCTGCTACCACCCCTTTTCTTCTAGTCTTCTAGAAAAACATTAATCAATTGTTCTTTCTACAGACTAACTTTATTATTCTCTCACGCCATATTGGAGATCAAACTCTTAAAATTCCCCTAGCCAGAGACTAGACTTTATCTGTATTTTCAATACCTATCTTATGGCTTCTTCTTCTTCTTCTTCTTCTTCTTCTTCTTCTTATAGCCCTCAAATGAAGACGAAGACTTACGACGTGTTCATTAGTTTTAGAGGCGCAGATGTTCGTGTTGATTTTTTGGGCTTTCTTCAAGATGCGTTGGATCGGAACGGAATTAAAGCCTTTGTGGATGACAATCTCGAAAGAGGAGAAGAGATCACTGAATCTCTTTTGAGAACAATCGAAGATTCATATATTTCAATTGTAATTTTCTCGGAAAATTATGCATTTTCGCCGTGGTGTTTGGATGAGCTTGTGAAAATACTTGAGTGCAAGGATAAAATGGGTCAAGGAGTCATACCCGTTTTTTATCGGATAAATCCGGATCATGTTCAAGAGTTGACAGGCAAGTACGGGGAAGCACTTCTTAAGCATAAAACAGAATTTAAAGAGTCTTCGGTGAAGGATTGGAGCGATGCTTTGCTGAAAATAAGCTCCCTCTCAGGCTTGGTCTCAAAGGATATCAGGTAAATAGTTTATGCTTTCCTATCTATTCTACAAAAAGTATTATATTCTACATTCTCTCCATTAGTGGTGGCAAATGGATTCTATCAAGTTGATTTGGATGGAGTAAAAAAATGAATGGGTTAATAGATTAGATCCTAAATTGACCAAATTTTATATATCGGTTAAAAATAAATCGAATTATAAATAAGTTAGATAAATATCAGTAGGACGGATGAATTGGATCAACACATTTAGTCGTGTCGCTTTATTTTTAATTAAGTTTTAATTAGGAAATGGTATAAAATATTCGAATAAAGCTTCTTTTGCTTGTAACAAAAATAGCTAGTGCATCATAAATGAAATATATTATCCATTGCATTTCTAATTTAATTATACGGTTGCTCATTCAGCTAATGATGTGTTATTAGGCGAGATTCCAAGTTAATCGATGAAATTATCAACCATACTTCAGCGAAACTAGATCGTATAGTTCCAGTCAGTTCTTACAATGATGGACTAGTTGGCATCGAGTCTCGTATACAGTGTGTTCAGTCATTGTTAAGTCTTGGTTCCCAAGATAAGCGGATCATAGGCATTTGGGGAATACCGGGCATGGGCAAGTCAACCATTGCTATGAAAGTATATGATCAAATTAAAGATCAATTCACAAACCACTGCTTTGTTGCAAATGTTAAGGAAAGACTAGAGAAAGGCATATCACAGAATGTGCGGTATGAAATTTTTTGTGCAATATCTGGACGAAACATTTCAAATAGAGGAAATTTAACCACATTATCAGATTTCAATATGCATAAACTAGGCAGAAGGAAAGTTCTTGTTGTTCTTGATGGTGTGAGTGATTTAGATCAAATAGAACTTTTGATAGGTAAACATGATATTTTTGGCAGTGGGAATAGAATTATTATCACAAGTATAGATAAACAGTTGCTTAAAAATGTAAATGCTGAAATATATGAAGTTCGAGCATTGGATAGCAGAGAAGCCCTTTGCCTCTTTTGCTTGTATGCCTTCAAACAAGATAATCCAAGTCAAGGATTTGAGAAACTATCAAGAAGGGTAGTGAAACACGCGCAAGGAAATCCTTCGACTCTTAAAGATTTAGGAGTAAATTTATACAATAGAGGTGCAGAGGAATGGGAAGATGAGTTAGAAAAACGAGAACGTATGTCTCTTAGATAAAATGATAGTTCCTACGGCATTTTTTGTGAGAAGAACAGGCAATACGTGACAAAGAATAGAATACAAGAAACCATTGATGATGTCTTCATTCAGAGGCGGATCCAAGCCCTTCGAAATTCTTTTTGCTCTTCAATTTTTTTGGTTTCATGTATATTATATGATATCCGAACTCTCTACTCTGAGGATCGGCTAGATTTCTCCGAGCCGAGCACTTCCGCCGAGCTCTTAGCTTGTGAGGCTTTATAGCAGGGCTCACCCGGACATAAGTCATGATAACAGTCCGGCACCCGATAACAGTTCGGTCACCAATCATGGTAGGCAATAATTAACGAATATTTCCAGCAATGATGCAGATCTTGACCTCCTAAGGATGGAAAGTACCAAGAATCTCTCAGCAAATCTGCCTAAAGGGGAAATCAAGCATCAATCAAGGGATGAAGGTGATTTTCTCCTATTCAAGAGATTATCTCCTATTTCATACAGCTCTATATAAATGAAACAACCAGGTACATTGCTCTCCCTAATTTTGGATAAGAAAAAAGAAAGCTTTGACTTTGCGGAAAAACTGACTTGATCGTCGGAGTCTCCCCTGTCGGAACACCCGACGGTTTTGTGATTCTTTTCAGGTAACTCAAGCGAAGGACAATTGGAAAACTTTTACTTTGTTATCATTTGGTGCGGTGAGCGTGGAACATTCCACAGATTTCAGTCGATTCACAGATCGCAGCTGGGAATGGATCTCTTTCCTGATTTATCCGTTTCTGCTGCCCCAACCTTTAACCAACCCAGCAACGTAGCCCAACCTTTAGCCAATTCTCTAGGCCAACTCATTCAAAGCCTTCAACCAGCTCAGCCAGAGCAAATCTCCCCACTCCCAGCACGACAGTTATTTCCCCCTACACAGACTCAAACGCCAGCAACGCCACTAGCGCCCATGGCTATCCGGAGCAATGAATTGGCAGAATTGCAGGAGAAGCATGGGATTCTTTTCATTTCTATTATGTGTCCACCTTTATTTTTATTTGATTTCTTTTATTTTTTGAAATTAATGATTTGTTTGAATGAGAGTAAGTTTCATGTACTTTAATGAATGGAAAAGATAAGAAATGGGAGCAAAATAAATTATATTTTTCTTATTTTGATTTACATTGTTTTGTTACAGATAAATTTTCTTTCTTTTTTTCCTTAATTTGTTCACTGTTCATCGTTTTCTTCCTCACCTCCACCGTTCGCTGTCTTCTTCCTCACCTCTACCGTTTACCGTCTTATTTAGCTCTGCCACCTGCATCAGTTCCTGTGCATCATAAAAGGGTTAGGACAGTTCCTCTGCACCTCCTTCACTTTCGCTACCAGCACCAACAACCAAATTTGCCCATGCATATTCTTCATCATCATCATAATCTCATCACTGTTCTTAATTTACTATGCTTTCTCTTCAAATTGAGAGAAAATATTTGGGAGGTTTGAGAGCAAATTGAAAATTTTAATTTTTCTTGATTTACTCCCACTCACCCTCCTATTTTGCAAGCCAAACAGTGAAAGTAGATTGAATTTCAATTATTTTCCCTCCATTAACTCCCAATTCTGTTGATCCAAACAAAGGGTAAGGACTGTTTACTTATAGAAAATAAAGACTATTTTATAAAAAAAAAAATCATGAAAAATGTAAAATAGAAGATTGTGTTCACATCACATAAATTTTCCAAATAGAAAATGAAAAATAGGATTTCATTTATCTAAAATTTAAGAAGAAATTGGAAAAGTAATTTTTGACGTTTTCTACATTTTTCCTTTATAACTAAATATTAATTTTTCTAAAATTTTTATCTTGAAAAACACTTATTTTTTTCATTTACGTCAAAACCGGTCGAATTTCGAATCTCCTCAGCCTTATTATACTGACGGGTTTTCCGAATAATATATTAGTAAACCTTGACTTCATGCTTTGGCTTTTGCTCTAACCATTATGTTTACCATAAATCCATACAAAAAATATAATAGTACTAATAGTAATAATAATATCATAATTGTTTCTTGTGAGAATTATTCCAAATGATGTAACTGTTTGGAGCACCAATAGTGAATCCAAAATCTCAAAACAATTCCTTACAAAAAAAAAAAATCAAAGCAATCAAGGTAGATGGATTTATGCAGAAAATATTTTCTAAGTTTAATAAATGAACATGTTTTTTCATTTTTTAAAATAAAAAATTATCTTTAATTAATAAACGTATTTTTCAAATTTTCTCTAAAAATTTTTTTTCAATAAATATTGACCAATTAAATTTATACATTGAATTACTAAATTTTATTATAAATTTGACACTTTTAGATTTCTAATGGAATTTAATTTTTTTTTCAATAAAAATTAACCAATTAGATTTAAATCTAATTAATATTTTTTAATTTTAATAAAAATAACAAAAATGACACGTAAAATAGAACGGAGTGAAAAATATATACGGAGGAAAAAGAAAAGTGAAAATTCAGAAGAGTGATGAGTATGTAGGGCAAGGAAAGGAGGCGTGGGAAACAGCTATATGAATTCATGGATTTGGAAGTACGATGGATTCTGTGACTTTACACCTCCATTTTCACCTACCATTTTAATTATTTGTGTACTACTTCTCTATTATATACTGCCTTAATGCATAAAAAAAGAATGATGGTGAGGGTGGTCCAAACAGCAACTGTCCTCACTCTTGTCTTTTTTTTTTTTTCATACACAACCATTCTTTTTTATATTTATTTTATTTAGTCATTTATCACTCTAACTTCACATTTTTTACACTCCTTAACTCCATTCCACCTAATTCTTTCTACTTTAATTTTGTTCATACATCTATATTAAAATTACGCTTTTAGTATCATAAATATGTGATGAATTGCATGGTAAATTGAGGCAGTAGCAGCCCCCTGTTTCTGTCTCAAGAAAAGCGTATGGCGGTTCCGGATAATACTATTCATTTTTGATGGCACTATTTAAGACTTGGGAAAATACTATTTATGTAATCGAGTCCTATTTATTATATTTTAAGACCTACTCTTGCATATACATATCCATAAAAGAGAAAAAAAATTCATCCAAACACCTAAAGCTAGACCTATAGATTAATTGATTGAGTTATACCCCGTAACCCATATAAATAATTTTTAAATTTTAAAATGTGTTATATAGGTTATAATAATTAATAAAATTATGAAAAAAATGAATTAAATGGATTGAATTAGATTATACCATTTTTGAACACTCTTATTTGTAATTCACGTTGACCTCTCTCTCTCTATATATATATATATATATACACTCGTTGATAGCATAAAATAATTTTATTTTATGTGTTGCTTGTAGCATGCGATTATGCACATATTAATGTAAGTATTTCCACTCCATTTACAATTTTTATATTTTTATACTTTAACTGAGTTGATTTGGTGAAGGAACATGCAAAGGACGTAATTGAAAAGCATAAATATTAGTGGGTTGGAATCAATATCTAGATTTTGGAATTTTAGAATATATTTGCATAGATTAGAAATAGTAAACACTCATTCAATTCCATTTTATGTGTCACTTTTATTGTTTTTATTATAATTAAATAGTATTAATTAGACTTTTCTTCAAAAAAAAATAGTATTAATTAGACTTAAATTTAGGATTATATATAGTGAACAATAACTAAATTATCATTATTTTTATTATTTTCAAAATTATAACTTAAATCTAATTGATCAAATAACATTAAAATGGAATATAAAATTAATATTATATTGAAAATTAAAAAAAAATAATATTGTATTGAAAGTTTAAAAACGACATATAAAATAAAATATTAAATTCATTCATATTCGGGAAGAGAGAAAATAATAATATAAAAGTGGATATAATTAATGTAAGCAATTAATGCTCCAAAAGTTCCAATTAATGTAAGCAACCGAATCTAAAACAAAAAAAAAAAAAATAGAACCAAGAGGAGAGATCAACAATTCATGCGAATCCTAAAAAAAAATTGTGAGTTTAATATCATCGAGATTTAATAATAATAGCAATTTAATTATGTTAAAGGAATATAAAATTACCTTGGCACACACGAATGGAAGAAAGGGTAGATTAAGACAATAAATTTATATTAAGCAAATAAAGAACACAAAGATTATAATTAATTTTTACAAATAATTTTTATGAGGACGCTATTTCACTATAACACAAAAAAAAACGTAGGTTTACCTTTTCGACTTTTTCACTCTTTTTGGGTCGAATGCTGGCCCTTTTTTTTAAGGGGAATAAGGACATTTTTTGTCCGGCAACTGTTTAAATTTATTAAAATTGATATATTTTATTTTTAAAAATAGATGACACATAGTATTATTGTATGAGATAAAAAAAAAAATATCCTATTTCGAATAATTTAGAGATAAAATTAATCAAATTCAAAAATATTTAAGGGCAAAAAAATCTCTCTATTACTTTTCTAGGTGACTATATTTCAATTGGAATGATCATCTCCTGTATATTACTTATTTTTTTAATAGTAATATAAAATTTTTCTAAGTACTCATCGTGGCTAGCAAATTTCAGTTTTTCAGGTAATGGCCCAAGTCAACGAAAGCATTTCTATATCTTAATTAAGTGGAAGTTAAAGTCCAAGTCTATAGATCATAATTTTAAAAATTAAAGTTAATTTTCACGTTTAGGTGAACTGTTAAAAATGTTTTGAATTGGATTTTTTTAAATCGATTTAACTGTTTTTTGATTTTTTTTGTCCAACTCTACTTATGGTCCACTTTTATTATTTATAATTTCATATTTTTTTTCATTTAAAATGAAAAACAATTGTTTTTATATATTATCTACATAATATTTATTTTTAATGCAAAAATTTTTAAAAAGATATATAAAAAATTAATGTAATTTATAATATATATATATATAACTCAATCATTTTTCATAAAATTTATAACTCAATCATTTTTCAAACGATTTATTTGAGTCATAATCGAATTCAATTCAATTTATTCATTATACATAAAATTTTAGCCTATTTTTAATTTAATCAACACTTTTGTAACCTATAATAGATGGGGTGGATTGGTATATAGATTTGATAAAAATATTCCAATTGGCGCAACAACTACGTACTATATGTATAAACAAAAGGAATTGAAAATTGATGCAAGTTGCTTCCACTCAGGTCAATAAAAAAAATTAGTCATGTTTTTGTCTTGGCATCTTTTTTTACACAAAGGTCTTCGCTTTAGCTTTTGATTCAAGCAATTAATTTATTCAAATTGCATATTCTATAAGCACATTAATTAATTATTCTTTCTACAAAATAACTTAGTTATTCTCTCACTCCATAGACTCCCTCTGCATTTTCAATACCTATCTTCTCTCATGGCTTCTTTTGCTTCTTCAACCTCTCAAATGATGATGAAAACTTACGATGTGTTCATTAGTTTTAGAGGTGCAGACGTTCGTAACGATTTCTTGAGCTTTCTCTATGATGCTCTGGATCGTAACGAGATCGATGCTTTTGTGGATGATAATCTTGAAAGAGGAGAAGATATCACAAAATCTCTATTGGAAAAAATCGAAGATTCATATGTTTCGATTGTGGTTTTCTCTGAAAATTATGCATTTTCTCCATGGTGCTTGGATGAACTTGTAAAAATACTTGAGTGCAAAGAAACCATGGGACAAGGAGTCATACCGGTTTTTTATCGGGTAGATCCGACCCATGTTCAAGAGTTAACTGGGAGATATGGAGATGCTTTTGCTCAACATGAACAAGAATCTGAGGTGTCTTTAGTGGAAAGTTGGCGCAACGCTTTGAAGATTATTGCTGTGCTTTCATCAGAGCTTGTTTCACTAAAAATAAAGTAAGCCCTTTCTGTTAGCAATGATTCTTGGTATATATCCTACCTTACTTCTTTAAATCTATGACTAATTCAAAATCCAACACTGTTGAACCTACAATTGAGACCGGCTTTCTCGACAACATATGTTTCATGCACGATTAAGGATTAATTCTTTAATAACTTTTGTAAGGAAAAACAATGTCAAGAGCTAATTAAAAAGAACAAAAATCTTTACTGCAAAATATCTTAATTAATTCAAAATCTGAATTTCTTATTAGGTCAATGCATATTTTTGGTCAGGAAAAGGCTTTCATCGAGCTTTATAATTAAGCAAATTTCTTACATACCACATCATCCACAAACCTCAATCTAAATAACTTGTCATAGGTTAACATTTTTGAAATAAATATTTTTGCCTGTCAATTGAAACTGGATCCGAAACTATAATGTATATGTTAAAGGGAATTTATAGTCTCGTGAACCAAAAGGAAAATATTTTAAAATCATTTTTAAGCCCGTATATATATATATTATTATTATTGAGTTCTTTAACTTGTATTGAATTTACTATGTCCCAAAATTTTTATTTTGATAAAACTTAATCGGAAAAAAAAATATATATATAGTTCAATAGTTTAAATATGGTATAAAATTGTACTATTATTTTACCCAGTTTATTAAAATTGAAGTCAATGTATGTTTAAATGAAAGTTTAGCATCACTGGTAAAAACCATTAGATTTTAGGGATCCAGGAATATTGTTTTACTATTTTGTAACAAAAATAGTTAGTATATCAAAAATGAAGTGCATTATCCATTGCATTTGTTTCTTATGGTTGCTCATCTTGGTCATTATGTCTAACCAGGCCAGATTCCAAGCTAATTGATGAAATTGTCAACCATACTTTGGCAAAACTAGATCAAATAATTCCAGTAAGTTCTTACAACGAAGGGTTAGTTGGCATCGAATCTCGTATCGAGTGTGTTAAGTCATTGCTATGTTTTGATTCCCAAGATAAGCGGGTCATAGGCATTTGGGGAATGGCAGGTATAGGCAAGTCAACCATTGCTATGAAAGCTTATGATCAAATTAAAGATCAATTCAAAAACCATTGCTTTGTTGCAAATGTTACGGAAAGACTTGAAAAAGGTGTAGCACAAACTGTTCAGTATGAAATTCTTTGTGCAATATTAGGACCAAACATTTCAAATCAAGGAAATTTAATCACTTTTTCACCTTCCATTGCACAAAAGCTAAGACGAAGGAAGGTTCTTATTGTTCTTGATGATGTGAGTGATTTAGATCAAGTGGAACTTTTGATAGGAAAACATGACATTTATGGCAATGGGAGTAGGATTATTATTACAAGTAAGGATAAACAATTGCTTAGAAATGTAAATGCTGAAATATATGAAGTCGAAGCATTGAATATCAGTGAAGCCCTTTGCCTTTTTTGCTCGTATGCCTTCAAACAAAGTATTCCAAAGCAAGGATTTAAGAAACTTTCAAAAAGAGCAGTGAAATACGCACAAGGAAATCCTTTGGCTCTTAAAGTTTTAGGAGCTGATTTATATGATAAAAGTGTAGATGAATGGGAAGATAAGTTAGACCAATTGGAAGGTACATCTCAGGACAAAATTGGCAAAATCTTGAGAATAAGTTATGATGGACTATGTGAAGATGACAAGGAAATATTTCTTAATATTGCTTGTTTCTTCAATAGGGAAGATAAAGATCGTGTGTTGGGTATATTAGACAAGATTGGTTCAAGAATTGGAATAAGTCGTCTTCGGGATAAGTCTCTCATCTCTATTTCAGAAAACAAGTTACATATGCACGACTTGCTAAAGCAGTTGGCCAAGGACATTACTTGTGAGGAGAAACAACTCGGAAAACGTAGGATTTTATGGCATCATAATGATGTATATTACTTATTGACAAAAGATGAGGCAAGAAAAACTTCAACACTTTCAATAATTATTTTTTTTAGTTTCTTCCCATTGTTTGTGCTTTATTGAAACTAATTTATTGTTTGCTTCTTGTTTTAGGGGACTGAATTAAATGAAGGCCTATCTTTAGACATGTCTAAAATCAAAGAAGTAGAACTAAGTCCAACAGTTTTTGAGAAAATGTATAATCTCAGGTTGCTTAAGTTCTACAATTCAGTTTGGAGACCCGGCAACAGAATAAAAGTATACCTTCCTAAAGGCCTCTCATTTCTTCCCGATGAGCTTAGATTTCTCCAATGGGATCAATTCCCTTTGAACTTTTTTCCATCCAAGTCTTTTGGAGAGAATCTCGTTGAACTTCGAATGCCTGATAGCGAGCTAAAAGAACTTTGGCATGGAACTCAAGTAGGCCCCTTTTTTTTGGTACTTTTAAGAAATTGTTTTCAAGTTTAAGGTATATTAATTTCTTATCTTTTTTTCCTTACAGCAACTCGGGAAGTTGAAATTGATTGACGTTAGCGGCTCAAATGAATTACTCAAAATTCCAGACTTGTCTCAGTCTCCAAATGTCAACACTTTGGAATTGATATCTTGCAGAAATTTAGTAGAGATTCCATCATCTATTAAACTTTTGAGCGACCTTGTTCGAATGGATGTATCGGGGTGTGATAATCTTTGCAGTTTACCAAGCTTGAAAGATTTGAAAAATCTTTCATTTCTTTATCTATATTGTTGCTCAAAACTCACCCAGTTTCCAGAGCTTCCAAGTTCTATCCAGGATCTTGGTATACGGGGAAGTGCAATGGAAGAATTGTCCTCATCCATCGGGCATTTGACGCAACTTCGTTCACTGGATTTGGGTTCGTTTGAGGATATTACATACATGCCTTCCAACAAAAGGTATCATGACTATTTTGGAGATTTACCTGCATCATTTTTTGAGAATGAAATGAGCATAAAAAAACTTCCTGATAGCTTTTGCAATCTTAAGTTTCTTGAAACTTTAACTATAAACAAGTGTGTATATCTTCGTACTCTACCAATGAATTTTGGGTGCTTAGAATCTCTGAAGACTCTTCGATTTGTATCCTCCGGCATAGAAGAATTTCCTGAAAGTATTTGCAATCTAAAATTTCTTAGGGATTTATATATCCACGGTTGCATAAATCTCTATGCACTGCCAGAGAACTTGGGGAATTTGGAATCATTGGAAGAGCTTCATGTAATCCAGACAGGAATAAAAGAAGTACCATTCTCCATTAATCGGTTGAGGAAATTGAAAAAAATGACCTTTTCTGGATATAAATGTTTAACATTGCCTCCTTTAACAGGTACTTTTCCCTCTTTAGAGAATGTTAATCTTGAGTTTTGTGGCATAATAGAATTTCCTGACAACCTTTGCTCTGTGGAGTCATTGGAAAAATTATTTATTGGTGGAAATGAATTCAAACATATACCTGAAACCATGAAACAAATGTCAAAGCTGGAGTTACTTGATCTAAGAGATTGCAAGAAACTTGAATTTTTACCAGAACTCCCAATAATCCTAAAAAATTTGTGTGTAAGTAACTGTACATCTCTGAAGGTGGCATTCAAATCATTCCAATTGCGACGAAAGCCAGTGAAGCTCTTAAAATTAGGCTTTGCAAATTGTCTCAGCTTGGATCAAGATGAATGCAATAATATTATGGACTATGAGATGGAAATAACAATAACTGATTTCTTGCAAGATGAGGTATATTTATCTTATTCCCTTGTTTATATGTTATTAACTATTTTTACTTTGAGCAGTTAATGATTATTTTATTTGTGGTTTTGATGGTGTAGTGGAGGCCTCACCTATGGATTCCAGGAAAGGAAGTACCAAAGAATATGATGTATCAAAACAAGAATGGATTTTCTTTATCTTGCAAATTGAGGCCAAAGGATTGTCAATTTTTGCATTTAAGTTCTGTTTTTGACCCAAAACTGTATCACAACAATCAGGTTCGTTACTTAGAGATTGGTTGCAGAGCATATTTCATAGATGAGTCTGGACGCACCCACGATGCCATTAACTATTACTTTTTCGAAGAAAAGAGCTATCATGATATCGAGACATGTGACATTGTCCTTGAACTAGAACATGTGTTCCTTTGGTGCGGAGCATTAATTTTCAGTGGAAATTTGGATGATGATGATGATCATCTGTACGATATGGTTTTTGAATTTTTTGCTGAAGAACATAATGTTTTATGCAGTTATAAACCCATTATTGCATGTGGGATTAATCCATTATCCCAAGAAATCCAATGAAAGGAAGAGGAAGATGAAGAGAAAGAAGAAGAGGAGGAGGAAGCTACAATTAAGATATTGTAACATGTCTAGTAAAATTTTGTTGTTTTAAAGACAAATTCACCATTTATTTATTTTTATATTTCTAATCACATACTCTTATTAATTATTATCTTATTATATTTATTAATACTTCGATCTTAAATGTGTCTTGAGATAGATTGAAGATATTACTACTAATTAGATGCATTTTAACAAAATATGATGAGATCTATTTTCATGACATAGACACATCTATTAGATTAGCTAAGAAGCTCCTTAATAATTTCACATTGTTTAACCGTTAAAAAAATTAAACATAAAATTCATATAAAAAAATTCAATTCATCTATTAAACTAAAATATAAAATTTTCAAGTTTTAAATATAAAATACAAGTCATTCAAATTTAACAATAATACACTAAAATAAAATTATATAAATATTAATTTATCAATCATCTATTTTCTAATAATTGAGCAGAACATTGTTACATATGAAAATTACACTTATGTCCATATATTTATATAAAAATACATATAAACTAGTTAACCAAACAATTAAGTCCAAGTCCAACTCTATTAACAATAATTTTAAAAATTAAAGTCCACTTCCACGTCTAGTTGGATTGATTAACCGTTAAAGTCGTTTTGAACTCGATTTTTTAAATCAATTTAACTGTTTTTCTATTTTTTTATCCAGCCCTACTTATACACCACTTATATTATTTATGATTTCATTTTTTTTTTCATTTAAAATGAAAACAATTGTTTTTATATATTATATACATAATTTTTTTTAATGCAAAATTTTTTAAAAAGATATGTAAAATATTAATGTAATTTATAACATATAACTCAATCATTATACGTAAAATTTATAACTCAATCATTTTCCAACTATTAATTTGAGTCACAATCGAATTTAATCCAATCTAATTTATTCATTATACATAAAATTTTAGTCTATTTTTAATTTAATCAACACGTTTGTAACCTATAATAGATGGGTTGGATTGGTACATAGATTTGATAAAAATATTCAAATTGGCGCAACAACTACGTACTACGGTACTATGTATAAACGAAAGGAATTGAAAATTGATGCTTCCACTAAGGTCAATATTAATATGAAAAAAGTTAGTCATGTTTTTGTCTTGGCATCTTCTTTTACACAAAAGTCTTCGTTTTAGCTTTTGATTCGAGCAATTAATTTATTCAAATTGCTTATTTTATGAGCACATTAATTAATTATTCTTTCTACAAAATAACTTGGTTATTCTCACTCCATAGACTGCCTCTCCATTTTCAATACCTATCTTCTCTCATGGCTTCTTTTGCTTCTTCAACCTCTCAAATGATGATGAAAACTTACGATGTGTTCATTAGTTTTAGAGGTGCAGACGTTCGTAACGATTTCTTGAGCTTTCTCCATGATGCTCTGGATCGTAACGAGATCGATGCTTTTGTGGATGATAATCTTGAAAGAGGAGAAGATATCACAAAATCTCTATTGGAAAAAATCGAAGATTCATATATTTCGATTGTCATTTTCTCTGAAAATTATGCATTTTCTCCATGGTGCTTGGATGAACTTGTAAAAATACTCGAGTGCAAAGAAAAAACGGGACAAGGAGTCATACCCGTTTTTTATCGGGTAGATCCGACCCATGTTCAAGAGTTAACTGGGAGATATGGAGATGCCTTTGCTCAACATAAACAAGAATCTAAGGAGTCTTTAGCGGAAAGTTGGGGCAACGCTTTGAAGATTATTGCTGTGCTTCCATCAGAGCTGGTCTCACTAAAAATAAAGTAAGCTTCTTCTTTTCTTTTCTCTCTCTGTTTTTTCTTTTTTTCATGATCCCTGATATATATCCGACCAAGCTTCTTTAAATCCATGACTAATTCAAAATCCAACACTATTGAAGCTATAATTGAGACCGGCCTTCTCAACAATATATATTCCATGCACGATTAGGGTTAATACCTTTTGTAAGGAAAAACAATGTCAAGAGCTAATTAAAAAGAACAAAACTCTTTACTGCAAAATATCTTAATTAATTCAAAATTTTAATTTCTTATTAGATCAATGTATATTTTTTTGAGTTAACTTCACCCATAATCACTGAATTATTGTCAAATTACACAAAAATAATGAAAGAATTGTTATTTTTGTAAAAATTATCGAACTTAGCACTTATATATAAAAAAAAATCATTTTAACTAGTTTCCGGTAGTAGGCTCGCCTGAAAATCTACTTGGCATATCCAGTAAGAAGGAATTGCGCACGTGGCAATATATGTGATGCCAACTCAGCAAGCCATATGGCATTTTGTTCATGTCATCTGCCACGTAGCATGATGACATGGCATCTAATCCCATTTCAGTGTCTACGTGTTTGCTGACGTGGTATATGTGCCACATCAAATGCTGACTTTGCATTACAGGGTATGCTGGGTGTGCAAGAAATGCTGACTGTATATGCCAAGTAGATTTTGTTGGCAGGCAATTTATCGAAAAACGGTTAAACTGACTTTTATGCATATAAATGTTAAGTACAGTAATTTTTACGAAAAGAATTTTTTTTTCATTATATTTGCATAATTTGAACAATAATTCGGTGATTATAAGTGAAACTAACACTATTTTTGATAAGGGAAAAGTATTTAAAAAGCTTTCATCGATTTTGATCATAAGGGTTAATTTCACTAATTGTCACTTAATTTATGCCAAATTACGCAAAAATAAAAAAAGATTTTTTTTTTAAAAAAAGTCATTGAACTTAAAATTTTTATATACAAAAATAACTATAATCGGTTTTCGGTTATGACACTTGTCGGAAAACTCAGCTGGAACGCCATGTCAGCAATTTGTGCACACGTGGATACTGTTTATTCTATGTCATCAACTGACATGTCACTTTTGACACGTCAACTGCCAATTGTACAGATAAAAAATTGACATGTGTTAAAAGTGACATGGTAGCTGGTGATGTAAAATAAACAGTATGTCCACGTGTGCACAAGTTGCTAACATGGCGTACCAACTGGACTTTACGGCTAGGGTCATCATGGGAAACCGGTCACAGTTATTTTTATGTATAAAAATTTTAAGTTCAGTAATTTTTTGAAAGAAAAAATTCTTTTATTATTTTTATATAATTTTGGCATAAGTTAAGTGATTATGAGTAAAATCAACTCCTGATCATAATTAAGCAAAATTCTTGCCGGCCACATCATCCAAAAACCTCAATCTAAATAATGTCATAGGTTAACTAATGGATTTTTTTCTTCGTCTACCCTTATATATATATATATATATCATCAAAATTTATGAAATAAATATTTTCATTTTGCCTATCAATTGAAACTAGATCCGTAACAATAATGTATATGTCAAAGGGAATTTATGGTCTCGTGAACTAAAAGGAAAAATCGTGAAATATATATATAGAGAGACAGAGTTCTTTGACGTGTTGTATTTACTATGTCCCCAAACTTTTATTTTGATAAAACTTAATCGAAAAAAAAAAGAAATATATAGTTCAATAGTTTAAATATGGTATAAAATTGTACTATTAATTTACCCAATTTATTAAAATTGAATTCAAAGTATGTTTAAATGAAAGTTTAGCATCACTGGTAAAAACCATTATATTTTAGGGATCCAGAAATATTGTTTTTTCTATTTTCTAACAAAAATAGTTAGTATATCAAAAATGAAGTGCATTATCCATTGCATTTGTTTCTTATGGTTGCTCATTTTGGTCATTATGTCTAACCAGGCCAGATTCAAAGCTAATTGATGAAATTGTCAACCATACTTTGGCAGAACTAGATCAAATAGTTCCAGTCAGTTCTTACAACGAAGGATTAGTTGGCATCGAATCTCGTATCGAGTGTGTTAAGTCATTGTTATGTTTTGATTCCCAAGATAAGCGGGTCATAGGCATTTGGGGAATGGCAGGTATAGGCAAGTCGACCATTGCTATGAAAGCATATGATCAAATTAAAGATCAATTCAAAAACCATTGCTTTGTTGCAAATGTTAAGGAAAGACTTGAAAAAGGTGTAGCACAAACTGTTCAGTATGAAATTTTTTGTGCAATATTAGGACCAAACATTTCAAATCTAGGAAATTTAATCACTTTTTCACCTGCCATTGCACAAAAGCTAAGACGAAGAAAGGTTCTTATTGTTCTTGATGATGTGAGTGATTTAGATCAAGTGGAACTTTTGATAGGAAAACATGACATTTATGGCAATGGGAGTAGGATTATTATTACAAGTAAGGATAAACAATTGCTTAGAAATGTAAATGCTGAAATATATGAAGTCGAAGCATTGAATATCAGTGAAGCCATTTGCCTTTTTTCCTTTTATGCCTTCAAACAAAGTATTCCAAAGCAAGGGTTTAAGAAACTGTCCAAAAGAGCAGTGAAATATGCACAAGGAAATCCTTTGGCTCTTAAAGTTTTAGGAGCTGATTTATATGATAAAAGTGTAGATGAATGGGAAGACAAGTTAGAACAATTGGAAGGTACATCTCAGGACAAAATTGGCAAAATCTTGAGAATAAGTTATGATGGACTATGTGAAGATGACAAGGAAATATTTCTTAATATTGCTTGTTTCTTCAATAGGGAAGATAAAGATCGTGTGTTGGGTATATTAGACAAGATTGGTTCAAGAATTGGAATAAGTCGTCTTCGGGATAAGTCTCTCATCTCTATTTCAGAAAACAAGTTACATATGCACGACTTGCTAAAGCAGTTGGCCAAGGACATTACTTGTGAGGAGAAACAACTCGGAAAACGTAGGATTTTGTGGCATCATAATGATGTATATTACCTATTGACAAAAGATGAGGCAAGAAAAACTTCAACACTTTCAATAATTATTTAACTTTTTAGTTTCTTCCCATTGTTTTTGCTTTATTGTAACTAATTTATTGTTTGCTTGTTGTTTTAGGGGACTGAATTAAATGAAGGCCTATCTTTAGACATGTCTAAAATCAAAGAAATAGAACTAAGCCCAACAGTTTTTGAAAAAATGTATAACCTCAGGTTGCTTAAGTTCTACAATTCAGTTTGGAGACCCGGCAACAGAATCAAAGTATACCTTCCTAAAGGCCTCTCATTTCTTCCCTATGAGCTTAGATTTCTCCAATGGGATCAATTCCCTTTGAACTTTTTTCCATCCAAGTCTTTTGGACAGAATCTCGTTGAACTTCGAATGCCTGATAGCCAGCTAAAAGAACTTTGGCATGGAACTCAAGTAGGCTTTTCTTTGTTTCATACTTATCAGAAATTGTTATCTTCGTTTAAGGTATGTTAATTTCTTTTCTCTTTTTTCCTTACAGCAACTCGGGAAGTTGAAATTGATTGATGTTAGCGGCTCAAATGAATTAATCAAAATTCCAGACTTGTCTCAGGCTCCAAATGTCAACACTTTGGAATTGATATCTTGCAGAAATTTAGTAGAGATTCCATCATCTATTAAACTTTTGAGCAACCTTGTTCGAATGGATGTATCGGGGTGTGATAATCTTTGCAGTTTACCAAGCTTGAAAGATTTGAAAAATCTTTCATTTCTTTATCTATATTTTTGTTCAAAACTCACCCAGTTTCCAGAGCTTCCAAGTTCTATCCAGGATCTTGGTGTACGGGGAAATGCAATGGAAGAATTTTCGTCATCCATAGGGCATTTGACACAACTTCGTTCACTGGATTTGGGTTCGTTTCACGATATTACATGCATGCCTTCCGACAAAAGGTATCATGACTATTTTGGAGATTTACCTGCATCATTTTTTGAGAAGGAAATGAGCATAAAAGAACTTCCTGATGGCATTTGCAATCTTAAGTTTCTTGAAACTTTAACTATAAATAAGTGTGTATATCTTCATGCTCTACCAATGAATTTTGGGTGCTTAGAATCTCTGAAGACTCTTCGATTAGTATCCTCCGGCATAGAAGAATTTCCTGACAGTATTTGCAATCTAAAATTTCTTAGGGATTTATCTATCTATGATTGCATAAATCTCTATATACTGCCAGAGAACTTGGGGAATTTGGAATCATTGGAAGAGCTTCATGTAATCCAGACAGGAATAAAAGAAGTACCATTCTCCATTAATCGGTTGAGGAAATTGAAAAAAATGACCTTTTCTGGATATAAATGTTTAACATTGCCTCCTTTAACAGGTACTTTTCCCTCTTTAGAGAATGTTAATCTAGAGTTTTGTGGCATAGTAGAATTTCCTGAAAACCTTTGCTCTTTGGAGTCATTGGAAAAATTATTTATCGGTGGAAATGAATTCAAACATATACCTGAAATCATCAAACAAATGTCAAAGCTGGAGTTGCTTGATCTGAGAGATTGCAAGAAACTCGAATTTTTACCAGAACTCCCAATCCTAAAAAATTTGTGTGTAAGTAACTGTACATCTCTGAAGATGGCATTCAAATCATTCCAATTGCGACGAAAGCCATTGAACCTCTTAAAATTAAGCTTCGCAAATTGTCTCAGTTTGGATCAAGGTGAACGCAATAATATTATGGACTATCAGATGGAAATAACAATAACTAATTTCTTGCAAGATAAGGTATGTTTATCTTATTACCTCGTTTATATGCTATTAACTATTTTTACTTTGAGAAGTTAATGATTATTTTATTTGTGGTTTTTATGGTATAGCGGAGGCCTTACCTATGTATTCCAGGAAAGGAAGTACCAAAGAATATGATGTTTCAAAATAAGAGTGGATTTTCTTTATCTTGCAAATTGAGCCCAAAGGATTGTCAATTTTTGCATTTAAGTTCTGTTTTTGACCCAAAATTGTATCACAACCATCAGATTCGTTACTTAAAGACTGGATGCAGAGCATATTTCATAGATGAGTCTGGACGCACCCACCATGCCTTTAACATTTGCTTTTTCGAAGAAAAGAGCTATGATGAGATGGAGACATGTGGCTTTGTCCTTGAACTAGAACATGTGTTCCTTTGGTGCGGAGCATTCAATTTCAGTGGAAATTTGGATGATGATGATGATCATCTGTACGATATGGTTTTTGAATTTTTTGCTGAAGAATATGATGTTTTATGCAGTTATAAACCCATTATTGCATGTGGGATTCATCCATTATCCCAATAAATCCAATGAAATTTTGGAAGAGGAAGATGAAGAGAAAGAAGAAGAAGAAGAGGCGGCGGCTACAATTAAGATATTGTAACATGTCTAGTAAAATTTTGTTGTTTTAAAGACAAATTCACCTTTTTTTTCTTTTCTTTTTTCTAATCATATACTCTTATTAATTATTATTTATATTTGTTAATACTTCCATGTTAAATGTGTCTTAAGATAGATTGAAGATATTACTACTAATTAGATGCATCTTAACAAAATATGATGAGATCTATTTTCATGACATGGACACATCCACTAGATTAGCTAATAAGTTCCTTAATCCTTTGGCATTATTTGTATCTTGGCTTTTGTGTATTGAGCAAATTCCAACAAGTCTAAATGTTCATCTATCAGGCCTTTTATGCCAGGACAAAGCCATTTTAGTTTGTTGGGATTGCTCAAGTATATAATGGCCAAACCTTTTGCATGCATTTTCAATAAAGAGGCGGATTTTTATCGGGCATCATACGTATTTATTGAATTATCTATTGATCGTTGGACTAAGACTGTCTAGAAAAGAGACCGTCTGTCCACGTGCACGAGAGTAATAAGGTCGAAATAATCTGAATATGTTTGTTGGTGAATAGTCTAACCCAAAAAAATTGCATTTTTACATTTTGATAGATTTTAATGTTCTAATTTGAAATTGAAATAGAATAGTTAAATTGTTAATGGCATTCAGAATTTAACCGTGAGTTGTGTGACTTTTACATTTAAGCATATATGGTCATGAATTCAAATATTTGCAGAGTCTGATCTAATCCATTTGTAAAGTTTACGTCCTATTGAATTCATTCAAAAGTTCACTTATTAATAACATGCTTGACTGGATTGTTATTGATACAATTTTTTTTTTTTTTTGAATTTTGACAATTTAGATTTACAATGTTTTATCAATTTATAATTTAAACTTGCAGCATCTTTTTGGAATTATGTAAAATGCAAGTATATTAAATTAATTAAATTATAAATCATTTGTATTGGACTCGAAATGTCAACAAGCTTTAGAGTGGAATTTAGATAAAATATATTACATTTTTCTGCCCGTTTACTTGAAATTAGACTTTACCACATCCGGCCCAAGCTTGAAGATAAATAGGTCCACATTCAAGCTTAGTCACTGTTCTTTTACATTTTAATTGTAAATCAAGCTTAGAACAATGGGCATAATAGTAATATCATAAGAAACCCGCATCATGAACAGTGAAATATTCTACAACTTTTTACATATTGTATAGATACTTCTTTTTCTATTCAGACACGCCCAAAACGAAGATAAATCTTCTCAAAGCTACAAATCCATGTCTTAAGCCAAGATCCCTATAATAATAAGTAAATAAGGGCCAGAGAGTTTGAATTCTTTAGGTTTTTGTGTGAGCCAATAAAATGGCCTCCACGTCACAGTCACTCCGCTTCTTGGGGCCTCCGTCCTCCGGCCCCGGTGGCGGTAGCTTTGATGCTCTCAATCGCATAATTGCAGACCTCTGTACTCGTGGCAACCCTAAGGTATTGCTATTTTTTTTTCTTTATTCAATTTTTTTGCTGTTTGTTTCTCTGTAAAAGGAAGTGCAAGGGAGCTGAAAAAGCTTGAGAAATGATAATTATGCTTCCTTACTAATGGTATGTGCAGGAAGGTGCAACATTAGCTTTAAGAAAACATTTGGAGGAACAAGCTCGTGACCTTAGTGGAGAAGCGTTTTCCCGCTTTATGGACCACTTGTATGATCGAATTTCCAGTCTCCTGGAAAGTAATGAAGTTGCTGAAAATATGGGAGCTTTAAGAGCTATCGATGAGTTGATAGATGTTGCACTTGGTGAGAATGCCTCCAAGGTATCTAAGTTTTCCATCTATATCCGGAACGTGTTTGAGGTAAAGCGGGATCGAGATGTATTGACCCTTGCTAGTCGGGTTCTAGGCCACCTTGCCGAGGCAGGGGGGGCAATGACTGCTGATGAAGTGGAATTTCAGGTTTGTTATTAATTCAATTGTTAGTATTTTCTCTTGCCTGGCATCATCTAATGTTTCATGCTGTCTTACAGGTGAAAAGGGCGCTAGATTGGCTTCGCAGTGATAGAGCAGAGTATCGTCTTTTTGCTGCTGTCTTAATTTTGAAAGTATGACATTTTCTATCCTTACAAATTACCAACAGAAATTATAGTCTTCTTAATTAGTGGTGTTTTTTATCCATTAATTCAGTTATGAAGCTTATCGTGTTATATCCTGGGGAAATTTAGTTTTGTTTTGGCTTTTAGATGTAATTTGCAATTTAACTTCAGAAATTATTCATCATTTTTGCATTTTGATTGCTGCAGGAAGTGGCAGAAAATGCTTCCACAGTATTTAATGTTCATGTAACTGAATTTGTCGACGCTATATGGGTTGCATTGAGGCATCCAACATTGGAAATTAGAGAAAGAGCTGTAGAGGCATTGCGTGCCTGCCTTCGGGTTATTGAAAAGCGTGAGACACGCTGGCGTGTGCAGTGGTTAGTAAACTATTATTTGTGCTGTTTATTAATTTAACAGAAAGAAATATACTTGGCACCAAGAAGTATAATTTTTCTATTTTTGTCCATAACGTAGAAATGTTAGATAGCGTAGCCTTTGCTACATAGAAAAAAATGGTTTTCAAATAACTTTCTTTTATCTAGTGAAAGGAAAATAACTCACTTTTCTTCTTTGACCGCAAACCATTCTGTGAGAACTGATCTTACTTTGCTTTCCACCTACTGCATAAGAGGAAAAATATTACAAAGCTCAAGTCTTGTAAAGGTTCTCATTTTGGGCAAAGCTTTAAGAGCATTGGATACTTTTTCCTTGGCTGTGTGGGTTGGGCCGACCTTTAAATGGAAAAAGGCTGTTTCAAAAATTTGTGAAAGCCTGTATAGTCTATACAAGGCTTTAACACTTCTATTATATTGCTAATTAACTTCCACAGTTCTATTGTCACACTTGTTACTTCCTTTCACCTTTGTCCCAACCCACACACACGCGCACACACAGACATGGGATAACCAAAGTTTTGTTGTTAATCCCTCTAAATGGGTTCAGGGAACAAGGAAGGAGGGGGTCTGAAAAACTCATGACAATTCTTGTTTAGTTGTATTATCTCTTAGTTGCTGTGCAATCCTAATAAGATTTTACTTCAGAACTTCATACTTTTTAAAGCATTGATTCAACTTCTCTTTGCATGCATTTTTTCCCCTATAGATTTTGAATTATTTTTTGTTAAGTGAACTCGTCTGTGGTTATGGCAGGTACTATCGTATGTTTGAGGCAACACAAGATGGATTGGGTAAAAATGCTCCTGTTCATAGCATACATGGTTCATTACTTGCAGTTGGAGAACTTTTGAGGTCAGTGAATATGTGCATATTTCTTTTTATAATTAAATGGAGTTTGCTCAAAAACCAATTTAAATTTCCAGCATTCCTAAATTGGGCTAGGAGAACTTTCTGCTAACCTTTTTTTCAGTCAGACATATTTATTCATTTATATTATTAGTTTATCATTCATCATAGGCAGAGTTTGGTGGTTGAAGAATCTGTTAAGGTAATGAAGTCAATGGGGGCAGTGTCTGAGATGGAAGGAACTGTAGGATTACGTTGTTGGTGATATCAAGTCCTTATTTTTTTTAATTTTCTTTTTTATGAGATTGTGATGAAGCAATATGGGAGGAAAGAATATGAACTTTTCCTTCATCACTTGTGCCCAAAAGGGGTTGCTATGTTGAAATTAATAGATTCAAAGCCTTTTTAGACCTAGTTTGGAGATGGTATTTTTGGTTCTCCTAGTGCTTTTAGCAAAAGTAGACCTAGGTTGTAATTTGTTTTCTAATTGAGCTTTGGATTATCCTAGGTATAAATGTAGGGGAAGTCCTTAACTTTGAATTTCTCTTTGAGAAGGCTTGCGATAATGGAGTTGTATCTGTATTCGTGAAGGATTTTGAGGAAGTTTTGGTTTTCATTGTTGGTGTTTGGGTGGGGGGTTGCATAGTGGGCTTCACAATGCTTTTAGCCACTGGTAAGTAGTGCTTTTTGGGAGGTTATAGAGAAGTTACTGAAGACAGTCTGATATCCTCTTCTCAGTATGCTTTTCTGTAAGTGCGTTAGGTCAGATGGTGAATAAAGCAGCATGGATGTCTTAGGAATGGATTCCTACTAGGTTTTGGAGATTGCCATGGTGTGTTGCCGTTTTCAGATGATACCAGTCTTTCATATTTTAGAGATATGGGTAGTTATACCATGCATCGCCGTGTTACATAATTTTGATGTAATTCCTAGCTGAAGGATGAAGGTCAAAGCAGTAAGTGTTCCTTGTTTGTCATGCAGGCTAATTAGATTATTTGAGTGTTTGTATTATATAAGAACGGGACTTATCCTGGATGAGTATGGCGTTTATCCTGTATAGAAGTCTTTTTGGTCAATAATCTCCTTAGGAATGCTTTTAGTTGGATATTGTGATTAGTAGCTTTTCAAGAACCTATATCCCATCACATATTGAAGCATTTGGAGTGATGTGTTCATGGCATCTGCAAATTATACACTTGAAGAAGGCACCTTGATGTAGTCAAACTCCTTACTTCGCTTTCTATTTTAGGGAATTATTTATTTTTTTAGGGTCAACCATTGCAGTTGTTGAGATAACTGAGGAGAGTGACCCTATGATTTGAGGCAGAGAGAAGATTTATCCAGATGGAGTTTTTGTTGATAGCCTAACACTGGGCATTGTTTAGGTCCTGACAACCTGGGGTCTCAAAACATTGTTCTGGCTAAGAAATAGCCACAGCAGTTCTCCTCAAAATCGAGCTCCCTTCTGCCATAAACAGCTCTCGGCAGAGTAAATGGGATTCAAGGGTCTGAACCATTGGATTGGTCTTGAGCCCTTTAATATTAAGTTCAGGTATTTTAACTTTTGTCATTAACAATTGCTAGGATCAAAAATGATTACAATGTTTATGTCTGGTAGGTCTTTTGTTGAGGAAATACACCATCCTCTGCAACTTCTCCTTGTTTTTATATGTAGGAGCTCACTTTGTTTTATATATCTTATTCTCTGAACATTCTCAGTGCTGAAGTTGAATAGATTCTAGCATTGTATAATTCTGATAGTGCACTATTGTAAAAATTAAATGTATCTAAGAGTGTGGACTTTGGATATTCAGTAGTTAGTATAATCCAAATAATTACTTGCATAAGTAATTATAGAGTTCTAATAACAAATTTGGCCTATCGACAATCTCATTGCTTCATCATCATCATAGATTGTTCTAATACATCAGTTTTGTCAAAGTATATTGGTCCCTCGTAGCAACTACATAAACATAGACCAAGCTAGGGATATCTATTATCATGTTTCAATCTAGCACTCTTGAATCAAATTGAATATTGCAGCACCAAAGAACTTTCGTTCCTTTACTCCAAAGCCCATGAAATAATGCTGTATATGTATTTGTTAGGACCCTGTATCTTTTTCTTTATATGATTGCTGGCAATTCAATAGAAGTTGAATGTTCAGTTTTGACTAGAGAATGCTAGATGTTGAATATCATTACTTATGTGCTTCTGGATTTCGTATATTGACTTCATAGGTTATGATTGCAACAATACCAACTAGTTTCTTTTCACGGGGTATCTTTTATGGATTTAATTTTAAATATCTTTTTGGGCAGGAATACAGGTGAGTTCATGATGTCTAGATACAGGGAAGTTGCTGAGATTGTTCTGAGATACTTAGAGCACCGAGACCGGCTTGTTCGCCTCAGCATAACTTCATTGCTACCTCGGATTGCTCATTTCTTGCGGGATCGATTTGTTACAAACTATTTAACGGTTTGTTAACTTGGCTTCCTCCTTTTGTCATTGTCGGTAGCCAGTAGAAGAATTATTATTTTTTATTTTTTTGGAAGAAAGCTTGTTGCAGAGCTTTCATATATTCAAAATTGATACCTCATCACAAGCAACCTATTGATCTGATTTATTGTAGATTTGCATGAATCACATTCTGGCTGTACTGAGAATTCCAGCCGAACGAGGCAGCGGGTTCATTGCTCTAGGGGAGATGGCTGGTGCTTTGGATGGGGAACTTGTCAACTATTTGCCGACAATAATGTCTCACATACGTGATGCCGTAAGGGACCTGATTTGTGGCCGAAACATTCTTCTGCAGCTATTTTTCATTTTCTTGCTTTCATTGTTTTGGAAGTTTGGGAATTTTATTGATTTTTTGCTGATTTGATTTCATAATAGAAAATAAAATAAATAAGAATAATAAAAAGTCATTATAATATTATATTAATTAATATAATAATTAGAAGAACAAATAATAGGTACAGATATTAAATTGAGCTGCCCATTCTATGACAATTCTCAACAATTTACCTTCCATTTTTGTACCTTTAGTGGGCTTAGTATTTCCGGCAATTGCAATGGCTTCTTTTATCTCTTTATGTTAAAAAAATGAAAAAATATTTTTTAGATCTGATTAGGTCTGATGGGAGTACATTTCATTTATTTATTTATTATTATTTTTTTTTCAACACTTGCACTTGGATCAAAATACATATATCTATTTAGTATAATATGATATAACATGCGGGCAACTTCCTTCAAACATAAATTCAAAAATGAAAGGGTTCTTATGTAGATGTAAGTAAATGAGCTATTTGAAAAAAAAATTGAGGCTGTGGCAGAGAATCAATAATATTGACTTGAGTGCTTTCTAATGTTGTTCTAGATTGCTCCACGTAGAGATAGACCCTCACTGGAGGCTTTGGCCTGTGTTGGTAACATTGCTAAAGCCATGGGTCCTGTTATGGAACCATATGTGCGCAACCTTTTGGAAGTTATGTTCTCTGCTGGTCTCTCCTCCACACTTGTTGAAGCCCTTGAGCAAATATCTGTCAGGTATATGTGCAATATTAATTTTTGTAGAAGAGTTTCATTTGGAACTGCTAATCTCTGTTAAGAATTGCAACTTTCTTGCTGTCAGTATTCCATCTTTGCTGCCGACTATTCAAGACCGGTTACTTGACTCTATATCATTAGTCCTTTCAAAGTCGCATTACTCCCAGGCAAGGCCAGCTGCTCCAACAGCTCGAGGGACCGTGATGAATGCACCTCAGAGAGTTTCTGACCTCAGTGGTGCAGCCCTTGTGCAAATTGCTTTGCAGACTCTAGCTCGTTTTAATTTTAAGGTTTGCAAAACTTTTATGGCCATACTGGAGCTTGTATTTATCTTTATTTCCTCTAAAGCTACTTCTTTATCCAGGGTCATGAGCTTCTCGAGTTTGCAAGAGAATCGGTAGTTGTTTATTTGGATGATGAGGATGGAGGCACACGAAAAGATGCCGCACTTTGTTGTTGCAAATTAATTGCAAACTCATTTTCTGGCATCTCATCGACACAGTTTGGTTCTACCAGGTCTGGTCGAACTGGCGTGAAGCAACGGCGTCTTATTGAGGAGGTTATTTTTCTTTTTTAGTAATTTTCTTAATAAATCTCTAGATATTTTGTGGGTATCAAATAATTCAGGTATAAGGGAAACAATGGTTAGAAAATAAAATTGTAAGTAGTCAGAAAACCAGTGCTTCTGTTCTGTTGTGTTCTTTGCATGCTCTCTCACAAATATGGTTCAATTGTGCTTCTCTTGGTAGTCTTTTGGTGTCTTTTTCCTATTGCATACTGTCATGATTGATGCAGTTCCATGGTCATGATTGATGCAGTTCCATGTTCATGATTGAATAATGTTTTTCATCATGCGAAATGTGCATTATTGATTGTTAAGTGGTCTTGGTCACCCTACAGCTTGTGGAAAAGCTTCTTATTGCAGCTGTTGCGGATGCTGATGTCACTGTTCGCCATTCCATTTTTTCGTCCCTCCATGCAAATCGAGGTTTTGATGATTTTCTGGCACAGGCTGACAGCCTTAGTGCAGTTTTTGCTGCTTTAAATGATGAGGTATATTTTTGACTCCAGAGACTTTAAATTTTCATTTACTGAAGGTTTGTGTCTAAAAGCAAGTATACTTGATTTTGGAACTTGCCTTCCATTTCTAATGTCTTCTATTTCTTTGGGGTTGTTGCAGTTTTTGTTTGGCTTTTGCCATGTGATATCATAATGGAATAATTGAATTATTTGCATCTCAAGCTTAGGAGTATGTCAATTAATTCGATTTCTGCTTGGTTAAATTTTTGACAGTTTGTGGAGATCCGATAAATTGTTCTTGATTAAGTTATTTCTGTAGGAAAAGGTGACCTAAGTTTGTTTTTCTGGAATATGATGTTTTCAGCTACATTTTGGTTTTAATAACCTTTTATTTGAACCTCCCTCTCTCCGATATATGTTTTTTGATTGAAAGCTGCGGCAAATTCTTGTTTCATTGTCTCATTATTTCGTAGAATCCCACTGTGAATTCTTGTTTCATTCTCTCATTACTTCATAGAATCTCACTGTGCAAGGATTTTAGTTTGACATTAGAATAGCAATTTATTGTCTGCGAAGTATCCTTATGATTTTGGTGGATTGTGGATGACACTATTACTCTACGAGATGAATCAAAGTATCTTCTCCAGTAAGAGTTAACTTTTAAAATTAATATATACTAGTAAGAAGGTGGCGTCTTTGTGGATATAGGAAATTCTTGGCATCTTTTAATGAATTGTACTATAATGCAACTTTCTGACCTCAGTGTTACATGTATTTGATACATATGCAACCCTGTATGCTTGTCCATGTAAGTTGTAACATCTGTGTATTTTTTTGGTAAGCATCTTAACATTCTGCCTTTATAACCTCATTTGAGGGTCTCTGCTGCACTGTGTTTTATTCAACATGTTCTGAGTGATGTGACACTGCAGTATGATTTATTTGTTGTTTCCCTTCTTTCTTTCTTGGCATTCCTTATCACTTCAGTTCTGTGAAAATGAAAAACATAATATTGTATCAGGATTTTGATGTTAGAGAATATGCAATCTCAGTGGCTGGGAGATTATCAGAGAAAAATCCAGCATATGTTCTGCCAGCCCTTCGTCGTCATCTGATACAGTTGTTGACTTATCTTGATCAAAGGTGATGGTATTAATTATATGCTTGTAATATAGAATTTTGTTTTGGAAAAAAGCAACTATTGCCTTTCTCTACAGGCAGTGAAATTGTGTCTGTTATTAACTTTTTATTGTAACATCAGCAGTGCGGATAACAAATGTAGAGAAGAAAGTGCAAAATTACTAGGGTGTTTAATACGCAATTGTGAACGATTAATACTTCCATACATTGCTCCAGTACACAAGGTTTGTTTTGTTTATGATGTATAAATTTGCGTATTTTTTGGCCTATCTTCCTTTTAACATAGGCATTCCTGATTTTCCAGGCACTTGTGGCAAGGCTTGGTGAGGGCACAGGAGTAAATGCAAATAATGGCATCATTAGTGGAGTTCTTCTGACTGTTGGAGATCTTGCAAGAGTGGTGTGTAAAGTCCTCTATCATTCCTCATCTTCTAAAGTCCTCTACCATTCCTCATCTGCACTGTAGTTTGTTATTTGCCTTGGGTTTAAAGTGACAACGCTTGGATTTGTTTGGGGGTGGGTTTTCACATATTCTTATATGTAATCATGGAGCCAATGGATTTGCTTAAATATCCAATAATGATATGTTTTTTTGGGAAAAAATGCATTATCTATCAGCAATTGTCCTCATGGTTGAGCTCTGCAACCCAAATCTACAACATAAACATAAGCTAGTTCTTGTAGATTGATTATATCATGAAGTTCATAAAGTAACTTAACCATGTTGCATGTATCAACATGTCTTTTCTTTGCTTAATATGCCCATTTCTTTGTGTTGTTGATTTGGGTTGTGGTGCTTGTTTAGGGTGGCTTTGCAATGAGGCAATATATTCCAGAACTTATGCCGCTGATTGTTGAAGCTTTATTGGATGGTGCAGCAGCTACAAAACGTGAAGTGGCTGTTGCAACTCTTGGTCAAGTTGTTCAGAGCACTGGGTATGGTATCTGTTTATTGTTTTGCTTTCTGATCAATATTAGTCTTTCTACCATGCCTATTATCTGGATGTGGAAAATTGTAACAGCATTTCATAACAAAAATACCTAAGACTTCCAGCTAAGCAATTTTAACCCTGGTTGTTTTGCTATGTTTTCCTTGTGAATGATTTACCTTCTTTTGTGGAATACAGGAATATATTTTATGTAATTTCTCAAGATTTATTTATTTGTCTTAAATGATGCATTTGGTATCTTTTATTTTACGTTAATAATTAGATTTTCTTTTTCATCGACAGATATGTCATAACTCCTTATAATGAATATCCACAATTACTTGGCTTACTCTTGAAATTGTTAAATGGTGAGCTCATGTGGTCCACCAGGCGTGAAGTACTAAAGGTAACTTCACATCAACCAAAATGCTTAGATTTATTTTGTTTCTGCACATGTCTTTGATTTGAGTGCTCTCTTCTGTATTTCTTTCTTCTCTTCTCCTTCTACATTTTTTTTTCTTCACCAGGTTCTTGGTATCATGGGAGCCTTGGATCCTCATGTGCATAAGAGAAACCAGCAAAGCCTGCCTGGATCACATGGAGAGGTTGCCCGTGCAGCCAGTGATTCTGGCCAACATGTTCCAGCAGTGGATGAACTTCCTTTAGACCTTTGGCCATCTTTTGCTACATCTGAAGATTATTATTCCACGGTAGTACTTAAATTGCATTTTTCGATGTTCATATTCTCCTTTCCTAAAACGTTCTTTCTTCTTTTTTATCCTTAGGTTGCTATCAATTCTCTCATGCGAATTCTTAGGGATCCTTCACTTGCTAGTTACCACCAAAAGGTGGTAGGATCTCTCATGTTCATATTTAAGGTAAGTTAACATGAAGTGATGATGTTTTGTTTCTTTCGTTACTTGATTTAATTGTCTATTCAAATTAAGTTTAAATGAGAATTGCTATATTTCTCTCTTTTCTTTTATTTTGTGCGAGGTTAGTCAATGGGCCTTGGTTGTGTTCCATATTTACCAAAGGTTAGTGTTGATTACTTTTTAGCATCCCTTCTTTCTGTCTTTGTGCACATGCATGCATGTGTAGTAGCCATCTTGCCTGTTTCCTTTTTATACTCTTCTTCCAGGAAAAGTAAATTGTTTATTTAACTTTACTTCTCTATGTACTGGTGCATATTGCTGTTTGAATCATGTAACTTTTCCATGATTGCATTATGTAAAAATGATTTCTTGGATTGAATTCATGAACCAGTGGTTCCACCTCAATTTTCACGTCCATGAAAAGTACTTTCCCATCTTAAAGTATGGAAAAGCTATGAATGCAATATCTGTATTATTTAAAAGATTCATTAAACTTATTGAATTACAATATCTTATTTGAAATTGCCACAACAGCTCTATGTCTGTTGTAGCTTTCATGAATTTTGACCATGACCTCATCTAATTGATACTGCCACCACCATACTACGAAATTGTGTTCTGGATAACCTTTCTTTTGATGTTGGATAACTTTTAGGTGCTTGTTTGATATGTTAAGCCAGTGAGAAACACTTTTCTTATATACACCATACAGTGTAGTTAATATGTGCTCTATATTCATCCTTCCTTTTGTAGGTTTTGCCTGATCTCTTCCACACTGTGCGTAATTGTGATGATTATCTTAAGGATTTTATAACATGGAAGCTTGGAACTCTAGTGTCAATAGTGCGCCAGGTGAATTATAACTTTGTAAACTGTTAGTTATGCTTTCGCCTTTCGGGGATGTTTATGATGATTTATGGAGCTTTGATTGTTTATGCAGCATATCCGTAAATATCTTCCGGAATTGCTCGCTCTGGTATCTGAATTATGGTCATCCTTTAGTCTGCCTGCCACGAATCACCCTGTCCGTGGCTTCCCCGTAAGATAATTATTTTTTTTCTCAGCATACAATAATCTTATTATTACTTTAGTGTTGGACACTTTTTTGCTCTTGGTATCAGCACCCTCAATTACCACTCTTTCCCTCATACGTGCACACACTTTCTCTTGCCAGGTTTTGCATCTTGTCGAACAACTTTGCTTGGCTCTCAATGACGAATTCAGAACACATCTTCCAGTTATTCTGCCTAGTTGTATTCAGGTTCTGAGTGATGCAGAACGGTGTAATGACTACACCTATGTCCTTGACATATTACATACACTTGAAGTTTTTGGGGGTTAGTAATCTTTCTTGTACTGCTGCTGTATGTATTTTGTTCATTAGTGGGGAACCCATGCATTAACTAAGTGCATAGGATAAGCAGTTTGTTATTCTTCATGGACTAATAGAAACTATTGAGAAGTTATCTGATAGAGGTAGATAATTTGGAGAGTATGAGGAAATAAAGAATCCATTTATCAACTTTTTCTGTCTTGATAGGATGTTATAATCTGACGAGAAGTGACTTTATATGGGATCAGTTAATACACAAACCTTAAACTAATTGCAGCACGGTGCCCTTGAGAAAATTAGTTGACATATCATGTGAAGCATTAATCGCATGCAAATTTGGCACATAAGGAGGAATTCTATTCATGAAGACTTATTGACTAGCTACTTAGAACTCTGATGTTTGCCTTTGAATAGACATCGTGTATTTTTGTCAAGGATGAGTTAGTTCTTCATTTCTAGTGTAGAGGCATGTGTGATGGAGTACCACAAGAATTATTTGTCTTGATAGATCATTAGTAAAAACTGGAACTCTGCCAATTTATGATCTGGACTTCTGGGGCCAGAGCGGCACTGCATTAGCTCTGTGAAATTTTTGTTTTTATCGTTTAGGAAGGCATTTGATATGAGTTAAAAAGAAAAGAGAATCTGTAGCTTCTGGCTTTTGGAGCTTCAGTTACATGAAAGGCTCTGTATGCAACCTCTGAAAATTTTCTCATAAACAATCTAGGAACACTGGATGAGCATATGCATCTACTTTTTCCTGCACTCATTCGGTTGTTCAAAGTGGATGCTTCAGTGGATATAAGCCGTGCTGCTATCCGAACATTGACAAGATTGATCCCTCGTGTTCAGGTGGGTCCTGAGCTTTCTTTGGTCTATCAGTCTTTTACTGTTCTTTTACTTATTTGTTTGTTTAACCTTATTTTTCTCGGTTTGACTAGACTGGGCTATGTTTCTTATAATTATAAACTGTTGCTTCAGTTTGTTCCCTTGTAATATCCAATGACATGGTCCAGTCAAGATATGGGTAGGGGTGATTGAATTTTTTTCTGCAAAAAACAAAGAAAAGCAGGGCACACACAAATGTGATTTGTGACCAGTTGATAATCTACACACATGCAGGTTGTTATGTAATCAGTGAATAACTTTTCTTGCATTATATATTTTCTTTGTCTTCAGGTTACTGGTCATATATCTGCACTTGTGCACCACCTGAAGTTGGTTCTGGATGGGTAGGTCTTGTTTCCCTTGCATGTATAAAGCACCTGCTTTTCTCTGTATTTTACTATGTCTTTGTCTTCATTTTCAATCTCTTTGCAATTCGGAATTTTTCTGATTTCCAATCATTCGTGTTAATGTCCATTTGTCTTACAGAATATATATATGTAAAATTATGTGAGGCTCTATTTTATAAGTTCTTAATCCTTGCATCTTTTCTTCTTTCTTCTTTTTTTTTTTTTTTTTTTTTTTTTTGGGTACTCTTTTAACTCAAGTGACTGATTATTGTTTCTGTGCAATTGTTTGCTTTCTTTTGCTGACTTATTCCAGAGTTAGTTGTAATTTTTCCCAATTCACTACGATTTGATCTTGTGAGAGTGTTGTTAAGGGGTACAGGATTAATTATTTTGTTATCTTTGATTGAGAAGGAAACTATTTGCAATGAGACTCCAAAGTTAAAACAATCTGATGTTTCATTTCTAATTTTGTATCAGTTGCAAATCTCACCTTTTCTTTTCAGTTTACTTTCTCTTGCTGTCTAAAATGCATTAGTATTGTACCATTTGCAAATCTCACTTTTTTGTTTTTTCTCAGTTTACTTTCTCTTGCTGCCTAAAATGCATTAGTATGTCAACATGCTAACTGGCATAATATATGTAGTTCTTCTTTGTTTTTATGCACATTCATATTTTTGTTTAGGTGAAAAGACCTTAGATGTCTCTGGTGTCGGTCATAAGTTAAGGCCAGGAATTTTATGAATGAAAGAGAAGGAAAGTGAAGTTGAAGAAGCTAAATACCCGTGTTTTTAAAATTTTTCTAAAGTTTCTTTACTTTTTGAAGCCTTTTTGTCTTTTTTAATAATATAATGATGGGAGAAAAAGAAACGTTCCTGTATTCTGTGTAATAGAATGTTTTTTTTTGTTTTCTTTTTTGTTTGGGCTTACCTCCTTTTCAACATAGATAGAGCATTATCAATATGGTGGTTACTTTCCAATTTTGCAAATCTTTTTGCTTCTCAATTGTCATCGATCTTTTCTCTTTTTGGGGACATTTTCTTATATTTTTTATAGCTTGTGGAAGCTAATCTCTTGTATGCTGTTTTAGGATGAAAATAAAACTTTGGTATGTATTTCCCACTTTCTGCTTACTTGTTTATTTTATTTCCCTCTGCATGTATTTACGTTAATCTCTCATTTGTAGGAAGAATGATGAGATAAGAAAAGATGCTGTTGATGCACTATGCTGTTTGGCACATGCTCTTGGGGAGGACTTCATCATTTTCATTCCATCAATTCATAAACTCTTGCTAAAGCATCGATTGCGGGTATGTTTACCAGATATTTTTATCCTATCACTTTTTCTTCTTCTTGTCTTTCTTTTTTGCTGTTTATTACCCAATGTTTGTTTTATCATGCTGGAAATAAATCTACCACTATCTTCAGCATAAAGAATTTGAAGAAATTGAAGGACGTCTGCGGAGACGTGAACCTCTAATCCTGGGGAGCGCAGCTGCTCAAAGATTGAGCCGAAGACTTCCAGTGGAGGTTATTAGTGACCCTTTAAATGACATGGATAATGATCCTTATGAAGATGGGATTGACTTGCAAAGGCAACCTAGAGGCCATCAGGTAACTTGTACTGTTGCTGTGCAGTCAGTGAGTTCTACTGCTTGCTATGATCATACGAGGGATTTTAGATGCTTGTGCACCAAGCTGCTCTGAGCCCTGAAGAGTATACTAGTTTCCAAACATGATTTGCATATCTGCAGTTTTGGCTAATAAGTTTATTGAAGTGGTTGTATTGCATAATTTTGGTTAATAAATCCATCAAGTCATAATTTTGAGCATCTTCCTTGGCATTAGTTTTGAAAAGTAATAGTTACTATCTTCTCAACTGTAAGGCTTTTGGTGCTTGTTGAAGGAAAATGTGATGATATAACCACTAATGTGAGTGAGACAATACACGAAAGCTAGAGTTCTTTGTACTGTTATAGTACTTAATAAAAAAAAAAAGCTAAAAAATAAGATAATTGGTGAACGGACTTGTTGAACTTGGTTGTGTGGAGATAAAACGGTACTGAACACTGAACTTCAAAGAAACTGGCAATGCTTCTTTCTTCATTTTATTTTCTTTTTCCCACTTCACTAGATATGAAACAACGATCATCTCATCCTTTGCAATTTTCTGATCATTATAGATGTTTTTGTGCAGGTAAATGATGGTCGAATACGCACTGCTGGGGAGGCTTCCCAGCGCAGTACTAAAGAAGATTGGGCAGAGTGGATGAGGCATTTCAGCATTGAACTTCTGAAGGAGTCTCCTTCTCCAGCATTGCGAACGTGTGCGAGGCTTGCACAGTTACAGGTTCAATATCAGTTTTTATGCATCATTTTCTTGTGTACTTTCAATCTAAAACCCAGTTTCTGCAGCCTTTTGTTGGGCGGGAGTTGTTTGCTGCGGGTTTTGTTAGCTGTTGGACACAACTAAATGAGGCCAGTCAGAAACAATTGGTTCGAAGTTTGGAGATGGCATTTTCATCACCAAATATTCCTCCTGAAATTCTAGCAACGCTTCTTAACTTGGTAAGCTGTGGTCCTCTGATAAAATAATTTTAGGTGATTGCTGGTTGATTTATGAGATCTTCTATTTTCATCTGATTGTCTCTTCAGAAACTGTTGCTCAATTATCAATTGGCAGTCACCCCAAACTATCAAGTTTATATTTCCTCCAACACTTAAATTTTTATGGTACAACAACATATCTAATTTTCCAGCCTGAGTGTGGACCTTTAGTTTATATTTCAGATGAATATTTTTTCTTGAGCTGCAGATTTTCTATCAATAGTTTTCTGAAATTCTGGTAGTCTCTTTGCACCAAGTACATATTATAGTCCTTTTGTCAAATTTGTTGCTGACTTCTGATATGTAGTATAGTCCCCTTGTCCCGCGGAATATTCATGAGGCATCCTATTATTCTAGTAAACAAATAGGTGGAGATAGAAGCTCATGGATAGTCCCCCTATCATCATGACTTAAGCTCAATGGATGATAGTTTTTCTGAGTTGGAGGTGAATGATCCGGAGAATAATTTGTGATTTTTGTTTAAAAAATTATAACGTGTGGGGAAGCCCTGAAAGAACATGGAAAATTGATGTTTGTTCCACTGCTTGTAAAGCCTTTTCTATAGTTAGAGATGGACGTAAACCTGGGAATCATTTTTTTTAGCTGTCGATGATTGCTTGAGCCTCAATGACTAAGTGAGCTTATTTGGTGAACAGAAGATAGAAGTTATTAGCTGTTTGAACCTTGAAAGCTATTTATTTAGGAGTTTGTATTTTTTAAAAATCAACTTCCAACTATCAACTGCAGCTACTATTCAGGGTTCAGTGAAGCAGAAAATTATTCGTCTTGTATTTCTAGGCAGTAGTCTTTGTGGTGTGCAGAATTTTTTGATTTGGGCTTGTAAATATGGTTAGTTTATTTGTGACTTGTACCTTACATGGTTTAGATTGTGGTTGTATTTGTGTGTAACAGAAACAGGGCTTGTTGCAACTGCAACATAGGGGTTGCACACTCTCACTATGCAAATCATTTTATACAAATTGTAATGAAACTAAAAGATATAATGGGGGCTTTCTAGTGCTGAGAAATATAACTGAGTAACGAGTGTAAATACATCACAAAGACATTTAATATGTGATGTGTAATTATCGTTATCAATCAACAAGGTGCTTAGCTCAAAATGCTTTAGAGGTCTCGAGGATAGAAAATTTAACCTGGTTACAACAGCGAAAAATGTTATTGATAACATAGTGTTGACAGATATGGTTAGGTCCTAATTTGTAGAGATTTGATTTTATTGCCTTTCTTGTATCTTTCCTAGTTAGCCGTCAATTCTTTCGTATAAATATCTCTGTAAATTACTTGTTTATACGCACAAGAAATATCAATAAAATCTTTCCCAAAATCTTCACATAGCATGAACAAATATTTAACAACAAAATTTGCAAAATCAGTAAATGTCCAAAAAGCAAAATGACAACAATTAACCAACTAGGTACAGGAAAGGTGTAAAGAAATCCTCTTGATTCTTGTCTTGTTGTGAACTTAGATCAATATTTAATTTCAAGTGTGGTCTTGGGAGATTTTAATTAAAGAAAATAATAAAAAATTTAGGAGAAGTAGAATGACTGCCAGGAAAAAATCTAGGATTTTATGACTCTAACTATCTATATGGTCATTAAGCAAATAAAATTGCCTGCAACTGAGTGTTGTTGATGGTAATGGGCCCCTCATATTTGTTGATAACATTAACAGCTATCACATTTCATATCTTCTGCTAGTTAATTCCATGATATTTTATGGAGCTTATCTTATAATACATGAAAGATGAAAGAATAAGAGAGTAGAAATAGGAAGTCTTTTTTGCTGTGGACATCCTGCATCCTTGCAACATAAGCTGCACTCATATTATTGGTGTTTAATGCATTATTTTCTCCCTTGCAGGCCGAATTCATGGAACATGATGAGAAACCTCTTCCAATAGACATCCGTCTGCTTGGCGCTCTTGCTGAAAAGGTCTTGTTTTATTGGAAGAACTCTGCGGTTGCAGAACCCATATGCTTTATGTATTGCTGCTGCATTAAGAATTATACTAAAATGTCTCATGTTTTTGTGTATGATCAATTATGCACTATAGTGTCGTGCATTTGCAAAGGCTCTGCATTACAAAGAAATGGAGTTTGAAGGTTCTCGCTCAAAGAAGATGGATGCTAATCCTGTTGCTGTGGTCGAAGCTCTCATACATATAAATAATCAGTTGCACCAGCATGAGGTCTTCTTTTAGAAACTTGATGATTCAATGTCTTAATGCTTCCAGCTTGTACTTCTGCTACTTTCCTACTTTTGTTCACTGATGATTTTTCACATCTGATCTTTTTTATTCATTTTCATTAATGATTGTTAGGCTGCAGTTGGAATATTGACGTATGCCCAACATCATCTTGATGTTCAACTAAAGGAATCCTGGTATTGATTCTTGTATTGGGAATTTTTCTTTTTCTCCTTACATATCACTAGAACCATGATGTTTCAGAATGAGAAGTGTCTTGGTATCATAACTAACTTATTGTTGCCTAGGTATGAGAAGTTGCAAAGATGGGACGATGCTCTCAAAGCATACACTGCAAAAGCTGCACAAGCATCAAGTCCTCATCTTGTCCTGGAAGCTACTTTAGGTTTGTATTTATTAGATCCTTTGGTTGGTACTTTTTTTTTATATATATATATTTACTTTCCCTACTGTACTTAGTTTCTTGATGTTACACTGCTTAAACGAAGTAAAATTTAATTATATTTCCTATTGTACTTGGTTTCTTGATGTTTTAATTCATACAGGCACTACTTTTAATACTACAAACACAATCATTGAGTTTTTGTGATGTACTTGAATTGTTACAACCTTTGTGGGATTTATTTGAGAAACTTAAGTTGGGACTTCTGGGGCAATGCCGACATCATTCTGAAAACACTTTTATCTAACAGAATAATTTAGGTCAAATAGCATTTGATCATGTCTAATGGTCGAAGTATCCTCGATAGTTGGCTATGCGCATCTAGTTAAACATCCTTATCCAATTCAAAAGCCAGGCAAACTCTGAAAACTAAATAAATGATTGAAATGGAGATCAAAGAATACATTTTTGGTTTTATTATATTGACCAAGTGCATATTTCTTACTTCACCTATACATTATCTCTGTTTTGGTTGGCTTTGGAATTTTCCCACTGCAGATCTCAGTTACCAATGGAAACTAGGTTAACTATTCTTGGTGATGCATCATGTAGATCAGACCTTTTGGTCTTGCTGAATGTTCATTCTTGTTTTAGGGTTTCCAGTGTTAACTGATGTAATCACTTGTATGGATTAGGCCCTTAGCGCCTGGCGAAATATATTACTACTCTCTGAATCTATCATGTTCTCTCCCCAGTCTCTGCTATGTGGGATGCTTCCTGCAGTTGCCCCTGCAGTAGTATTCGTCGTCATCCTGTCCAAAAGTTAATCATAAATATATTAACTTTAATGAATAGGGCAGGTTCTTGATTTTGTGAAGCATGCTGCTTTTTATGAATATATGGCATCATGGCTATATTTTGTTCCAGCTTCAACTCTATCTTTCTCTTTTTTATATCTTTTTATTTTTTTTTTGTTGTTCTTTATCATTAAGAGCACCTTGTTTTGAAATGTTCTAAGGTTTGGAATATGTACAATCTTGGAATTCTTCATCTCTGTGTGCTTTCTGTAGGAAGGATGCGATGCCTTGCTGCATTAGCTCGGTGGGAAGAGCTTAACAACTTGTGCAAGGAGTATTGGACCCCAGCAGAGCCATCTGCTCGACTAGAAATGGCACCAATGGTTGTTTTCTGGATCTTATACAGTTAAATAGAATTTTGTATGCATCTAGAAATGGCACCAATGGTTGTTTTCTGGATCTTATACAGTTAAATAGAATTTTGTATGCATGCTTATATTTCGTGATGTGATTGGCCCAGGCTGCTAGTGCTGCTTGGAACATGGGAGAATGGGACCAGATGGCAGAATATGTGTCTCGATTGGATGATGGTGATGAAACCAAATTACGGGTTTTGGGTAATACTGCTGCTAGTGGCGATGGAAGTAGTAGTGGTACATTCTTCAGGGCTGTCTTATTAGTTAGAAGAGGAAAGGTACTCTTTGAATTTTATCTGCATTTCACATTAATGTATTCCATCTTTCGTGGTATATTTGGTCAGTTGTTCCCATGGTTTCTTACTTGGTTTATCATTATCATGGTTTCTCAAAGTATGATGAAGCTAGGGAATATGTTGAGAGAGCTAGGAAGTGCTTGGCAACAGAGCTTGCTGCTTTGGTATGCTTTACATCTCCTTATACATTGTTTCCTTAGTCAAGTTCTGTGTATGGTTATTTTGTAGAAACAGTGAGGATTTCCATCTCACGGCGGTGCCTAATTGATTGCGATTTCTGATTTTTTCATGTATTTTGTTTTCCAGGTTTTGGAAAGCTATGAGCGTGCTTACAGCAATATGGTCCGAGTTCAACAGCTCTCTGAACTAGAGGAGGTCTATTCATTCATTTGAGATACTATTTTTTCCTTTAATTTATTTATTTTTTCTTATAGAAGCTTGACAAATTTTATTTTATTTTATTTTTTTATACTGAGTGGTAATTTTATCAATAGGTAATTGACTATTGTACTCTTCCTGTGGGAAATTCTGTTGCTGAAGAGCGACGAGCCCTTATCCGCAATATGTGGACTGATCGGATACAGGGAACAAAGCGAAATGTTGAGGTAGACATAATTGCTAGATCCATTCAGTGGACAAAAGGATTATCCAAATTGTTAATTTGTATAGTTAATGCATGTATGTTATGTATCAGTAAAAGTCGATGCCTAAGGTCCTCTATTGTGATGTTGCACCAAGTAAGAAGCAAAAGCTGCGTAAAATACAAAATTAAGAAATTCAGACTTCAAAAGCCCATTCAAACTCGTTAAATTCTTTTTAAGACGAAGCAGAGAACCTTTCCTGGTATAACTTGTGGCAGCCTAATTTCCAATGAAAAGTAAATAAATCAGTATGAATTCTCATTATTGTTTTTCCAAACAACGTTGCTTCTGTTGGTTCTATGCCACAATTTCTAATTCTTGTTGCTCCTTTAATTTTTATTCTTGCTCTATAACAGTTGCTCTGCTTGTATATAGGTCTGGCAAGCTCTTTTGGGTGTAAGGGCGCTTGTTCTTCCCCCAACAGAAGACACTGACAATTGGCTCAAATTTGCTTCTCTTTGTCGGAACAATAATCGAATCAGTCAGGCTAGATCAACTTTGAATAAACTCTTGCAGGTTAGTTGTGCATGTCTGATGGAACCTACAGAGATGCTAGTTAGTGTAGTTGATTGTCATTTTGTATGCTTGCTTAATCCTTGTTTTGCATTTTCAAGTATGACCCTGAGACATGTCCTGAGAATGTACGATACCATGGGCCACCTCAAGTAATGCTGGCATACTTGAAATACCAATGGTCGCTTGGAGAAGACCACAAGAGAAAAGAAGCATTTGCTAGGTTGCAGGTATACTTGGCTGATTTTAGAGTTGACACATAATTGCTCATGACGATGCAATTCTGCCGGTTTGAGTTGACGTCTGATTTTGATTCTTTCACTGCTTGTTTTTGTTTTTGTCAAATCATTGCGGCAGAATTTGGCCATGGAGCTTTCAAGCTCCCCAAATATTCATTCAGTTGCATCAGCTGGTTTCATGAGCAGTACAACTTCGAATGTTTCCCTTCTTGCTCGTGTATATCTTCAACTTGGAAACTGGAAGTGGACACTTTCTCCTGGATTGGATGATGAATCCATACAAGGTGGTTAACCTCTTCCTATTAATCTGGCTTTTGCTTAAGTCACCATCTTTAACAGGAGCTTTTCTGTTATTCAGAAATCCTTTCTGCATTCAGGAATGCCACTCAATATGCTACAAAATGGGCCAAAGCATGGCATACTTGGGCTTTGTTCAACACAGCAGTGATGTCTCATTATACTCTCAGAGGGTTCCCTAATGCAACCTCTCAGTTTGTTGTTGCAGCTGTTACTGGATATTTTCATTCAATAGCCTGTGCAGCAAATTCTAAAGGAGTCGATGATAGTTTACAGGTAAAACGGTTTAATGGATATGGTGAGCTGGTTGTTATCTGAAACTTTATAGAGATACACCTGAAAGAATACCAAGTCATTGTGACTTTATTGCCAAGTTTTTGTGTTCCTCTTCCCAGTACTTCCTTTCTCTGTGATACATAAGCATTCTAGTTATTCGCAATTACTGAAATGTTTGTTCCACTTCATTATACCCTAACTTCTATTGTTTTTCAAGCCAATTTGACAGAGGATTGATGTGAATTGTTCTATCTGCCTCAGGATATACTCCGTCTTCTTACTTTATGGTTCAACCATGGAGCTACTGCAGAAGTTCAAATTGCATTGCAGAAAGGTTTTGCACATGTTAATATTAACACATGGCTAGTTGTTTTGCCTCAAATAATTGCTAGGATTCACTCAAATAATCATGCTGTGAGAGAATTAATACAGTCACTGTTGGTGAGAATTGGACAAAGTCATCCCCAGGTGTGACTTCTGTTGTTCCCTGACCTCTGAATTAATATATTTATGTTTTTGGTGGAGTATTATGATTGATGAACAGAATATGTAGTTGACATAGATATGCCAGATGTGAAGTTGAGATTAAGTTTCTACAGTTTGAAATATAATTAATGCTCTTGAGAGTTGAGATACTTGCAAGGTTGTACCTGAGTTTATGCAATCCTAATGTAGAGTGAAGAGGCCTTGTAATCTCGTCCTTTTCTTCCTGTGGTCAGACTGTTTGCTTTGTTGTGGGCTTCCTAGTGATTGGATTCACCTAATTTAGTCTGGATTCCCTTGCTTATATTTTGTTTCTTTTGTTCGTATTACAACGAATATCGATTCTTCTTTCCAACAATCCCCCTTTATGCAATAAGCAGGTGACACTTGCCAAACAATGCATAGTTTTGTCCTTCCTGAATTGGTTCTAGTTCTTCCGTTCCCCAAAACAGATAAACTTGTCTAGCAGCTGGCTGCCCCAGAGGCCTAGCCATGGATCTAACCGATGCCACTTGTCAAGCCCATGAGAAATCCATGAGGTGTGTACATGTTTTGAGAGATGTTCAGCCAAAGAAAACAACCTAGAATTGCCCCCTCCCTCTCTCCTTTTCTTTCTTTCTTTGTTTTTTTTTTTTCCTGTTTTGCTTTAATTTTGGGCTCGAGCAGAACCAAAATAGGCTGCAGCCTAATTTGGTACAGAATGCCAACTTATATTTAGTTTGTTTTGCATTTCAGCCACCAATATGCAATTCTTCCTTCCAACACTTAAAACAAATATGGTTATCCACTGATTGAATTTGTAGTTTGTTTGTTGCCTTTCTTTCCTATTATAAAAATTCTATAGATTGTAACGATGTATTAGAATTTCAAATGAAATCCTAATTGTTGCAAAATCACAGAGCTGAATCCTAGAAAGATCTGAGGCAGCTTAACATTTTGAGGGCCCCTGGCTAAAATGTAGGATTTGCTTTTGGAACTCATGCATAGCATCTCTATGTTTATCAAAAATTGCATGATGTCATTGCAAATGGAAATAGTGTTCTTAACAAAAAAAATTTGTCTTCTTGGCCCCATTTTTTCCAAACCTTGCACATACTCACGGATTCTCTTTTTTCGTTTCAGGCACTTATGTATCCTCTACTTGTGGCATGTAAATCCATAAGCAATTTACGTAAAGCAGCGGCTCAAGAAGTGGTTGACAAAGTTCGACAGCATAGTGGTGCACTTGTAGATCAGGTTAATGGATTTGTCAAGTCATAGTTAATCCGTTGTTTGATGTATATTCATTTTCTTGAAAATCACTTCTTTTACCTGTAGGCACAACTTGTGTCAACGGAACTAATCAGGGTTGCAATACTTTGGCATGAATTGTGGCATGAGGGACTGGAAGAAGCCAGCCGTCTATATTTTGGTGAACATAACATTGAGGGAATGCTTAAGGTGTTGGAGCCATTGCATGAAATGCTTGAGGAAGGTGCTATGAGGGAGAATACCACCATAAAGGAGAGAGCATTCATTGAGGTTTCTTTCCAACCTTCTGTTATAGTTAGAGCTTTTTATTCCCTACGAATATTACTGGTGCTTGATCATCTTAGTTTGGATTTATGTTGCATCGTGTTATAGAATGTATAGAGGTCGTGACATATTGTAAATAGCTAAGCATGATCGTGGAAGCTTGATTATAGGATTGATTATGAGATAGCTTGACTGTAGGTATTAGGATTATTCTTTTTCCTTTTCTAGGTTCTCTTAACTTATATTAATAAACCAGGTATATGAATGACAGAGGAGATATTCTCTTGAAAGTTTTTATCTTCACAGATCACAAATTATAATTCAAATATGCAAGTTGGATTTTGTTTTCTTGGTCTAACCGAGGATAATCTCAGATTTTGGTTGGTTAGCAGATTTCTTATTTTGGATAGATGGATCGCATAGCAGATCTCTTTACCAATTATGACATTTATTGTTAACTAGAAAACTTGCATGATGATATTACTATAGCAATAGCCACTATTAGGATTCATTTCAATTTTGAATTTTCTTCCTGTCTTTTTTAGTCTTCTCTCATTTCAACTTTCTAGGCCATGATTTTAGAACCAATAGCTTTCTTATCCTCGACATTCAATTTCTAAATCTAATCCTTTTATTTTTCTTGTTGAATTGAACCCATCAACCATTCTACTATACTGTTAACTTAATTGTACCCTTTTTTTTCTTGCAGGCATATCGACATGAATTGTTGGAGGCATGGGACTGTTGCATGAACTATAGGAGAACTGGAAAAGAAGCTGAGCTTACCCAGGTATAACAACCTCACAGAGAGTAGTCCATGTTTGTTGTATTTGAGTTCTCCTGTATTGATGAAGAGTTGGAGCAAACTTTTTCTTATTTCTGTATTGTTGTGTGTATACCTGCACATATATCCCTAAAGTGGAAGGGTGAGTGTGGCATGTCAATGCACTGCAGTCTTTTATTCCTTTTCTCCTCTCAATTTGGTGTTGAACTCATTATGGTCAATCGAAGAATGATGTGAATGTCCCCAATGCCATTATTCAACCTTTTCTCAGATAATTGAAAAATCTCTATTTTGTCCAATTGCAATTTTATATGGTACTTTCATAATCTCCAACTTTCAAATGCATTAAAATTGATTGGTGGACTCTGAATTCGTGCATATTTTGACTTATTTTTTCTTAGCTGAGGCAATTGAGCTGCATTTGTTTGAGTTTGCATTTGTGTTACTGAAGCATGGATGCGATGGTGCCTATGCATATGCCTATTAACAATAAGCTGCTGAATGATTTGAGTTCTGGTTTGATTAGGCATGGGATCTATATTATCATGTTTTCAGACGGATAGATAAACAGCTTCAAAGCCTTACTACCCTGGACCTGCAGGCAAGAAGAGTGACTGATTGTTTAAATTTTTAGCTTTCAATAAAATGTCACTAACTTCCTATGCTTGTATGAAAAATAGTCTGTTTCTCCGGAGCTGCTGGACTGCCGAAATTTGGAGCTTGCTGTTCCTGGGACATATCGTGCTGGTAAATATTGAAATTGCTATTTGAGAAATCTGCTTCTTTGCTAAATTTATATTTCCTAACAAAAATCAACTCATTTTCTGCACTTCAGATTCACCCGTGGTGACAATAGCATCATTTGCACGCCAGCTTGTTGTCATCACATCTAAACAGCGACCCCGGAAATTGACAATTCATGGGAGTGATGGTGAAGATCATGCCTTCCTGCTGAAGGGACATGAAGATCTGCGCCAAGACGAGCGTGTCATGCAGGTAGCCAATTTTACCATACTGTGTTTCTTACATTCTACTGCTATGAGGTTTTTTATTTCCTGTGATGGGGCCTTTGAGGTATCTCATGCTTTGTTTCTTTGAGATTGTGTTGGTGTGTTAACAATCTTTGAATTACTTACCTTGCAAAAAGGATTAAAATCCTTGGCTCACATTTTTATCAGCTTTTTGGATTGGTGAATACTCTTCTGCAAAATTCGAGGAAAACTGGCGAGAAGGATCTATCTATTCAACGATATTCTGTCATTCCATTATCTCCTAACAGTGGGTTAATTGGATGGGTTCCAAATTGTGACACTCTACACCAACTTATTCGGGAGTACAGGGATGCCAGGAAGGTAAATCAGGGTTTTCCGTGGGTAGATGTTTTATGTTTTTGCAGTTTGAGGAAGTTGCAATCAGTGTAATGCTGCATGTCCAATTTCAGATCACACTGAATCAAGAGCACAAATTTATGCTCAGTTTTGCTCCAGACTATGACCATCTACCACTCATAGCTAAAGTGGAAGTGTTTGAATATGCTTTGCAAAACACTGAAGGAAATGATCTAGCAAGGGTAAAATAGCAAATTTATTCTCTTTGTTCTTGATTTTCTTTCTCTGTGGACCTTATTCAGTGTAACATTTTCTTGATTTCTGCTAGGTTCTTTGGTTGAAGAGTCGCACTTCTGAGGTATGGCTTGAGAGAAGAACAAATTATACAAGAAGTTTAGCAGTGATGAGCATGGTAAGTGTTTACCTTCTGTTGTTTAGCATCTTCGATGAAACAGAAGATTTATCACTGTCAAATTTGCAGTTAATTTTGTGCAGCTGTCTTGGCTAGCTTGTAAGTTTTAAGTAATCTACAAACTCTGACGAAACCAAGAAGAAAATAAAATTGAATGTTATTATAATCACGTTCGGAGTGGCTGTGGCCTGGGTTTCAGAAAAAGCAATTTGGGATTGTGGAACCTTGCTTACATCATTCAGATGCTCTCTGGAATGTTGAGACAGAATCTGATAATGTGAACCATCAGCTTCTTTCTTAGTGTATGGTTCTTCCAGCAAACACTCTAAAGTTAGGGGAATAAAAAAGGAAGACAGGTTGACCCTGAAAAGAGATTTTTGTTTCGTTTACAAAATCAATGAAAATCTGATGCATAAGGAAGTTGGGTCTTAGCTAAAAAAGTTGTGCGCAGCTTGCACCTTATACAAGAGTTGTAAGCAGATAAACTAGGAGTTCTTAACTTTCCCTTGCATAAGGGTTTCTGTTATGCGTCCTTTTACCTGTCTCCTTTTGTGACTAAATACTATTCACTGTTTTAATATCTTCAAACATTACTTTTGCTTCAGGTTGGTTACCTTCTTGGCTTAGGTGATCGGCACCCAAGCAACCTTATGCTTCATCGTTATAGGTAGGCTGTGATTTGAAGAAAGTTAAAGATAAGTGTTAATACTGTGATTCTATCACGTATTAATATTGTATTTGCAGTGGGAAGATTTTGCATATTGACTTTGGAGATTGCTTTGAAGCGTCAATGAACCGGGAGAAGTTCCCTGAGAAGGTGAGTCTTTAGAGAGAGTAACTCGCTTCTTCTTTTTTTTCCATATGTTTTATGGTTTTTAATTAAGTTGAGACATGTTAATATCTATTAATTTCTTTGGGTGTAGGTCCCCTTCCGTTTGACCAGAATGCTTGTAAAAGCTATGGAGGTTAGTGGTATAGAGGGCAATTTCCGTTCCACCTGTGAAAATGTGATGCAAGTTCTGCGGACAAATAAGGATAGTGTTATGGCCATGATGGAGGTAAAATTTGAAGTTGCTTATTCTGTTTTATGCATCGGGTCCTGATCACTTTAATGAACCGAGATAAGATTTCAAATTTGATTGCAATCATCCGATATACCATAGGAAATACTTCATATGTAGATGTACAGATACTGGTGGCAGTAAGTCTGCTGACTTATAACATGCAATTATATTGACATTATGGTGTAGACAACTAGTGTCTGCAATGGGACGTGGAGTTGCTATTGAAAGCTTAAGATAATTTTACTTGAGAAATTCTGAGGACTAGGGTAAAGAAATGAACATGGACAGGATAAGATAGGAGTGCTTGTGTACTGGTGCTGCCAATCAAGCAGAAGAGAAGAAACGTATACTTTATTCCTTACCCAAATGATAGTTACATGTACTTACAGCGTGATAATTGGTTTTGAACTTCTTTCAGGCATTTGTTCATGATCCTCTCATCAATTGGCGTCTTTTCAACTTCAACGAAGTCCCCCAAATGTCAATGTTTGCAAATACTACTGCTGTTGTAAATTCTGAAGAATCTGCTCCAAGTAGAGAGCTTCCCCAACCTCAACGTGGTGCTCGTGAGAGGGAAATCCTTCAGGTATCATGCCAACCGAATATTTGGGAATGTTATTCCATTATAAGGTACTTATAATTCTCAACTGGTATGTAGGCTGTAAATCAGCTTGGTGATGCTAATGAGGTTTTGAATGAGCGTGCTGTGGTTGTCATGGCTCGGATGAGTAATAAACTTACGGGACGTGACTTTTCTCCGTCATCTTCAATACCCAATAGCTATGTTCAACATGTAGTAGATCACGCCTCCTTAATTTCTGGAGATTCTCGTGAAGTAGATCATGGCTTATCTGTAAAATTGCAAGTTCAGAAGCTCATAATTCAAGCCTCTTCACCTGAAAATTTGTGCCAAAATTATGTGGGGTATGGTAACAATTTTTCTGTCTCCTTCCTTTTTTTTGTAATATGCATTAATCAAACCTACATGTACAGTATACAGTAGCAAGGATTTATCGATAACAATAATAAAACTCTTGAGTTTTCACGAAATGTACAATTAATCTGACTGCTGAAATTTTGATTTCTAATTTTTTCTACACTTTGTTTCAGATGGTGCCCTTTCTGGTAAACTCAAGCCAAAGTCAAATTGTATGTACAGTATGTATATAGTTGATTTACAAAGTGCCTCTTGGGCTTCTTATTGTAATGTTTGTATATAAGCCATTTGTAATTTATAGGAAGAGCATGTATGATGTATTCTTGTATAGTAAAATAGAAATACAAATGTATCATCTGTAGTTGACAGTTTAGTGAAGTTCGTCGTTTAATCTCCATTTTTCATTTACTTTTCTTTTTCTTTTAACGTAACTCTTGGCTTCTATTTGTTTATTCCTTCTTAGTTATTAATTTTCCATACTTCCATATAAAGTGTGTATGCAAAACCAGGCTTTTCCTGAGCCTCCTGGCTTTGATGCATTTGCATGAACCGTCCTTCTATCGAGAATTGCCAATATGAATCCTATTGTAATCTTTTTTTTATAATTTATTTGGTATTCAAAATTTACCAGTCCGATTAATTAGGACTCGTGCATAAAGGGGCAGCTTTGACTTTCTTGCCATTTATAAAATTCCCATTCAAGAATCCTTGCAAGAAAGGATGTTACCCAAAGCTAGCAAAAGTGTAGTGCAGTGTTTTACTATTATCGATTTGGGCAGATTTTCGCTGAAAACTTCATATCCTGTTTTTCTGATTAGAGTGTCCATTTGAAAACATGATAGGGAACAGATAATATAGTTGATTTTCTTCAAATTTTCAGAGCTTACAACGTTAATAACACAGTAGATTTCTTTTAAGGTTGATTAATATATGTTTAATGTACATCCTCTAATAAGAGAATAATCCTGAAAAAATCGGTTTCCTGATTCTAATTTGAAAAAATAAAAATGTTTCCAATTTGTTAAAATTAGTTTACCTTCTCCCTTGCGTTGCGTTAAGAAAAATTCATATTTTACGTAGTGAAAAAACTGTTTCTCAATGTACAAAGGAATAGATGTCATTTAAAACAGTAGGTTAAAAATTTTATTTTTTATTCCTCGTTTTTTTGCTCACGATCATAGTTTAAATAATCCATTTTATTAGGATATGTAGGTAATGACAAAAAAATATCTAGTTTAGTAACTGTAAACCGTTTAATTACTCGAAAATATCAACATAATCATTTAATTATTTCTGCTAATAATTCGGTCCAATACGCAGAAAGAGAGGGGTGCCAACTAAAAATACGGCTCATAGTCTTGCAGAACGAAAATTTATCCTCATTGAAACTGATACTAAAATTTGTTGAATATCAAAAACGGAAAAAGATTAAAAAAAATACACTAGCAAGAGGGGGAAAGGAAACAAGGAATGAAAGAATTAAAATTCACATTCAGTAAGAAAAGAAAATGATCTGACTTTGACTGCTCTTTTTCGCGAATTATTGACTATGCTAAGATCTTAAGTTCCACCGGAGACTGCGATATTCAAGGGACTCGTACGAGCTGTGAAGTTAGGATTCCTCCAAAGTCTAAGTTACCGAGGATTCATGGACACCTGCTGTTTGCTCCTAGAAATGGTACAAATCATCAGAATCTGAAATTGCAGCAAGAAACTGGTTATGCATTTTATGGTTTGAGCAAAGGGAGCTTCATACGATACCATTTAGTAATAACAGAAGTTCCAAGTAAATTGACTGCTCTTCAATTTCCCAAGAGCCCTAGACCTGCAAGCAACATTCATATTCAACTGTTTGTATATCTCCAGTCATGTACCAGATCTCTTTTTATGCTTGCTCTGAACTAGGTTCAGCAGGAAATCTGTAAATATGTGCTCATAATCGGGCATTTTCCCATAACCTGCCATGAATTAAAGATCCTGTTCAACTAAATCTCAATCAGGCATAAAATCTGAATGACATGAACACAAGCATTGACCACAACCGGACACAGAAAACAGGCTACTAAGCTCATAAAATAGCAACTTGAAATAGAATGCATAAGAAAGGTACTACACTTGCCAGGAAAGTAGTTAATGTCAATCACATAGAAAACATCTTTAGTCCCATGCTCTCGAATCATATCTATGTTGAACAGCCGGAGGCCCTATAAAATGCACCATAACATAATTGAAACCAACCTACATTTAAAAGATAGATGATGTAACAGCAATAGTATAGCTCAAAATAGTAGTTGAGGGAGGGGCTTACCAGTCGGCGACGAAGCTCCTTTGCAAGCGTCTCCAGTAGAGGACGAGGAGGAAGTTCTGCAAGAAGACATCAAATTGTTGTGAAAGGGGTTGAGGACTAATCTACAAACAGTTTGTTTCGCTGCCCTTTCTCAACTAACTTATCACTCATTCTACTTAAACATGATAAAATGAACACGCCAAGAAAAGGGGGTAGAGTGAACTACTCGACCATTCACTATTTATTCCTTGTAGAAAAAAATTTATTAAATTTGAGTTAAAACAAAAATGAAAAATTCCTAGGAAAATAAATAGGTGACGATAAATGTATTTCACATAAACATATGCATGAAGTTTTGAATGGAGCAGTTTAAATATCTCACCACCAACAGACGAGTCCAAATCTGCATCATCTGCAGAAGCAGCAGCAGATGAGACCCTTGGAAATCGGAAGAGACCTTCTTCCTTTGCTAGCTCACACTTACTGACATTTGGCAGAGAGAAACGTCGAACAACCTTTATGGCCTCTCCAATAATGTATACCTTAAAGAGTACTCCACCTAGTATAAGAGATGAAAATGATAAACTTCATATTAAAACAAAATTGATGGCTGTAAGAAAATAATTTTCATAATTTGGTCAAAATAACATACCATGATTAACAAACTCTTGTAGAACAAGGGGAGGTTCAAGTTCTGACAAAGAATATTGATCATATGCAAGAAACAATTCATGTGACTTGGCGGTTCCATCCACTACCAGCGGTTTTGCAACTAAACAATAACATATGAGAATTAAATAAATACAGATTCCACAATAAGCATTTGAAACGACCAAATAATGTACAAATAGCCATCACGGTAACCACAAACCAATAGACTCTGTCACGCATATGGTAAAGAAATCCAAAAAACTAATATATCCATAGCCCCGAGCAATTTAACCTTAATAATTTGATGAGATATATCAATTCCTTCTGTTGTACTGCTACCAATATCGTCAGAGAAGAATACTGTACATTGATTACATTACATATATGCATTGAAATTTTACCTAGTGGCAACTTCAACCCAGCGTTCGTAACTTCGTGAGGAATAGATGATGGATCTTTATTGACGACCATTTGCCTTGGGACAGAAACCTTACCTATTAGATTAACAAATCAATGCCACATTGGTCAACATGCCCTAAACCCTCAGCAATGCAATTTCAAGCAAAGCCTAATAGAATATTTTCCAAAATAAAAAGAGGTACATTAATCTAAAATATGAGACAAAATTAGAAAGATTACCATTGCAGTCAACCAGGTTGATATCAGCTACATCCTGAAGCATGGACTGGCGGTTATGTAGATGTTGTATAGCATCTGGAGGATCGAGGACAGGTACTTCAGGATGATCTTTCTGGTAATCCTTCAAGAGAAAAAAATAAAAATATAAGGGATACACCATCTAAGAAAGAGAAAATAAATAAAAAGAAAGAACAAGAGGACAAAAGATAACTCAGCCTACTTGTTCCAGTTCCACAAAGTCAGAAATCCCATCAATGTGTATATTCCGTACTACATAAGTAATGGTAATTATCACACACATTGAAGCTATCTAAGTAGCCATTAGATCACAAAACATGTGAGGGCCAAGACCAGAACTTTTGCTGGTCAACATCCCAACCATATCACCATCTACAAATTACATGGAGATTGAAAACGGTAATCTTGGGTGCTCCAAAGAAATTGAAACAAGGATTTACTGACAGAAATGAAGTCTCCGGAATGAGAACAGTCACTTGTGACAAATATATTGAGATAAGGAAACAATCGCACAAGCGACAAAATGAAATCCACTACGAAGATGGTAAACCTTTTCTTTTGAATAATATTTCAGACAACAATTGGTAATATATTTTAATATACTTTCTAAGAAATGGGCCATGTATTTCAATAGAAATCACTTCATGAATGTGGTTGCCTTGTCCTTTCCTCTAAAGTAAAAAAAGCATTATTTTTAATGCTAGTGATGCAAGGCAAATAGCAGTGAAAAAGAGAGAATTGCAAACTAGATAAGCCTCTATGATTTGAAACATTGCAATAGTCTGCATAATGTGATCAAAGCACACAACAGGAACAGTGTTCTAACTTAGGTTTTCATTAAATGACTATCTGTCCTGTTGTCCCATTTTCTATTTCAAACAAATTTGATATGAAGGTTGGAAAATTAAAATAATGTAATCATCAGGAAGTAATGAATGATATTACAGCTGCACTTTCAGCTCTCCCAAAAATTGTAGGCACTCTTTCCTTATCCATTGTTTTAGAACAAAGTTTGTTTGTTAAGCCACTTCATTTTAATTCACTAGAAGCACCGTAACCTAACTCGTTTCAACTGGCAGTTAGGATCAGCGCTCATGTTGTTTGAAGTTATTAACAGGCATCCACACATCTAAAGAATATACATATTTACTCAACTAACTAAGGCACCATATTAATAGGTAATGAGAAAGGGGGTAAGCAGTGCTAAGAAGATCAAGTTCAAGGTTCCAATTTAGAAGTTTCTGTTCAGAGGTTTTGTATTAAACATTTTTAGTGCCACCACTCCCATTAGTTCGTGAAGGGAATAGGGTATTTAGAATTTTTGACAATAGTAGCTACAACACAACGTTTAAATAGAATATAGGAACAGGATCCCTTAATCCAAACTGAAAAATGAGTCGAGGAACCTAAGATCAAGAAGTTACAGAATCTTAATCCTAGCTCCAACAAAGCACTCTGAATGACGAATTAAAGCAGTTCAAATATGGGATCAAACTGTGATGCATTTTAAACAAGCTCCTCCAGGGATGCATAAACTATTAACAATTGTACAAAATTACTAAAATAGATATCTGAACTTCTCCAAGGATGCATAAACTACAAACTAACTAATGGTTTCATTTTCAAGAATTAAAGTAAAACTATTATAATAAATATAACAAAACAATAAGCTCCTGGAGAATTTCGTCCATTAAAGTATTTCCCGTTCCATTATGATCTCATAGCTTCTCTATTATCCTTTTTTCCAAGTTTCTATGAGACTAAGCTCACCAAAACTCTAAAAGATATCCAGATGGATCACAAAAGCAAATTCCTCAGATGGTTGAATTCTTAGGGACTGATTTTGAACTTTTTAACTAACCATCATTCATGATGGAAGAGAAAATAACATGCACCATACGCCAAATAAAAAAGAAGTTAAAAGGTTCAGAAGCCATGGTTGCCAAATTTTTTCTATTCGTGCAAATTCAATTCCCAACATATGTAAAACTACTTCGCATCAACTCACAAATTGCATATCAAGGTAATCTTACATTATCAATTCATTAAAACAGTAAGATATTGTAAAATTACAATTAACATAAGATCAGATAACAAACCTCAATAACTTTGCACCAGTCCTTTCCCGTCAACTACAAGGATCACAAAACACATCAGAGATATGCTCAGGCGCTGGATTCAAATAAACAATAATAATGAAACAAGAAATACAGTACAATTTGACCAGCAGAACACGACCATTACAGTAAAAATAACAATAAATGCAGGTCAAAATGCTTCTCGAAAATGAAGCATAATTCTCAAAGGTATGATAAAATGCTTCTCGTAAATAAAGTATAATTCTCAAAGGTATGATACAGAAATCTCTGTGCAAGAGACAAACAGAAACCACACTAACCTTATGCAAAACAACATCAAAAGGACCTTGATCTGACAATGGCCTGTTTAAGTCAATGGCAACGAACAATATCCCCTTATTTCTGCATCAATATTTGTAACATTTTTGCTCATCATTATATAATTCCTAAATGAAGAAGCAACCTTCAGGAAATTTAAACAATTAGATGATCAAATGACTTTCATACAGCTGCTGTAGCCATTTCAAACAATATATTTACCTTCACAACCATTTCATCAACGAACATCTCAAAAGAAAGAAGCTGTTTCCTTTCTTTATTATTTCCTAGATGTAACTGTAGATCATAATATTAAAAATTGTTTCCTTTCTTTATTATTTCCAAATAAGGGCCTGTAGTGCATGACTACATTGCAAAAGAGTTGCCCCGAAAAATTTACGGTAATATATTTAAAAAAAATGATACAATAAAACAATGTTAAATTTCAAGCTATGCCAAAGGTTATCATCCTGGTCTCACTAGTATATGCAACTGAGAAATCACAAAAGGATCGAGAGTATTATGCCAATGCTCCCATTGCTCAATGTTTGGTGGATTAATTTCATCTACGGTCATTACTATTCTACTTTTAATCGAAAAGTCACAAAATAATTTTTTTAAGAAAAATATTTCAAAAATGTCACTTTGGACGGATTTTGAGAGAAATCCTACCGAAAATTTTTGTTAGCATACCACGTTACCCATCTCATCTAAATGTATAACACATCGACCACCACATCAAACTGTCACTCTTATCAGCTGGCTCATCACAACTAATAAAAAGATGCTACGTGTAAAAATATTTTTGAAACAAAAAAAATCATAAAATTTTACACATGATATCTTCATTGATTGTGATGTGACGGCTGACATGACACTTGTCCACATGGCAGGCTGATGTGACAGCCAATTATAAGTTTCAGTAAAATTTTAACGAAATGACTTTTTTCCGTTATAAAATTTTATTTTGTGACTTTTCGGTTGAAAGTAGAAAATACAATAACCATAGGTGAAATGAATCCATATTTGGCGGACCGCACCAATATAGTATGCTAAAATAGTCTCTCGAAATTTAAACCTTATTTTCATGGATTTATATAGAAAATATCTTATTTATTCAGCAGATCTAGAAGAACAAAAGCTAAATTTGCCATTGCAGAATTAGCAGGAAATACAAGCTTTACTTTGAATTTAACAAAATTACCTGGTGTTCAAAAGAATTTAACAAAATTACCAACACAAATAATTTATTTGGAAAAATTTTCAGAGACTAGTAAAGAAACAATTTTCCTTGAACAAAGAGCTAGACAATATCGCACAGTGAACTTTTAAGCTACAGAACAAAGAACCAAACGTTGACCTTGTGTATGCATAACAAATCCAAAGAGTATATATGGCAGAATATTCCCATGAAAAGTTTTTAATATTGAAATTTAAAAATGAAAAAGAGTCCAAATACCCAGGAGTAAAAGCATATCTAAAAAGTCAAGCAAGAATTGTTGCCCAAAATCTATTCCAGACAGTGATGTCTACGCACCAAACAGTTTGTCTTTCCATTTTCACAACCTTTGTTTTTGGCATATAGCAGCTCATACAATTTCAAGAACAAATCAAGCTTTAGAGAGGGAGGGAGAGAGAGAACACTATTTGCAACCTATTTGAAAAAATAAATAAATAAATAATAATAATAATAATAATAACAACAAACTAAAAACCCAAGAAAACCAGAACTGGCAAAAATCAAGAATTCTAAGATAACCCGTTTCAGGAAATTGAAAAGCAAATTGCACATAGCTTCACATCCAAAATCCATAGTAGAAGGAACTAAACATATTTACATTTTCACAAATGTCTATGTGATGATGTGAATACCCACCAAACTGGAATTAAAAAGCCAAAATGAAACTGATAACTAACAAATGCATACACATGAAATCAAATAAACAGTGAATGAGAGGAAATGATGGGTATACCTGGCCAAACCTTCAAGCTTTGGCTGCAAAAAGCTCTTCTTTTTCTTCGACGTCAAGGCGTACCCAACCACGACCTGCTTTTGACACTGTTGCACACATGACATCGTTTTTAAATCCTCTACCTCCTCCTCCTCCTCCTTGCGGGGCGAGATTTCCCCGTTTAACTTCATAGCCAAACAAAACCCAGAAAAAACCCTAAACACCCTCAATTGGAAATCCAATTTTCTGTTGTGTTTTTCCTTAAAGACTGAATCTTTGGTAACAGATTGCGAATTTGATTAATCACACAAAAATTTAGAAACGAAACATGAAAATCGCATAAAACAGGTTATTTAAAAGCCTTTTCCCCCCTTTCTTTCTTGGGTTTCTCTGTGCAATAGAGCTCTAAGAGATATAAGATGCAGTGATCTTTCCTTGTTGGATTAGACCATGTTTCTGATTTCGTCAGTTTAGATCAATATCTGTATATAAAGATCCGACTTTTACACGGAATTCATCAATTAAATTGCAAAGAATGCAAGAGGTCAAGGAGAAAAGAGAAGAGAAATTAAATTTAGAGAATGGTAGAAAGATTTGGGTGTTATTTATAAATACATTGTACGCAGAATACTTCTGCTAACAATGGTAGCAGTGGAAGAAGAGGATTTGGAAACTTCTTCCATATTACAATTTTGCCCCCAAAATATTGCGGAAATTTAAGCTGAGGGCTGAAGAGGGAATACTCAATATAAATATAAATTCAATTTTTCTCATCAAATCTAAATAAATTTAGGGTATGGTATGCGAGTCGCAATCCGGTGCCTTATGCATAATGCACGTACGTGTACTGTCCGATAAAACACAAATAGTAACGTGCGCTGATTGGATAGAGCGCACGCACGCGTGCACTGCACACGAACGTACTTAATGATTCCTATAGTCTACATGCATCAACCTCCGTTCATGGATATATAGATATATGTTGGTTATATTTTTTTAATGTATTTATTTAAGTTATGCTATATCTACAAGCAAAATTGTGTCTAATAAATAATATCTAATTATATATATTGATGACATTGATAATTCATATCTAATATATTTAGTATAGTGTATTAATAATTTCCGAGCAAGTGGTATGGTAGAGTACTCCGTTAATTATCGATGATATTTTCATTAAATTAATTACACAAGGAGATTTAAATTAATAATATTTTTAAGTGATTAGGTAAATTATATGGAAATATTGGAATTGAGTAGTTTAATTCTTGTAAGATCAAACTAGTTATATATACAAATAAGTTATATAGCTACTTCAATTGAGATGATCTTACCATTATTAATTACTTATTTGGTGATAATTAACATGGCAAGTATATTAATTTCGCTTCCTGATTGGGAACTTCTTATTTAGAGATAATTATCATATATCATAGATTATGCATTAGAAGCATAAATAAAAAAATATTTATTAGAGATATCATTTTTAATTTCTACAATCATAATCTAATTAATTATAATCTATAGGCTATCTCAAAAATAAATAAATATATATATATATATATATTTAAAATCACTCCTTAAAAGCTGATCAATTAATAATTAATATCCAAAATATTTTCTTAAAAAAAAAAAGTATCCAATAAGAAAATGCTTATCCATATCAAGAATATACTTACTAACTTATATTCACAAAATATGTAGAGAATATTCTTTTGAGTTAGGCCAAGTTTTCTTAGAAATTGGTCAATCAATTACCAAAATTATAGCGACGTTTAGTATTATTGAAAATTAATACGTAATCAATTGAGGCATTGCAATATGTTATATGTTGGGGTTACAAACCAATCCCACATCGAAAATATAAGGAAATATTTCCTAGAATATAAATGTGTTCACCTAACTCCATTAGCATGAGACCTTTTGGGAGGAGTCCAAAAACAAATCCGTGCGGACTTGGCCCAGAGCGGACAATATCATACTAATGCGGAGTTAAGGTGATGTTTGGCAGTCATAACAAGTGGTATCAGAGCCGTGGTTTGGAGACGATCCGGAATAGTGGACTGCGTTGTGTGGGAGGCTCCCCCAGTACGATCCCGAGACGATTGGAGATTCGTGTTTGGTGCCTTGTGTCGAAAGTCTTCCTGATATTGTAGTGGTCAGGCGGTTTGTCCCGTTGGTTGATAACGGCGGTACAAGATGATTTGACGAATCAAATGGATTATCGCTCGAGGGGAGGACATAAACTGTGTGGTCCTTGGTTTGAGGGGAGGATTGTTGGGGTACAACCCAATCCCACATCGAAAAATTAAGGGAGGAGCACCTTTAATATAAAGAGTTCACCTAACTCAATTAGTATGAGGCATTTTGGGAGGAGGCCAAAAACAAATCCGTGCGGGCTTGGCCTAAAGCGGACAATATCATACTAATGCGGAGTTAAGGTGATGTTTGGCAGTCCTAACATTATAGCCATATAGGTCTACGTAAAGGAAACTTATCTTTAGAAATTAGAATAGTTCTATAATTAAAAATATTTATATGAATCTTTCAAAATGCCCTCCATGATCAGTTGTTGTTCAACTCTAACGAGTGAGTTTATTTATTTATTTATTTTTATTTAAAGGTTCAACTATCATTTTAATTTCATTTTTATTTATATTTTTTTATTTTAAAATAATGTATAAATTCCCTAAAACAACTAATCTTGTATTATATTATCCTTTAAACTCGTTAAAAATGCCATTTTATCTCCGTATAAAAACACATAATACATCATAAAAATTACGTGCATGTAACGTATGAATAATAATAGAGAACAATATAGCATTTTTATTGAATATTTTATATGTTTTTTTAATAATATAAAGGTATTATTTATATTTTTAATAAATTAATCTGATAATTAATTTAAAAAGATAATCCGATAAACATTAATAGTTTAAAAATTAAATTATGTATTTTCCATCTTATTTTTAATTCTGATGCTTAGGTGTACCTAAATATCCTATGTGCATACGTAACATAAGATAGAGCTATCCATTTTATTAAATTATTCCTTTCTGGATTCCTGGGATCATTTATAAAAGAAATTAAATAGTACAATCATGTGGACTAAATTAAGGTATGTGCCATTTCCAAAATACAACATTAATTTAATTAATTATACTTTAATAAGCTATTTGTATTTGCATAGTTTAATTCTATTGGCTAGTTCTTATCCAAAAAAGAAATCTCTTGGGTAGTTGCAGTTCAACGTTTCCTGTCGGCTTAAATGAAAACTAATTATATAAGTAATAGTTTGTGGTTTAATTTAAATACTAAGAGAAATTGAATACTAGTTTCTGCATTTTTAATGAATGTTTTTCATTACACCGACTTTTAATGATTTGGAGTTTGTATTTTTTAATGCAACAAAGAAATATATTAAGAATATCAAATTGGGTCTAATTATATTATTTTTGCTTTTTTAGGTTCGAATCAATTTTTTAACAACTCAAAAATTATGTGGTCTCATTTTCAATATTATTACTCATTTTGACATTAATACAAATCCATAATGATTCAGTTCCAGACTATCTTATGTCTTGTTGCTTTCATTGAGATGACACACGTCTGCGATGTTTTGGTTTGAATCGAGGAAAACCATAATTAATATACTTATTTTTTTTTTCCACCACCGTCCTATTTAATTCGATTTTTTTAAATTTATAAAATTAATTAATTTAAAATTTAGTACGGTTGAATTTATAATTGTAAATTGTCATCTCAAATACGGAGTATAAAATAAAAATTGAACTATGTAACTGATAGTATCGCTATCCTCCTATCGCACATCGGCTGACGAAAAGTTGAAAGCGGATCTTATAAGGTTATAGACACCTTTCCCTACATCGGGCACTGCAGATATTGTCCGTTTTGACCCGAAATCCTTACGGCTTTAAAATACCTCTGCAGGGGATGGTGTCCATGACCTTATAAAGTATACTTTCAGCTTTTCGCCAGCTGATGTGAGATAGGAGGATAGCAATGCTATCACTATTCCCCATCCCGAGAAGAAGTCTTCGGAACTGGCTGCTTTTGGCGCTGTCCTCGTCTCTCAACGAAAGCACCAATTGATACATCAGGCACTGCAGATATTGTCCGCTTTGAGCCGGCGCTCTCTCGGCTTTTAAAAGGCCTCTGCAGGGGAAGGTATCCACGGCCTTATAAGGTCCGCTTTGGGTGCCCCCTCGTCTCTCAACGAAAGCACCAATTGATACATCGGACACTGCAGATATTGTCCGCTTTGGGCCGGGGTACTCACGGCTTTAAAAGCCCTCTGCAGGGGAAGGTGTTCACGGTCTTATAAGGTCCGCTTTCAGCTCTTCGCCAGCCGATATGGGATACGAGGATAGCGATGTTATCACTATTCCCCCTCCCGATGAGAGGTTTTCGGGACTGGCCGCTTTGGGCGCTGGCCGCGTCTATCAACGAAAGCACCAATTGATATATCGGGCACTGCAAATATTGTCCGCTTTGGACCGAGGTGACACGGCTTTAAAAGATCTCTGCAGTGGAAGGTGTCCATGGTTTTATAAGGTTTACTTTCAGCTTTTCGCCAGCCGATATGCGATAGGAGAATAGCAATACTATCAGTAGCCTTATTTAAAAAAAATTAATTATTTATCACTGGAACCAATAATTGTCGATATTATATTCAATTTTTTAAAAATACTACCCCGTACTTTATACAATTAATATAGACTGTTGAATTAAAAAATAATTTTTTATTTTCTATTCAATTATTTGTACGCACAGCATATGATATTATCTAGCGGAACTAATTATCTCCACAAACTTCACATGTTAAATAACGTGATGCATGTGAAGCAAAAAAAAGGCAACACTACACAATGTGGTAGAATAGAAATTGACTCTAAATGGTTGACTTGCTCAAAATCATTCATCAAGACGTCAAATTGGTCTAATATTGCAAAAAATTGAAAAAATCCCATTGAGTAAATGTGTGAATTTTGGACTTTGTGTTTCCTTAACGTTGCCATTAATTTTATTTTCAATGATATCTCCGTTGTAAAATCATATTCAAATATATTAGATGATTTTAAATTCGAGGTCTAATTTTTTTTCTACATCATGAAAACAGAAAATTTGCTGTCAATTTTTAATAAAGGGAGCACCGGCATGTGAACTGGGTTTCATTGGAGCATATAAAGTTCTGCTTGTTAATTGCACCATACAAACATGAAAAAATTGATTGTAATTTTTTGACATGTGAAAAAATTAAGCTTGATCTATGGACGAAGGTATGAATCAGATGGATTATTATTCTGAATTTATGCTGGACAGGTGCACAAAGAAATATATATCCCTAACTATCAATAAAATATAATTTGCACACAAAACCAATAATAAAATATCGTGTTGTTATAGTAGTAAAAACTATATCAAATACCATATATGAGAAGGAAAAAAAAAAAAGAAAAATCAGATTTAACCATTCACGCGCTATATGTGCAATCTTTTCGTGTTGTGTTATGTTTGTAGGAGATAATATGATATTTTTAATAAATTCAAAAATAATTTTAGATTTGATTAGATATGTTGTGCAAGCTATTATAAAATATTTATGCATTATGTCAAAAGTATTTTCAATATTACATTAAAAGGTTTGATTGAGAAAAAAGTTTATAATGCCAAAATAAACTTGGGATCATGTTTGATTGTAATTTATAAAATTTCATGCAGAAAATAGTTGAACAAGTTAATTCGTAAGTCAATGCCTTTGGTGGGTTTTATTGGCGCCAAATCAATATTGTGTAGGGAAACTGAATATTGAGCAAGTTGGGCTAGTTAGTTCTGAACTTATAATCTCTTTCTAAAAGCCCAAATGGCCCAAATAAATGATACTATAAAATCCATATTCAAATATCATGTTATTGAAAATAGCCGCATAGGAAAACCATGTTAAGTAAAAACAAATTAGGATAGGGCAATGTGAGATAAAAGCTTGCTTAAGGATGAATGTGGTTGGGTTTTAAATGAAAATGAATTGAGTTAATTGGGTTAATTCAGTTCAATTATTCAGATGATTTCAATTTTGTTTAGCAATATATTTGAATTTTAATTTTCAGTTTGGTTAATAACTGAAAAATTATTTTACTAAATTTTAATCAATACTAAAATTTATTCAATTTTAATTTATAAATTTTATCTAATTTCAATTTTAAAAAAAAATCTAATATTGCATTAAAAAACAATCTAATATTGCATTAAAAAAAAATCTAATATTAAGTTAGGTGCATAAAATTGGAAAACATGTTATGTATTAAACCTTATTGGTAGCTAGCTATAGCGGAAGCTTGTGTGAAGTGGGACCACATCACACCAAACATCATTTATCGGAGTCACTTGTCCCGTGGCCCGTACAACGGGGTCCATTTTTCACCTGCAACTTTTATAGTTGTAATTTATGTCCAAATTGCCCTTCCACTTAAATGAAATGACTCTCAACTCCCCAATTGTACAACCCTTATATTGCTTTCAATGGGGTAGTTGACCGTTAAACTTAGACAGGTAAGCCTCCTACCTGCCCTCTAATCTTAAATTATTTAATGTCCCCATCTTAAACCCTAATTATATACTGCAAATGCACATTGGATTTGTTAATTATTATTATATTTTATAAGTAATTAAGTACCACTAATCTCTCTTTGGAGACTCCTTTCTCTCGCTGGACAAAAACCCATAGATTTAACGGAGTTCTCGATCCAAAACAACCTAAAAACTATCGTTAATCCCAATGCTCAAAACCCATTTGCTGTTCCACTTATAAAGCTTGGATCTTTCATCTTCAATTCTTCTGATCATAAACCCACATCAGAATGGCAGTTTCTAGTGATTCAATCCTAAAGTGCTTTCAGAAAATCCTTGTAAAAAACCCAACGTTTGATGTAAAAAACCCGACTTTTGATTTAAAGGATGGAGTTTTTGGGATTGCTGTGGCTGCTGGAGGGGTTTCTTGCAATGCAAGAAAAAAGCTGAGAAGTAAGGCTACAATTGGAGTGAAAGCAGTGGCAGAGACTAGCATTAAGGGGTTGAAGAAGGTGAATTTGGAGTGGGGGTTGGATGCTGCTGCTGCGAGGGAGCTAAGAGAAAAAGGATTTTCAGGGGTGAGGAAGACAAAGCTTGTGTGCACCATTGGGCCTGCTTGTTGCTCATGGGAGGATTTGGAGAGATTAGCAAGGGGAGGGATGAATGTAGCTAGGCTTAATATGTGTCACAACACTAGAGATTGGCACAGAGATGTTATTAGGAAGATCAAGAGGTTGAATCAGGAAAAGGGGTTTTGTGTTTCAGTTATGATTGATACTGAAGGTAGCCAGATCCATGTGGTTGATCATGGAGCTCCCTCTTCTCTTAAAGCAGAGGTATTTTTAGCTCAAAACCCACTTTTTGCTTATTTAATTATTTATGGCTAGTGAGCTTAGTTATTGAAACAATTTTAGGAGCTGCTGATTCAGGGAAAATGAGTTATAACCAATACTTACTTTGATTGGAAGAAAATATGTATATTAATTGAACTTTTCTTTCAGGTTCAGAAATGTAATTTGGTTCTGTTTGAGGATTTTCTTTTTCCCTTTGGGTTATGTACAGTAAATGAAATGATTCCAATCTACTTCTAAATGAAATGATTCCAATCTACTTCTGCTAGGGAAAGCCATAATAATGGACTTATTTTTTAGATGCTTAGAATTAAGGAATTATGTCTATATTTTATGCTTAGAAAAATAAGGAATATTGTTGATATGCTTTTGATATACGATTTTTATTGATCTTTTGCGGTTACATAAATAAGAGGAAGTAAGCAATTATTTTGCTTAAATCAAGCAAAAACATGACTATAGACTTCTTTTTTTGTTGGCTTGTCATAATCTTTATTTAATGGGATTCAAAATATTCTCTTTGTGGAATCAGGAAGGTTCAGTTTGGGTATTTACAGCTCAAAAGTTTGAGGGTTCACGTCCATTCACTGTTCGAGCAAACTATGAAGGGTTCTCTGAAGGTGGTGATTTGATAACTCAATTGATCATTGATCTTTTTTACTTTAAATGCAAGGAGAAGATATTTTTTATTATTTAATTCGTTGCTCTAACATACTTCCAAAGGATTGCCAGGCATTATGGTTGGTGATGAACTTATTATTGATGGAGGAATGGCAAGCTTTCAGGTTGTTGAAAGGATGGGAAGTGATTTACGATGTAAATGCACAGATCCTGGTCTACTCCTACCTCGAGCCAAATTGAGCTTTTGGAGGGATGGGAAGCTTTCCTATCAAGGTCTCCCAACAATATCAGAAAAGGTAGAATTATGCTTATTTTTTTTTTCGTGGCAATTATTATAATCTCACACTTATGCGATTCCATTATCTTTGCCTCAAGAAAGCAAAGTATTCTAAAACCTGTTGCTTCTGTATTAGCTACAACAAGATTCTTTTTTTTTATTTTTCGGTTGGCATTTCCTTTGCTGGCTCGTACTAAATTCAGAAAATTTTTATCCTTCAGATAAGTTGTTTGAGAAATTTTTTGCCTTGAGATAGTTTTGGCCAAACAGATTCTTGAATAGATTATCCGGTTAGATTAGTATAAAACTAGAAACTATAAAACATTTGACCAACTGCTTCCCCTGCTCACCATCTTATCCTCTATACAGGACTGGGAAGACATTGATTTTGGAATTGCTGAAGGTGTTGATTTTATTGCTGTGTCATTTGTAAATGATGCCGATTCTATCAAGCAGCTGAAGAACTCTCTCTCCTCTAAGGCGTCAGAGTAAGCAAAACAAATCCACAAACATCACATTTCTTATAAACTAACCCACGTAACAATTTGAGTTATTTAGTTCACATGAAGTTTTATATTGTCCATGCATATCTCATCAAAGCTTGCTGACTTCAATTTGCATGCAAAAAATGCTTGGACTGTATTCCAGTTCTCTGGCAACATATATCCTGAAAGGAGTTCCAACAGCTAATTTTTAGTTTTCTGAAGTAGTAACAGCCGTGCCTGCTTATCAATGTCTTATGTCAAACATTATGTGGATTAGCTATGCACTAACTCCAGAAGTTTTTCCCTTATTATATGTTTCTTTATCTGCAAGCTATTTGGATGTAAAAACAACTACTCTGTTCTCTGGCAGATGAATGAGAAAATCTTTTTTTTTTTTTTTAATGTTTTTGCTTTGGAATTATCTTTAAATCATTCTATGTATTCTTTTTTCTTTTTGGTATTTCACAGATCAACAAGAGTATTGGCAAAGATTGAAAGCTTGGAGTCTTTGCAGAAATTAGAAGAAATTGTGGAGGCTTCTGATGGAATAATGGTGGCACGCGGTGATCTAGGAGTGGAAGTTCCACTTGAACAGATTCCAACGGTCCAGGAGTATATAACCCATATGTGCAGGCAGCTAAACAAGCCAGTGATTATCGCTTCTCAACTTCTTGAGTCAATGGTTGAATATCCTACACCAACACGTGCTGAGGTACTATAATCCACTGAATACTGCTCTAAGAATTGCTTTCTTGAATGCACCATGTACTGCTTAAACATTCCTTTTACATTGACACGTAATTTAATGCAATAAGGTTGCAGATGTATCTGAAGTAGTTCGGCAATATGCTGATGCAATGATGTTATCTGGTGAATCAGCTATCGGAACATATGGAGAGAAAGCTCTTTCCGTTCTAAGGATGGTCAGCAATCGAATGGAATCACAGAGCCGTGAAGAAAAGCAACAAAATGCTGTCTATCAACACCAGCTTGGAGTTACATTGGCCGATCGCATATCCGAAGGGATATGCAACTCTGCTGTTGAAATGGGTAATATGACATTTGTCCTCTATTGTTATACATCAATTATTTAATATTGTTATCTTGAAGGTGCACGATTAGCTCGGTTCCATAGCATAATAGCTCGTGTTATTGACAGCTGCATAGCTTCGGCATACTGCTAACCTTGTACATCACATTGAATGTTTTGTTTGCAGCTAATAATCTTGGTATAGATGCAATCTTTGTGTACACAAAGCAAGGAGAGATGGCATCTCTCCTTTCTCGAAACCGTCCAAACGCACCTATATTTGCATTTACAGACAACAATAGTGCTAGGATGGCTTTGAATTTGCAATGGGGTGTTATCCCCATACTGTTTGAATTGGCAGACGACCTGGATATCAACATCTTAAAATCTATTGATCTTATAAAAACAAAAGGCATGATGAAAGAAGGAAATTCGGTTTTGATAGTCTCGGATCTGGCTCCATCTCGTGCAACTCAAACTGAATTCCAGTCAATCCAGGTGAAGATGATCCCTTAAGGAAAAGCATATATTATAGTTTGGTGAAATTGAAGGTCTTTCTCCTGTTCTTCAGTATCTGCAGATTGTAGAATAGAAAGACAAAAGTGTCTAGCTTGGCTGCAGAATGTTATATACAGACTTGGTAGATTGTTTTTCTCCTTATATAATTTCTATTTTATTTTTCTTTTTTGTTGGTCTTGATTAATCAAGAAACAAAATTGTGCTTCTGTAATGCTATTTAAACACCATTTTCTCATTAGTCTATCAATTAAAATGTGATGCAGAAAATATGAATTTAGAATCAAAATGATAACACAAGATTTGATCAATTCAGTATTTCAGTTTTTTTGGGTTTAATCTCTAAAAAACTTGATATTTATTTCTAAAATCCAACTAATTAAATCGAGAATTGAATAAAACTAGATTGTTGACGGTTGAGTTCATTCTTGCACGCAACTTATGACTACTCTTGTCTTGTATTCCCTCCGTTTCTTATTATATGTCACTTTTAAGTAAAATTTAAATTTTATTTATCTGTCACTTTTAAATTTTCAATACAATTTAATTTTTTCTTTTCAATTTAATTTTTTTTCAATAAAAATTAACTAATTACATTCAAATTTTTGCATTAAATCATTCAAAATACATTGAATCATTCATTTTTTTTTAAATTCAAAATTAATTAATATTTCTTAATTTTAGTAAAAACAACAAAAGCAACACATATTAAAAAACGGAGGGAGTATGAATTAAATCTTTAATTTTGTTTTATCTTACAATAATTGCATTAGTTGTGTAATGATGTGAATGTCGGCCGATGCTTCAACCGAATTACATTAATTTTATTTTATTTTGTATATTTGCATTTGGTCTTGCTACAAATAGCCAAAAATCAACATTAAAACTATGATACACGTGCTAGAGAAAGTAGATAACAATATTGACGTCATTATTACATTTATTTATTTTGGGTAGGTTTTGATCAATTAATGGCGTGATTTTGTGAACTTTATATTGGCTATTTTTGGAAATATATTACTTTATCTAAAATTGGAAATTTATAAAAAATTATTTTTTCTTAAAATATTACAAACTAAATATAAATTTGTTTCATAGTGACATATTAGTTGAATTAAAATATGCATGAAAGAAAGCTCATTTTTATATTATAGATTATTAATAAATGGACTTCGATTGAAACACAAAGTTTTATTTTCGTAATAATTGGAAGTTTTATTTTACTCCTCACAAAATTATTTTCTAAAGTAATTATTTATCAAATTCCTCGAAGAATGAAAAAATAGATTAAATATATTAAATATAAATTATTGAATAAAAATTTTTAATTTTTTAATTACACGATTTAAATGTACTCGTTAAAAAAAATACAATTTATAAAATATTAAAGAAAATATATCTAATAATCTTAATTGGAATTTATTTTTGGTTAGATAATGTGCGGGCAATTCCCACAGATACGTCACTCAACTTCTAAGCCACAAAAGACCCCGCGATCGGCGCACCCTTTTCCGCGCAAATTAGCCATGTACAACACTCTCTCACTAAAGTACGCCCATCAGGTGACACTTCAAAACTAAACCCCATAGCCATCGCCTTCTTCACCATTCCTTTGAACTCTAAAAACAAGCAAACCGTACACGATTTAAAGCTTCCAATCATTTAAAGTTGTGATGCCAAACAAAACCTAAACTATAATGGCTTCTCTTTACTTAATCAAATCCACTTTGTCTCCAATTTCTGTATCACATCCCAGTTTTCCCGGGAAATCGTTTTCCAGGAAAACAATTCTCAGATTGAGATATTATACTAGCTGCGGTTCGAGACGATACGCCCAGAGACCAAATTTTAGGGTTAGTTGTTCAGTGCAAGAAGGGGATAACCAAAGCAATGGTAAAGTTACGTTCCTTTTAGTTAAATTTGTTTGTATCTCATTGATTTTTGGTTTCTCTCAAAAATGGAAATTTTTCTGTTTTTTCAGGTGAGGAGCCGCCGGAGTCGTTGTTCATGAAGGAATTGAAGAGAAGAGGAATGACCCCAACTTCATTGCTGGAGGAGTCTACGAAGAGCAGTTATGGAGTTGAAGATGAATTAAAGATAGGAGAAGAAGATAGAAACTTTTTTAAAAGAAACGCAGTCTCTACTGAATTTGATCAAAGCCTTTCTAATCAAAGAGAGCGTTCCATGGCATTGAATAGTGAAGGCCTTGAGGTTATTAAGCTTTCTTCTTTGCTTTCTCTATCGTCAAATTTTTGCTTAAGTTTTCTGTTTCAAAGTGATAAAAGATCATAGATTGTTCATGATTTGTTAGATACCAAAGTACCCAATAATTTATATTTCCTGTATGATCATTCTATTTTCAATTCCAAAGCAACTAAGTAAGGTTTTTTTCTGTATTCATCTCACTGGCCACTAAAATATTCTTTTCCCACACTTAAAGGAACTGTGTTCTTGATTGATTTTATCAATTCCTGTTTAGTTATGCTTTACAGCTTGTGTCATTGGAGTTGAAGTGTTTTGAAGAATTCTCTATTGCTTTCTCTGTCATGTTAAGGACAAATCAGATAAACGGGAAGGAAACAATCAAGAGTCGATGTATAATGATTAATATTTGAAACTTTTTGATTAATCTGCTACAAAATTGTCTCTTGAAAACTTTTTCAAAGGAATGTTAAGTAATATGACTTGGAAGTTCACTGGATGAAGCAACTTTCATATCAATTACAGAGGTATATACTTGCCATAGATGACGCAAACAAGAATGTTATGCGAAAAAATAGATGGTTATTTTGTTCTTTCGCTGCTCAATATTTGTCTAAAGGGTTGGCATTGTTTTTCTAGTTAAATCTCTCTTTTTCTAGTGAATCAGAGATGTCTGGTGACTCAGTCACTAAGGTGTGCTATGATTTTCTCCATTTTCTGTTTGGAACTAAGATTTTGTCCTTTTGGATTGTGCATGTCCATATGCAGTTAAGTTACAATTATTCTCGGTTTCAGGGTTTAATTCCTCGTGCCAAGCTTTTGCTTACGATTGGAGGAACATTCTTCTTGGGATTTGGGCCGTTGATTCTCATTACCGTGGCATTCTTTTCTGCACTCTACCTTGTAAGTTTTAATTCTTGCATGTTTTAAGTTTTTCATCATGAGCTACAAACTTCATTACATCATGGGAAATGCCATAATTTTTTAGGTCCATGCTAGTGGGATGTTCTTGAACAGTTGGAACATGCTCCGTTCTGAATGTGGTGAATTAAATTTTGATGATGGTAGGGGATATTATATTGGAATCTTTTTATAGATGAATTTTATATCAGGGGTTTGAATTTGTATTAATAGCTTGGTTGTGAGACATACACTGTTTATCTTCATCAATGAGAAAGAAAGAAGGGAAGGAAATTAAAGAATAATGCAGCAAAAATCTCGATGAGTGTCACCTTCTTTAGACAAGATAAAGATAGTGCAATTGAATCCAAAATATGGCAATGAAAATAAAATATAAAATTTCCGCAAGTACAAAACAGACTGCTTAACAATAGGGGCTAGATTGGTTTTGATTATCACATGGCTCCTTGGATTCAGATCTAAAGTTATCATGTTGAAGCTCGTATGATCATGATGTTTGCTGAAGTTCATACAATATGAGTTGACTGCTGGCATGAATAGTATCATTGATTAGATTTTCTCTATGATAGCGATTAAACTTAGCATTGTTTCTATCGTGGTGTATATTATTGAATGGTTATAAGATACTTATTTTTGGAAGTTTCCATGGAATTTGAGTTTAAAAAGTTGGAAGCTATTAAAATCTATGATTCATGTGGTCCTGCACATTATGACTTGAACCATACTTCTCTTATTAGTTAGCCGCCTAATTTTACTTTGTTATGTTTCCTTGCACGTTTGCTAAATATTCTTCTATTCTATTACATCATAATGCTGAAATTTTCAATAGAAGTTAAATACCAATATGTTTTGTTATACATTTGGCAGTATTTCGGACCGAATTTTGTCCACGATGCGAGCCAGGCACCTGCCTCACGGCCACAATACATCAATCCGTATGAACTTCTGGAGGATGAAAGAATATCTCAAATAGCTCCAAGTTTAAAATGAAGGAAGAAGATGTTTCTACAAATGCCAGATTCTTAAATTTTCTGCAGATTCTGTAACTTGTAATCTTCTTCTTCCTTATTAATTCTTTCCCTATGTAAATACTAAATACTGTTATACCTATCAGCAAGAACTTCTCACAAACAGCTTTTGATCTGTTTTCAGAAGGTTTAAATTCCAAGCATAGGTTATTGGCCACTTATTGCCGATTTTTATTTTGAAAAGGAAAAAAAAAAATGTGTATTTGGGCAATGGAAGTGAGAAAATTGAGATGAATTTACAGTGTCCATTGTAGAGGATAGAAGTGTTAGCCATTAATACGGAAGTTTAGTTTCGTGTGGATCATATTCTCGTCGCTAATGATATCTCATTTACTTTAATTTTATTTTATTTCCTATGAAAAAAAAAAGAGGTTTTGATCAATTCAATCCACAACTTTTTTCGTTTGGACCTTTTTAAATTCGAAATTAGCTTTGAATTTTTGTCTAAATGATGAGTATTTACGGTTAAACTCAAAGCTAATGCAATATATTCAAATATTATATAAAATCTCTCAACCTATTAGGTAGGGGTGAGCATGAACCGAAAAATCAGTTTATTGATATCAGTTTTTTCAAAATATTAACTATTAATCAGTTTATTACAATCGGTTAACCAGTTAATATCGGTTTTTTCAAAATATTAACCATTAATCAGTTTATTACAATCGGTTAACCAGTCAATCGGTTCGATTTCGAAATCGATTTTTTTCTCATCCCTACTATTAGGTATGTCTTTCCAAGTTCAAAATTCTGACAATACTCTTGTATTTCTCACTCAAATATTATACTCTTTTATTTTTAAATTTTTTATTAAAAAAATATTCCTACTATTATCAAATTTCCTATTTTTAAATTGATTGACATTTGGCTTTATTTATATATAATGGTAAAAACAAATATTAATTATTTTTTTCATATTTTCCATTAAAAAAGTAATTTATACTTGCTATAACCGTTACAAATAAAAACAAATATGAATGAATTTAATATTGACATGAATATTTTTTAATAAAAATAAAAAAGATATAATATTTTGTAGAATTTAAAAATAAATTTGGCCCTCATCCTTAAATTTATTAAAAAATTGGTCTGACAAAGTGACAATTGGAGATATTCTTTTTCTTTCCTTTTATTATTTTTTTCAGTTTTTCCCTTTTTCAAAAAAAGCCTTACTTTTTCTTTTCTTTTTTTTTTAAAAAAAAATAAAAATAAAAATGGAAATAAGACTATCCTTTCCCTAATGAGCATGTCTACATTAAATTATCAGAAAATCCATTAATTAAATAACAGTGATATATTGCCAACATTTGGCAGGTTACCTCATTAACCATTTATAATCTTTATATCCATTTGTCCAATAAATCAAATTGTAATATGAATTATTTCACAAAAAAAAAAAAAAAAAGCTTTTTAAAAAAGAAAATCTGCTCTTTACAGCAAAATCTGGTGGAAGTTGTCAGTGAATCTGGTGAATTTATATATAAACAATGAGCGAATTAATTAAAAAGAAAAACTGAATCTGCTTCCAACTCTCACTATAAATTAAATTCCATTTTACACAATTTTATTCTGTCATTTTTTTATACACAGAAGTCTCCAAAACCTCATAAGAAGAGGCAAAGAAAGATGATAGAAACTGATGATGATGGTCGTTCAAAGAGAAGTGGTATCGTATCCTATCTTCTTTACTTCTTACATTACATTATATTATTAGATTCATGATTCTTCAAGATCTTAATTTATTTGTTTGAGTGAAGGGAATTTGATGACAGCAAGTGCTCATATAATAACAGCAGTGATAGGATCAGGAGTATTATCACTAGCATGGGCAACAGCACAATTGGGATGGATTCCTGGGATTATTTGTCTTCTAATATTTGCAGTAATCTCAGGATTTTCTTCATTTTTGCTTGCTGATTGCTACAGATTTCCAGGTCCTCTTGTTGGATCAAGAAACACCACTTACATTACTGCTGTTAAAGCTCATTTAGGTAACTCATTTTTCAAACAAATTACGTAAATTTCAGTATTACGACAGTGCAACAGTACGTATTGATGGATTAAAAATAAATTTAATTTAATTTTTTCAAAATAAAAAAGCCATTTTTAATTTTCCCACAAATTGTAAAAATTATAATTTTTTTTAATTATTATTATTTGATATTTCGTCTCATTTTTATAGGAGGAATAAAGTACAAGCTTTGTGGATTATCTCAATATGGAAACATGGTAGGAGTATCTATTGGATACACTATTACTGCATCTATTAGCATGGCGTAAGTTCCTTCAAGATTCTCTATTTTTTTTATTTATTATTTATATTTTAAAATGTAATGAAGCCACTGAAAAATTAGATTTGTATTCATTGAAAACTTTATTTAAAATAAAGGAATATATTTATGGGCACCCATAATTTATATGCTTATTAAATCCAATAGATTTATGAATATGAGTTGAAATTTTTTCATAATTATGAAACTCATGATGAGATATTTGGAGCGCGTTACAATAAGTACATGTATACATTATCGGATCAGATGGAAAAAATAAAAAAAATATTTTAATTTATGTCGATTTTAAGATGCATATGCGTGTGCAATGTTGCACTCTCGAGATATTCAATAATTAATTAATTTTTACTTATTAATTTTTTTTTCCAAAAAACAGGGCAGTTGCAAGATCAAATTGCTTTCACAAGAAGGGACATGAAGCAGGATGCCACAAGTCAAATAACTTGTACATGATCATATTTGGGATCACACAAATTATTCTGAGCCAAACTCCTAATTTTCATGAGCTTTCTGGCCTTTCCATCCTTGCTGCTGTCATGTCTTTTGCTTACTCTTCCATCGGCCTTGCTCTTTCTATTTCCCAAATTGCAGGTTTTAACTCTTTTTCTAAGTTATTTACATATGTTTTTTTAATGATGATTCGTATTTAAAAACCCACAAGCTTATAGTAATTCAATTCAAGTAAAATCGATCAACTATTATAAAAAGTAAAACTCAGTATTAAATTTTATTATTTACAAAATTCAAACTCGAGCTTTCAAAAAAATAAATATTAAATTACTTAAACCAACTAATGTTGATAAAAAAATAAATCGAACATAAAATATAATGCATTTTTAGTTAAATGCTGATTACGAGACTTTTTTTATTTTTTTTAAAAAAAAGGAGGTGGGAATCACGTAAGAACAAGCCTGATAGGTGCAACGAGTGGAGGGGAAGTGGCAAAAACGGAGAGAACATGGAATACGTTGCAAGCTATTGGAGACATTGCTTTTGCTTTTGCTTATTCTATTGTCCTCATTGAGATTCAGGTAACAACATAATTAATTTTACTTTAATTAATCTTGTTTAAATATATACATTAATCTACAAAGATAGGAGGTTAAAACTTATATGAGAATGGATAGTATTAAGAAAATTGTGTGGAAATGAAATGCAGGATACATTAAAGTCAAATCCACCAGAGAATAAAGTAATGAAGAAGGCATCATTGATTGCAGTTTCAGTGACTACTATATTTTATGTGCTGTGTGGTACTCTTGGGTATGCAGCATTTGGGGACAAGGCACCTGGAAATTTACTTACTGGTTTTGGATTTTATGAACCCTATTGGCTTGTTGACTTCGCTAACATTTGTATCATCGTTCATCTCGTTGGAGCTTATCAGGTAATCTCTAACTTTTACCATAGAATATCAAAAACTACTTGGTTAATTATATAAGAGTTATTAAAAAATTGGTCATAAAAGAAATTTTTTTACCATAAAAATTATTAGTCTTTTGAATATTTTTACCCTAAAGTCAAAATGGAAGGAATAAAGCTTGGATTTCTAGTATGACAATTGGATTCAATAAAGAATTTTATAGAATGTGAAATGTAAGATCACTACATTGGACGAATAACCATGATGTAATTAATTTTAAGTGTAAACATTTACTATATAAAATTTTCCTTTTCATTATAACCCCTAAACTTTATAACCATGATGTAATTAACTCGATGTCTATTTTCAATTTTAGTCAATTGACCACATAACAAATTCCAACTTATATTATTCTGATTTGAATTCAAGCTCGGATGTGGATGTGTAGGTTTTTTGCCAACCAATATTCAAGCTAGTGGAAGACTGGTGCAATAAAAAATGGCCAGAGAGCAAATTCCTAACCAAGGGAATTAGGGTCGGCGATGTTCATCTCAATTTCTTCAAGCTATTATGGAGAACAGCCTATGTGATACTAACAACTGTCATCGCTATGATATTTCCATTCTTCAACAGTGTGTTGGGCTTACTTGGTGCTGTTACATTTTGGCCTCTCACCATATACTTCCCTTTGGAGATGCACATAGCACAGGCTAAAATTGGCCGATATAGCTTCACATGGATATGGCTCAAGATTCTTACTTTTGCTTGCTTGATTGTCTCTCTTCTTGCTGCTGCTGCTTGCATCAGAGGCATTATTATGGATCTCCACAACTTCAAGCCTTTCAGTTCTGTTTCTTGAAACTTGTAATCTAATTTTGGCTGTGACTTGACTAGAAACGTTATAATTCATCAAATACATATTCTTCCCATGTGGAAGAAATTTTACCTAGAATAACGGCATTTCCTAGAATTTTATAGCAAATTCAATCAAAGCATGAGATGCAAATATGATAATAAAAAACAGAAATAGCATTGACACATATCATATTAAACATAATTGAGTCTGAATTTCAAGCATATTTGAAGCAAAGATAGCTTCAACACAAGAAACTGGAAAATGAAAACATAGATCATAATACATTGTAGAACAGATAATTCTGGGGATTGCTTAATACTCGTCGCCCTCATCATCCTCACCCTCAGCTGATTCAGCACCAACTTCTTCATAATCCTTCTCAAGAGCAGCAAGATCCTCACGGGCCTCAGAGAATTCTCCTTCCTCCATACCCTCACCCACATACCAGTGCACAAAAGCACGCTTGGCATACATGAGATCAAACTTGTGATCAATGCGAGAGAAGACCTCAGCAACACTGGTAGAGTTCGAAATCATGCAGACAGCCCTCTGCACCTTCGCAAGATCACCACCAGGAACAACAGTAGGTGGCTGGTAGTTGATACCGCACTTGAATCCAGTTGGGCACCAATCAACAAACTGAATGGTGCGCTTGGTCTTGATTGTGGCAACAGCAGCATTGACATCCTTGGGGACAACATCACCACGGTACATCAGGCAGCAAGCCATGTACTTTCCATGGCGAGGATCACACTTGGCCATCATAGATGAGGGCTCAAAAGCACTGTTGGTGATTTCAGCCACTGAGAGTTGTTCATGGTAGGCTTTCTCAGCAGAGATGACTGGTGCATAGGAAGAAAGCATGAAGTGGATTCTTGGGTATGGGACCAAGTTAGTCTGGAATTCAGTAACATCCACGTTCAGAGCACCATCAAACCTGAGAGACGCTGTCAGCGAGGAAATCACCTGAATATAAGACAAGGAAATGTCAATATCATCTCTACAATTCAATTTCCAGCAACTAATCTCATGAAAAACTGAAGAGCACAAGTATTAACCTGAGACACAAGTCTGTTAAGGTTGGTGTAAGTGGGTCTCTCAATATCAAGAGAGCGCCTGCAGATGTCATAGATGGCCTCGTTGTCAAGAAGAACAGCCACATCAGTGTGTTCCAAAAGGGAGTGAGTTGAAAGCACACTGTTGTAGGGCTCAACAACAGAAGTGGAGACCTGGGGTGAAGGATAGACGGTGAAACCCAACTTGGATTTCTTTCCATAATCAACTGATAAACGCTCCAAGAGAAGGGATCCAAGACCAGATCCAGTACCACCACCAACAGCGTTAAAAACAAGGAATCCCTGAAGACCAGTGCAGTTGTCAGCAAGCTTCCTGATACGGTCCAAGCAGAGATCAACAATTTCCTTGCCAACTGAAACAAGCACATCTCATTAGATTACTATTATTTAGCATCCAATAAACAGATACTTATGCTGCTCACGGACATCGGATACTCACTGGTATAATGACCACGGGCGAAGTTGTTAGCAGCATCTTCCTTGCCGCTAATGAGCTGCTCTGGGTGGAAGAGCTGGCGATAAGTGCCCGTCCTCACTTCATCAATGACAGTAGGCTCAAGATCCACAAAGACAGCACGAGGGACGTGCTTTCCAGCACCTGTTTCACTGAAAAAGGTGTTGAAGGCATCGTCTCCTCCTCCAACGGTCTTGTCACTTGGCATCTGGCCATCAGGCTGAACAGAAAAACGAAACAATTCGGCAATTTAGCAAATCAACATAGTGATCTGAACCAAAGATCTATCAAAACATAATAAAAACTAACGGATCTAGTTGAAAATCGAAACACAAAACACTAATATTGACAGATCTAGGCTTCAGATACAATACATTATCAAAATTGAAGCAAAATAAACACAATATAGAGATCTATAACCAAAAACGATAGATCTAAAGATGAAAAATGAAGGAAAAACCAATAGATCTAGGATTCAGCTTAGAACAATACATTATCCAAATTGAAAACAAATGAACACATATGTACCAAAGATGTACCTGGATGCCATGCTCGAGGCAGTAAAGTTCCCAGCAGGCATTTCCGACCTGGATACCAGCCTGACCAATGTGAATCGAAATGCACTCTCTCATTTTCGCTGATTGAATTCGAAAAGAAAGCAGATAGAGAATTGCAAAGAAGAAGAAGAAAGAAAAGAAGAGAAAATTTGAGACGAAGGCGTTTATCAAGACGCCTTCTGGTTAAACCGTAAAGATGGAAGCCGAAGAAGAGGGTAATGGAGGTATTTATGGTTAGAGAAAGGAGATAATTGAGGTTAGAGATATTTGGTGGATCTAACTGGGGTTTGGTTAAGGGCAGAGTTAGTATGATGACGTGGCGATATATGATTGGATTTGTTGGGGTAACGGTTAGCGTTTCTCTATTTTTGAACTTTTTTGAATTTTGCCGCTCGTGGCCAGCTAAGAAGGAGTGTGGCCCAGACAGATGGAGAGTTTTTTGGACGCGAAAGAGACCATGGTTGGGGCCTGTTTGGGAATTGGGATATTGCAATCATTGTCCGGTTTTGTTTATTTCATGGGCCAATTATTTTTATAAAAGGTAAAATCATTAAATTTTTAGTTAATTTTAATCTTTTAATTATAAAAGGCCATATGAAATTGTACCAATTAAATTTATTTTTAATTAAATTGACGAAAATTTTAATGATTTTACATTTTTATTAACCATAATGTGATTAACCCTATACTTGTATGAGTACAGAAGTTATTAATCCCTGTTTTATGGCTTTTTGATTTCTCTATTCTTAAATTTTTCCTACTATTTTTCCATAAATGTAAAACCAAACCCATAATCAGAGCTCAATTTTAACCGAGCCCATTCACAAGGCAGGCTCAATTCAAGATTATATATACAAAATTTCGGTCAGGCCTGCTTTTATTTTTATGTTAAACCCATAAACTAATTAAGAATATCAAGGCTTATATACAAAATCAAAGTCTATATATTCTTCTCTCATTTCCCCTCTCTTCCCACCTATTTCATGGAAAGAGGGAATTGAAAATTAGAATTGTCTCATTTTAATGCCCAAACAAAAGAAAATAATGGAAATTTTATTTCAATTTATTTCTTTTATTCCACTTTGACAATCATTTTTTTATAATATATTTTTAAAGGCAGAAAATAATGAGATTCGAATCCTGATCAGACAAAAAAAATAATAAATTGCAGACGATTCCTTTCATAATCATTTATTTAGTTCATCATTATCAGCAAAACTTTGTTGAGATTTCATGAAAATGCAAAGTATATTTAGTAACTATATCTTAAATTTATCTCGAGGATTTTATAAGCTATTTAAATTCCCCTCTATATATATATATATATAAAAATAAATAAACTATCAATAAAAGACATGAGAGAAAAATATCACAAGAGGATCACTTGTTAAGTCTAAAAACCGAGCCAATAGCTCAAATGAATCAATTGTATATTCTTACTGACTAATTTTCAGCTTCACTATAATTATAATGAAGCTGTAAAAAAAAAAAAAGCAACAAAAAGCTGCAACTCCATATCAGTAGCCAGTAGCAACAGCAAAAACAAGCATGAAAGATATAGATAATGATAATTCAATCCACAAATTTAAGAGCAAAAACAGACCATTGATGTATCACTGAAGTTTACACTAATCTTATCAGTATTCATTGTCCTCAGTTCTTAACTATCAAACTACAAATGCAATATGTTCGCAGGCTTAACAGTGAAGAGTAAAATTGGAGTAAACCAAGCAGGACAGGATGAATTCACCTTGCCTGTAAAGCTGAGTATGTGTACAATACAACATTTGAGGTCGCCATGCAATTTAAGTTAAAAGGATATGACTAACACATCTATAACTACCATTGTTTTCTGTAGCTAATATTCATAATAACCAAAACGAGCACTTATGATCTACCGCACTTATGATCTACCTCCTGTGTGAATATATAAAGGGGTAGCATAGCATTCCCCCCTACGTACAACCAAGTAAAGCTTTACTTTACCTTTTAACTCCGGTGCTCCATTATTTTCAAACTGGAATGAGCGGCTATATATCTTTGGATTGTATCCTACTTCACAACACTGCTTTATTTGAATGCTGACTCAAATCGTGACGTGTCTTCTCATTATCCTTTATTTTGAAAATGTAGACTTTACCTAATATAGCTTTGTTCTTGATAGGTGTTACAACCTTTAGCACATTTCATTTTATACACGGATGAATCAAGTGACAGGTTGTGTGCCATGCCATGAATGGTCATCATCAAGTTCGTTCATCTTCAGATAACGGTTTTCTTGTATATAGGTTATCCCGGACCATATTCCACGTATGAGTAAGATGCTTACAAAAACTGCACTTCCAAAGGTGCAAACTACCTACATATAAAGATACCGGTGGTCAGAGAAGAATGCAAGATACTGTGCAGGCATTAATCCATCATTAATTTTTATAATGCCCCTTTATATTCACTAATAAAAAAAATCAAAACATCAAAACATTAAATTTCTTAAATGAATGCTAATAAGGATTATAATGCACAAATATTATGACCAGTAACTATCAAAGCAAAAGCCAGAATTAGAGCTCAAACTTTAGCTAATCCAAGCTTAACCATGATTATTCTGCCGATTACTAATTATCTTTCATCGTAAAGTTATGAAAACAATTGCATAAACAATTAAGTCCTTTGCACTTCAGACGGTGTGAAAAAAGCAAAACTTTCAAATTGGATAAGGGTAGGGAGAGGACCCAAATCTAAAACCCAATCAGAGAAATCATAAACAAATCAAGCTTTGACACAAGCCTGGCCTGATCCACTCTTAAAAATCCTGATGCCTGCTATTTCTACTTCATATCAGCACCTAAAACAACCCATCATCCCAGCTTTTCTGGAACTGAAAAAATAGGGATCTATTTTGCTTATGTCAGAATTATAGGAACTCATATTTCACTCTAAACGAGATTCTAGTCCATTTCCATTTCAGGTTGCAGGTGGAAGACTGCACAAAAGACAAACATAACTAACTCCAGGCAACCACTCGGACAGTCATTGAAAAGAAATATCCTTTGAATGTTTCTCATGAAAAATAACTTTGATATTATATTAGAATTTAGAACAAAAGGTTGCTGTGTTAGACTTAAACATTAAAATAGAATTTCATTGTGGGCTCATCCTTTGACACAAAAAGCAATATTCGTGGCCATTTCAAGCAGGATAACCTTCGGAAACAAGACCCCACCAATCCCTTGAATTGGCAATAGATGCAACAAAATCAACTGGTGAGGAGAAACCATCCTGCTTCCAATGCTTTCTAATGCAATATCAAATTATGCGAACCCTGACAACACCTAAGTATTTATGCATAGATGCTACTATAACCCCACGATGGAGATGACAATGGACATTACACAGAACTCCATTTAACTGGAGTTTGGTAATGTGCATATCTAACATGTATACACAGCACTGTACATGGTATACATCCTCCATACAATAATATATGTAAATATATGGTAACGGAGTAACAGCCTCATGAAACGATGCCTTGCTGATCATGCAATTCAAGCAGATCAGTCAGGGTGACAACAAAATCAATGTGCATTCATTGATATGCATTTCTTACAATTGAGCTAGCTAATTTCTAGTACGTTCCAGCCAACCTTGTCATCCTTCTCTCCAATTACCACCAAATCAGCCAAACCAACCACAGAAATGTGCTTCATCTTGGAATTCTATACAACACAAGAATCATCAACCCTGAGCTATTGCCTCTATATTTCCGATTTGTACCCAAAACTTTCCTATTAGTCTTGAATTTGATTTCATAAAACTAGAAGTAGTAGCCTAATACCCATGCAAGGCAACATTGTAAGATGGCACTAGAGGAAGTAGGTGGAGGTTAGTTAAGCTCTCTTGAACTAGATTTTTTGTTATTTGGGAATAATAGAGGATAAGGGTAACAGAGGATTAGACTTCTTAAATATAGGAACTAATTTATTTAAACTCACGCATAATATTTTCTGTTGTAACTTTCCTTTATTCTAGGATTGTTGTTACTCCCTCTACTGTATAAATATGTATCTTATATTAATAAAAGAAGTTAAGTCTGTTCCTAATTCACATGGAATAGTAAAGGACCATCAATGATTTCTCTATGAACTACAATTGAATTAATCAAGAAGAATCATCAGGATAATTAATTATCAAACACATTTTTAAAACACTTAAATCATCTTTAATTGATTAGTGTAAGGGGCATTCAGTAACAACAATCTCAAAAACAAAGTGACATAAGGTAAAATCAATCATATTACCTCAAGAAATGCCTTCAAAACCCACAAAAATGTCAGCATTAAAACTCCATTAACTGAAAATCCCACCTATACGGAACAAGCATAAGAAATTAAAGAATCCCAAAAACCACAAGCAACTACAGAAATGCACAACCGTCAAAATTACCAATTTTGTGGAGATGGAAGGAGGCAAAACAGATCGCACCGCCTTCCTAGCACGTTTAGAGACCTTTTTGAAAGCATTTTGAATAAATCTAACTAATAGATCTAAACTCCTATCTTCCTCCTCTTCATCATCGTCATCAATCTCATCATCAAACAATTCATTGTTGATCGAACGGCTCCAATTTCGAGTATCATCAACTAAATTAGCATTGGTAGCGTTAGAATTCGAAACCCTTCTCGAAGCTCGAGGAATAAGAAGAGAAAGGTGTGAATTTTTATTTGGATAGTAGGTGAAAAGCTGAGGTTTTTTTATTTGACAAAAACTAGAGGAAGAAGGAAATGAGAGATTGAGTACAATAGCCATAGTAGGTGAAGAATTTTGAAGTAATATTAATTTGTGTGAGTGGGTATGGCATTGAACAGAGTTTCAGAGATGGCAAAGAGATGTTCATCATGGGCACATTTTGCACACTGTGCTTGCGGTAGCCATTAATTATTATTATTACATAGCTGCTCTTTAAGATGGCAACATGAATATTTAAGAAATTATTTGGTGGTTTTTTCACCATAGAAAAATCAGAATTTAGTTCACCACAACATGAAAATAATTTTTTTTTTTTAAATATACTTCCAAATAAAACATTCCAGCAATAAATATTACTTATAATATATTAAAAAATTTGGAGTTTAAACTTTTGGGGAAATTTTTTTAGATAATATATTTTTTTAAAAAATTAGAAAATTGAGGTGTGTCGGAAAATATTTTAAAAGATAGAGTTATTTTAAAAAACAAAACGATTTTTTGCGTTATTATAGGCCCGCAGCAGGCTTTAAAACACAACGGCTGCATTTTTAGACCTGCTGCAGGCCCATAATAACGTAAAGAATCGTTGCGTTTTTTAAAAAAAAACCTATCTTTTAAAATACTTTCTGACACACCTCAATTTTCTATTTTTTTTTTTAAAACATTATTTAAAAAAAATCCCCATTTTTACAGCAAAAGTAACTTAAAAAGCAAAATAGATCTCCAAAACAAATATAAGGATAAGATAGCTTCTTCTTTTTTCTATATTTAGTTTCAATGGGGTGTGAAAAATGCTTTTTGATTCCAAACAAATTAATCACTCAAAAAATTTCAGAAAAAATAAAGATAAAAGAAATTAATGGAAATCTGATACTTGCTTGCTGATAGAGAAAAAAAACTCAGGCACAAGAAATGAAAGAATCAGAATTGATTTATTTTTTCTGAAAAAAAAAATTGTGAATACTCTTTAATTTTTATTATCGAGTAATATCATTTTTAAGTTTTGCCTCGTTAGTGTCACAAAAAAAAAGGGAATGCAAATTTATGGCTCATGACATGATCAGGATCCCTGAAATTTGTTTAAGGCATACACATTGGCAAATGATTTGTCAAAAAATAATTAAGCAGCTGTTATTATATACTATTGTCTTTCAAATTAGAAAAGAATAATAGGCCAAACGTTAAATTTACTAGTGTTTAAGGGAAAACCCATATTCAATTCAGTATCCAAGAGTTAGCAACTTTCAGAAAAAGTATCCGAAAGTTAATGCATTTTTGCAATTCGAGAGAGAGAGAGGGAGAGAGAGAGAGAGATTGTCATTCTCATTGCAATTTTGCAGACACTGAATTATAAATCAGGTGACTGAAGTAGTTTCAAAGCACCCAATCATTCTCACGCTATTTTGAACCAATAAACTAGCATTCTCATTTCTCATTCACAATCTTGAATCTTGATCACCTATTCTTCATACACTAAAAAAGAATCCATCGCTTTCGGCCAACTTACTTTTGCTCCGAATAATGGGGAACAGCAATAATAGGATTTCCATAATTCCACTTTCTTATAGTTCCCAAAGTGTAAGCTCAGAACATCAATACCATTGCAATGAAGTTTATACCAATTCAAGTAGAAATAATAAACATTTATTATATACATTACCAATATATAACAACTCCTCTTAAATCTATCAAAAAGTAGCGACAGCTAACACTGAGGGAATTAGGAGCCCATGCCTTGCAAAGATACTATTTAAACATGTGATAATTATTTTTATTTTTAGGTATGTTGCACTCCATTGGAGCCATTAACCTAGTAGATCTAGCAGAACATTACAGACTATTACTTAATATGCTTACAGACAATATATATAACATGCTTATAGACTACCTGCAAAAAGTCCCCAAAGTAGTCCATTTACAGCATTCAGCCATGGCGAAAGTATCCTCCAAGATTACAATTAGGTGAAAAATTCTGCCGCATTTGCCTTCGGAGAGGATCAGGCTGTTCATAACGTCGTCCAAGACTAGCATGAACACCGCGAATTGGCACCCTATCAAAGTCACCACCTATTACTCCTGGAGGGATTCGGATTCGATATTCAGGTCTTAAGTAGGTAAAAAGTCTAGTTGAAAAATCATTGTCAGGTGTTGCGTTCTGCTTCTTCCTACTCTCCCAAGAAGAAGTAAACTTTGTTTTCCAATTGATTATTGCTTCTGATCCTGTACCACTTCCAAATTCCTCAGCAAATTTTTGCTTCCACAACTCATTGTTTGAAGACAAATATTGCATCTCCTTACAAACACATGCCATTCTTGCAATAAATTGACCAGGAAGGAACTCCAAAATCCGTAGCTTTATGTCTGCCGGTAGGCGCATCAAGCATGGTGGGAGATTCAAACCAGTTTTCTCACAAAGATCTATCAACAATGGCAAAACAAGCTGATCCTTCACAATTTTCCAGAACTGGAAAATGACATTTTCAGCAAAGGATATAGATGATCCATCAATCTCATTCAGCCTATCAGCATTGTCAAAATATGCCCAAATCATACCAATAGATGGCACTAATATACGTTTATCCAAGTTCAATTTATGTAACCCTGACTTACTCTTGGGCAAATGCCCATAGAGATGGACATAATGGCCTATTGTCTGAAACGTCAAAATAACAGACTCAGTAACATTATCATCTATTAAAAGTTCAGGAAGGGTATAGCTAACTGAAGTAGTGTAACTCATTAAAGGCTGCTCTTGGAGAAGATGAAAGAGATCAACTCGCAAACCAGATACTGGATCAAACCCAACAAAGCCAGATTCCAAGAAAACCGCATGAACGGCAAGAAACAAGAGCTTCTTGTCACTAAAATCTTCATTTATCTCTTCTGTTAACACCCTCTTCAAGAAATTGGGCGCAGAGATCCTCTTACCATCAGCACTAGGTGAGATTGTATCAATGTTCATACCTTCTCCATCTACCAATACTTGGGTGTCTAGGCTATCTTCTAGCATTCCAGACTGTCCTTCAGTAGACAAATCTTTACTTGGGGTTAGGGATTCAGTTTGCTGATTTGAACAGTCCATGGCCACAACCTCAGATTCTTTAGAAATTTCACACTTTTTTGGACCGAATTCTTGTAAATTAACATCACCAGACAAACATTGAGCTAGGGTTTCTGGTTTTGTGCTCGCATTTGAAACAAAACTTTCAGATTCTTGTAAATTAATGGATTGCAATTGAAGATTACCTTGTTGAGTTTGAGTCTGAAATAAAAGGTCAGAACTTGCACCTAGGGCTTGAGCACCGGAGGAGGAAAAGTCATCTGGGTTGAGGGAGAAATAGATAAGGTCACCGGAGGTGATACCGAGAGAGAGCAGAGAGTGTTGCGGGGACGGAGAGGAAAGCTCGTGCTTTCTGTTGAGAGAGAAACGGAGAAACGATGCAAGCTGTTGCGAAGACGACGAAGAGAGTGTATGAGAGAGAACCTCTTTCAGCTGTTGCAGAGTGCACTGATCGGTGACTTCCAATTTCACAGTTTGTTTAGATTGCAGAGATCTCAGCCTCAGTTTCATTGCGGAAACAACTTAGAAGGGAAGAAAGTAAAGTCGAAACGTCGTTGGCGGATTATCTTATTAAGAAGGATTTCTTCGGGGTTAAATAAAATAAAGAAAAGACTTTTTCTAGATGGTGAAAGCAAATAAAGAAAAGACTTAATTCATATTTAAAACATTATACACCATTAAATTTTTGCAAATACCTTATAATATAAGGAAATTTAACACAATTGAATTTTAAAACATACATACTATTTTTAAATAGTTATTGAATGAAAAAATTTATAATTTAATCCCTAAATTTTAATATTTTTATATATTGAATTCCTGTATTTTAAAAATTACATATTAAATTCTCAAATTTTAATATTTTTACACATTAAATTCCTATATTTAAAAACTATACATTGGCCCTTTGAACTTTTCGAGAAAAACATATTAAATTTAAACGGACGATAAAAATAATACTATTCCGTTAAAATAGGCACTATTTTAACCGAATTTTTATTATTCTGTCGTTTGTGTCGTTTATTTTAGATTTAATGTATTATCTTCGAAAAATTTGAGGATACAATGTATAATTTTTAAAGTATACAAATTTAATGTGTAAAAACGTTAAAATTCAGTAATTAAAATATGAATTTTTCCTTATTGAATTTGTCACTGTCAAGAAAAAGAGAAAATAAAAAATAAAAAGAGATAAAATTAATTAAAAAAAATTATAAAAAGATGACAAATAGAAAAAAATAATTTTTTTAATATTTTTTGTTTTAATTACTGATAATGGAACTCTAAATATTAGAAATTGGATATCAAAAATTAACTACACTTAGTAAATAGCTAATAAAAATCCACTTATAGCCAATTAAAACCAAATTAGTTAACAATTTTATAAAGGTCAATAAACAAAACAACCCCTCTTCCAAAAATTTCGATTTTTTTTATTTTTCAGTTTGATTATTTAATCAAACTGATAACTTAAAATTTACGTTTTTATTAATCATAACTGAACCAAATTATTTTATTTAATTAACCGAACTGTAACCACCCAAAAATCAGTAACAACATTCATTTATCATCCACCAAAGATATTCACATTGTTTCTTTAAGTTTAGAAATTAGGAGCATATAAATTATTTCATATTCACCAATACGTCCAAAACTAATTACTTCCATTACGATAACTAATTACTTCCATTAGGATTACAAGGACAGAAAGTTTTCACAAAAAAAAAAATATCAATCTTTTCTACAGATCACCTCTGAAGAAAGGATCACTGAAGAATGGATTGGAGAAAGTTCCTCCCCCATTTGGGAAAAGAGTAAGGAAACAAATAAGGCCAAGAACAATGCCCCAAGCATATCTATCATCTCCCAATGGAGTAATCTCATCTTTAGCCGGTAGCTCTTCACCTCCCCTGAAGAAGGTTGCAAATAATCCCCATGCTAAACACAGCACACTTCCACTTATCCCGCCTATACCGAGCAAAAGGGATGTTGCAAAAGAGAGCAGAGTGGCAGTGCTTCTTCCGAACATAGCTTGTGCTATGCGCCCTCCTTCAAGTCTCCCACAAGGCAATAGATTCAAAGAAGTGACTACCATTCCTGTTGCATATGCATAAAATTTTCACAGAGTCAAAACCTTTCGCTTGGGACGCACCCCTGAGTGTTGCATGGATTGTAAATACTTGAATGGCCAAAAACGAACTCACCTAACAGTCCAGCAAAGGCGAGGGGATCCACAGGAACCCCCACACCTTCCACTGCATAAGGTAATACGTTTCCGAGATCATCTGTATAAGGTCCAATTACATATTGAATGAAAGAAAGCAATGGATTGTTGTAGAAGAATTGTGGTCTTATATACCTGCAAGAAAAACAGTAGAAGTCTTAGATTAAGCTGCATCAGTAAAAAAATGAAAAAATAAAAAGATCAAAACTTTTAGGCCCTTCTGTATCATTCTATGACTATCAACCCTCACAAGAGGGGAGGATGAAAGCATAGAAAGCTTACAATGCATTGTCGCCCCCATTGAAGCTACCATCAGCTACAAAAGCAGCAATGGCAAGCACTAATGATGTCAAATATGCGCTAGCTGTGCGTGCAACTGGAATATCAAAAAGAGCTTTCTTGTTTGGAAGCAAAGATTCATAGTTATTCATCACTCCTAAGCATCCTGTCCAACTGGATGGAACGAGAAAAGATGGGCTTAGTTTAACCCCGTAGCGAGCTGCTGTTACCCTTGTTGCAATCTGCAGAACATAAATCATAATTCATTCAACTGATCACAAGCTAATCATTCCTGCGGAAGGATACTTCAACTCTAAACAAACCATTTTCTGGAAAAAAAAAATTGCTGTTGTACTATATCACTTAACCAGCTTAAATGCAGAGTCTCATATGCTTTAACTCTCAGAATTGCTGGAAGTTAATCCACTTTTACCTACCTAGACTGCCATGTAAGAGAACTTGTTACAAAAAAGTACTTTCTGTCATGGCAGTCTGTTATTGGCTTGGTTCAGGAGTGGATACATGGAGTCATGGACCTGGTATCGACATGAAAGTATAACACGCAGTGTAAGGTTTGACCCTTATAAAAGCTACTACAAACAACCAAAATTAGCAATTGAAGTCCTTGGAATGGCATGCCAAACTGGTTATATCGATGCATCATAAAGTTTGCAATTGAATCCCAGAAACCATACCTCAGAAACTCCCAAAATGGAGAGGAAGCCACCAAAGAGAGGAACAACATTAGCTATATAGTCATCAGCAGTAGCATCTGGTTTCAGGAAGAAGCCACTCATCAAAGCTATAGTCCCAAAAGTTGCAACACATAAAACTATAGCACTAAAATAGCCCCATGGAGTGCTCAGCTTGGTTGTCTCAAACTGCAGATCCATTTCTGACTTGGGTTGCACTACACAAGCCTTCAAAAGATCAAATATAAAAACTTGTTAGCCAAAACATCATATCAAGCCATTTATTTCCCAGATATCGTATAAAGCTAATTGTTACCTGTTTAGTAATGTCATTATTCTTTTCCTCCATGAACCACACAACAACATCTCTCCCTGCTGCCTCTGATAGTTTTTTCTCCAGCTTAGGAATGACCTCTTCAATGGGTTTTCTTAAATTTCCAATAAAAATCCCACCATCACCAAATCTTCTAACATCAGTTGCAAAGAATGTATCGAACCCAAAACAGCTCTTTAACTGCAACATAAACATGATAAATGTTCATATCTTAATCATCTACATGGATGTCATGGATAATTTAATATATAAGATATTGAGAAATCTAATTACCTTGTTAAGATCCAGAGCCCTGAAAGCCTCTTCAGCCTTCTCCAACCTTTCTTTCTCTCTTGTTAAACTACTTCTAACTAATCTATTAAAAAGACCCACAATTGGATTATCACTGCTTTCCCTATCAAGTTCCTTTAGCTTCCTGTCAGCCCTCTTCTTCTCCAACTTTATTGCTGCCTCAATTGAAGGACTTCCCATGAATTTCTTGAACTCTTCATCTGTTTTCCAATCCATTTCCTGCTGTTTTTCTTTTTCCTCCTCAGTTTCCTGGCTTTCTTTGCTCATTACTTCCCTCTCTTCTGTCTCATTTTCACTCTTCTCAGTAACCACAGCAACTGAAGATTCACTCTCTTGCTCATTTTTAACAGAAAATCTAATGGGTTGCAACAAATTTTCCCTTGTTACAATTGAAAATGACAACTGGGTCTTTCCCCCAAATTCGTGTTTTGTTGTAGAAGGTGATAAAGGTGGGTTCTTTCTGGCTTCACTTGCTTGCTCATTTCTACAATAGAGTGAGAAAGAGAAAAACGAATTTCGACCACAAGGTTTAATCTTGCTCAAAGAACAAGAAATATTGCTACTCGGGTTGCTTTGTTTCTTGTTATTATGTTTAGTAGTAGCAAATGGTGACAAAGAAGAATGTGAGGTGGTAAAGAGAGTGGCCGCCATTGAAAAAGCTGAAGCCTTTGCAGGTCAGCTGAATCCATGGTGGAGCAATTTTAAAGAAAGATGTAAAAAACAGAGGAATTTTCTGGATTTGTAGTCTAGAAAGTTTGAGAAGTAGAACACGTGTAGAGTGTTTTAGGGATAGCAACAAAGATCAAGAACCCTCAAAAATCTAGAGTAAATTTATGTGGCTCATATGCAAATAATAACAGTTCGGTTTTTCTGTTTACTTCGGATTTTTTGGAACTTTCTAATTATTTTAGATGAGGAAAATACGATCGAACTCTAATAAAAGAGAGTCGGATGATGACGTCAGAACTTAGAATATGCAAAAAATTTAGAGAGGAGAGAAAAATTCTTAAAAATAAGTATCATATCTATTGCGTGACTGCTATTAATAATTAGGCATTATCAAGACTTGATAACCACAATAACAACTGTATTAACTGTAAAGCAGATAACAGTTTATTCAATTAATTAACTATGTAATCATCTTTTAGTTTTTGGACTTGCCAAGCTCCATAAGAGTGGCCCCTATAGTTATAAAAGTCAATTTTTGATTTTGAAGCTCATCCATCTGTGCAATTCAGTGGTAGAGTTTCCAAGTTGGATAGTAAATTAAAAAGTGAAATTCTTTAGAAATGTCAGCAAATTGAAAAATAAAAAGTAAAAATTGAATCTTTATGAAATTTCTAAGTTGACTCTCTTCTTAACCCTACTGGGTTTCATCTCCTTTAAGCCAAACTCATCTTCGAAGTTGGATTCAAGCAAAAATGGGTGCGTTAGCAATTCCAGCAATCCTTCTTGCTAGCTTTCTATGTCTGTATCTCTTCTCAAATCTCTTCAAGTTCCTTCACAAAGTATGGTGGACACCAATTCGCTTACAGAAGCTAATGAATTCACAGGGAATCAAAGGGCCCTCTTACAGATTCATCCATGGAAACTCCAAAGAAATTATAAGTATGAGCAAAGAATCCATAAGCAAACCCATGAGTGATCTATCACATAATATGTTTACCAGAGTCCAGCCTCATATTCACTCATGGATCAGCACCTATGGTAACAAGTTCCTCACCAAAGATTCAATCTTTTTCCTCTTCTTCTTTGTTTTGGATTATAAAATTTAATGGGCTTTTCTTATTTTTCTTTTTGGTTTATGTATCATCAATTGATAGGGGTGAATTTTCTGTATTGGATGGGTCCTCAAGCACAGTTGGTTGTTTCAGACCCAGAGCTGATCAAAGAGATTATGAATAACAAGGAGAAGATTTATCATGGTGCAAATACCCAACTTTACATAAAAAAGCTAGTTGGAGATGGACTTGTGGCATCTGAAGGTGAAAAATGGATTAAGATGAGGAAATTGGCTAACTATGCTTTTCAAGGAGAAAGCTTAAAAGTAAGATCATATTTATCACATTATTGAAAATATTAGATATAATCTAATCTAAAATTATATTGGATTTAACTATAGTTTGTGTTAGTAGAATTTTGGCCAGACTAGTGCCTAAGCTTTGAATTGGACTGAACTATCTGATCGGCAATGTCTCGTAGACTAGCCGGATTGATCTACGAACAAAAGCGAAAAATTGTCCGAGGCTGGCTAGGAATCGTTTTCCCGTGATTAAATTAGTTTTAGGATAGAGGAAAGAGAGCAGAAAACATAGAGAGAGTTAGAGAGTGAAGAAAAGTTAGTTGTGTGTGTATGCGCGCGCATGGGAGGAGATGAGCAGCAGTATATATATTGTTGTGTCCTGGTCAAATCATGGACGGATTTTTTTGGCTACTGTAACTTGCTAGTTGCTCCGGTGGGCGGATGTGACTTAGAGTATATTGTAGACATTGAGTTAGTTGAATATAAATGGGATTTTATTGAGCTAAGAGTCCAATTATAATTATATGGGCATTGTCACTAACTATATGTATTATTAAACAAAATTTAATTTTAGATTTATATTTGAAATGCTTATGCTGTTTCAAAATGATTTTCATTATTTTGCAGAATATGATTCCAGCTATGGTGGGTAGTGCTGAGATGATGCTAGAGAGATGGAAAGAAAATAAGAGCAAAGAGATTGAGGTGGTTCAAGAATTTAGATTGTTCACATCTGAAGTAATTTCCAGGGCAGCTTTTGGTAGTAGTTATCAAGAAGGAAAAAATATTTTTGACATGATTATGAAGTTAGCCATGGTAGTTAACAGAAATGCTTTCAAATTTAATCTTCCTTTAGTCAGGTAAAATAAAATCCATTCCTAACTATTTAATAGTTATTTCTTCAAATTTTCATGATAAAACTATCCAGAAAATAATATGATGATACATAGTATATCGGTGTGTCATATAATATATATTATTGGATAAAAAATAAAAAATAAAATTATTTTTTGATTTAACGGTATACAGTGCATTATAGTAACACTCAATAAAGTGCAAAACAAAAAAATCCACATAAAAATGTTAACATTAGAACTTTTGAGTTTGTTTAATTGAGCTTCTCAACTTTTAATTTGTGTTCAATAATAATATGCATGTTATTCAATTGAGGTGTGAAAAAAAAGGTCTTTTTCTACAAAACATAATGATTTTTGGATCCATTTCTTGCAGTATGATTATGAAAAGTGGAGATGAAATTGAAGCAGATAAGATTGAGAAAGAGATAGAAAAATCAATATTAGAAATAATTATAAAGAGAGAAGATAAAATAAAAAGAGGTGAAATTGAGAGTTTTGGGGATGATTTTCTTGGATTACTACTAAAAGCTCATAACGATGAAGATGAATCCAAGAGGATTTCAATGCAAGATGTGATTGATGAGTGCAAGACATTCTATGTTGCAGGCCAAGAAACTACTAACATATTGCTCTATTGGACTGCTCTGCTTCTAGCAATTCATACAGATTGGCAAGACAAAGCAAGAAATGAGGTTTTTGAGTTTTTAGGCCATCAAATTCCAGATGCTGATGGAATTGCAAAACTTAAGATAGTAAGTTGTGGATTTGAATTAAAATTAGATGAATTGCATCTGCATCAAATGTATTGTTAACTTCCGGAACTATTACATTTTTAGTATTAAGTTTGTATAATTTTCAAATCACTCATACTAAGTCCAAATTTGACAATTTTAATAGAGGTAACAAGCATACGCCGTTGTGTAGTCAAATTATATCGGAAGTGTAAAGGATGATATATATTTGATATAAATTAAGAAATTTTAGAATTCTAATAAAGTATATTTTCTTGCAGATGGGTATGATCATGAATGAAACTCTAAGATTATATCCTCCTGCAGTTGGATTTACAAGAAAAGGAGAAAGAGAAGTGAAGTTGGGAGATATTAATGTGCCTACTGACATAAACTTGCACATATCAACTCTAGCAGTCCACCATAATCCCAACATTTGGGGCAAAGATGTCCATCTTTTTAAACCACAAAGATTTAGCGGAGGAGTTTTGAATGCTACAAACAACAAAACAGGTGCTTATATACCATTTGGGTTAGGCCCTAGAACTTGTGTTGGCTCCAATTTTGCCCTAACTGAAGCTAAAATTGCTCTTTCAATGGTTCTACAAAACTATGCCTTCACTCTTTCACCTTCCTGTGTTCACTCCCCAGTTGAGTTTCTTCCTATTCGCCCTCAACATGGAATTCAAGTCATACTTCATCCTTTGTATTAAAATTTTATGGTTTTTATTCTCTATTTGGTGAAAGTCTGAAAAATTTTATAGATTTTTGGCAAAAAGGATTTCGACAATCAAATAAATGTAAAAAAAAGAATGGTAAAAGTTTTATGAGTATATAAAAATTTCGATAGTTTATGTTATGAAACTGATAAGTTAATTTTATGGATTGTATTATCATATATTTAAGCCATTAATGCTGAATAATTGCTCGTAATGTTCTATTATTTGTACTTATAATGTTTGGCTGATACATGTAAATAAGAGTTTGAATTGAATTTAAACTTATGAATTCAAATTACATACGAATAATTATTTTAGGATTAATACATGAATTGGAGCATGTATTTGTTTGATGAAGTTGAATTTTTTGAGATGCCACATATGAAGTTGGGATTTTAAATAACTTTTATGCATACGAAACTTAAAAATTTTATAACATTATATGCCCTGGTAAAATTCCATGTGCTTATAATTTAAACATTTTATGAATTATGGAAGTGTCCAAAATTTATTGAATTTATAAATTCAAATATTTTATAGATTTCTCAGGGTTTGGGAGATTATCAGATCTTTGGGAGAAATTTATAAATTAAGCCATGTGCTCATAATTAAAAGCAAGCAATAATTTCTCATTTCAAAAGAAGAATATCTTAAAAATAGTGATATGACATGTGAGATTAAAGATTAATTTCAAGCTAATTAATTACTTCATTGAAATTAAACTAAGAAAAGATAATCTTGAGAGAGTCATATGGCTATCCAAGTGTATTGTAGGTTCATATTTCAGAAAATATATATTTATATATAAAAACTATTACTAATTAAATTAAAAATTTTACTTTCTTCCCCACAACCAACTTTCAAAGCACTATCTACTTATCTAGCAAATTGAAGACAGCCTCGAACTGTCCAGTTGGCAGTCAAAATCCAGTATTTGTGTGAGAGGTTTAAATAATTAATCAACTAGTATTTATTTAATTATTTATCCATCGTCTTTGAAGGGGTTGTACCTTATAAAAATCTCAGTCAATGCCTTTGGATTTCAATTGATCTAAACAAAAAAAAAATGAAAAAACAAGACAGAATCATGGGTTTGAGCAACCTTTCTCTGCTTCTTCTTCTCCTTCTCCTCCTCCTGTTTGGTTACGAGGTTGTGGCTGCCTCAGGCGGAAGCACAGTGAAGACTCTTCCAGGTTATGGTCGACTTCCTTTCGCACTTGAGACTGGGTACGTTTGTTTCCACTTTCCACTAAAACCTGCACATATATATGCTATATATTGAGATTTTAGAGTATTTTGCATTATTTTCTTTTGTCCTAAAAAAAATTATATATCGAAATAATTATATAGAGTTTGAAATTGATGAAGAGACTAATGGGCCTATTGAGAATCTGGGCTTAAGTAGGGCCAGATGTCCAATAGTAAAACTTACTGAAGCTAGCCGTAACAGCTTGCAAATCACAATTAACTGCCCCAGACTTGACCGGAAATCAGTCTACGGTTATCAAGTTAGCGCCAACAGAGAGATATTAGAGCAGAGAAAGTCAAAGAGTGGAGTGGATTATACGTGTCTTGGGAGAAGATGGTTTTCAATATTTATAGATTAGTAAATATTCACTGTCCAAATTGACGAATATGATAAGAGATAGATAACCAATTCAAAATATTCGGATCAGTTGGATCAAAAATTCGATATTTTTGGACCTTCTTAGGCCTAAGTCCAATTATAATAACATGTATTATAATTATCCAAATTTATTTTGGTTTCTTTATATCTAATGCTTATCTTATTTATAGACTTGTATAAATAAATAATGTTTTGAGTTGTTTACCAATTATTAAAATTATTCTTATATATTTGATGCCTATGATTTATTTTTATATAAAAAATAATAATGATATATAATGGAAAATCTGAACTCAGATACATTGGTGTTGGGGATAATGAGGAGATCCAACTTTTCTACTATTTTGTTGAATCCAAAAATAATTCTGACCCTATTATGCTATGGATCAATGGAGGCCCTGGTTGCTCTGGTCTTGCCTCATTTTTCTTTGAAATTGGTAATTGCTATTGTTATTAGAGCTAATTACAAAATAACCCCCAATCAATCATTCATTTTTCAAATTGAAAAATATCACAATTTGACATCAATTTTTGAGTTATATTTTAATTTTGGATTCTATTAAAAATGATGTCCAAAAACTAATGTAATATTCCATAATCTCACTGAATATTCTATTAGTTTTAAACATTTTTTTAACAAAGTCCCTGATTTAAAATATGACTAAAGATTAGTGTTAAATTGTAATTTTTTTTTAGCTTGAAAATTAAATTAAAAAATAGTAAAATTTAGATGTAAATTTGTAATTAACTCTTATTATTATTATTCTACTCAGGCCCCTTATCAGTGGATATTGAAAATTACAATGGAGGCTTGCCAACACTTCTTCGAAATTACTATTCATGGACAGAGGTTAAATTATTATTATTATTTTGAGAATAATTATTTATGAGCTATTATAATGTTTTTTTCTATTTCAGGCCCTCAACATAATATTTATAGATGCTCCCGTTGGTACTGGCTTCTCTTACTCAAAAACAGCAGAAGGCTATGATACCAGTGACTCTAAATTTGCAGCAAACATTTATGAATTTATACTGAAGGTTAATTTCTTCTTCTTTTTTTTAAAAAAAAAAAAGGGATTTAAAATTGACTAAATTAAGCTAAATATATATATAAATGCAGTGGTTTAATGAGCACCCAGCATTTCTGCAAAATCATCTCTACCTAGCTGGAGAAGGGTATTCTGGAAATCCTATTCCAATTGTAATACAGAAAATTCTATCTGGTGAGTTATAGAGTTAATTCTTAATTTCAATACATAACTTATTATTCACCAAAATGAAATTTGATTCTATAAATTAATACTAATGGATTCTAAATGGCAGTAAGTTATAATTAAACCAAGTTTGTTATTTTTGCAGGTAATGCATCTGTACCCATTAATGTGAAGGTATATTATTCAATCAAAATTACCTTTAGTAAATGCTTTTAATTAGTTTTTTTTTTTTTTAATTCGTCATAAATGATGAGTTTGCTAATAAGTATATTAAAATTTTATAAGTTATAAATTGATTGGTTCGATTCAATTGAGTAATAATTGAAATGAATTCTTATTAAACGTGTTCTAAATAGATTGAGATCAAATTTTATTACAATATCTTTTTAAAAAATTTCCTTAAAGATTAAAAAAAAAATATATATATATATACATATTTATTTACATTGTATAAAAAAACCATGAAATTAATTATAAATAATATAAATGGATTATAAGCAGATTCAAAATGAATTAGGTAAAGATCGCACAACATATTAAATTGGATAGAGTTAGTTTACGTGTCAAATGGATTAAATTATTTACGAATCAGGTCAAAATTTACAACATTTTAAATTATAATAATTTGTTAATTATTATTATTATTATTATTTCGGACTTATTACAGGGTTATGCAATGGGAAATCCAGGAACAGATTTGTTTATTGATTTCAATTCAAGAGTTCCTATTGCTCATCGATTGGGACTTGTATCGAATGAGCTTTTTGAGGTGATAATTATAAAATTAATCACCATTTATATTTTTAATTTGATTGCTATTATTAAGAAAAAATTTAAAAAAAAAAATATTATTATTTTATGCTTTAAAAGGAGGCAAGTACAAGTTGCAATGGCACATTTTTCCCGCCGCCAAGCAATGAAGCATGTGTCAAGGATCTTAATGAAATTAATGAGGTGAGATTAATTAATTCAATGGAAAATAAACATTTTTTTTAAGTTTTGTATTATTTGATTATGTTAATTAATTGAAATTTGCAGCTACTTTGCTATATAAATCCAACCCAAATTTTGGATCCAGCTTGTACCACTGAATGTTTAACATCAAGCCAGACCAGTCAAGCTTCCAATTCCAATTCTCCTCTCAAATCACTGCCGACTAACAAAAAGTGTGATGTATAGTCTCTCTCTCTCTATCTCAAATGGCAAGAAAATATTTAGGATAAAAATATAATTTATTACAGGATTGATTTCGTCCACCATCATCACATTTATACATTAATTATATCCGTTGAAATACTTTAACTTTTTAAATATTGCAATTAAAATTATTTTAATTAGAAGATCATAAATACAAAATTAAATTAGCTCATAGCATTTCACTTAGTATGTTTTGAAAAATTTTATGCCAGTATTTCGGTGTCAGATTCATAATTTTTCTGAAGGTATTTATATGAGGCAGAATTTTTTTATAAACCAGATCATTATTAGAGTATATGTTCAATGGCTATCAAAACAAATTGACATTTTTTTGTTTATTTATTGTTTTTTTTTTTATATATAACTAATATTCCATGGTATACTAATGGAATGTTATATTATTAGGATTATTACCAAACTATCTGCGAAATCTGGGCAAACAATATAGAAGTTCAAGAAGCCCTTAATGTTCGACAGGTACATATATTATTTGCAATAATTAACGATATATTATTTTTTTTAATATTTAATAATAATTACAGTATCCTTAATGTTGATAAGCAGGGGACAGTAGCTTCTTGGTCATACTGTAATGACACATTAAATAACGTCTACACCCATGATATTTCAAGTGTTCTTGAATATCATCAAAATTTCACCAACATCAACCTTCGGGGTTTGATTTATAGGTAATTTATTAATCTTTTCACTTAAAAAAAAAAAAATATGTGTTCTTTTTCAGAATTATTTATCTTTAAGCTAAAATTTATTAAATTTACGCAACTGAATTTATACCCTAATAACGATTTGGCAACAAAATAAATTTGTCACATAAAAATACCTTTTATTTTTAAATATTTAAACTAAAATTACTTTGATCAAAAAATCATAAATCTGGCAACGAAATTCTAATATGAAACATTTCAAAACATGTCATATTAAATGTTCTAAATCCATATGAACATTATGGCATCATATTCGTGTTTTTGCGACAAAAATTATTTTACTTGCAATTTTAAAAAAATAAAAGTATTTTTATGAGACGGAGATTTCTTTAACGGCTGAATCACTATGAGAATATAAGTTAAGTTTAATGACGCGGATGAAATTAATACATTGAAGCGGTCCGACTCATAATTTTCAAGAAAAATTACGAATATTTAAAGCAAAAATTAAAGAAAAAATATATAATTTTTTTACCTATGAACTAATTGAATAATTTTGAACAGCGGGGATCATGACACGGGAATTCCATATATTGGAACACAACAATGGATTAAGTCTCTTAATTTGCCTTTGGAATATGGTTGGAGAGCGTGGTCTGTTAGCAATGAAGTTGCAGGGTGAGTTCTACATTACTGTATTGAGAGTCTCATACTACTGAAATGCCTTCTTGATTTTATACAAGCAGCAATAATATTCTAAATTATTTTTGTATTTTATTTTTATTTTTTTTCCTTTTATGTAGATATACGAGAAAGTTTGTCGATGGAGATTTCAGCTTGACATATGCGACAGTAAAGGCAAGAAAATATTACTAATTTTTTAATTTCATTATTTGAAATTTGAAGTTCACTAATAGTAGTAAACATAATTAGTCAGTAATCAATTAATTAATTAACTCGTGCAGGGAGCAGGCCATTTTGCTGCACAATTTAGGGCTCAATGTTTTGCTATGATCCGTAGATGGATGGCTAATGAACCTCTTTGAGACAATCCAATTGATGTATGCCTTTTATTTTTCCCATCAAGCAAGCCAGTTTGGCTTTTGTTTTAATAAAATTCTTAAGCTATAATAAGTCATTTTAGATATTTTTTAGTTTCTTATATTTGCATGTGTGGAGATTTAATTTATTAAATTCCATGACAAGAAAATAGTTGAATATTTCAACCTTTTAATACACATGTGATTTATTTATTATACTTTAAATTTACGCAAAAAAAAAAAACTTTTTTATAATATATGTTTGCAATTATCAATACATTATCAATCCGCAGCATGGTATGAAAAATATTTTATCTGGACAAGGTCTATGTTGGATCAACCAACAGATATTTACAATTAGATAGTTGTTTATTATGACTTACTGATCTATAATTATTTTGCTTTTTTTTTTTTGCTTCTAAATTGGCCAACTGGGTCATATTCGATTCATGATTCATCAATTTTGCTTTTTTTTTTTTTAATTTGAAAATGGAAATTAAATTTACGAAAGTTTTGGAAAATATTTATAATAAAGCCAAATACATATAAATTAGCACTTTAACTTGACATCATTTTTCATTTAGACACTTAAATTAAGTAATTGATCTAATAAATACCTTAACTCGGACAAAAAAACATTTAAACCATTATTGATTACATGGCATGGAGTATGTGATTCACATATAATTGAGCGCGTTACGTTATAAAACACATTCTCTGTCTTTCTTGCTCTCTCTTTCTGCTCCAACTCTCTTGTGTAAATCTTTTAGTTCTTTCACCTCCTTGAAAACACACTCTTTATTCATTATAATTTAAGCAACTTTTGAGTCCAAATTGATCAAAGCAGCCTAAGCAGGGTTTGATAATTCTTCTGCCGATTTTTTTATTTCCTTATAAACCTTATCATCCCCACACAAATTTCAGAGAAGGAAAATGAGGAAGATACAGAATATAGAGCTCAAAAAAAATAAAATAAAATTTCAGTTTAAGTATTCAATTCAATACAATCCATAATAATTAATTTTGTTAAAATTGTTTTGCGTCCACGGGAAGAGAGACATTAGCCTCAAAAAAAATGTAATTAAATTTGTATAAACTTTGCCTTAATTATTAGTCTAAGGAGTAATATCTAATTTTAATTTAATCGATTCCGTAAAAAGATGGTTAAAAAAACGTGCGCTTGACTAAAAATAATAGAGGCAATTGATAGTAGTAGGACGAAGATAAGATGTCCTGTTATGAAAGAAAAATAGTTTGGACTAAATTTCTCATTCCAACGGTTAAAAAAACGTGCGCTTGGTACTATGTGTCTGTTTGATTCGAATATTTTATGAGTGTTATTGAGACAACTAATTAAAAATATTTATTCTCTGAACTAGTTGAGATCTCAATGTAAATTAAAATATTCAATTTTTTAATATTATATTTTGTCCCCTTATAAGCTAAAACTTTCATTAAAACATTATAAAAACCCTACCCATGATGACTTCTCAAGAAGCAAAGCATATCAAAGCTTCTCTCTCTTTCTCATCGACATGCCCAATCTTTCTTTCTCCTTTCTCCTCCTTCTCCTATTTGGTTACACGGTCGTTACTGTCTCCGCTGGAAGTATCGTAGAAAATCTCCCTGGATATGGGAATCTTCCTTTCAAACTCGAAACTGGGTGAGTTTTTATTATTATTATTATTATCGGGTTCTAAAATTAAATAATTTCGATGTTCTCAGGTATATTGGTGTAGGTGAAAATGAAGAGGTACAGCTTTTTTACTATTTTGTTGAGTCTAAAAATGAATCAAATCCTCTTTTGGTTTGGATTCCTGGTGGCCCTGGTTGCTCTACTATTGGAGGATTATTCTTTTCAATAGGTATTTTTCGAGTTCTGGATGGATTTGCACATTGGACCACAAAAATCTATTCATTTCTTAAAAAAAATTATTTTCCGCTCAATATTAATTATTAATATTGTTCTCAGCATAAATAACCTTAATTAATATTTTGATTTCTGCTTAGGTCCATTGTTATTTGACACTGAAAATTATCAAGAAGGAAGCTTACCAACACTCCTTCCAAATGATTATACATGGGCAGAGGTATAATTAATAAATTATTCTCAAGTAATATATGTGTTATATTATATTTTATTTATAATAATAATAATAATAATAATTATTGAAATAATTGAATATTTTCCAGGACTTTAATATAATATTTTTAGATGCACCTGTTGGAGTTGGATTTTCTTACTCAAAAACACCTGAAGGTTACAATTCAAGTGATACTAAATATGCAGACAACATCTATGAATTTATACAAAAGGTCAATTTATTTATTTTTCTTTTCATTCAATTTTTTCAAAGTTGCAAAATAAAAATAAAGCAGTTTTCTTTAAGGTTAAATTGCATATTTGCAGTGGCTGAAAGAACATCAAACATTTTCCCACAATTCCCTCTACTTTAGCGGTGAAGGGTATGCTGGAAATGTTATCCCACTAGCAATACAAAATATTTTAGATGGTAAGTTACACGTAACAAGTACGTAATTTCTTTTTAATATATTTTTTTATGTTAAATAATAAATTCAGATTAATATAATATTTATTTTCCATCGTGGTTAAAAAAATTATTATTGAAATAATTTAATCAATTTTTTTTTTTTTGGAAAAAAACAGCATCCAAATTTAAGAAATTTTTATTCTTTTTTATCTATTATTTTTCGGTGGTTTTATAAACTTGCAGGCAACGAAGGCAGTGCAAACGAGCCGTTTATTAATATCGAGGTAATTGTTTGAATTTACAATTTGCTTGGCTTAGTTTTCTAAGCCACAATTTCAAGCCATAATGGATATTAGGGGTATGCAATGGATTATGGATATTAGGGGTATGCAATGGGGAATCCAGGCACAGACAAAACCATCGATTTCAATTCAAGAGTTCCTTTATCTCACCGCTTGGCTCTCATATCAGATGAGCTTTTTGAGGTAAATTTATTAGCAAATATCCATTTAATTTATTGCATCCTTGTATTTATTATTTAACTTGATATCTTTTTCTTATTTCACAAAAAATAATAATAATAATTTCTTCTTTTAATGATTTTAAAGGAGGCAAATACAAGTTGCAATGGCATATTTTTTCCTGCACCAAATGATGGCAGCAAATGCAATTTATCCCTCACGGCCATTAATACGGTTAGTTGTGTCTAGATATTTTAATTACTAATCTAAACTGAATCCATAATTAATTTTATTTGTGAAGTAGACAATTAATTAATTAGCGGTTAAAACATTTTTACTAATGTTCTATATCGTTTACATGACAGCTTCTTTGTGCTATTGATACAAACCAAATTTTAGATCCCTCTTGTAGCACCAACTGTGTGGAGATAGCTCCAATTCATTCTAAATCTCATTGCGGCCATCCTATTATATCACTACCTCGTGCTACTCGTAAGCAATGCTCGGTAAAATTTTACTCTCAATCATAGCTTACAACTTAAAAACGGCATTATTTTAAATACTAATTAACGTGTAATTAGTGGTGAAGTTTTATAAGAACATATGCAGTGGCTATGCAGGGGCGTAGTCAGAAAATTAATACGGTGGGGTCAAAAAAATAAAAATAAATTATTTAAATATTTTAGTGGGGTCATTTTCAAAAAAAAATAAGATTATAAGGGTATTTTTTAATTTTTTAGTGGGGTCAATTTTATAAAAAAAAATTAAAATTAAAGGATTTTTTAAAATTTTTTTTAGTTGAGTGGGGTCAATTGACCCCACTCAACTAGGGGCAGCTACGCCCCTGTGGCTATGGCTTCGTAAATATATATATATATATTTGAATATGTATATTATTATATATGATTCCTGCTCACGTTTTATATATAGAAGAAGGCCAAAAATATATTAAAACAAATAAATTAATTATTTTTTTGAAACTATTAATATATTTCTACTTGATAGCAAGTATAAATGTAATACAAATTAAAGAGATATAGTAAATTTTAGTAATATTAATAATAGTTTTTTTTTTCCCATTAGAAAAATGACCAATCTATAGCTGAAGCTTGGGTAAGGGATGCAAGTGTCCTCAATGCTCTTCATATTCGACCGGTACGTGTGTATACATACATACATATATTTATTTACTGTGATAAATTAAAATTAACATTATTCGAAACTGTTTTTTTTATACCAATTAGGGGACGGTAACAGCATGGACATACTGCAATGACACAATAAATGATGTCTACGACAAGAATGTCCCAAGTGTTATTGATTTGCATCAAAAGTTCACCAAGACAAATATTCGAGGTTTAATATACAGGTAATTTATTCACTTTTTTGACCGAATAACTAAGTTTAGAACCATTATATAAATTTGACAAAACAATTAAGTATGTTTATATTAATTATCTTGCAATTTTATATAAAGTAAGAATTTATGAGGAATTATTATGTTAATTAGTAATTATATTTTAACTTTTGTTTTTTTAACTTATAACAGTGGTGACCATGATTGGTCTATTCCATATATCGGAACACAAAAATGGATAAAATCTCTTAACCTGCCTTTGGTTGATGACTGGAGAGCATGGTTTGTCGACAATGAAGTTGCAGGGTAAGTTTCAATTTCAAGTTGTTATTATTATTATTGTTATTAACTCAATACAAAAATGGGGATTCAATAGAATAAACTCGACAAATTCAGATATCAAATTAAGCATTTTGCCTTTATTTTTAATGCCATTTATACATCTATATATCAGATATATTTTACTGTATTCATTTTATATGATGCAGATACACAAGGAAATATGAACAAGAAGAATTCAGCTTGACATTTGCAACTGTAAAGGCAAGAAAATCTGTGTGATTTCAAATTTTATATTATTTAGTTTGATCCTGTATCTTATGTTTCACAAACATTAATCATTGCCTAAACCAAATTCATGATTTTTTTACATAATAAACCAATGATTAAGCGCCAAATGTAAATAGTAACCACCGATAAATCTATTCTTTTTATTCAGTCACATTATTCTGTGTGACATTCTCATATTAAATTCAATAGTAAAATTTTCATATATCATATCTAAATAAGTATTCTCTGTCTCATAATTCTGTTTCTTGATCTTGTTGACAGGGAGCTGGTCATTTTGCTGCTGAATTTAGACCTGAAACTTCTGCTATGATTAAGAGATGGCTGGCTTATAAATCTCTTTAATGCAAATCCAATTTGTGATGTCTCAATTGTGTAGCCGTTGTTGAAAATAATAATAATAAAAAAATGTAGCCGCTTTTGAATGAAATTAATAATAAATTGATATATGTTTATCAAATTAATAATAAATTAATGTTGAAACAATGATTGTTTGATGGAGTGGAGTTTTCTTAAAGAGAGGAGATTTTAGATTAAAAAAATGTATATTTTTCTTTTTGCATTTATCAATTTATAGATGAAGTCTCCTTCTCTTGGTATTGCTGCTATTGTTGTTGGCATTGTTTCCTTTTATGCAATTTTAATCCCAATTGAGAGGGCAATGCTGTAATATTCATTAAGAAAGTTCATCATTAGTAACATATGTATAGCCAAAGTGCAGCAACAATAAAATGCTCATCAAGTTGGCCAGCCAAATCAGCCCACTTAGTTAATTACTTGCGGATATTACAAGCCCAAGACCCAAATGATGTATTAAGCCATGCTTAATGTATTTCTAGTCATATCTGATGAAAAGAAAGGCTAATTTCCATATTTTTAGACAAAACCTGGCTTTATTATTTGCTTCAAAACCAAATTGGTATTTCCAGTTAATTTTCACTTTTTAGCTGTCTCTTTTAGGGCGGTCGTTCTATATGTTGGTATGCAACTGAAGTAGCTGTGCAGCTGAGCCATTTTATTGTCTTTGTTGGCTAAATAAGGCAAAGCTTACTTAGAATTAGAAGAGACAAAGTAAAATTGCATGAAGCCAATGGTGTATTAGTATACCTATACATGTTGGCGGTCATCCCACCTTTTTTTTACAATCAGCTTTGTTTAAATGGCAATTCACTATTGGATTAGTTCATAAAAATTATCTTCCGATCTAGACAATGACGTTACTTTTACTCGTTGAATAAAGAAGGAAACAAAGCCTTTTTATAGGCAGTATAATGTTGTATGTCTAACTAAAAACTAACTGTAAAAGTCAGTTGTTAAGAAAATTAGGGGTGAGCAAAATTCGGTTAAAACCAAACCAAACTGACCGAAATTTTTAATTCGGTTCGGTTTTAAATTTATAGGTAAATCGGTTATTTCGGCTCGATTTTGAAACGCAAAAATCGAAAAAAAAACTGAATCGACCGAAATTTTAAATTTATATATTATTTTATCCAATTTTTACATAAAAAAAATTATTTTTGTATTTTTTTTATCAATTGAAGGGGCTTGAACTTAAATTATATATGTATATTTTTTAATTTTATTTTTTTTTATTTTAGTTTTATGATTTATAATTTTTTAGATAATTTTTTTAATTATAATTTTGAATTTTCGATTAACTGAACCAAACCGGCCGAAAATTTCGATTCAGTTTTAGATCGATTTTCATATAATTTCGGTTCGGTTTATATAAATTACAATATTTCGATTTTCGATTTTTTCGGTTCGATTATTGAACCGAACCGACCATTGCACACCCCTAAAGAAAATAGTCATTTTGTTTTTTTTGGTAAAGTACCAAAATTATTTTTAAAATATAGAAAATAATTCATATTTATCCTTTAAATATGTTTTAGGCTAAATTTACTTTTTAAAAAAAAACACATAAAAAAATTTTAAATTTCAATAACTGATAAATAATTTACTTTAAAGTAAATATAAAATCATCTGATAATTGATATTCATAGAGAAGCAAGCAATCAATTCTTATTTGTGATGTTCTGAACATTTTTTAATTGAATTTTTGTTAAAATAAATAAATTTTCATGCTGCATCAAATAAAAAGGAGAAACATTATCTAGAAATTCGATAGACCTCCAGCCTAAAAAAAGTCTAGCCTGGATAAGCCTTCCATAGCCATCTAAGAAGAAAATTCAGTTCTCCTTATCTATAAGCGGAAGAGCATTTAGTACATGCATCTAACAATGTAATCCAAAGGCTAGAGAAATAGCATAATTTGGTTCTTTCTGAAACTGCAATGGAGGATGAAATTAATGAGATTCTGTAAACAAGATTATGCAACAAAAACAAAATAATCACCACCATTAGAAAAAGAGTTGGAACATTAACATCAGCTTGCAATAATATAACACAAAACCATAAGTCATATAGGTATGTGCTCAATAGACGCAAGTGATGCACAAAATGCAGACAGTAATTTATAGTTGTATACAGCAGCTAGCTAGTTGTATTCAACAGCAACTTGTTTCATAATGGATTGATGTTTCACCCTCTCCATAGCATCCTAAACACTTCCCAACACATAACCTGTGACAACCAAGATATACACAAATGACTAACATCCGAGAGAAGAAAAAGAACACAACTTTTAATTAAACAAACCATTGATTCAGAACAGTTCTCAGCAGAAATAGCATTGCCCAATTAAACAAACCACGAAGAGTCAAAGTTAACAATAAAAAGAAACAAAGAAATAAAAGTTCAATAGGCGGAGTATGATACAAGCCTCAAAGTTTTCAAGAAATGTTCTCATATGTTAAGAGAAATCATACAGCATACATCAATCCTAATTAAATAGCATTCCTCCACCCAATTACACCAATCCTAATCATATAACCAAGGAAAAAGTGTTAGGTATCACTAATTCAGAACAGTTCTTAGCAGAAATAGCATTGCCCCACCCAATTCAACAAACCAGCAGGAAAAGCCAAAGTTAACAGGATAGATAAATAAACAAAAGCTCAATAGGCAAATATAATCTAAAATATAAAGTTTTCAAGTACGTTATAAGTGTTTAGTAAAATCAAGCAACCTAACACAACACTAATTGAAAAGAGAGACTAAAAAGAAGAGCATTAATTAAATAGGACCAGTGAATTGTTAGAACAAACTACATGCTACCCTGAATACAAATAAGAAAAGAGAGAAGCATAAATGATGTGAAATTGAACATATTTTCACATGGAGAATAGATCTTCTAAAGCAACCATGAAAGAATAATTGCAATTTTGAAATTCACAATTCACAAACCACACAAAACTAACTTTTTTAAATTTAGAACAACATAATACTCACATTCTCGGTCAAATCACACGATCATTTGATCTCAGCCAAGATGGAGGAGGCCAAAAAATCTTAAAATAACAGGGAAACTTAGACAATGGACCACCAGTGCCATCATCAAGATCAAACAACCCATAATCAGATCCGGGGAGATTACTATCATCGAGTTCAGAATCTGAAATATCATCATAATAGACACAATTCCTCTTCAAGCCATGAATTTTTTTTGCCAAAACAGAAAATGAGCCAACCGAACCAACAAACAGAACCTCATCATCCAAATCTTCCACATGAACCCAGTCACGCTTCTCTTCATCCAGCTTATAAATGATCAATGGAACAGGACAATTATCATCAGAAACTGATGAATGTCTCCTTTCAATCTCATCTAGATAGTAGCTATCCACCCTGAACAAATTCCCAAAAGACTTCACCAAATACTTATATTGGCCACCACATGGAACATTTGGCCCCCGATTTACAGGCGAAAGTTCGGTTACTTCCATAGAAACAGGATTAATTGAAATTACCAATCCAGCAACATCAATAGCATAAAAATTTCCATTTCTATAAACAACATCCTGATAAATGGAGTGCTCACCATTATCTTTGATATTGTTCCATTGCTCATCTCCAAATCTCCATAGAAGCAATTTGCCACCAGTATGCAAACCCATCACTGCGAAGCCATCTCCAATCTTATATAAACTTGAAGTTGCAACAACTTTCACCATTGAAGTGTCATTCAATTGAAGATCAGGTTCTTTTCTTGGCTGAACAAACTCAAGCCCATGAACCTTGGTTATCTCGTCAACCCTATAATCCAGCAAATTCAAAAACTTGGGCTCGAATAAGGTTTTGTAATCGGGTGAGGTTGAGTAAAATGGGTTTTTCCAGACATCATATCCTGATTTTTTAATTTTGCAATCGAATGAGATTGAGGAAAGTGGATTTTCGTAGACAACTTTTCCTGATTCTGACTCAGTGATTTTGATAATCCAGGTTTTGGTAGTGTCCCAGGAAGAGATTTCAGTGAGGGGCTGGAGAGCGTAGATGGTAGATTCAGTGAGTAAGAAATGGCCGCCGTATTTGGCGTCGAGAGCAGGGTTAGGGCCAATCAGGGAAGGGAGCTTAAGCTGAGGATATGGAGATGGGGTTTTAGGAGGAAGAGGTACGGAAGACCGCCACGAAGAGCAAACGGCGCGAAAACGGAGCACGTCCAGACGAGTATCGAGGCATTTGGCGATCTTCAACAGCAAATCAGTATGAAGTGTAGGCCACTGCAGAGGGCTTGACTCCATGGTGACTGACGAGAGGGAGAGTGAATTCCACGCACTAAGTAATCTGCGTAGTAACAACCACTAAAATTTCTTATTCCAAACATTTCATACCACAAGTTTTAAATAAATAAATAAATATAATTTGTGATAGAAAAATATTAATAGCAGATATAGAATTTAACAATACATATTTTACTATCATACATAATTAAACATGCTAGTGCAACTCTATATATATATATATATATATATATACACATAACGTTTTTCTTAATCATGAGACTAAATTAATAAGTTATACTAAATTGGTCAACTTCCTCAATATTAGAAACCAATTTAACAAAATAAATTAGAATGCCCATAGTAACTCGATGGAATACATCAACTGGATACACGGGACTATGAATTGAAGTGGCCAATACCGGGCTCTACACTTCAATCCTGTCTTGTAGGTTCTCAATAACCTACAATACCCATCGACAATATTCATTTTCAACATCCAACATATCCAAAAAATTCCATCCTACACTCCAAATAAAGCATTCAAAAATCCACTCGGCATTTCACATAATCTCTAAATCACCAACCGTCACTCCGCATAATTGTTCGATATCCAACCTACACTCCAAAGAAAATACATCTCTATAGCCGGCCAATTATATCATACCCATGTTTCTATCGTTTACTAAGGGCATAAAAATCTCATTATTCCCTTTCAATAATCTCAATTATGATAGCAATAGTATTTTACACACTTATAATCATATTTAATAGAGGACATTCAATTGTAACAAATTGAATGCATTACATCATCCTTCCAAACCAATACACCAACATTATATTCATACTAACTCTCTCCTTTAATGATCCGAATCAGTTCATTTTAACAAATCAAGCAATTGCACATGTCCCATTTTTTATTCAGTCTCATATAATATTCAAAATCACATAATTGTTATTATTTACGCATTAATTTATTAAAACATAACAAGCCAAGTAATAAGTTTACTGACTCATCTTATTTTCAAATAAAACCTTCATAAGCTAACTCTCTTAATATTATTATTATTTTTATTATTATTGTTCTACTTAATTTCTATCTAGTTTACTCATTAGGATAACATATATATTCAATTTCACAAGTTCCAAAATTATTTCTAACAAAATATTTTCAAGTTAACACCCATTTACTTAATATGTAATCGAAAACATACAAATCAAGTAGGAAAAAGATGAATTTTAGTGGTCGCAAACCTTAATATTTGGCAAAATGACTATAATGGCTTCATCAACTCCACGAAAACGAAGTTAGGCCTCCACTTGTTTATCCTTTCCCTTACTCTTCACATTTTCTTCTTCATCTTCATATATAAACACAACAATTCAATCTATGAACTTAATAAATCTCAATAATAATTCATATTAACTTGATTATATCACTTAAAAATTCAGTATTTTAACTTATTCTAACTTAGATCAACAAATTCCTAAACTTAGAATTTCAAATCCGTAACTCCTAAAAATTTTGCCCCTAATTAATCTCCTTAAACTACCAAAATACAAGCTAGAACTACTCACTGCAGGAGGGGCTGATGGTGCAATTGGTGGCCGGCGACAAGGAGGCGACGGCGTCAGGTGGGGCTGAAATTCGGCTCCAAAGCGCGAGAAGAAGAGGCAGCAGCTGCTGCCGTCGCGCGCGAAAGAAAAGAAAGACGGGAGAGAGGCGCCGGCGATCAGCAGCAGGGAAGGGAGGGGCTGACGGCGGTGAGCGACGGGGAAGAAAAGGGGCAGATCGGGAAGGGAGGCTGGATCGGGGTTGGGGCAGAGATGGGGAAGATAGAAAAGAGAGAAAGAAAAAGAAAGAGAAGGGCTCAAAACGACGTAGTTTTGAGTTTTCACCCCTTTTTCTAATTAAATTAAATTAAATTAAATTAACAAAATTAAATCCCTTAAATTTAATATTGTATACCCACTCCCTTCACCAATTATTTAATTTATTCACTTAAAATATCGAATTCATTTATTTCAGAGTGTTACAAGCAGAGAAGGAGAAGAAGAAGAAAAAAAAGAAAGTGAAATTTGCAAAAAATGTGAAGGATGCAAAAGGGAACGGAGGAATATAGAAGAGAGAAAGAGAATTATCTATTTAGTAAGCAAGAAAAAGAAAAAGAATAAGCGAAATCAATTTCAAGAATTTACAAAAACGAAATCCATGGAATGCCAACTAATAGAATTGTTGTCTACAATGGAATTTTTGCTTTGTCCAGATTAAGTTTTTATTGAGAAGTTTTGGGCAAAGTTGTTTGTAAAATATTAAGAAAGATTTATTTTCTAAATTTGTTACTCGTTCTTCACGCGCATCATTTGTTTCTAAGATTACAGACGCTGCCATGTCATCAGTTTGTGTTTAAAAATATCGCAATTAGAAAGTTAAGTATTTATTCGGTCATCTGCGGGGTTCAAGTGTCAAAATGAATTTTTTTGACAAATTAGAGTGTGTACTTATGGGTTTACCCTAAAATTTTCATATATCAGATCTAAATAAGTCTTCTCTGTCTCATAATTCTGGTTCTTGACCTTGTGACAGAGCTGGCCATTTTGCTGCTAAATTTAGACCTGAAACTTCTGCTATGATTAAAAGATGGCTGGCTTATAAATCTCTTTAAGGCAAATCCAATTTGTTATGTCTCAATTATGTAGCGGTCGTTGACAAAAGAAAATAATAATAATGATAATAAAATGTAGCTTTTTTTTGGTATTCATTATTCGATTAAAAGTATGAAAAATTTCAAATTCGATTTCTTTTAATAACGTTTAGAGTGTAATTAGATATTATACCTATTCTTTGTAAAAATAAAATAAAAAGAAACATACATATATATATATATATATATATATATATATATATATATAAAATGAAGAGAAGAACAAACCTTTAAACGGTCATGGAAAGAGGATTGAAGATAGGACATGAACTGGTCTGTGGATAGAGTAGTGTTAGATAAATTATTATCAGCGATGTCATTAGTTCCAATTGAGATTATATACAACGCCTTCCCAATAACATCTGCACTGATATTTCCCAAAACCGTCTCGAATTGTTGAATTTGCTCTTTCATTGGTACAACATCTTCCTACAACCATTCATCTATATCAGCTTCTTAATTCATCCATAAAATTCCTACTTAAATCTAATGTATTTATCAATTTATGTGTATCTGACTTGATAATTATGGTTCGCATAGTAGGCCTTTTGTGACATATTCATGGCAGCAGATTTGCAACTATATCTTGCCTTAACCCATATAAAGCAATTTGATCTATTTAATGCAATAGTTTTCTAACTGTGGAAATACAATTGCAATAATTGAAGATAATGGATGCGAATGTTGTAACACCCTTAATCTATACACGCAATGTTAGCGCACGATTACTTGATTGTCTTAAAACTACTCTAAGATTGTTGCGAAAATTGCATAATTTTTTTTTTCTCACTATGCCTAACTGTCCTATAACTATTTAATTTTTTTTTTATTATTATTTCATTCAGTCAACTTACAAACATGCCACCAAATTTTACCGAAATTTCGGCAAAATTACCTCTATAATCTTGCTTATCCCTTGTGAACAGAAAGTCTTTTGCACTTCAAATAATCATATATTCATTCACCCCGCTTCATTTCAAACTTCAACACAAGTTTACCCATCCTCCAATTTAGGTCCAATCTCACACACACCATACATTATAATATACATATATCATCAACTTTCAATACTCAATTCAAATATACAAAATACAAAGATACAATATTAATACATCTCCGATTGTTTTGAAAATCGGACCAGATCGGTCAGTTGAACCGTGAACCGGATAAAAAATCGATTCGATTTAATATAAAAACCGAAATAGATAAAAAAAAATTGGATTGTACAGTAAAAAATCTTATTGAACAGAAAAAATTTGATTGGATCGGAAAAAAAATAAATATATTCTAAATTATATTTTTTATATTTTTATAAAATAAATTTTTATAATCCGGATTAATAGTTGTTGAATATTGTTCGATTAAAAATTTATATTCGATGATAAAATTAATTTATATTAATATTAAACTTGATAAAATTGAACATTATGTGAAATTGTTTTCACTATATTTTTTTTAGATATTTAATAACTAAATAATTTAAATGTAATGGAATATTAAAAAAGAAATCAATATAAACATAATAATCATAAAAATAGTTAATGTCATAAAAATAATTTTTACAATTAAAATTAAAATTTATAAATTTATAAATTCAAAATTACTTTTTTTTTATAAATTCAAATATTTAACCAAAAAAATTCAGTTACTTGGTTAATTTTTTACTAAAAATAGTAAAATAAATAAAAAATAATTAATATATTGATATTTAATAATTAATAGGTTATTTTAATATATTTTTATATACTATATTTTAAATTTTTTTTATTAATAATTATATTTAAAAAAATAAAAATTTCGAGTCAATATGATCGAATCAGTTGACTTCTGACTCAATTGACAGGCCAAGTCGACATTCGGTCCGATTTTAAAAATATTGTTTTTTTTTAATATCAATTAGTGGACAGTAACAGAATAGGTATACTGTAATAACAAACTAAATCGCGACGATGTCTACGACAAGAATGACGCAAGTGTTGTTTATTTGCATTAAAAGTTCACCAAGAAAATAATTTGAGGTTTAATATACAGGTAATTTATTCACTTTTTTGACCGATAACTAAGTTTAGATCCATTATATAAATTTGACAAAACAAGTATGCTTATATTAATTATCTTGCAATTTTATATAAAGTAAGAATTTGTGAGAAATTATTATGTTAATTAGTAATTATATTTAACTTTTGTTTTTTTAATTTATAACAGTGGTGACCATGATTGATCTATTCCTTACATCGGAACACAAAAATGGATAAAATCTCTTGACCTGTCTTTGGTTGACGACTGGAGAGCATGGTTTGTTGACAATGAAGTTGCAGGGTAAGTTTCAATTTCAAGTTGTTATTATTATTATTATTAACTCAATACAAAAATGTATTTTTTTTCTTTAGTTAGTATTTTTGACCAGGGACAGGGGTCCCCGTCGGGGCCAAGAATCTCTGTCGGCACGGGGATGGGAGAAATTTTTTCCCGTAATCTTACCAGGTGCAGGAATAGGAAATACTTGCCTCTAGGCAGAACAGTAGGTGGGGAGCCATTTCTCGTCTCCCGTCCCGTAATCATCCCTAATATATATATATATATATAAACCCATATAATATGTATTTATATTAGATTTTAATTATAAAAATATTTTGATGGGTTGGCAATTTCTAATATATTAGTCAGATTATGCTATTTGTTTCTCTTGACTATTTAATAATAATAATAATAACAATAATAGGGCAAGATATAATACAAAAGGTTGGTCGTCCTTTTAGGAAAGAAAAAGATGGTCCAAATTCTAATTCCACCGGTTGAAAAAACGTGCGCTTTGTCTTCTTGCTTCCAAGCAATTTTTTATTTTTATTTCCATGTGTGTTATAGAAACAACTAATTAAAAAAAAAAAACTTTTGGACTAGTTTGAGATTTAGATGTCAATTTAAATTAGAATATTAATTTTTTTGTCCCTTTATAATTATTTCGATATGAATGTTAGTGGACTGGTTCCATGACTCAATTTAAATTGGAATCTTTCATTTTCTAATATTATATATTTTGTCCCTTTGTAATTTAAAACATAATAAAAAGTAAAAACCCTCCTCGCGACTTCTGAAGCAGCAGAGCAAAACCATATCAAAGCTTCACTCTCCTCCGCATCAACATCGTCAATCTCCCTCCTCCTCCTCCTGCTGTTCGGTTTCACGGTTTTGTGCAAAACATTATATTAACATTCTCAATTTCTTCAAGGACACTTTTTAAACTTTTAATTTTTGTATATTATTTCGCTTTTGCCATCATTTACTAATTTGTCCATTGTACTATTATTTATCTAAATAAAAGGATAGAGTCGCTTGATTATAATAATAATAATAATAATAATGAGCTCAAAATCTCTTAACTAAAATTTTAAGTTCAATTCTTAAAATTCGTATATTGGGAGCATATTGTTGAAAATACCGTTTTTAATTATTAGTCTGATAATTCTCGATTTTAAATTTTAAAAAATTGTAATGGATATTAAGGAAAAATAACATAGGCAATTGCAGTACAAAGATAAGTTGTCCTGTTATGAAAGAAAAAGATGGTCCAAATCCTAATTCCACCGGTTAAAAAAACGTGCGTTTTGTACTATTTATCTGTTTGATTGGAATATTTATTTATTTTTGTTATTGAATTGAGAGCTAAATTTAAAATTAAAATATTCAATTTTGTCCCATTATAAATTAAAACCTTCATTAAAACATTATAAAAACCCTACTCATGACTTCTCAAGAAGCAAAGCATATCAAAGCGTCTCTCTCTTTCTCATCAACATGCCCAGTCTTTCTTTCTCCTTTCTCCTTCTTCTCCTATTTGGTTACGCGGTTGTTACTGTCTCCGCTGGAAGTATCGTAGAAAGTCTCCCTGGATATGGGAATCTTCTTTTCAAACTCGAAACTGGGTGAGTTTTTTTATTATTATTATTATTTTCGGGTTCGAAAATTAAATAATTTCGATGAATAATTAATATATATGTAAATTTGTGTTCTCAGATATATTGGTGTAGGCGAAAATGAAGAGGTACAACTTTTTTACTATTTTGTTGAGTCAAAAAATGAATCAAACCCTCTTTTGCTTTGGATCCCTGCTGGCCCTGGTTGCTCTAGTATTGCCGCATTCTTCTTTTCAATAGGTATTTTTCTAAAACTTACTGTTTGGAAGAATATTCGATTTTCGGTCCGATTAATCAGTTTTTATTTTTTTATTTTTTTTTTAAATTTCGGTTCACTTTTTGACATTTTCAGTTTTATGTCAAATTAGATTGATTTTATTGTCGGTTCATAAAAAAAATATGTCCGATTCAGTTTCCAAATAATAAATTTTTTAAAAAAACTTTAAAATAATTTGATTAAGATTTGAATTTAAGATTTTATATTCCTATAGTAAATTTTTTAATAATTAATATCAAACACAGGTTAATTAAGAAAGTTGCAATCTCTACATAACGATAAGCCCATGTCTGGTACATGTGATAGTATAATATGATATAAATGAATACAAATATGGTATGATGATAATATAATACACCATAAGTCCCATTATCTCACTTACACCATACAAAATAATATAAAATTTACTATTGGATTTGTGTAATATAGTAAACACTCTATTGCAAAGTAGAGATGTAAATCTTCAGGGTATGTTTGGTAGGAAAGTTTGTATTGTAATGTAATTAACTTAATAATCAATACTTTGTTTGTTGATGTAAAATATTTATATTGTATTGTAATGTTAAATACATTAGTAATCCTCAATACATTTACTAATGTATTTTTTTAATCCCTTGAATTTGTATAGTATTTCTCATTTCAATTCAGCTCTTCACCTCTATTGCATCACTCACCTCCCTAAATTTAATATAATTGTACTTTAAATATAATTGTACTTTAAATGTTAAGTTTAAAATTTAATATGCATCAATATAATTTAATATAGTTATATTTTTTATATGAGATCGTAATATAATAAATATATAAAATAATCATAAAAAATAAAATAATTATATAAAAATATTAGTTTATTTTTTTAATAAATATAAAAATATTAATTAATAATTATAAATATAATTATATTTCAATACACATAAATAATCTAATCAAATATAGAAATGTATTAATATTTACATTATATTACTAATGTAAACAAACGTAGTAATGTAATCATAATTACATTACAATACAATACATTTTTTAATCCATTACAATCTCCATTACAATACTATTGAATCCTTCTATCCAAAAATACCGTCAGTGTCTTCCTATTTCCGGTGTTGCCTTTGTTTCTGATATATATCTTTTCATGTCATCATTTTGAGTTCAGAAAATAAAAACAAAAAATGAGCCCAGTTGACAATTGCATTTTATAATTGTTATTTCAGTTTATTAAATTTTAAAATTACTATTTATTTATATTTTTCATTGTGCTGCTGCATTTTCGTCTCTATTTATTGTTTTTGGAGTAAAATTTATTTAGATTCTTTTAATAAAATTAAAGAATGTATCAAAAATTGTATTTTATATAGTCATATATAATCTTTTTTTGGTCTAAATTGCTAACAATACAGATAAGTTAGTTTTGTTTATTTTTATTTATTTTACAAAATTAATACATTACAATATTGTACACAAATCACAATATATGAAACATTACATATTAATATAGATTTGCACCATATATTATATATAATAATACATGCTAAACAATTCAAATTAATATTATACATACTAACGCTATACAAATTAATACAATAAATTATCAAAACATGCCCGTAATTCCCTAGTGCTATAATAAATTAGATACTAATAATTAAATTAAAGTTTTCACGTGCTTTCTTAATTTGTTTTATTTTTATATCACTATCACTCCAATTAAGTATAGTATCTTGTGTTGCTTAACTTAAAATAAGATACTGCTATTTGATTTTGAGTGGACAATTTAATACCACCGGTTCGAGTTTTCTGGATGGATTTGTGCGTTGGACCACCGACAATATATTCATTTCTAAAATCGTTATACATATATTATAACGATTTATTTCATTTTAAAATAAAATATTTTGATGATATTGAAATGCAAGTGATTTATTTTTTTATAAATATTTTTTCTTTTGCAATTACTCTGTACTTTTCATATTATAATTTATTTCTTTTTAAATTGAAATTTTAAAATAATATAATTCATAACACTGGAATAAACGTGAAAAAGAGGAGAGGCATTTCAATAATCAAACTTGAGATTTCTCGCATCGAAAGCCAGAATCATACCACCAGGGAGTAGCTAACCTTCAACTACACTAAACTAAGAAAAAAATAAAATAAAATATACCCTTATAATTCTAATATTTTTAAAAATTCAACCACAATTCACTTAAAAAATATTAAAAAGTATCTTTTTTAATTTGATTTTTTTAAAAAAATAACCACAATAAAATATTTAAGTGATATCTTTATTTTTGTATGTGAATAATTTTTTTAGTATAAATTGTAATTTTTAATTCAATTAAAATCAAATTCTGACGACGCTCCTTTTTCTCTTATAAACTTTTAGTGGATAATATTATTCCTAGCATAAATAACTTTAGTTAACATTTTGATTTCTGCTTAGGTCCATTGTTAATTGACACTGAAAATTATCAAGAAGGAAGCTTACCAACACTCCTTCCAAATGATTATACATGGGCAGAGGTAAAATTAATAAATAATTCTCAAGTAATATATGTGTTATATTATATTTTATTTATAATAATAATTATTATTATTATTGAAATAATTGAATATTTTCCAGGACTTTAATATAATATTTTTAGATGCACCTGTTGGAGTTGGATTTTCTTACTCAACAACACCAGAAGGTTACTATTCAAGTGATACCATATATGCAGAGCACATCTATGAATTTATACAAAAGGTCAGTTTTATTCTTTATTTATTTATTTATTTATCTATTTATTTGTTTATTTATTTATTTTGCAAAATAAAAATAAAGCAATTTTCTTTAAGGTTGAATTGCATGTTTGCAGTGGCTGAAGGAAAATCAGAAATTTTCCAATAGTTTCCTCTACTTTGGTGGTGAAGGGTATACTAATATTATCCCACTAGCAATACAAAAAATTTTTGATGGTAAGTTACAGGTAATTCCTTTTTTGGTATTACAATGAATATAATCTTTTATATATTAAAAAATAAATTTATATTATTTAATACTTATAATTTTTCCAGTATTATTATTGAAATAATTTAATCATCTTAAAAATTAACTTGAAATAAAACATTTTGATTTTTATATCTCATTTTCAAAGCAAATCAAATATATATGTTACGCCAATAGAATCCTTTTCTTTTTTTTTTTTTAACAGAATCCAATTGTCATTTTTTTTTTCTTATCTGTTATTTTGATGGTTTTATGAACTTGCAGGCAACGGTGGAGATGAGCCATTTATTGATATTAAGGTAATTGTTTAAATTAAAAATTGCTTTAATAGTAGGATTCAATAATAATTAATTGTAAAAATGCAACAATATTTAATATATAATAAATGAAACTTTGGAACATATAAAAAAGCAGTGTTATTTGAAAAAGAAATTAGAAAAAAATGATCACAAATTAAAAATTGCATGCTTTAGCAGTTAATGTTAAGAGATACTGACAGAAAAAAAAAAAAGGAAAATAATTAAATTAGCTCAATTGTTGTAACTTGTAAGCTTTATGTAATATAATTAGCATTTCTTTTTTGCCAAAACATTATATAATTAGCTAATGATATGATTTGATATGTTAGATGCATCAAATGGACACATTTTAGATTATTGGATGATTTTTTTTTTTAAAAAGTATATTTTTTTTAATTCAACTACTTATATTTGCTTAATTATATTCAATGAATACTGAATTAGCTTATATATAATCGACTATTATTGCACTTTTTTAGTGAATTAGAACTAATTTATATGGACTAATTAATATATAATGGATATTAGGGGTATGCAATGGGGAATCCAGGCACAGATTTAACCATTGATTTCAATTCAAGAGTTCCTTTCGTTCATCGCTTGGCACTCATATCAGATGAGCTTTTTGAGGTGAATTTATTAACGAATTTCCATTTAATTTCTGGTTTCCATGTATTTATTATTTAACTTAATTGGTAATTTTTTCTTATTTCACAAAAAAAAGGCCAAAAAATTGTAATATTTTCCTATTTTAATGCTTTTAAAGGAGGCAAATACAGCTTGCAATGGCACATTTTTTCCTGAACCAGATGATGGCAGCAAATGTCATGTAGCCCTCAAGGCCATTGACAAGGTTAGTTATTTCAAGAACTTTTATTCATGAATATAGAAAATAACTATTTTATCATTTCATGTTTTTCTCTCTAACTCTATTTTGTATTTTATATTATGTTTGGAATAAAAATGCCCCTTTAATTATTGAAATCGGTGCCAAAATATTTTTATAATTAGAGATTATTCAAAATAAGGCAATTTTGCCTTTGAACTTTTTTTTTTTCAATTGTTATCCTATTTATATAGTTTAGAAATAAAAAATATCCGGAAAAAATTAGTCAATTTCAATAAGTTTAGATTTTTTTATATAATTATTAAAAGGAAAAATAGCTTTATGATGGTTGAAAATGGTACTAAATCCTTCTATTTTATCACTAGTTTACCACCTACAGCAGGGGCATTTTTAACCTCAAAAACAATTTGAAAGACAAAATAAAATATTGAGATAAATAATTAATGAGGACAAAATAGTATTTTAACAAACAATCTTATTTTCTTATATTGCATTTTATAATTGACTCGTTGGGTTCAAAAATAAAAATTATTGACGTAGTCTAAATATTTACTAATGTTCTATATCGTTTACATGGCAGCTACTTTGTGCTATTGATCCAAACCAAATTTTAGACCCCTCCTGCAGCAATTGTACAGACAGCATTCAGACTCATTCTGCATTCGATTGCAGCCACTCTATTATATCACTACCTCGTTCTACTCGCAAACAATGTTCGGTAAGTTTTATGGGGGAATACAGAGGCCACTGACTCATTAAAAATATATATATTTTATCTATATATAAAGAACATTTTAGTTATATATTTTTTCAATTAGACATATTACCAATCTGTAACTGAAGCTTGGGTAAGGGATGCGGATGTCCAAGAAGCCCTTCATATTCGACAGGTACGTGCATAATATATACACACACAAACATATATATATATATATTCTCTAATCCACATTTTTTTTAATGTAAAAATTAAAATTAACATCATTCGAAGCTTTTTTTTTCAATTACAAAACAGGGGACAATAACAGAATGGGAATACTGTAATAACACACTAAATGATGATACGATCTACGACAAGAATGTTTCAAGTGTTGTTGATTTGCATCAAAAGTTCACCAAGACAAATATTCAAGGTTTAATATATAGGTAATGGACTAACTTTTGACCAATAACTAACCTAATTGTAGAATTATTATATAAATTTGACGAGAATTACGTATGCTTATATTAATTCTCTTGCAATTTTATATAAAGTAAGAATTTAGGAGGAATTATTATGTTAATTAGTAATTATATTTAACTTGTGTTTTTTTAATTTATAACAGTGGTGACCATGATTGGTCTATTCCTTATATCGGAACACAAAAATGGATAAAATCTCTTAACCTGCCTTTGGTTGATGACTGGAGAGCATGGTTTGTTGACAATGAAGTTGCAGGGTAAGTTTCAATTTCAAGTTGTTATTATTATTATTGTTATTAACTCAATAGAAAAATAGGGATTTAATAGAATAAACTCGACTTACATTATGCAGATACACAAGGAAATATGAACAAGACAATTTCAGCTTGACATTTGCAACTGTAAAGGCAAGAAAATAAGTGGGATTTCAAATTTTAACTTATTTAGTTTGATCATGTACTATGTTTCACAATTCTTTTTCTTAAATTTGTTTTGCAGGGAGCTGGTCATTTTGCTGCTGAATTTAGACCTCAGTGTTCTACTATGATTAATAGATGGATGGCTTCTAAACCAATTTAATGCAAATCCAATCTGCCAATTCTCAATTACGTACCAAATTAATAATAAACTGATCTTCTGTGAGGATAATGCCGCTGTCGCTGTCGATTGGCTTGCTAATTATGGCACAAGGTTCTCGCCTGGTTTTCTATAGTTTTGATTCTGCTTTTTCCAGTCTCTATCAGTTCTTAGTTGCTGATTGCATGGATATTAGCTTTTCTTAAAATTGTTACGACTAGTGTTTAGGCATGTTGACTCTTCTCTCTCAATAATAATAATAATAATAATAATAAACTAAGCTGATCTATATGTATCACATTAATAATAAACCGATCTGGAATAAAAATAATTATTACATTATAAAAGATGTGGCTCGTTATTAGAATTGTGTGAATTGATAATTTGTTATGCAAAACGACAATTTTTTTGGTTAATTTTTAATATGGATATTTAGCATGCCACTTATTCTAAAAAATTTTCTAATTGTGTGTAATGTATCTATTTTTTTTTTCTGTGGAACTATAGCATCTATCTATTATTAGAAAAAGAAAAATATTATTATTATTATTAATGCACTTCAGTTTAAAGATAATAGTTTAGAAATGAGATTTCGCATTCAAATTTTTTGTATTAAGAAAAAACATAAATTTAGTGCTGATTATGAGAGTTACGCTAACTTCGAGACTCCACCTGAGCTCATCTTTGATTGTATCCATCTTATAATATAAATTAAATTCTCATTGTGAATTGTGTATTGAGATTTGGTAAAAAAAAAATGTATAGTAGTATAAAGTGCAAAAGAAGCATAGGCCCATTGATAAAAGCCCAAATCCAATATTTTTCTTTTCATGTTTCATTGCTTAAAAAGCCCAAGTCCATGTAAGTTGCTAGTTATGACATATAAATGAGACAATGGTATTAGTCACGAGTAAATCTGATCATAGATTGAGTTTGGATATAAAAATAAATAAAAAGGCATATAAGTTGGGCTCAAAATCCAAATTTTGAATAAGTATATCTACTGGAAATGATTAATTAATTGTAACGTTATAATCATTATATTACGATTTGTAACGAAAAAATAATTCAACTTTTATTTTGTAACAAAAAAAGTTATAAAAGTCGAAAATTGAATATTTCGACATACGATGTATTTCACGTTCACACACTTTGCCATATCATTAAATTTGCCACGTCAGCTTTTGACTAGATCCAACATGGCATAAAGTAAAAAAAAAAAAAAAATCAAAATCAGATTTTAAATTTTTACAGTTTATCTCTCTCATCTCTCGCTCGTTATTCTTGATTTGTCTTTTCTCTTGCTGTGCTTTTTCCCCTTCCGCACCCCCACCTTCACTTTCTTCGTCAATCTCCATTTTTCCCGGTCAATATTTTATATATATATAGTCACATCTTTATTCTCCTTCACACACACTCTCTCTTAGTTACACAAAATCTTTAGATCTGAGCTGTTGATTACTGTGCTTGGTTAACAATGGACGATGATGAGGCGATACAGCCACATGCATCGGCAGCTACCGGATCTCCATCACTGTCTCCATCGAATGGGAGAATTACAGTGATTGTGGCGGCTACACCTTCATCTACTTAGCAGACACAGCCATAAGACTTCATCTACTTAGCAGACACAGCCGCAAGAACAACAACAAACTAACAATACTTTAGCCCTAATTCTTTTGACCCAGCAGCCCAAGACCAACAACGGCGGACAAGAGGATTGTTGGAGTGAGGGAGCTATGACGGTACTAATAGACGCATAAGGAGAGAGATATTTAGAGCTAGGCATGTTCACGGGACGGGGATTTCCCGTCCCCGTCGGGGACCCGACCCGAACGGGGCAGAGAATCCCTGATTTTCCCACCTGTGGGGGTGGGGATGGGGAAAAAAAATTATCCGGGGCAAATTCGGGGACGGGGACAGGGAGCGGAGTATTCGCCCCGCGGGGATCCCCGACCCCAACATATATTATTATTATTATTATTATTAATTTTTGATTTTCTTACCTTTCCCTAACCCTAACCCTAACCCTTAGACACCTCTCACTATCGATCTCCCTCCCTCTCCCTCACTCTCTCTATCTCTCGCTAACCCTGTCTTAGTCCGACTCCCTCTCTGTTTCACTCTCTCTTTCTGCCGATCTCCCTGTCTCTCACTCTCTCCGTCTCACAGTCTCTGTCTTTCGCATTTTGCTCCCTCTGATTCTCTGTCTCTCGCTCTCTACCACTTAGGCAATCTCCCTCGCGAATCGCGATCTTTTTTGAAATGGAATCGCAGAAGAAGAAATACGGAAGTGGGGTTTTTGGAGATGTTTACTGTGTTACCATGGTGCTACCCAAAGAGCTCGACCTTGATAAGATGGATCCTCCTCTTCCGTCTTCTCCCCCTCTTCAACTCCAATTTCAAGCCCCTGATCTCAAACTTTATATCAGAGTAATTCCTTCTCATGCTTTTTGCGAAATTGAATGTGGATATTTAGTTTCATTTTTTTTTAAAATGTTTTGGTTACTGAACCGGACTAAAATATTTTCAATCGATGGCTTTTGTATCCAATTATTAAGAAAACTGTGGTTCTTCTCAAGAGGATATGTGAAAGCAGTAGTTCCACTCATTGCCATCTTTATTCTTTTTGGGTTGTTGTTTTAATCATCCTTTACTTCGTTGGTAATTGAATTTTTAAGTGCTAATTTTTCAGTTACCTATGAATATTGTTTGGGTTAGTTGTAGGTTTGTCGGAATTTTACAAGGTCTCATCTTCATCCTAGTTATTTTTTCAGTTGATTTATGTATCATATGCTTATGTTACTATTCATCAATATTTTATAGGCAAGCTTCCATCATTTTCTTGATCATATCGGTGCCTAAAAGATATTGCCCTCTGTTGATTTTTATTGTATGTGTTCATTTAGCATTTTTATTGTTAAAATTTATTCTCAAACTGATTGCTTTTAGCCCGGGGACGGGGATCCCCGACGGGGGGGGGGGATTTTCCCCCCGCGTTCCCAGTGGGGTCGGGGAATCCCCGCCTAGGGGCGGGGGAGTGGGTGGGGAGTCATTCCCCGCCCCCGCGCTGCCTCGTGATCACCCCTATTTAGAGCTGAGCGGAGAAAATTTAAAACAAAAACACTAGAAAGAAGTTGTCGATATTGTGAGTAGCATAGAAGATTATACGAAATTGGTGAAAGCTGATATTCAGTACAAGAATCGGATTGATACATTGAAGAAGAAGTATAAATTGAAGAAATCAAAGATGGCTGCCGGAGGGGCTCGAGTAAGTGGCCACTTTTTTAATGGTTGGACCGGTTGATTGGCCAAAATCAAATTTTTTATTTTTTCATTTTTTTATCCATGCACTCTTATTATACAATATCTTCATCAATTTGGGCAGCAAGAGAGGAGGGAGAGAGAGAAAAACTGTAAAAATTAAAATTTGATTTTGAATTTTCTTTTTACTCCATGCTACGTCGGATATAGTAAGAGACAAAGGTGGCAAATTTGATGATGTGGCAAGGAGTGTGAACGTGAAATACATGCACTGTTTGCCGAAATATCAAATTTCTGACATTTATGACTTTTTTTTGTTATAAAATAATAATTGAATTATTTTTTCGTATCAAATCGTAATATATTTATCATAGCGTTACAATTGCCAAAGTTGAATGATCATGGATGTAATTAATCCCATAAAAAAAAGGTAGTAGCCTTTCATATTTAACAATAGGTTTGGGGTCCAAGTCTTAAGTATTTGAATGACAATATTTTGCCCCTCTTTGTTAATTTATTCGTGCAAATTTGGATAAATTGAGACTTAATCAATAAATTTTAGATATTAAATGATTATATTAGAAAAAAGAAAAAGAAAAAATGGAGAGTGGAACATCTTGCTACTCTACATATATATTAAATTGGAGAATTCTTGAATAAATTCAATCACAAATTTTTTATTAGTCAAGCTAATATTGTATGTAGACACAAGATTAATAACTACACTCTCACAACTTTTTCAACTTCTTTGATTTCTTTTATGACAAGTTGTATTCATCTATTAATTTAGTTTATAGATTTATTTATAAATTCTAGGTCTTTTCCTATGAAATTTTAAGTACTCATCCGTACAGACGGACAAGTTGCTAATTTCAAAATCAGTACTAAAATGATAATAAATATTATAATAATGTAAATAATAATTATACTAGCTTCGAATTTCATTCTTAATATGAATTAAAAATATGTATACACGTAGAAATAATTATAGTTTGTTAAAAAAATTTACAAAACCTGAAAATTGAATAATAGTTACCTTGTATTTTTTCGCAAATCATAAATAATAGACAATATATGCATTTTCATGTATTTAAATTGGCAAGAACATTTGAGTTAATGAAATTAAAACCAGCATTTTTTTCTAAAAAAGAAAATTTAAAATGAACTGAAAAATTATGACTACCTATTAAAAATTTATTTGCATGAATAAAAAAAAGTTCGGATTTTTTAAATAAAATCTCATATTTAATTTTTATTTTGTATATTTATTGAAATAGTAGTCCATAATTATGGATTGAATAATTTTAAATTAATCGATTTTGTATATTTAAAAAAGCCGAACATAAAATTTAAAATTGTGGAAAATTATATATATATATATATTTTTAATGAAATAAATCAAGGCTAGAGAATTGCTATCGTGCATCGTATAAAAAACCTGAGCCGAAGGCCCCGGCTTTCTTCTTCCTCAGCTGTTAAGTGAAGAACGGGCGGAGCCAAAATTCATGCGTTTTCCTGACAAAGACCTTAACTTGTGAGCACTTGTCCTCTCTCTCTGCCCAGGCTGGTCTTTTTTATTTTTTTGATTTTGAACTGTCTATAAAGCCTTCATTTTTGCAGTTACAAAATCCCCATTTTCTGATTTTAACGGAAGAAAAATTTACTCTCTTTTGTGTGGTACGGCTTTACTTTCAAGCTAATTTGCTTGCTTTCGTTTCTTAGGTGAATGATACAATTAGGGCTATGTGTATGAATGGTATTATTCTGTAGGTTGTTGACTTATGAATTTATGTGGGGTTGTTAGGTAAGGTTTGTTGATGATTTTATAGATTAGAGTTTATTCCTTTTTCTGTTTCTGGAGCTTAAAGAGTTGCTCTTTTAGGATTTTAACACGTACCCACTTCGTATAACCTTGATTTTTTTTAATACAGGGGCTTTCGTATGTTGTCTGATTTCTGTTTGATTGAGACTTTGATTCAAATTGTTGATGTAGGAAAGTGACAGGAATGGAGAGTTTGTGGTCTGTTAATTTTTGAGTATCAGTTGAGACTGGAGTTAATGGTAAGAAATGGGAGGATTTTGTTTGTGGTTTTTTAGGGTGTAGCTTTTGACAGAATTTTGAAAAGAATGTGGTGAAGCATTGCCATTTTAAAGCACAGCGAATTGAAATTTCCATCTATAGCTGGATCGTCTGTGAGTTGTATACTTATATTGAAACTTACTTTCTGTTTTTTTGCCTGTGTAATTTGTGGGAACCTTTGGAAGATGAAAGGAGAACTTGTTGATTTTATGGTAATTTTGGTGGGTGCTTAGCTTCAATTACACGTGTTGATTTTCTCATTCTTTGAACTGGTTATTTTTTTTTTTAGTTGTTGTTGAAGCATTTAAATGGTTGCTTCTTTGCTGACGGTTTACACGTGCATGCGTTTGTATGCATCCTTGTTTCTTTGTTGTTTTTGCTCTGGGAACTTTGTATGCACTAGGCGTTTGGAACATATCGGGATCTATTTGTAACTTAGATGGGTTTTCATGCTTCTAGTATAGTCAGGATGATATGAGCTAGATGCGGTGTCCTTTATCATAATACGAGTTAATTACAAGTGCATTCTTTGATTTCTAGGAAAAGTGAATACTGTTTCTGATGCTTGCATTTAATATTCTAAAATATTTTTCCGAGAATTTTCACTTTATTCAGTTATTCTTGTTTCTTTGATCATATAGCCTTTTTTATTTTTTATTAGTGTAGTGCGACACTCTACTTACAGGAGGCATCCTTCTCTCTTCCCCCTCCCTTGTGATATTAAGCAGAAGTATCACTCGTGTGTAATGCGCCATAATATCTGCATCTTTCCAAAGAATGTTGGAGATTGAAAATGCTTTCTAGAGGGTGTAAAGAGTGCTGATGCATTCAAAGGATTTTCTTTAAAAACAATTGGGAATCTTTAACCATCTTACTGAAGTCAAGCTAATAGTGCAGAGGCATTTGGCAACTCCACGCGCATTTTAGACACTCCCCCACCTTTATGCCACTGTAGGTTGACAGTGCTCTATGCGTACCCTTCTGGGTTGAAATGTCTCATATGTAGCTCCTGCAAGTTCATGCCTCAAGAAAGAGCCAATAAAAAGAACAAAAATGTAAAACTATTTAAATTTTATATTTGTTCCTTCTTCACTGTCTTTCCAATTTTCACAAGATATGGTCTCAAAAGCTAAAATTTTAGCCCCACAAGAATGTATTTTGGAATTATATGCTCAGCATAGATGGAAGCTCAAAATGCATAACTACTTGTATCTATATTATGATACAGGTTTTGCAGTTTCATCTTTCACTTCAACTGCTAAGTGTAATTGAATTTAATTGAGTTCAATTCTATATTGTTAGAATTATTGCATTTCTATTCTGTACTCTTCGAGCCATGTTTATCTTTTAATGTGTGCTTTTTTCCAATGTTGTACCTTCTAATATGATTGTGAATTTTGGTTTTTAGGTGAAATTCAATATCATGCTATATTGCTGAATGGCCAACAACCCTCCATATTCTAGTATGCAGGTAACATTCCATTGAAAAAGAAAATATTTATTGCTTTACTTCAAAGGCCTGCTAGATTTTCATTACTATCAGCTACTCAGCTAGTTGTGCTACTCCTGACTTTTTAATTATCAATGCAGCAATTGGTCCTTTTTTTTTGGCATTATACTCCAAACTTCGTTTATGCACCAGTATTGTGCATCCCAATACGATGTTGCCATGGCAGCTATCATTTTACTTGACATTCTTGCTTCAACTTTTCTTTTTATTTATTAATCAAACTCTCTGTCTAAGGAAAAGTAATTGTTGGTAAATTTTATTTCTATTTATATGACAGCCGGAGTTACAAATTTAAGGCTGACTTTTGCGAGATTAATGACGATTAGGTTGTGTATCTTGAAGCACACTCAGGCACAAGTGCTGTATATTAAAAAAAAATATATTTATATAAAAATAGTTTTAACTGAACTCAGCTATAACTTAAGCTAGTTAGGATCATCTTGTGCTTAGATTTCCTCCGATTCAGTTTGACGGTTACATATGTGGAGGGTCTTGTGCTGTTAAATCTTTTTGCATTGCTTCCCTTAGTCATCTGTTTGCTGCAGATAGATACTTATTAATCTTTTTCATTTTAAGGAATTTTTCCCCAACTGTGAGAGAAATTGTTTTTCATAATATTCTGTGGGTTACGCAATTGCTAACAATTATCTGGTTACTTTGGGAATATTTGACTAATGGTGCCATCATGCAAGTTTGTCTTGATGGGACACATTCATTTCTCCTTTCACAGAATCTGGATATTGATGAATTGTATGTAAACAAATAGTAAAAGTTCTCCACATTCCCTTTTTCACGTTTGCAGCAAAATTATTTAGTTTTTGTCAAGACATGTGGAGTCTTTGCACTTTTTTGGTTGCTGCATTTGTGTCTTTTTGCCCCCCCTCCATACACACACACACGCACACACACATGAAAAGGAAAAGAGAAGAAGAAGTAATTATGTGTTTCCATGGATAATATCTTTCAACTTATTAATAATTGTCTAATATTAATGAATGGTAAATAGGCACAATATTCTTTGTTAGGTAACCTCAGTCATTTTTTCTATATTCATAAAGCTGCTGGTCAAGATTTTGTAGTAACCGCAATTTGCCTTGTGTGCATTAGACTACAAAAAACTCTGCATCAGCTATCTTTTTATAAGCTGTTCATGCCAGTAGCACTTTTATCTCTTGCTAATTTTTTTTCTTTTTTCCTGAAAAGCCTCTTCAGCCTCCTATGGTTAGCTCCACAGATCCTCCTCGAAATTTTATCCCGCCAGTGCCTTTGCAAGTAATATTTCTCATTGATGAACAATTTTTGTAACATCTACTCACTTCAATTGGATCTAGAGAAACTCATTTCAATCAATTATTACTGCAGTTCCGACCAGTTGTTCCCACGCAGCAGTCACAGCAGTTCATTCCTGTGGCTTCTCCACATTTTCAGCCAGTTGGCCGAGGTGTCCCTATGTTGAATACTGGATTGCCTTCTCATGGTTTGCAGCCCCAATTTCCTTCGCCGGTACAGCAGCTACCAGGAAGACCTGGACAACCAGGCCCAGGTCCACCACAATCACAGGTCATTTCATTTCCAAATGCCCAGCCAAATAGGCATGTCACACCTGGATCATCACTGCCTCCACCTAGTGTTCCAACTCCTATAAATTATGCACCTGGTTTAGGTGGTCCAGGGGCTCCTCTCTCTTCGTCATACACTGTAAGAGGCATCATTTCATTGTTAATTTCAATAATTTATATAATTTCTCTGGTAGTTGCTCCTTATATCTTTTTCCATTTTCTTTTAGTTTGCACCAACATCTTACGGGCAACCACCACTGGCTTTTAATCCTGCAACTCAATATCCACCCATGTCCCATTTGCCAGTACCAAGTAATCCTGCTGGAGGACAGGCTGGGTTATCATTGCTAAATCAGAGCACTGCTCCTATTACACCTACACAGTCCAAGAGTGAACTATCTTCAAATACTGCTGCCAATGCTCCGGTTGGAAAATCTCTCACTTGTCCTATCTCTTCTATGTTATTGTTCTGCCTTACATTTGCTCCTTTGCCATGTTACTTACTATTTTTTTTTTCATGCTGGCAATATAAAAATTCTTAGGCAATGGATGTCCAGTCGACTAAACCAACTGAAGTGCCTGCAACAGATTGGATAGAGCATGTATCTGCTAATGGAAGGAGGTAAGTGAATGCAATAGTTGCTGGTGATCAAAGATGTTTATTACTCAGTTTGGCTTTGGCAGTGTGTGCCAATTTTACATTGAAAAAGTTGTTGATGGATAAACTGCAAAATATCGTATGAGTATCCAAAATTTCACTGTGCCAGAGCAGAAACACCTTTCTGGCTTATGCTTATCTCTGTCTGCTTGTATTAATGTGGCATTTTCCTTTGAGCTGGGAGTGGCTTTGCTTTCTGCCATGCTTTCTTTTGTATTTAAACTTTTCTGATCTCCAGTTTGGTTTACAAGCTGAGCTAGAAATCTTGGAGTTTACATGACTAGTTGGATGAATTTGTATATTGGACTAGGAATTGATTATCATCTTGGTTTTTTTCCCCCTATTTCATATTCATCTTTAATGAACCTTATTTTGATGTTATGTTTCCTCAACTTGAAGCACCTAGACCATATATTAAAGGAATAATGGTACACAAGGCATTTTGTGAGGACCTGGATGCGGGAAAAATTAATTGATTTGATGTCTCATTGATTTCTTATTTGATATAGTGAACCTTATCCTAGGAGAAAATTGAACTTGTCATTGGACTGTTAATGGACTGAAACCAAAAATGTGTTATGCTAACTGTTTCCTTAAATTTCATCCAAAGGCACCATGAGATGTGTAGGCATTTTCTTCAGTTCCTTTTTGATTTTCTGCTTATTCGTCTTAATGAAAAAGTTTCCCATGTGAACAGTCTTCTTTCTTGAACCAATTGGTATTTTATGTTAGTTCATTCTGCACTTCCTGCAACTCTTGGTCAATATTAGTTCATTCAGTAATGTTTGGTGCTGATCAATATTTGTTCACTAAGCAACATCTACTCTTGATCAAGAGGAAAATGTATATGCCATTTTATCAGTTCTTGTTTCTCTTATTTTTTTTTCACTATCAATGCATGTCTAATAGTGGATTGATGATTACACTCTTTTGATGTAATGTACTGTTCTTTTGTATGATACACAGATATTATTATAACAAAACGACAAGACAATCTAGTTGGGAAAAGCCTTTTGAGTTGATGACATCAATTGAGGTGAGGTCATGTTAATTATAATTTATAGCTTCTTAATTTTTCCTAGTTTGCAACTAATGACTAAATGTTGTGAAATTGTATGATTATTTATGTTTCGCTTTATTTTCTGTGCCAAAGCATTAGGCTTTACTGCATTCAAATTTCTTGTTATTTGGATTTCTTCCACCCTGTCTGTTGATCCACGGGCAGATTTGTACAACTCTATTGAATGAAACTTGCGAATAGTGTGAAGGTTCAGATTTCCTCTCCAGCAAGTAACCTTCTCTTTTTGATATTAATGTTTTGTAGAGTTTATTGCATAAGATTGGCTGATTAGATTGTTAGTATTTTTCTTTCAATGTATGTTGAACAGCTCTGTTGCCATTATCAGACAAGTCTTTATGGAGAGTTCTCATTGTTTTACTGCTACAATTGTCTACTTTAGAAACTTGAACAACCATAAGCAATTTTTTCTTCTACTTTTTTTACTCCTTTCTACATTCTCTATTCAAATCCTTTGCTGAATGTAATTATGGTTATTTAAAAGAAAAAAAAGCTACATGTCTTTTTGGTCACTTGATCCTAACTTACTATAGCAACGATTATCTTCCTCTCTATCCTTGTAGCTCCCTTATTTCTTCCTTGCTAATTGGTTCACTTATTCGCACTATAGTCGATTTATCTTAATGTTTGTGTTACGTTTTGTGGGCATTGTGTTGATGATCAGTCCATCACAATATTGTATTGTCAAGTGGGACTTCAGAATAAATGTGTTTGCTGATTTATAGTTTGGTAAAAATACCGTCAAAATATTTTAAGGTTGACATATGCTTCTGATTCTTTTAGATGCTTTTATACTTTTACATATTTCCCTCCATTATTCTTCTTCAATTACTGTTATGTGCAATTGAAGGACCCTCTTTGGTAAGTATTTCCTTTGTCTCTGCTAATATCTGTTAAGTTTAGTATACTTGGAGTCATGGGCTCCTGAAGTTCATTTATTGAATTCTTGTTATATCCAACTATACCTTGTGTGACTTCCCTAGCTTAAAGGTGCTTACAGGTACTTGCTCTGCTTCACTATTGAGAGGTAGGATATGCTATGGGTCTTTGCTGCTTGCACTACCTACATTTTAGCTTGAATGTTAGTAATTTTTTAATCATTTGTGTAATTAATAATTGATTGTTTTCTATTCTTTACGCATAATATTTTTTGCCATTCATATTTTATATTAAGCACCAAACAGGTTATTTCTTTTCAAGTTTAGCCATAAGAGTATCCTTTCCAGGTTTTGGATTTGTAATACATCCTTGTATTCTTTTTATCAGCTATAAATCTATGATTTCGACCTCCGTTTAAATTCCATTATTATTATTGTTATTATTTTTTTGGATGGTGCTTCTACAGTTGGTGGCAAACTTGAATAGCTTCTTGAGCTCCTAGAATAAATCTATTGCTTTTGTCCCTATTTTTAATGCAAAATTATAGATTCACAGTTACCTTTTTTGTTCCTTTAATTATTTTATGGATTCTGGAGCATAACTAACTTTTGTATTTGAGTGCTATGTTTCTTTTGTTCATTTCATTTTCCTGAAATACCATGAAAGTAAGTACATTGGTAATTGTAAAATGCTGCCTTTTGACTTTCTGACATCTACAAATGATTGATTACAACGTTTTCATATAATCTTGTATTATGGTTGAAATGATTTTAAGGCTGATCATTTCAACACTGATCTTTGTGGTTATTTGTTCACTCTGGATATGGCAGTTTGTTCATATTATAATTTGGCATGCCCAGTTACATGATTTAGTTGATTAGAAATTCTAAAGCAGAATATTTTCAAAGGAAAAAATTTTGCTGTTGCGAAAATTATGATTTTTTTTGCTCTTATTTATACTCTACATTTTTTTTTGTTTTTTGTTTTTTTTTTCCCTGCATTCTGACTAAATTCTTACACTTCTATCCTGAAATAAGCTCTTTCATCCTATATCAGTAAAGAGTTTCTTTATTCATTAATTTCTTTTATGATGTCAGAGAGCCGATGCATCGACTGACTGGAAGGAATTTACTAGTAGTGATGGAAGAAAGTGCGTAATTCAGGACAGTTTGCTTAAAGCAATTTATTCAGGATTTCGTAGTTGTCTTAAGGCCATTTTTCTCCTCCGACATTCTAATTTCTGTTTATGAACTTCCTGTAGGTATTACTATAACAAGGTGACCAAGCAGTCAAAGTGGGAAATTCCTGAAGAACTGAAGGTTTTCACCTAGATAGCTGTTCTAAAGTTTTGCTGCTCTGTTTTATTGTTGCATTGTGGATTTTTTTATACTTTTATTTAACTATTGCTTTCCAACAACTGCTTCAAGTTGGCCCGAGAGCGATTTGAGAAGGCATCTACTGGGGAGGCGCAAGCTGAAATTTCAGCAAATTCTGATGTCGGAGCTTCTGTTCTTCCATCAATGGATAAAACACCATCTCATGTGGATGCTTCATCTTTCACAGCTCAAGGGGCACCATCAAGCCCCATTCCTGTTGTCCCTGTTGCTGCGGCTGGTAATTTGCTATCTCAGTCTGCTTTTGAATCACTGGCCTCACCTGTTCAAGCTTCTTGTGCTACTAGCAACACTCACGAAGTTCAAGAAACTGAGAATCCAGTTTCTGCTGTTTCTGGAAGTTATGGAGTACCTGCCAAAGGGGTTGATACTGCAGCACCAACAATGTACCACGTTCATATATTTTGCTTTTCTAATAATTTATAATGATTATTTTATACTGTAACTATCATATAGCTTAAATTGCTTATCCTTATTTGTAGGGACAAATCCAGCAACTTTTCGGGTGTAAATGATCCTGGATCTGCTGAGAGTGCTCCTGCACAAGCTAAAGAGGTAGTTATTATGCCTAATCATTTGGTAAAATGCTAAAAGATTTTTTATTTTTTTAATCAGCAAATTCCTTCCTTTCATGCTTCACAGGAAGCTCCAAAAGAAGTGCCAATAACTGAAAAGTTCACTAAGATTCCATCGGAAGAAAAAGCAGTTAGTCAGGAGCCCTTAACTTATGCTGACAAGCTGGTAATTCATTGAACTTCTCTTGTACCAATATCTCTTATTTGGCTTTTTGGGGTATTGGCAGTTTGATCTTACTCATTCTTTCCCTGCTCTAGGAGGCGAAAAATGCATTTAAAGCCCTTTTAGACTCCGTAAATGTTGGACCCGACTGGACCTGGGACCAGGTACTGCAGCACATGTAAATTTTTGTATTTCCACTTTTAGGATTACCTAACTTTTCAACTCTCTCTGTTAGGCCATGAGATTGATAATTAATGACAAAAGATATGGTGCACTGAAAACACTTGGGGAGCGGAAGCAAGCTTTTAATGAGGTAAGTTTTGCATCTAGTGTTATTTTAACTAGACCATGTTTCAACATGTTGTTCATTTTAAATTCAAATTTAATTTGCAGTTTTTTACTTAATTCTTCTTGGAACTAGTGTCCAACTGTTATATCATGATTGCATCCAACATATCATTTGACTGGATGTTAATTAATGTTTCAGTACTTGGGTCAAAAGAAAAAACAGGAAGCTGAGGAAAGGCGAATTAAACAGAAAAGAGCTAAGGAAGAGTTTAGGAAGATGCTAGAAGTGAGTTGTTGGGTTGCCTCTATGTGGTAGATACAGTTCATTCAGACATATTCTTGAGAGAACCTATTATTGACTTTAATCCCTTGCAGGAATCCAGAGAGCTGACAACAAGCACAAGATGGAGGTTTATATTTCCAGATTTTATGAATTAGTTTATTTTATATTTGGTTATTAGCTGTTCATAATCTTAATAAGCCCTATCTGCTACATGAATGCCTGAATTACCTTTCAGCAAAGTGGTAGTAATATTTGAAAATGATGACCGTTTTAAAGCTGTTGAACGAGAAAGAGATCGCAGAGATCTGTTTGATGCCTTCATGCAGGAACTTGAAGAAAAGGTGGAGTTTACTAGCTTAACTGCTCTGTTATATTTGTAGCCTTTTCTGTGCATGCAATATATTACTATTTATTTTGTCATTAATATTTTGGAAAACTTGATGGTCATGGATATTGCATTCTGCATTCTCAGCATCCTGGAATTTAAGACACCGGTTTATCTCTGGTTGAGGCAGTATTGAATTATCTACCTTGATGTACTATCAAAACTCTAGACAGCGTTCTTGCATCTTGTCATGAAAAGAATACATGAAGTTGGAGCAATAGATCTGTTAGGTCATTTGTGCATATTAAAGATTTGAAGCATATGCTGACAGTTCTTTAATTGGTAAATGCTAGGAACGAGCAAAGTCACAAGAGGAGCGTAAGCGGAATATTATGGAGTATAGGCAATTTTTGGAATCTTGTGACTTTATTAAGGTATCTTCTTGTGGGGTTCTGATTTGCTTTTATGTCTTTTTTTTTTTTTTGGTCCTGTCTAATTTTTGGTTGTCAATCATTCCCTCCAGGCAAGCACCCAATGGAGGAAAGTACAGGAGCGATTAGAGGCGGATGAGAGATGTTATCGTCTTGAAAGGATTGATCGTTTGGAAATTTTCCAGGTATTCTTTGTTTAGTTAGAAATCTGCTAGATGTATTTTGAGCTAATTTCACTGTAATGTTTCAGGATTATTTACATGATTTGGAGAAGGAAGAGGAGGAACAAAGAAAGATTCAGAAGGTGCTTTAGCTAGAATCTAAAGTCCTCCCTCATTTGCATGGTATTGTGACCTCAATATTTTATTTTATTTTATTTTATTACATATCAATATAGGAGGAGTTGAGAAAGTCAGAGCGTAAAAATCGTGATGAATTCCGCAAGCTATTAGAAGAACATGTAGCTGCAGGTACTTTAACAGCCAAAACTCAGTGGCGCGATTACTACTTAAAGGTTAGATGTCCACTTTGCTTAGTTGTTATTTCAGTTGTTCTTCAGTGTCTTATTTTTCTTGTTCTTATGTTGAATTTCATTCATTATTCAGGTTAAAGAATTACCTGCATATTCAGCCGTTGCATCAAACAGCTCAGGTGCAACTCCAAAAGATTTGTTTGAAGATGTTGCAGAGGAGCTACAGAAACAGGTGATTACATTTTCTAGTTGGTTTGGAATTTGAAGGTGTTCCCTAAAATTTCTATAGGCTTCAAAAAGTAGCAAAATAGGAAAATATATTACCATGACGTCAGTGTTAATAAATGTTGACTTTAATGCTTGAGCTTTATTTCTTGTACTGTTTGCTCAATGTTCATTATTAGTTTCTGATATTTGTATAACTTTATTGTATGGTGTATGCTAACCTTTGATAACAATTCAAAGCTTTTGGTGTTTTTTGTTTGGTATGGGGTTTCTTTGAGTTCATAGTGGTTTTGGTGCTAATTACAATTGTGTCTTGTGTGTACTTATATTTACAGTATCATGAGGACAAGAGTTGGATAAAGGATACTGTGAAGTTGAAGAAGGTATCATATGTATAGTTACATGTATATCTTTTACAGATTCCATTCTCTCAGTTGTTTAATGTGCTAGCCTGTTTTAGATTGCTCTCTCATCAACCTGGACGCTCGAAGATTTCAAGGCGGCTGTTATTGAGGATGGAGGCTCTCAAACTATTTCAGATGTAAACATGAAGGTAATCTACTTAATACAATTGATTTTTTCTTGCCTTATGTAGATCCCTTTTCTGCCTTGTAAAGTGAACCAACAAACTCGTTTTATATTATTAGGAGTTTGTTCCTCCAAAAGCACGTAGCCTTTATATTACATTACTAATGTATTGTAGGAATTATTTGCTAGTGAAAGGGAAAGAGAAAGAAAAAGAAACAAAGTAATATTTTCTTTTCTTTGGTTGTGATCATGTGACTATATTTTTTATTCTTCCATCTCATTACTTTTTTAATCCTATATTTTGTAATATTTGCTTGCTACTTTTGTCCGTCATTTTAGCATTTACCATAATGGTTTAATGTATGTGCTACTTTCTTGAAGATAATATTTGATGAACTGCTGGAAAGAGCAAAGGAAAAGGAGGAGAAAGAAGCAAAGAAGCGTAAACGTCTTGCAGAAGATTTTCTCAACCTGTTGCACTCTACCAAGGTATAGCTTTACTGTTTTGGTTTATAGTTTTTGTGGATTCACTAAACAGTTAAGAATATTCAAGGTTAAATTCTTGTTGTCATCCATATTATTGGCTTATTTGAAGGAAATAACTGCATCTTCAAAGTGGGAGAATTGTAAAGAACTGTTTGAAGGTAGCCGAGAGTTCAGGTATTGATGATTGTGCATCAGTAGCTGTGGTTAACTGCCAACCTTTCACCCGGTTATATAATCTTGCATTGATATTGGAATATTTTGTGCTTACGTAGTTCGATTGGTGATGAGAGCGTTTGCCAAGAAATATTTGAGGAATATATAACTCAACTGAAGGAAAGTGTCAAGGAGAATGAGAGAAAACGAAAGGAGGAAAAGGTATTTAATCTCTTTCACATGCTTCTATGTGATTGTTTTCGAACTCTCAAATTAAGGAGATTTACCTGCTCATATCCTATTATCACAATAATGGGAGAATGTGTTTTTATAATGTAGAAAAACTCTTATGATCTTAAGGTTTAACCTTTTGTTGGTGGGTATAAGTTATATTTGCACGCACACGAATCTTCACTCCGCTGTTGCCCTAAAGTCCTTTGCCCCAGTGTATCATTTTTAGCAACTTCTATCTTTTATTTGTGAATCTGTGGTTGAAACAATTAGCTTTAGTACTTGGAACTTTGTAGGGAGCATTGTTTAACTGACAAGCTTGCAATTTGAAGTTATGTACCTGGAGATGTAGTTCCATATAATATATGCATAAATGTTATATTCCCTCAATATCGTGAGGTAATTGGTGAGGGACCTTACAAGGCTTATTGGATGTGAGCTTCCTTTATAGTTGACAAAGATATACTCTCTATGCTGCAGTAAAACTTAGGTACAGGTGGATACTAAGAGTGCATGTAGCTTTTGTAATCAAACTGATGCAATTGTGATTAAGTTACAATTTGTATAAGCACTATGAGGTTAGGCTTTTTACCCTTTAACATAATGTAGGTTTTTTTTTTCCATCACAAATATAATGAAATAGTAAATTAGCGGTCATGATTGCGTTTACATAGGAAAAGAGACAAATGGCAGCCACATAGCAGATGCAAAAGGAGTAAGCTTAGGCTCTCTTATGGTTACAAATATGGGAAGAATTATAAAAATGACAATTGTGCTAAGGAATTTTCACTGCATAATTGAGACAATTTGAAGGTTTTCAACTACATTTTAATAATTGCTTAAGCTTTGTTAGCAGGAAATAAGTTGTGTGAAATAAACTTCGATAAAAATAAATTTTGAGGATCACTTATTTTCAGTTGCTTGGTGGCAATTATGAAAATCAGTTTAAGAACTTTTTGGCTGTTGGAGTACGTTGGAAAATATTAATTTTCTGTTAATAAATACATTAGTAAAATGTTTAGGGATGTAAGATTTTTTTTTTTTCTATTTATGGTTGAATACAAGAGAAAATCTTACAGAACTGGAGCATATTGTGGTTGTCGTTGATGATTGCATCGGGAATTTCTGGAAAATGTTTCATTTTTAATTGACCAAATTTCAAAGAGTACCCCAAACTTTGGATAAAGCAGAGATATTTTGTTAAACAATCAAACCTTTAGTCATTAGAACAATTCTTTAAAGTAAAAAGAAGGCGCAGGAAGTTGGGGGCTTTTTACTATTGTATCAAATGTATTATATATTGTTAATTTGTGTCAGAAATTTTGATATAATTGTCTTCTCTATTAATCTTCATCTGAATTTGTTGTTAGCTTGCTGAAGTAGATTTTATTTAAGAGCTGCAGGCTCCATAGTGCTCTTTGTCTTACTTTGTTGTCCAATAGACTCTTTCCTTGTTGTTTCCATTTGCAGTGCTGATCTGTTTTTAGTTATTGGCTCACATATGCAAAGAAAAATCAGCTTTTTTCAAGTGTTTTTTCTTATTTCTTGTTGCTCACCCTTGTTCCCTTTCGTTTTGGTTGATCATTCTCTTAAGGAATACAAGCAACCTGTTACGTTGCTTGTGAAGTTGTGCTTTGCACTATAAACAACCATCTGGATTTCGTTGAAATCAGTGTAATGTTGTTTATGCATAACTTTGTTGTGTATGCTTATAAACTTGGACAATGAAGCTATAATTTTCTGGCTTGTACAATTTGCAGGCAAAAAAGGAAAAAGAGAGGGAGGAAAGAGACAGAAAAAAGGCAAAGCATAGAAGGGATAAAGAGAGAGGGCATGATAAGGAAAAAGAACACACTAGGAAGGAAGATGCAGAGAGTGAGAATGCTGATATAGCTGAGGATTATTTTTGTAATGATAGCAAAAGATCAGGGAATGATGCTAATAAGAAACACAAAAAGAGGCATCATGATCCTGTGGAAGATCTGAATGAGAGTGAGAAAGATAGATCTAAGAGTTCCCACAGACATAGCAATGACCACAAAAAATCAAGACGGGTATACTGAGCTAATTTCTTTTTGTCCTAAAGTGTCAAAATGCCCACTTTGTCATGTTAAATTTTGAGCTTTTTATTTGCCTAAAGCACAAATTTGATAGTATTTTTTATAATTTGTGCAGCAAGCCTCTACTCCTGATTCAGATGGTGAAAGCAGACATAAAAGACATAGAAGAGATCATCGCAATGGGTCTCGTAGAAATGGTGCTCATGATGAGCTTGAAGATGGGGAATTTGGTGAGGATGGGGAAACTCGGTAGTTATCTCATCCTACAGGTTGCTCCTTTTCTCATTGCTTTTTTTTACTAGGAAATGTTTGATTTCTGTAGCATACCGCAATATATTTCAGCTTATTGACCTGCAATGCTTTTTGTCTTATATTCATGTAAAAGTCACAGGATTTTGGATAATTTTTCAAATAAGTCATGTCGCGGAAATTGTTTCTATTATGCAAAAAAAGATGAAATTGCCTTAGAAGAACTTTTTCTTTCTACCAACAGAGGTTTCTTGGTAATTGTTTGTTAAATTGAAATTGAGTTCACTGGGTGGAGAAAACTGGAAAATGAATAAATTTCAATCTTATATAATGGGATTTGGGTGCAATTTGAAGACTGAACTCCAGATCTTCTATCTTCTGCACTATATAAAGAAAAAATGGGGGAAAACATAATACAATATCCAGCCAAAATAGAGTCTGCTGTTGAATTGGCTGGAAGTTGTATAGAGAAATGAGGAATTGTGTCTAACAATTTGAATCTTACATAAAAATGGGAATTGATAGATGGCTTTATCATGAAGTATGACATTCTCTTTAGCATTTAACTCCACGAATACAGCTTGATTCTGCTTTTCAGTGAGTGCCTTTACCTGAGACTATGGAGTCCGCAGCAGCATTTTTGGTCAACATGGTCCTTGAACTCAATGCGTCTTCATCCTGTTCTTTGGCTGAGAATTGAAACCCTGTTAGTTTTGATAACTTCTGCGAATTGTTGGTTAGAAATACAGAGATAGGTGAAACATTATTAATGTTATTATTATTTACTTTATATAAAGATGTTCTTACTACCTATGCTTGATGGTAGGGCTTCATATAGGAATGATCTTGGCTTGACTTGCTTATTATGTTCCTTGCATTCCACTAAGCGTTTCCTATCTGTAGCAACCTGTTAGCTTATAGACAATACAACAGTTCATAAACATAGAACAATAACAAAGTAATGTTTCTGTGATTGCATATAAAAGAAATCAAGTGAAAAACCTTTTTATTTTGTAATTTCTGTTTATGCTTAAATGCTATTTTACCTTTTGCTCTATAAAACTGTTATTTTTATTGTATTGGGAATTCCTAGGAAGATGAAGGGACTGGCTTTCACAATGAGGTGAATCTTTGATGCCACATTTGGAAGATTCATGGTGTGCAACTGAACTTTCGACGTTAAAACACTTTTGAGTTCCGCGAAGGAGATTTTGAGTCATCTTAGATATAAGGTCATATTTGTGAACTTTATGGCAGTTCAAATCCTGCTGGCTGCCTTTAGAATGAACGAACTTGTACGATATTGACTTGAGGATCTTCCTGGCGTGAACTGTCCTCCTATTTAAATTGCAGCAGGATGGTCTCTTTTGGCAGTTCCCCATGTTCCTTCTTTCTGAAATGTAAATAAGTAAAATAAAAGGTTCTTGTTGCTCTTGGAGATGTTTCCAGATCTGTTTTGATGAAGAAGCCATGTGAAAAATGAAGGTGCAGGGAAGGATGGTGGAGCTGCAATGCGGTAGATTGAAAGGCTAAAAGGGAGGAGGTGATGTATCATGTTGAATACTTTATATTAGCTTGGGGACTAAGAGGTTTTGGCATCTTGGCTTTAGATTTTGTGGTTCAATAATTTGGTATGATTAATCTATAATTAGATTGCCAAGTTTTAACTTTTGGCTGTCCCCAATCCATTAATGGATTCCCTTGGATTGGAACATCTTTATTTAATAGAAATATTAAAATACGTTTTGCTTAATGCATATTTAAGAGTTGGTGCTACTGGACTGTGCTAAATGGGAGGAGCCTCTTGATTATATCCTTAAAAAAAAAAAATGTCGTCTACTCAAGCTTTGTCTTGTATAGAACAACTATACTAAACAATGCCGATTAATTAGGAGCTACATTGAATGTGGAGCAACTAAGTCCTTTAATTTTATGCATTGCAATACCAAAGTCATTGAATTTTAATTTATAATACTAAAATAATTTAATTTCAATTATTATAAATAAAAAGTCCAATTAACCCGCTTTCATTGTATTTTTAGTTGATTGATACAATAATGAACTTTTTTTAAAAAAATTTCCGACATAATCCTATCCCAGTTAATATTATCTTTATTCAAATTGCAAAGAAATGTTAAGAATTAAAATGTCGAATGAGTTTTGATTATCTCATACAAATTAAATGAAATCATTAGTGAATTTCAAGAAACAAATAGATTTTGGTTAATTGAAATTTTTATTTAAGATAATTAGAGTGATGTTAGTGTTATAAATCGAAATTTAATAATTTAATATGGCATAAAGTTGAAGGATTTTTTGTGTAAATTATTCCAATTAAGCCTGAAAATAATATTGAAATACAATAATAATATAAGAAAATATTACTCTCTCAAATTTTTTTTTTTATCGGTCACTTTTGGGTAAAATTCAAATTTTATTTATTTATCACTTTTAAATTTTTAATACAATTTAAAATTTTTTTTAATGCAAATTGATCAATTGAATTTAAGTTTATATATGAAAATACTCAATTTTATTTTAATTTTAAAAATAAATATTTTTTAATTTATGTGAAAATAGTAAAAGTGACTGTTATTTAGGAAAAGCAGAGTGCCGGTGAACAGTGACCAAGCTTATAATAAAATGCCATGTCAATTAAATTTAATTATTTATCAAAATAAATTATTTAACTATAGTCCATTTTAACCAAACCCCTTTCAATTTTAAAAACTGAGTTTGAATTTCCATGCCGATGCGTTCCTTCTTCTTCTGTTCCCTTCTATGGACAGTTCCCCGAAAAGAAAATCAATCAACAATTCAACATCCTATTACCAAATTTTAGAATCTCAATCACCTAATAATATATTCCACAAAATCCAGAAATTAAGCTCATAGTGAGGAAAAAAATTTAAAATAAAAATTGCAACGGTATCGTATTGAGCACTCAGTGTCCATAACCGCTTCTTCATCTTGGAATCAAATCGGAGCTTCCATTCGCTCTGTGGTGATTAGATTCAATCTTCGAACGGATTCTAAAGTTTTGATTTGAGAATCACAGCAATTTGTGGGTTATAAAAAATGGCTCAGATTGATGTCACCAAAGCTTTGCTTGATTCCATTAACCAAGTAAGTTCTTTCTTTTTTATATAATTCATTAATTTTATTTATTTATTTATTGTTATATGCGAACTTCTCATTTAGTTTATGATTCTTATCAAAATTGATTCTTTTAAGTGTACTGTCGTGATATGGATTCGGTCTGTTTATGTTCCTCTTCAGTTGAAACTTCAGATTGATAGGGAAAGAGTATCCCTAGGCTCCGGTTCTTAGCATAATGCCTGTGCATTGTATGTTTTGCTCTTCCTATTATTGTCCTTGTATATGTTCCTATGTCTGAAGGGCTTTGCTTGTAGTCTGCATCTCTTCAATTATGATGTTTGGGGTTATGCTTTTGCTTGTATATGTTTCAAATCCTAAAAATGGTCATCTATTTCTTTTTCCTTATAATTTTCAAAGTTGACTTGCCTTTAAACTCATTTCCTCTGCTTTTAGATGTCAGAACATCTCGAAGGTGCAATTCTTTACCTAGATATTGGATGCACAGAGAGCTTCCAGTTTGCTGGAGTTTTTCCTATATTATTAGAGCTTGGAGTACGAGCTGTTTGTAGCTTAGAGAACATGTGTTCTCTTGATGCGGTGAGCACTTACAAAGATTTATTTTGATGTTTATGTCACTCTTTCTCCATGTAGAAATCAAAGACGTAGGTTGAACAAGTTTTTCATCCATCAAGACATATAGCCTATTACGTTAGTGCTTTTCTAATACAGAACAACATTTTACATATAATAAAAATGATTGAAAGCAGTAGAAAAATCATATAAAATTAGCATGGGGAATTTGTTTGTGAAGTAGTCCTTGTAATAAATAGTTATGCATAAATTGAAAATGTTTACTGTTTGAGCATTAGGCCATGTTACACAATCCTAGAATGTGAAGAGAATGAAATAAGCGAAGCCAAAGGATAATGCAGCTTCTGTATGCCGTCCTTGACGCACCCAAATGCCAAGTTTTTCATGGTTAAAGTACAAACTTGAATTCTTTCCATAGAAAGTATTTGACATGGAATCTTGAAAGATTATAACAATCTACACTTTTTCTCGATCTAGGTGGTTAACTGGAATGCAAATCTTGATCCTGCTACTAAAATTGTTGTTATCATATCTCGTCTACTCAGTGATGCACATCGCTATATCTTACGTTGTCTGAGCACACATCGAAGCATTCAGCATTTTGCAGTATACACATCTATCTCAGAGGTATTCTTTTGGCAATTTAGTTTGACTACTTGGTTTTATCTGCATGCTAATGTTTTAGTGCTTTTCGATGCTATGGATTCTTTTTACATTGTCCTATTTTTTTTTTCACTGCCAATTTGCATGTTTCTTGTAGTTAAGACTTATGGTATCCCCATTCTTACCAATTTTATGTAAGAGAAGTAAATTGCTTCCAATAAAATGCTATGCAAACCAAATGAGAAAACAAACTGACTATGCCAGGATGCAGCAACTGATTTCATTCATTTGGAGCCTGAATTCCGGAGTTCAACTAGGGTGCTCTGTATTGGCTCAAAGATCAAATTATGACCAGGAGATTGTCACAGAAATTTGATTTTTAATATGAAATTAGAAGTTGAGAAACTACTCTTGACCAAAATATGAGCAATCTAATTATAAAATTACTTATTTGTTTGGCTTTCAGTTCTTGCTTAATGTGCTTTGAAAAGAACTGGGCTTTGTAGAGTTCAATTATCACTGCTGTTGGTTGTCTAGTATCTTGTGATTTTTATCATACAATTTTTTGTATTTTGTGCTTAGATCTTACAGATTGCTTTGCCATTGTTAGACAGCTCACTCAGCATATCCCGATTCTCCTCTGGGACCTGATGCATTCCGTGAATATGAATCCTTGCTTCTTCAAGATTATGAGGAGCTCCTTAAGAAATCTGAGACAAAATCCGAACACTCAAAAGATAGTGACTTCCAAGAAAGTACAAAATCTGAAGTTGAAGGGTGGTCAGGCCTCACATCCAGTGAAGAGGAAGTTCCTAACCTTGGAGCTCCATCAAGTGGAAAAATATTTTATGGAGATGATCATCATTGGGAAGATGCAGGGAAGACATTGATTGTTTCAGTTCATCACTTCCCCATGATTTTTTGTCCTTTATCGCCCCGAGTCTTTGTCTTGCCTTCAGAGGGTTCAGTTGCTGAAGCATATTTATCAACTGAACATGAAGATTCACTTAGTCTTGGATTGCCTCCCGTGAGTACTGGAGTGCCACCTGATGGTGATGATGTTATTCCTGGGGCGCTTCTCACAGCACATTTTCTTTACCATCTTGCTGAGAAGGTAGCAAGTTAATTTGCATGCTTAAAACCAGACTTCTCTCTCTCTCTCCCTCGTTTTTATTTATTTTATTGTTTTAATCATTGCTGGTATTAGGGTTGTACTATATGTATTCCATTTGTTCTTTTTGCTGATAATTATAAGGTTGAATCTTATTGAAAAACCAAAACTCTATGTCTAGAGTGTGCATTCTACATCTACGCACATCCCTTTTGTCTAAAATATATTTACATTTTTGCTTTTGACCATCTAGAGCGTCTAAAGCTTTTGTTTCCTGCTGGACTTGCTTTTGACTGTCAGCTGAGTACTGTTTTATGTCAGGGGCATATTTGAATTGGTTCAGACGAGTAGTCCAGTAGTGGAATCCATATGTCTCCTTTTGTAACTGTAGTGACAAAGATTTTCTTTTGTGAATTTTGTAGATGGACCTGAAAATGGAAATATATTCCCTTGGCGATCTATCAAAAACCGTTGGAAAGATGATGACAGACATGTCAAGTCTTTATGATGTGGGCCGCCGCAAACGTTCTGCTGGGCTTTTACTCATTGATCGCACACTTGATCTCCTGACGCCATGTTTTCACGGAGATTCACTGGTTGATAGAATGTTTTCATGTTTGGCCCGAAGAGAAAGAACATCATCTTATTCCCATGTGAAAGGCTCACAAACCCAACTCAAACTTGGTCCTTCTAGCATACAGCGTGCTTCTCTTGATGTTCAGATACCACTTGCCAAAATATTGAGACAAGGGGCTTCTGAAATGAGTAGTCCTTCACTTTCACAAAGCATTGAAGCTTTTCTTTGTGGATGGAATACCAATAATCATGCACCTAAAATTGTAGACTTGGTTAATCTATGCAGTAAGGTTCATGATGAGAAGTCTCTTCTTTCTGAAGTTCGTCTATTTACTGGGTCCTTAGTCTCCACTGAAACTTTTCGTGGAACGCCATACATGGAAGCTATATTAGACAGACGAACAAAAGATGGGGCAATAATGGTAAGGAAATGGCTTCTAGAAGGTCTACGCAGAGAAAATATCACTGTAAATGTCAAAACCCGTCCTGGTTTAGTTACTAAATCAGAGTTGAAACTGATGATCGAAGCATTAGCTAAAAGTGAATCATTATTGATCAGAAACAAAGGAATTATTCAGTTAGCAGCAGCAGTCCTAGTTGCCCTTGATGAATCACATTATGCCAGATGGGATGCCTTTGTTAGTGCTGAGAAGATATTGAGTGCAAGTGCTGGAGACACAAGCCAGAGTCTTGCTGCTCAAATCGGAGATCTTATCCATAAGAGTATTTTGGCTGCTTCAAGTGGACCTAATACCAAAACGGAATCCTCGCAGGCATTACTTTCTTTTCAGGATTCTCTGTTCCTTATGGTTGCTGGATATATACTGGCTGGTGAGAATTTTCCTACCTCTGGCTCTGGTGGTCCTTTTTCTTGGGAAGATGAACATTTTCTAAAAGAAGCTGTTATGGATGCAATCCTTGAAAATGCATCACTATCAAAACACAAGTTTCTCCATGGTCTAAGAGAAGATCTTGAGGCCAATTTCAATAGGAAAAAAATAGAAGAAAGTGTAGACACATCATCTGATAAGTTAGACATTGATGATTTTGATGATGATCAGTGGGGTAAATGGGGTGAAGAAGAAGAGGACAATGATAAAAAGGATCATCAATATGATGACATGCAGTTGAAATTGGAGTTGCGTGATAGAGTGGATAGCCTTTTCAAATTTTTTCACAAGCTATCTACTCTCAAAAGGCGAAACATACTGTTGAGAGAAGGGAAGTTTGATTTGGAAGGTGATTCTGACTCAAACAAGAGCTTACTTTATAAGATTCTTTCAAGATTGTTGAATAGAGTTGATGTACCCGGGTTGGAGTACCATTCCTCAGCTGTTGGGAGGCTTTTTAAAACTGGCTTTGGAAGATTTGGTCTTGGACAGGCAAGTTTACCTACCTTGTAACTGTTTAATAGATTACACTTCAATGGAATTATATGCTGAACTTAATTTCTGGGTTTCTGCAGGCAAAACCGAATCTTGCTGACCAAAATGTCATAATGGTTTTTGTCATTGGAGGCATCAATGGCACTGAGGTGAGAATTTTATTTGCTTTTCCCACTTGATTTGTGCTGCCATTCTTTTCTTCTGTTTATTTCTTTTTTCTCCTTTGTTTCATCATTCTTGCATTCTTTCATTTGCTAGTTGCTTGGTATGCATTAGAATGTGCAAAACTGAACTAAAACCAATGATTGAACCGAAAGCAGTTTGGCCTTTGATGTTGAAAACCAACTAGAATGAACGGGCCAAAGTCTATCTATTTATATTTAATCTTTATAATTATAAAATTATACACCTGTGTATAGTTAATTAATTAGTTTTTAATTACGGTTATAATATATAATTCACTTCATTATAATCATATAATATTTAAAATTTGGTTTGCTGATAGATGCTATTTAAAAGTGTATTTAATATTTGAATTTGTTATAAATTGGATGTTTTTGAATTATAATAAAATTTTAGTTGTCAACAGTATTGAATTTATTATTTGATATGGTTAAAAATATAAGTTTTATTATAATTTTGTTGTTAAAAATGTATTTTGTAGTACATATGTTAAAAGCCCCAAATAAAGGGACCATTAGTTCAAAACTAAACCAACCGAAATAATTTTGGTTAGTTTGATTCGGTTATGCGTTGAAAGTTTGTTACTTATATAAAGTTAGTTCTGTTCGGTTTTGAAAGTTTTTAGATTTGAGTAACCCAATCCAGTGAATGCTCACCCGTAGTACAAAGCATTAAGGAAACAGTTCCATGTATGTAAATCATTTCCATTGTTTTGACAGAAGTATAATCTCCTAGGTTTTTTCGTGTGTTATAAGGTACGGGAAGCTTGGGAAGCAGTCTCTGAAAGTGGAAGGCCAGACATTGAATTACTTATTGGCGGAACAACTCTCCTAACTCCTGATGATATGCTTGATTTATTGATGGGCGATGCTAGTTTTTTGTGATTCTTCAAGAAAGAATTTTACTTTGGAACATCTTAGACGGATAATACACAGAAAAAAGTCATTCATGACCGTATAATGAGGTGTAAAGAGTGTTTTTTTTTTTTTTTGTTGTATATATGGTAGGGAATGTGCATCCTATTCAATTTAGCAGAAATGTTCTATATCCTATTAGCATTTTGTTAGTAAAATTGAAATAAGATTTTTTATATTATCGTATACGGAAAAGAAGATATAAAAGTACTTTTTAAGGTTTTAATGTACAAGTGGGTTTGTATATTACATTGGCGGTGATGAAATCAAATCCTCCTTTAAAAGAAGGCCCAAACTCTGAAAATTCTGCGGTATACGACAGTGCGCTGTACGATGCATTCTGTGAGGTTGAGCTAATTTCTTTAACCTTTTTAAATTTAATTTAATGATGCTCATCGTATGGCTTACAAGTATTGTTATGGTATGTCTGTGTATGTGCACATGGTGCCTACTTATCTGTGTGCACCTGGACAATAAAAATGGCTGCGCATTGGATTGTGGACTGGACGCACCATAGCCTGTCCCGTGACCGCACACAATAATTTTTCTAAAAATATTTACAATTAATAAAATGCTTATGACATCAGCAATCCACCCATAGAGAGAAGAGAATTATTGGACTGCAAAAGTAAACACTAAAGTTTTTCATAAAAGTATAAAATGCATTGCTATTGGCCTATTTTTCTTTTATTTTATATGATAATAATGGGATAAGGTTAGTTGATATGATAATAATGGTATAATAATAGTTGTTATATTATTTTTAGTTGGAACCCGATCCCATCAACCCAATATTCCTTCTTTTTATTAAAAATAATATAACAACTTCAATTAACCAATTTATTAATTAAACAGCGCAACAAAAGAACATATCTTTATTTTGGAAGATGAAAATATATGCAAATAGGCATCGGCTTTATCTAGCAGTATGACTAGGGATCATGGGGCGGGGATTCTCCGTCCCCGGCGGGAACTCGACCCGAACTGGGCGGAAAATTTTCGATTTTTTTTCTCGCGGGAGTGCAGACGGAAAGAAAAAAATTTCGCCCTTAAATTTGGGACGGGGGACGGGAAACAGGGTCTCCGTCCCGAAAAAAATAATATTTTTATTATATATATATATATATATATATATATATATATTATAGATTTTTTTAGGTTGATATTCGTCGGTGTATAAATTATTCAAGTGATATTATTAATATTTGAATTGTATAAAATATTTACAAATATTTGTATTTTAATTGTATGAAATATTTATAAATATTTGTATTTAAATTGTATGAGATATTTTTAATTTTAAATAATCAATTATTAAATTTTGCAAAGTAAATATTGTAAAATATTTTTTATTAGTGTTAGAAATCTCCATCGGAATCGAAAATTCCAATTAGAATTGGATAATTTTATTGGGAATGGGGATCCTCGCGGGGGTGGGGACGGGGACGGGGAATCTCAGCCCTTGGGCAGGGCAGTAGGTGGAGAGGCACTCCCCGCCCCGTGATCATCCCTAAGTATGACACCATATCGGGAAAAAAATAATAATTCAAACCATGGATACTAAAGATAATTATTTTTAATCTAAAAAATATAAAAAGATTATTCCGATTAGAGTGGATCCGTAAACTTGTATGATGCGCTTCATTAACCTGCTCAATGGGAAGGGAATCAGACATCTAATCAGGGTAATTAAGCCTATTAAAAATTAATTTCATAAATAATATTTAAGAAATTATTATATATATATAAATATTTCCTAAGAATAACGTTTAATTGAAAATTGGGTGACAAAAAGCACTAATTCCTTTGTTTTCAATCAACCAGATTCAATCTTTTTCCATTTCTGGAAACGAAAATATTCCTTGAAAAAAAGAATCAACAAGGGGAAAAAAAAGAGATTGAGCATAATAAAATATTCAAAAAACAAGATTTGAAAATATCCATATATGATAATTTCACTTACTTCCTTTGGGATGCCACCAGTGGGCAGAGGTCGGCAGCTCAATTAGAGATTTGATGAAAGAGAGAAAAACAGATTAGAAGACTCATTAGACAAAAATAAGGAAATAAAGATGTCCTATTTTTTATTGTCTTATTTGTTCCTTAATTCGGTCGGGTCGGGTTTGATAAGATGATATTTCATTATGTCCCATCGAAATAATAATATTAATAATTTGCTAATCAACAGTATGCATTAATTAATACTCAATAATTGTTTCAGTGTTTTATTAAAAAGAAAAATTAACTATTCTAATATAAATAGAGGCAAAAGGCAGAGAAAGGGATTAGCATTTGGGCACTTAAATCAGTTAATGGAAATTAAAGATGGAAGGAGAAGCAGAAAGGAAAATGGTTGGGGGAGAGATTGAAGTAGAAGGCCAAGCAAGTTCTACAAAATTAAAACTAATAGAAAGTTCAAAACCATATTTATGGTGTATAATCTCCAATTTTTGCTTTGCAGCTTTTAACATTATTTCTAAAGTAACTCTTGATAAGGGGATGAGTCGCTATGTTCTGGTTGCTTACGGCCATGTCTTTGCCACCTTAACCACTGCTCTTCTCACCTTCTTCTTTGAAAGGTTATTTCTTCCCTCCTTCTTCTTCTTCTTCTTTTGGACTTACCAATATCTTCTCTTCTATCTTTCAGTTTTCTTTTTAACCATATAGTTTGAAATTTATTGGCTCTACTAATCTAGATTCCTTGCAAATCATACTCATAAAAAGAACGCAAAATACTAATTTACAAATATCTAAAAATGTTTTTTTCTCAAAATTCGAATTAGAAACTCCGGGTTAAAATAGAGGTTAATTTTATCTATAGTCACCGAATTTATACTCAAATAACACTAATATAATAAAAAAAAAATTATTTTCATAAAATCACTGAATTTAAAATATATTTATAAAAAAATTACTCTAACCGTTTTTTAGCGAAAAAACTGCTAAAAATTACAGCTGATGCATACATTCAGCACTCCAATACATAAATAGCTTGAAACGAGGTATACTTTGTGAAAAAATTGACGTGTAAGTATGCCACACGTCAAACTGATTTGTCGAAATATCAATACGACATACCATATGGCATGCTCACATGTCATTTTTTTCATGTGTTATGCCACGTATCAAGTCATGTGTGTATGGTGGCACTGAGTGTATGCATCGGTCGAATTTTTCGGCGAAAAAATTGAAAGAAAATGATTAAAGTGATTTTTTTATAAATATATTTTAAATTTGATAATTTTTATGAAAATAATTTTTTTATTATTATATTAGTGTTATTTGAGTATAAATTTAGTGATTATAGATGAAATTAATTCTAAAATAAAGAAAACATGTTATCTCATTTGATATTCTAGTTTATTCAGGTGTAAAACATCCAGTACTCGAAATGTATTGGTTCGATTAATTTTAATAGCATGCCCCCAAAAAGAGGCAAAGTGTTATTTCCCTTTTATATATTTAAAATATTTAAAAATACTCTATTTATAAGATTTGAACCCGAAACCTTTAGTTAAGAAGAATTAAGGCGCATAATTTATTTTTTAAAATTCGCCATGATTTTTATTTTTATAAATTTTGGTTCAGAGTATTACTAACATGCGCATCAGGAATAATTTTTTTATTATTTTATTTTTGAGCTAATGGTATGCATGACAACGCAGGACTCTATTGCATGCCATGTCATCCACTGTATATATTTAAAAAAAAAAATTGTCACTTGGTAATCATAAAAATTATAGGGTTTAGTTGAAAAAGTTTTTTATCCCAATTAAGAAATATTCTTTATGTTCTATGATTTATTATTATTATTATTTTTTTTTTCAGGAGAAACCAAAGCAAGCTCGGTTTAGCTGTTTGGAGGAACGTATTCTTTTTGGGACTTCTAGGGTGAGTAAATAATAGAATTAAAGCTATTTATGTAGTTACAGAGATTGGATAATGAATTTTCCAATTTTTCTTCCAAACTAATTTAATTAACAGAGTATTGTTAAGGACAACTTATTATGCTGGAATGGAGTACACTTCACCAACTTTTGCATCTGCCATGGGAAATATGACACCTGCTCTTACCTTTCTTTTGGCGATTTTGTGCAGGTAATTAAAGCTCTATGCCTTTCTTACTCATTACCAGCTAATTCTAAGCAATATTTTTAAAATCGGACCGAAAGTCGACTCGATTTATTAACGGAATTAGGAGTCAATTAGTTGAATCGAGTTGATTCGGAGTTTTTATCTTTTTTTTTTAAATATAATTATTAATAAAAAAATTACAAATATAATATATAAAAAATATGTTTAAACAATATATTAATTATAAAATATCAATATATAAATATAATAGTAAAAAATTAAACATTACAATTGGATTTTCTTTTTTGTTAAATATTTCTTATAAATATGTAATTTTGAATTTATAAATTTTTTAATATTAATTTCAATTGTAAAATTTATTTTTGTAATTATCATGTTTATATTCATTTTTTCTTAATATTTCATTACATTTAAATTATTTAGTTATTAAATATCTAAAAAAATATAGTGAAAACAATTTTACATAATTTTCAAATTTATCAAGTTTAATATTAATATAAATTAATTTTATTATCAAATATAAATTTTTTATTGAAAAATATTCAACAATTATTAACCTAAATTATACAAATGTAAAAATATAATTTAAAATATATTTAATTTTTTTCGGTCCAATCAAGATTTTTTGGTTCAATCCGATTTTTTACTGTGCAATACGGATTTGTATCTGCTCCAGTTTTATATTAAATCGAATCACTTTTTTATTCGATTCACAGTTGAACCGGTTCAACTGGCCCGATTTTCAAAACAATGATGCTAGCATTTGCGTTGGGGGAGAAACGTCTTGGATTGGATGGAATTAAATTGGATTTTAGACTACTCAAAATATTTTGAGTAATAAATGGATTGGGTTAGAGTCAATGCTCTAAATAAGTTATTTGTTCCGTTCCTTAATATCTGTCACTTTTGACAAAAATCCAAATTTCATTTAACTGTCACTTTTAGATTTTCAATACAATTTAATTTTCTCTTTCCAATTTAATTTTTATTTTCAATAAAAATTAACCCATTAGATTCATTTTTTTTGCATTGAATTACTCAGTTTATATTGAATCACTCAATTTTTTTCTAAATTTAAAACTAATTAATATTTTTTAATTATTGTGAAAATAACAAAAGTGACTAATATTTAGAAATGGAGGGAGTATTATGAAAAGCGTCACCGATCAAATTTATAACATTACTTTTTTGATAGAAGAGAATGGGAACTAGGGGTTTGAAGTTGAGATCTTTTAATACATTTGGATCAGTGTTATAGTTCAAATATTCCATTAGAGATTTTATAGCATTTTTTCATTAAAATAAAAGTGTGTGTTCTATAAATATAATTATTTTTATATTTATATTTTATAAAAAAGTTATGAAATGATAAATAATATAAATGGATTTGATCATTTGAATTACATAACAAGTTGAGTTGGATTGCATCTCTTGGATGTATGGTGGGATAATAAGTGTATTTGCTCCATACTTTTTATTTACATTAAATCCACATTAAATTAGTTTTATGGTTTTTTTAATTTAATATTATATTAAATTTTAACTGTTAAATTAGTATTTGATAGGCGTATTAGATGATCTAATTTTAAAAGGGTATGTAAATTAATATTCTCTCCATTCTAATTAAGAACGCAGACAAAATAAAATATATAAAGAACGTATTTTGATTTTTCATCAAGCATATGCTGCTAGGGCCGTCAAATTTAGCCCAAAGTCCAAAAAATCCGCCCAATAAAATAGACCCAAACCCAACCCAACCCATAAGATGCCCAATTGGGCCAACCCAAAAGCAACCTGCTTAAAAGATCAACCCGTTTGGGCATGTTTATGTGCCCAACGGGTCTGCTCCTTTCTTCCTCCTTCGCCTGTCTTCTGACTTGACTTGGCATGTTCTCGGTGCTGTTGCCACCAGAATTTGCCAAGAATCTTACAAAGATTCGCTCTGTTTCTGGGCTTGTTGGTCTGTTCAGAAACTCATCGCAGAAGTCCCTGTCGAGGAAACTGGAAAGAGAAATGCAGTGATTGAATAGAAACTACCTGCTGGGGATGAAGAGGCGGTCTCGAACTCCATGGCAAATGCAAGGTTTTGCGAGGGGGAGGTCTGATGTACTCGCCCGAGACAGTAACAGAGAACAACAGCAATACCTTAAGATCACTTTTCCCTCCATTAATTCAGCTAATTTTAACTGGATCCCTTTTTTTTTTTTTTACGGAAATTTACTTGGATCTTTTGCGAGCAAAGTAAGGTACTAATTTAGTATTTTATGAGCTTTCTTTATCTGGACTGTATTCAACTAGGGGATGTTTCCAAGCTAAATCACCGAATCACCCACGGCTTTCATGGAGAAGAAAAATGCTGAGGATAGGTATTTTAGTCAATTAAAGGATTAAAGGAAACTGGAAATCTGTGGACAAGAAGGCTCTTTCAACCCTGGGATTGACTTCTGGAGTAAGAAAGGTAACATGGACATTTTATATTGACATCTTTACTATGACGCGATCACTGGTTAAAGAGTGTTAAGAATAGGATTTGGAAAGGATACACTGCAGTTGTGAAGTAGGCTTCCTGTTGGATTGGAAAAAGTGGGTCTAATTGATCGATCTTGTCATTAAATTTCAGCAGCAGTTCAAATTTTAATTAAATATGGCTGTACTATAATTAGTTGTCAATAAGGTCTCTACTGCCAAAAAGATATAGCTAAATCTCGAACACACTAGCAAGATAACAATATTTTTTTGGCCCATTTATAATTTCTAAAACTAAATTGGACAAACTATACTTGATTGTTTGTGCAAGAAGTTCAAGGAATTCGCAGTGATGACCTCATTGATGTACGAATTTTAGTTAAATGCCTTTTATGTTGCGAATTGAGGCAATAATATTGAAATTCAATGCTGAGTTTAGTAATAGGGGGATGAAATTAAGGAAAAAAAAAAGAATCAAAATTGTATGGGGGAAAGTAGGTAATCTTTGAGTATCTATGAAATTCTTATGCTTGACATCCATGATTTTTGTTGCAAATTTAACATATCAATGAAAAAAGGAATAATACCCAAATAAAGGTTGTATGATCTTATATTAGGCCGGGGCTGTTATTTTTCTGACAATGAAATTCTAGAAAGCAAATGTGTTCCTCTTTTGACCTTATAGACTCTTGTTTTTTTGCCTTCTTGTGAGTAGAAGTACTATAATTTTATAATTTTTTAATTTTGCTAGCAATGAGACTGTATTAATGTAAGCAATAAGGTTTAGGCATATTATTTTATATTAGTCACTTTAATATCATTTTATTATATCGAAAATTATTTTTCATTAAAAATGGATTAAATAGGTCAAATCACATTTCGGCCCGTTTGGGCCACTCTATCCATTTGGGCCAAATTATTTTACATTAGTCACTTTAATATCTTTTTATTATATAGAAAATTTTTTTTTATTAAAAATGGATTAAAAATATAAAATTACATCTCGGCCCGTTTGAGTCTCAAGCGGCCCATTTGGACCACTCAATCCGTTTGGACCAAAATCAGTCCGTTTGGACCACCTGACTCATTTGCGTATTATTATAAATTTTTTGTATGTTCAAAAAGTTTTTAGCCCATGGGTTGACCCAACCCGTCCAACCCATTTGAATATTTAACCAATTTGTGACCCATGTTTTTTGGCCCATTTGTAACCCGCCCATTAGTGACCCAACCCAAACCCGCCCAACTTGCCACCTCTATCTGCTGCATAAAATAGTTAAGTGAGAGAAAATAGTTTACAAGATTCGTGATTGTTAAAATTATTTTTCCATTATGTCGAATTTCGCTCAAGGCAAAGTGAAATTTATCATTAATTATCATCTTATATTGTGAAAATTTTCAGGATGGAGAAATTAACTATAAAAAAATACAGTAGCCAAGCAAAAATCGCAGGAACAGTGGTCTCATTAGGTGGAGCAACACTTATGACTCTATACCAAGGAATTACTCTATTTTCCCTAAGAAAGTCACACCATCATCAAATTCACTCTCAATCCAAACAATTTCTAGATAAAGATTGGATAAAGGGCTCATTATTATTGTTCATTCATTGCCTTTCATGTGCAGCATATTTCATCTTACAGGTATAATTGGAAATTTATTTTTGCTTCATATATTCACTTTCGATTTTCCGTAATGTTCATTATGAACTAAACTAATGATAAACTTAATCATCCAGTTCAGTTTTGATACAATTCCAATGCTACTCCATCCATTTCATTTTATATGTGCCTTTTATTATTTTTACTAGAATTAATGAATATTAATTAGGTTTAAATTTAAGTTAAAATTGAGTGATTTAATATATAAACTGAAATTTAATTGGTCAACTTCTATTGAGAAAGAAAATTATATTGTAAAAAAAAAATTAAATTCCATTGAAATTTTAAAAGTGTCAGACAAATAAAATTTAAATTTTACTCAAAATGATACATAAAATGGAATGGATGGAGTATTTTATGATTCTATAACTCTTATTCCAACACATTAGATTATTTTTAAATAAAAAATTAGTATTTCTATTAGTTTTAATAGAATTATTAACGGAAGAGTTTAATTAAAATTTTTAATAAATGTTGGGTGTCTCATTGTTACATTTAAAATGATAAGTTTCTGGTTACAAATTGATCCAAACTTTTTTCTTAGTTGTCCTAATTTTTTATTAATAGTACTCCCTCCATTCCTTAATATCTGTCACTTTTGACAAAAATCCAAATTCCATTTATCTGTCACTTTTAGATTTTCAATGCAATTTAATTTCTTTTTTTCAATTTAATTTTCTTTTCCAATACAAATTAACCAATTAGATTTAAATTTGTACATTGAAACACTAAATATACATTGAATCACTCAATTTTTTCCTAAATTCAAGTCTAATTAATATTTCTTAATCCTAGTGAAAACAACAAAAGTGACACCTATTTAGGAATGGAGGGAGTAATTTATTATTAATTTGGTACATAAATGAATATGATGACTCTGAAAAACCCCAAGCTTTTATTATATTATCTTATTATCTCAAGTGTTAATTTGTCATGATAATGTAGGGAAAAACAATAAAGCAATATCCAGCACCAATGGCCCTTACAACATTAAGTTGCTTATTAGGGACAGGGATTTCAATTGTCGCTACTGTTATTTTAGAACACAGAGCTTCTGCTTGGAAATTGTCTTGGGATATTACTCTTATTGCTCCTCTTTACAGCGTAAGTTTTTAGAATTTGAAGATCAATTCAAATTTTTCCAGCTCAAAATCTCTATTTTGTGTATTTTGCCAATTTTGCAGGGAATTGTGGTTTTTGGAATTACAGTGTATTTACAAATTTTGGCAATAAGAAAAAAGGGTCCAGTTTTTGCGTCAGCATTCAGACCTTTAGCGACGGTAATTGTAGCTGTCATGGGAATTCTTATTCTAAGAGAGGCCTTACATTTGGGAAGGTAAAAATATTTTTCGAATCTATCACATATTATATATTTTGATTATGTCTTTAATGCAGAGAGTTGAACAAACTAATCCTCAATCTTTTGTGGTTTTAGTTCAAATCATCCGTTAATTCATCCGTATAAAACTAACGGAATTAATGCCGAGTTGGCAGCATAGGTGAAACCCACTGGTATATATATATATGAGACCCTCCATTAAATGTTCAGCTTTTCATTAATTTTGGACATGTAAATTAAGGGATGATTTGAATTAAAATTATCATAAAATTAAGATCTAAGTCTTTAGGTTATTGTATTTATTTTTCTTATCTAAATAAAATATGGGTAATTTAAATTATGATTTTTATATTGATCCAGTTTTTTTTAGGTTAAATTGATCTTTTCTACTTTGTTGCTTCTTAATTTTACAGTGTGGTAGGAGCTATACTAATAATTGCTGGGCTTTATGCAATTTTATGGGGAAAGGAAAATGAAAAATAGAATAAACTGTCAAAGCACGAATATTTGGATCATTCTATTGATCAGACCGAGCTGTAGAATGCATATGTCATTATGTTTAACTATTAATAGATTTTGTATTACTTTTTAACATATGGATCGATGATTCGTTTTGTGTTGAATTTTTCTTGTTTATGTCGAGTCAACCAATAAATTTCCAATTTGATGGGTGCTTGTGTAGACCACAGGCAGTGGAAAAAGATTGGAATTTTAAATTCTGATCATATAATAACCATACATGTTCATCATCCTCTAACCTATAACTATGACTATTTCCTAAAAAAAAAAAAACTTTTGACTGTATATAAATGTTTGAATAACTCAAACTGAATAATTAATGAGTGGAAATGGAATTTCAAATACAAGTAATTATATGTATATAATACTCACGATAAGAGAAACATAATGTTTCCCAACATTACAGCATTAGTATATTCATTTTTAAATCCAAGCATTGCTATCTTCAGCCTTTTCTTGAATCAACTTCAGTTCATTTTTAAATCCAAGCAATGCATCCTCAGCCTTTTCTTGAATCAACTTCCACAGATCATCTACATGCCGCTCCTCAGTCATTGTCGATCCAATCGCACACCGTATGAAATACATTCCATCGGCGACTCCATGAGTCATGAAAGCACGTCCACTGTTGTTCACGGCCGCCAATAGTCGCCGGTTCAACTGATGCCCATTCGCTCCATTTTTTGCCTTTAACCTCCAGCAAACTAATGCAAACTTTGTTGGCACAACTATTTCAAATCTCTCGTCTTTCTTCACCAGCCACTCCAATCGCTTAGCTAACATCACATCGCTGCGAATATGGTGCATAAGTCCAGCCAATCCATGTCTTCGGATCACAACCCAGAGCTTTATGGCTCTGAATCTTCGGCTCAATGCTATTTGCCAATCTTTATAATCAATTACTGCATTTGATTCACTAGCACCATTTCTCAAGAACTCAGCTTCACTAGCCAGAGAATGGATTAACAATTTTGGTTGCTTAACCCATAAACAGCAACAGTCCATATTTGTTAGGAGCCATTTATGTGGGTTCATGCTGATTGAATCTGCGAGTTCTATCCCATTCAAATACTGCCTGAACTCCGGGCAAATACAGGCACTCCCTGCGTAAGCTGCGTCAACATGGAACCATAACTTGTATTTCTTCGCAATTTTTCCCAATTCTTGTATAGGATCAACTGCTCCACAGGCAGTTGTTCCCACGGTTCCGCAGAGAAACAATGGCAAAAGTCCCGATTCGATATCGTTTTTGATTGCTTCCTCTAGACTTTCAGGTGATAAGGAAAATCCAGATGAAACTGAAGTAGCAAGGGATCGGATATTGCAAGGTGGGATACCAACTAATTTGGTTCCTTTATGGAGAGTAGAGTGTGTTTGATCAGATGCATAAACAACAAATTTAGTGATTTTCTCCCACCCAAATAGATCCAAAGCTCTGTCTCTAGCTGCTGCAAGAGTACACACAATAGCTTCGCATGTACTTCCATGGAGGACGCCACCTCCATTTCCTGAAAACAGAAATGAAGATGGAAGCTTCAGCAAATTTCCCATCCAATCCATGACAATAGACTCAAGCTCCGTGGCAGCCGGAGATGAAATCCAGTTGAAGCCAACTACATTGATTCCTGAACAAAGCATTTCTCCAAGGAAACCAGCATTGCTTGCATTTGCTTGGAAATAACCAAAGAAATTGGGACTTTGCCAGTGAGTGAGGCCTGGAATAATATTATCGTTAACGTCTTTCAGGATTTGTTCTAATGAGTCAGGATAATGCGGTGCAGATTTAGGCAAAATGGTCGAAAGGTAACCAGGTTGAACCTGGCTTTGAACTGGGTATTTTTCAATGTTCTTGTAATAATCAGATATGAAATCAATCACCATTTTTGACTCATCAGAAAAGGAGTTTGAATCCAAAGGTGAGAAGCTGTTTGCGGAGAGACTATCCATATTTATAGTTTAGGAGGGATGAGGCGTAAGAGAAGTATAGACAGCTTAAGACTTGTGCCTTAGACAATAACCAGGTGGTCTATTTATAGAAAAACGAGAACTAACTGAAGACATATCTTTTGAGTTTTGTTTCGTCAAAGCAACATAAAGTAATACAGAGCAAGTTTGCGGCCAACTATATTTCTATATGTAATATTAGGAATAACATAATGATTTGTTCTTATTCTTATTATTGCTGTCGTCGTCATTATTATTATTATTCATGCAGGTTTGCTATGTTTTTTGTAATATGTTAATTTAAATTGAGATTCACATTTATTTACATTAAAAAATTAGTAGCAGCTAGCAGGCTTGACTCGCGTTCCTTTATTTTTTTTTTTGGCAAGAAAAATTACACTGAGCATGGCTATTTGAGCTGCATGATTTATAGAAAAATTACCATCCAGAACCTTAGTAGCTAACGATTAATAAACGAAAGCTGAACATTACAAAAGTTCTACGATTAATAAAATTATAGGCCGTATGGAAGATAAAGGCGGAGAGGCACTTTGATTATATTTAGTACTTGCAGGCAATCCGATTCAAGCCAAATTGTGATGTGCTTTGATAAAGATAAGAGCTTTTCGAATGGCCATAGCTTCTAAATCAACGAAAATAACGGAAAAATGGGAGGAATTAAACCCTCCAATGATTGAAAATTATCTCTAATGATTAAAGCAAAGCTGGCCTTTTTTTGTGTTTTAGCAAACAAGCCGCATCAACATTGATTTTTTTTTAAAAAATTTAATTTAACACACACATAACACATAGATACCACACGCCATTTAACATTGATTTAAACATTAAATAGTTGATTTTGGTGATTTTTTTTTTAAACTAAGAAATCATGATTAATTGAAAGTATATAAAAGAAATTAATAAATTAGATTGGCGGCTAATTTTATCTTAAAACAAAACTCGTTTTGCGGAACTGCCACATGAAATCCATCCTACCAGTTAAGCTAGTATCATGTTGTTTCTTACATTACAGCATTGCGTAAACTTTTTTATAATTATTCAGTCCAAAATTCAAATGTTTGATAAAATTTAAATTTCCACAAAACAATTTCATAAAGAAGGTAAACTATATTGACTAAAATGTGATAACAATTACCCTGAAACAAAAATTCAATAAGAAATCGAGTTATAATTAAATATTGCGAGCGCTCATATACTGTGTAATATAAAGATAATGGTGGTGTTTTTTCTAACACCAATTTGATTTTAGAATAAATGGTGAGCGCGTGGAATTCATAATTAGTACCAAAGTCGAGGTCACGGATTCTATATGTAATAATTGCTAAGAAAGAGATTGTTAACCTAAGTGTGATAACAATTGTCTCATGGTGAAGGTCCAATGAGAGATAGAGTCGAATTTGATTGTCATGGTGCTCTTATATATATATATATATATATATGTAATATGAGAATAATGATAGTATTTTTTTTTCAACACTAATTAATTTTGAAAAAAATAGCGAGCACTTGAGATCCACAACAAAATGCTCGATTCCAAATTTTTGAAATTGCATCAATAATCATTCTATTAAGCAGGATGCTTGAACCATAATGCAAAAAGAAAAATAAAAATATCTTAAAAATTGTCTCAGTTGATTTTTTTTAGTTTGAAAGTATGAATATTCATAACTTCAAGAAAATAAAGAAACAAAAAAACGTTTTGCACTAATCTTTTATATATATAAAGAAAAACTACTTAATGTATAAATCCATTATACGGAGCCTATTGAGTATTGAGGCGTTATCAACATTTAAGGAGAGTTAAAAATAGGCATTACTAGACGTTACAATCTGATATTCCATCTATTCTTTTTTACCTGTAATTTTTTCTATTTTCACAAGAATTAAAAAGTATTAATTAAGCCTAATTTTAGAATTAAATACAATAAAAAATGACTAAATTACTCTTATTTTTATTACTATCAAAATTGCTTAATTCTAGTGACTCATAAAATATTTTGATTAAAAAATGTGTTAGATAGAGAGTACTTATATAACTAATATACAAAAGTCAAAGGGTCACTTTTTGTTTGTGGTGGGGAATACCCGTCCTTTTTCAAGTTTGTCTTTTTTCAGTTTTTTTTTTTTTCTCATATTACCCATTTATGTCTTTTTCATGTCTTCACTGCTTTCTGAAAATGGAGGAAGTAACGATGAAGTTGGAGGAAGTGACCATGGAGGTGGAGGAGACGGTGTTCTAGTGGAGATGCTGCAAGCGAGAAGACTAAAATTCGGAAAATAAATTTTCAACATATCTTTCACTGCTTGCTGGATTTCCTCTTCCAATATTTGTTGAATTTCTGTTTTGTCAAAAATTTTATCTCCTCTATCGGGTAATTTATTTAAATCGAAATCACGAGTTAGATGTTTATTCAAATCAAAATCTAACATTTTTTTTTCATTAGATATAATTTTTTATTTTGAATCTAAACTGGTAGAGTTTTGTTGTTTGTTCATTTTTTTTTCATAAATTCATGGAAAAAATCTTTAATTTATATACTATACTTTTGAAGGGATGAATATCAGGAAAATGAAGAGGTGAATATGAATTAAAACTAAATTAATTGATGTGTAATTTTTAAAATAAGGATAAAATTGAAAAATTAAAATTATTGCTGCATTTAATCCCTTCAAAACGTCAATTAAATAGAATATGAATGATTTTAAAAAATAATTATTATTTAGGAACGGAGAAAATAATATTCAACCGATATGACCGTTATTAGACATTAATACCCTAGAATATTAATGGTTGCCTGACAAGTCTATATAAGACATTCAATTCTTCCAAGTATGGCTTTCTAAGCCCACTTCTGTCTCTAAAATACCCCCTTTTATTAAATTAGACTGACTTAATATTCTGGGAGTATTCCCATTGGAATTGGGTCAAAATTCTATTTTAAGAGAATTTATCATTGTCTATTAATTATTTTGTTTCGTGCAAGTGGGCTGAGTTAATATTCAATTTTCATTTACTAATGCGATCTAATCTATGAGATTCAAAAACATAAATTTCTTTTTCATTGTTATTGTTTTCACGCTTAGATCACATGACGGTGCCGTAATCTAAATATAAATATATCAATCCTAATCTACAATTACGTGCGAAAATTTTTACTGGATGTGCACAATTATAAAAATTCTCTAAATCACCTTTGAATGCAGAGTCAGCTATGCAATTGATCACCATTTGTTTTACAATTACATATTTTTGGATGCCATAAATATTAACTATATATTTTTAAATCATAATGGGCTATTTATATAAGAAATTGATCAACATCATGAGATCTTTTGCGTTTTGTTTCGACTAATAATTTAATATACAAGTAGGATTAACATACGATTACTACCCCCCTATTTGTGGTTTATTAATATTATTATCGTTGCCGTTGCTGCTGCTGCGGCAAATAAAAACTTTCTTAATACAGATAACCCTTAATTTTCAGTAAGTGGTAAAAGATTTGCTTTGAATTTATTTGTTCTTAATACATATTACACTCTCTATTGATCTAACCAATGTTTTAGAAATAGGATCCAACATTGAACTGGACTACCATGGTTAGACCAACTCAATTGGATTTTTCTTTTTTTACACAATGAAAATATAGTATGAACAACACTATATTAAAAAAAGAAAAAAGAAAGTAAAAATGCATTCAAAGAAGCTATTTATCGTCAAACATCAACATAAAGACATTAAAATCATTCATCATCTAAAATAAAGTTTCAACATAATATAATAACAAGTGATTAAATCGAGTTTTTAAAATGTAGAAAGGTAAGTAATAAAAGTCATCATGAATTGTAAATATCCAAATAAATTTATCAAAGATAGGTTGCAAATATTCAAATAAATTTATTCAAAAGATGATGGAGGATTGAATTCAAAATCAGGATGAACATCATCATCAAGACCATCTTTATTTTCATTTTCCATTCCTTCTTGATATTCCATTACATTAAATCATGCTACAGCCTATGTTGAATATAAATCATGCATTTCTAGTTTAAACGTGTGATTTCAAGCATATATATGTGGGTGTCACTTGCATTTTGCACTTTAGTTATGCATATGTGTATGGGTAAATGGCTGAAAGTTATAGTTTAATTATAAAAATTAAAAGTAATAAATTTTAATTTAATTAGCAAGGGATTAGCAGGACAAACCTGCATTTAAAAAAAAAAAAAAACTTGCAGAATATTTCTGAGGCAAAGGACCATTAGCGATTACATAGCAACAAAATCAACATACCTTACCAATTTTAATAACTGATTTAGCGAGAACATAAGTAATAGCAAGAGTAACCTCGTTGCTAAGTAATGTAAATTCTAATTAAGGGCAATTACCAACATGGTGACAAAACAATATTCAATCCACTGCCTTGCAAAAGTTAAGGAAAGGAGTGTCATTCATGATAAATGGTTGTTAAAAGTAGCGAAAACTCATCTTTTCACTAAAATTGTGCTACAATGTTCTTGGAAATAGAAATTAATTGGATTCTCGCTAAGTCCTCGCTAAAATGATTTAATAACAGAATTTAGCAATTAGCGATGAGTATTTTCCTCGCCAAATAACAATTTTCTTGTAGTAATGTTTGAGACACTCGAAAGCACTTCAAATTCAACTCATCATAACACAACTTTAAGTTGTAGGAAAGTATGTGGAATTCTGGCATATACTTTCCATGTCCATTCAACGACATGGAGAATTTATCTACATTTGTGGATTCAAGTGAAACGGAAAACATTTATAAATTTTCAATAAAAAGGCTAAAGAAGAAAATCGTAAATAAAGCAAAAGGGATATGCTTTGAGGAGACTGTAAATTTCCCATATTCTTATAAATTTTTTTATAATGGATTAAGCAATTCTCAACCCTACAAGTTAACTTTTGAAATAAGTGAAATCCAAATCTATTTTCTTTAACATAGTATTAGAGCCATTAGTCTTGCGATGGTAGGTCATTTATAGATGTCCACTTCTGCAAAATTTCATACTCCAAGTTTTACACATATGTTCGGCTTCCGAAGTATGGGGTATGCTAGGATCCCACATTGGTGTTAGTTATGTTGAACGCCTGGCCAGCAGCATTGACAGTCTTCTTCGCTGCGCCTGCAACAATACCTCAAGTCACTTAATTCCGATGTAAAGGGCCTAATGGCAGCATTGTGATTAGGACTTCCTCACGAGCTGTATCTGCTATCTTTGATATATATATATATAGATATTGCAGCTCTCCTTATTGCCTGATAAACAGCACGAAAAGAAACACTTTAACATGATAATTAAGATATTAGTGGTCATTACAATCATAAAATTACAAAATTGAAATATTCATAGAACTGCAATGTTGCAGGATATATGAAATACAATAGACTGGGAATACAAATAAGCACCCCAATATTGCCAAGAGAATATGCATGCTTGTAATGCATCAGAATTTTCTTGGTTCGTTGCTCCTTAATATCAAGCTATGTGTAAACTTTTGAATAGAATGTTTTTTAATTTGAGGAACGTAGAGAATATTATTCAAGTTAAATTGATCATTAAGAGAGGGAATGGTGCTATTACCTGTGTTGAGTGATTTGAAGACCTTGTCCATTACCTACATGGAGTTGATTATATACCCAACATATTAAATTTTTGATAGAGAACATATTAATTGATAGTTCTCAAACTTCGAATATCAGGAGAAATGTGATAATTTGCATCTGTATCTGGAAACCATGTCACTGGTGGATACGTGTTGGAATAGTTCGCCATTCGATTAAGTGCTGTGATAACAGGATGAAATTCAGCTCCAGTAATGCGATATTTTATCTCATTAAATTCAGTAGTACGTATGGTTGACCAGCAGCACCTAATTAATCAACTAGTGAACTCGCCTTTTGAAGAAATTGGGAGACAGTAAGATCATTTTTCTCCAGTTTTTGCAATTCAATATGTAGCTGCAATGGCCTATTTTGTAGAAGGAAGCTGGGATTAGATCATTAGACAATGAGTGCAAGTGCATGACCACATATATCCAAAGTTCTTGCGCAGGTTCCCCAATTAAAGATTATAAAGATTATTTGATATTGATCAATTTCATCTCTGAATCAACTGCAGCTAAATTGATGCAGGGTCAAAATATAGATCATCAAATTTCTAATGTTGTTAAATGCTGCAGATCACAAGTTTTCACCACCTGCAGAAGAATGATAATTTAAACTTAATCATGTCATAAACAAGGAGCAGCCGAGCCATAATTGAATATTAATGGGGCAAAATTGATTAAAATTAGGACTGTTTAGTGTACTTTGATTGACAGTAAAAAATTAAAAGACATGTATAATATTCATAATCATTTCAAGTATCTACAAGAATGAGGTAGAAGCATAGAAATAAAATGCAAAATTTAATTATGCATTAGCATAAATGTTAGAAAATATGAACTTAAATTTATCTTAATTTTAAAAATTAAATTGTGAGATGAGAATTATAAAAAAAATATTATATTTTTATAACATACTTAACTGTAAATTAAGCAATCACGAGGGTAATAAACATTAGATACTTGTGAATATAATAAGCATGATAAGCTTTTCTATATTAGAGGCTATCAACCTTTTTAACAACAGCATATCAAACTTCATTTTATGTATATGAAGATTTGCTGTCGGATTTAGAATTCCGGCGAGCAAACAAATTAAAGTTGTCATAATTTATTCGATTCGATGGCAAAAAGAGAGGAAATCAAAGCCCATTAATTAATTAGAAACAGCTTAATTTCTTGGTCATATTCAATGTTAAAAAATCAGAAAGATAAGTAATAATTTGGGCATGCTCATTAGGCAATCAAAGCCCATTAGTTAATAGAAGGTTAATGATTTAAGTTAGCTAAGGCAAAGCATGCATGAAACATTACTTTGGGCCACTAAAACAAAATGTTTTGATTGCCTAATGAGCATGCCTAATTTGTTATCATCATCATACTGCTAGCTCTTCAAATTTTGTTGATGATTATCCACCTCTTAATTGCGTTTCATTTTCATTTTTTAAAGATATTTTTCATCAACATAAAAGAATAATGATAAAATTGCACTAGGACGAGTTGTGCCAACTCAAGGGGAAAAAATAATAATAAAAAGACTTAATCTTTGGCTCCATAATCTTTTATTTTGAGTCAATTCTCCTCTCCCTTGGTGGCAAATGGATCGAATCATATAGAGAAATTTGAATTGAGATATATTAAATTTAATAATAAGTGGATCATAATTTTGTGAATTATAAATAGATTAAATTATGACTTAATAATGGATAAATGAGTTATAAATTAATTAGATCGACCCTAAATGAATCAAATTTTAAATTTTTATTTTTTTTTACATTTTAAGAAAATTCATTAAACTTAAAAAAATTATACATGTATAACTTACTGTAAAAACACTATTTTTATATTTACATTTTATAGAAAATTATGGAAACACAATAATATAAATGGATCGTATTGTATTGAGTCATTTTGTAAATCAAATGAATCAAGTTATAAACAAATCGAATCGAATTTAAATTATATTTCTATGAATATATTAAATTAAATGGGATCAAAATTTATTTCCCATCTATATATAATATTTCGTCTCTTAAAATAAAAATAAAAATGTGAGCTCGTGTTTAGATTCCTTATAAATTGCTACAAGTTAGGACCGACCAAAACCAAAAGAAATTAATCAAATGCCATATTTATGCACGTGAATATACTAACATGCAAAGGCAAAATGTTTGGTCAAGAAATTAACATCTTAAAATACTCGTTGACATTGAGAAAAATACTTAAATTCCAAGCACAATATTGTATTTTATTTATTTATTTATTTATTGACAACTAGAAAATATAAATTACAGATCAACTTTTTATGCATTGTATTAAATTCATATCTCCAATTTCTTTAAATATAGGATACTATATAGTAGTATACATTCAATTAATCCTCTAATTCACATCACAATAAAGGAATTGACGATGAATAAGTAAATAAATGATTCTAAAATTGTTCTAAATTTAATTTATATGTTTTAAAGACATATCCTATAAATCTAATATTTCTATAATCGTCGCTCATTCCATATATAATTAATTTTATTTGGTTATCTATTAACAAAAAGATTGTTGTTATCATATTTCAAAAAAAAAAAAAGATTGTTATTATCTTTTCAATAATTACATGACTAAATTAGCCTGTGTGATTATGTTAATACGGAGTTTTAACTTATACGAAAACAATATTATATTAAATATTTTGCTATTTGACTCGGTACATGCAATTAGGGTGATCATAGACCGGTTAACCGGTCCATAAGCCACCCAAAAAATTAGCCTATTAACTTTTTCGGTTTTTGAAAATTACAAACCATTAAACAGTCCGTTAATATCGATTAACCAGTACATCGGTTTCGAATTTCGGATCGGTTAACCAATATTATTCGGTTAATATTACAACTAACATTTCACATTTTAATTGAAATGTTAACCAATATTACAACTAACATTTCACATTTTAATTGAATATTATTTATCATATTAAATTTTAATAATTTAAATATAAAATATCTGAATTAAAGAGTTAAAATTATTAAATTAATTACAATTAGGAATTAATTATATATATTAAAAAATTTGAAAGGTAAAAAAAATTTGTGTGTGTGGAAATAAAAGTTTATAACATATGTAACTTTTCGTTAATATATTAATGTCATATAAATTTTTGAATTTATTATGATTTTCATTATTGAAAAATTGATAAATCAAAAAATAATAATGAATACTAAATATAGATATATTAAATAATTAATAAATTATTTAAAAATTTTGTTATCGATTCGGTTAACCGGTTACATGAGTCAAAACCATTAATCAGTCTATTAATATTATTTTTTTCAAAACACTAATAATTAACCAGCCCATTACAATCGGTTAACCAATCTATCGGTTCGGTTTCGGATCGATTTGCCGGTTAACCGCATCAACTGGTTTTTTTTCTCACCCTTACATGCAATCTCATGCAAATAATCAAATAAAATTTAATTAATTTTTAACAATAAAAAAATTCAATTATTTATGAACAAATTGAGTTCTAGAAGACAACTAATTTAATAGAAAGATTAATTGTGAGAACTGAGAAGTGAAACCACGTACTTAATTTAATCCTAGTTCTAGAATTCAATTACTATTTTTCAAGGATGACGCGTACAATAGAATAGTCATATAATATACAACCGTACAATATTTTCAACACTTTTTTAAAATTTTATGATAATAATATAAACGAAATTCCAAAATTACCCTTCAAAATTGTCTATAAATTCCTTCTAATAAAGAGTACTTTTAATCATATTTCTTGCTCCTTTTGACATTTCTAGAAATCAAAAGAAAAATGGCTTACAAGATCACCACCCTCTGCATAATATCTTTCCTTCTCATCACCTTCACTCTCACCGGCGCCGCCAGACCAGCCCCTGCGGGAAAAGTGGTAAGTTAATTTAGTTTTATTTGTTTAAGTTATTTTAATTAATTAATTACGTACTCTAAAATCATTCTTATTAATACATATATAATTTCATAAAGTTTTTGCTAAATATAAAAATTTATTTTGGGTTCTTTGTTGAAGGATGCTGACGGCCTTGCAGAGAAAAAAGATGCAGAATTAGAAGGATGTGAAGGAATAGAAGAAGATGAGTGCTTGCAGAGGAGAACACTCGCAGCTCATATTGATTATATTTATACCCAGAAAGTCAATCCTTGAAATTACTAATTTTCATTTAATTATGTTTAATTTGTGTTTGATAGTTCCTAATTTTATATGTTTTTTGAGTAATACATTTCATGTAAGCGATCAGCAATAGAACTAGCAGTAATTCAATTAATGACTTCAGACCTATATATGCTCTCTGGTGTATATGTTGATTTTCAGCCCTTTAAAATTTATTATTTTTAAGTCTTTATTAGAAAAAAAAAAAATAGTACGTAAATTTCATATAGTTCAAAGATCCGAATTCTTACTTTCTATTTAAAAAAAAAAAAAAAAAAGGACCACTTTTCTTTAGTAGGAAGCTTCGAAGAAGCTTTCACATAATCTAGAATTGTATATTATACGTCGGAGCTATAATTTAATAGGTTAACGTTCAATTAAGCAATTTTTGGTCGTACCAACTTATCTACTAGTAAAAAAATAAAAATAAAACTGTAAATTAATCTTGGGAAATTGAAATTTAATTAAATCAGTATTTCTAAGATATGCTAACATGTGGCACATGGAGAATCTATTTGTCTTTAGTTTTGATTATGACTTTAATTTTAGTAGATTTACATTGACATGTATAATAAATTGCTGATTTTTGTCTAAACAATGTTGATATATATCTTGAATTTTTTTCATTCATTATGATTATATATTGATAAATTTTAAAAGAAAATCAATAATAATATTATTAGACTGGAAAATGGATTGCCAGCTAAACCTCCTAACGGAAAATATATATGGAATATAATTGAGATTATCGTGAAAGTCCGAACTGAATAGTTGAATTATCAATCTATATATAATAACAATTGATATATATCTATCAATGGAAAAATTGTCATATGAATTAGGTAAAAATTTTCCATTTATTGATCAAAATAACTAATTGACTTTATATTTAAGCAAGAAAGTTCTTCAAACACTTATTGATTGTTGAAAAATCTGGAAATGGAAGATTCTGCAAATGGTCAATTTTGTGTTATTTTATATGCCAATATATTTTTCAGGTTGAAATATTTGTTGATGGATTCATGTTATAAACAATGTCGTTATTTTCTATCTTGAGAAACTGAAATATTTTTTTTTCTCACCACGCGGTATCTTAAATAATTTTTAATTCATATAATTATTTATCAACTGTGATAGACACTTTTAAACCGTACTACATTCAGATTAATTGGGTGTAATAATATGTTTAAATCACCAAACAACGTATATATTATATGCTCATAATTCTTTAATTTATGATAATTTGTCTTCTTATGTGGAGACGTGTTATTAAAAAAAAAAAAAACATGTTTGTAATAAAGAAATGTTTTGCTCAATTAAGAACAGACAAGATGAACCTAATTACTTATTTGGCCTTAAATTTTGTAGCCACAGTCATATTGCCTTTTGACATAATTTATCATCAAGATTAATTTTTCATCCCATTATGTTTTTTTGGAGTTACGTGCAAGAATTATTTTCACTAATATCATGTTTTAATTTGAGGCACCATTATTAGGCACACGGCTCCATGAAACATAACCCACTCCGCTAATCACACAATTGGGTGGGGATTCACCTTAATTGCTGCCATTTTGACCTCTGCTTCTATAATTGCTTTAGCTTCATTGTTTAGGACCAAATTACATGTGAATCACTTTAATTTATTGTTTAAAAAAGTGTAATTAAACAATATGTATATTTTTAGGAATAATTACAAATATTTTTTAATTTTTAAGAGTGAGTTCCACAAAATGCTGCCACCTCAGCATTAATTATCTTAGTTTTGTACGGATAAATTAATAGATAGTTTGAATTGGAAATATTATGAAAAGTTGATATTAATTTGTTAGATTTTATGGCAGGGGCTAATTAAAATTAAAATTTAAGTGGTAAATTGAAGTTTTTTTTATTTGTTAATCATTATAAAACAGTTTAGGAAGCAAATCAATACTTGATAAAGAGAAAATTAATGAAAGATCAAAACTTAAAATTTTAAATTGACTTGAAGTGTGAATATGAATATTCTATTAGCAAACAATATATATAAAGATAACTTTTCGTATAAAACATGAATCATTTTATGGGTATAGAGAATTTCAGCCATATAGTATTAGACATATAATTAATATTAAACGAGAATTGTCAAACTTTGGTTGAAAAAGAATGGTGATAAATGATAAGTTGATATCGCTTTACAATTAAACAATTTGTCAAAATAGCCCTATTTGACTGCTGCTACAAAAATCATCCAACAACTCCTCATAATTATTTCTTTTAATACGAAAACTATGCTCCATCCACACATGGTTCCCGAAAAAAGAAAAAAGAAATTGACCAAATTTTAATTACGATAAAATAGTTATTGTGAAAAATGTGCTTGTTGGTTCAAACAAGTTAAAAATAACATTAATATCTTAAATTTAAAATCTTATATAGTATTGAATAATATTAGCTCTTAAATCAGTACGTTACTCTCTATATGAATATATGTATGCATTTGTTGGATGTGCTTGATATACTGCAGGTTCATTAATATGATGATAGTATACGCTATAAGCATGTCCCTGAGCCAAATTATCATGCCTTGGCATTTGGACCATTACTAGTGGTGGGTGCCTATATATTATGAGTAGTTTTGCTTTGATTATTTCAAATTTATTTTAATCGATTATCGATTAACTTAACTTAATTAAGTGGGTTTTAGTCTTTCATTTTACAATTAGACCTATATATTATAAACTCTGAGTTGGGAGTGCACATTTAGTAATGTTTGAGGCTAAGCTAAATCTGTTAAGGGTTTGGACTTCTTGGGCTTGGGCTTGGCTTCATTACATGTTTGATGCTGAGCTAATGAGCTATGAAAGCATAGCAACAAATAATATGTTAAGTCATGATAAGAGTTAGAATCTTCATAATTCATAAATGTCACGAAAATCAAAAGAAATTCTTTTATCAAGCGTTGAGCATAATTCATAAATGTCATATTATTGGGCCAAGAGATTGGATTCTTTAATTTGGGCTCTTTTTAAAATAGGCCAATTTGAGAAACATCCAAGCTCAAGAAATCACTGAAACAAGAAACCAACAAAAATGGCGGTAAACTCCAAATTTGCTCACCATTAATAAGCCAAATCTCTCTAACTTCCCCTGCAAAAAGTAATAATTACTACAAAACTGAACAAGGGCCACAACAAATCTCTACAAAAACCTCCATTCTAACCCTTCAAGGAATTAAACTTTACCCAAAAACAAGAAGAAGGGAAAGAAATGGCACAAGAGAGGCAATTTTGGCTTCTGAAAACGGAGCCAGGAGAGTGGTCATGGGATGATCAAGCCAACAATGGAGGGATCACAAAGTGGGATGGTGTTAGGAACAGGCAAGCACAGAAGAATCTGAAGGCCATGAAAATGAATGATCTTTGCTTCTTTTACCATTCTGGGGCAAGTGCTCGCCGTGTCGTGGGTGTTGTGACTGTGATCAAGGAATGGTATGCAGAGGGTGATCAGGAAGTGATTGTGGATGTTAAGGCTGTTGGACTTATAAGAAGACCTGTGGAATTGAAAGAAATGAAGAGTGATGAAAGATTGGTGGGGTTTGGTCTGTTTAGGCAGCCCAGATTGTCTGTTGTCCCTGTTTCGATGGTGGTTTGGGAGATCATTAATGAAATGGGAGGTGGGTATGAAAGAGATGGGAATGGGAATGGGAGTAACAACAATAATGAAGGAAATTAAGTAGCTTTGATGTTCTTGGGCTTTAAGTTTGCGGTCTTTTTAGGGTAAATGGAGATGTAAGGCAGTTCTTTTGCTGCCAACTCTTTTGTTATTGCATGTATGAATCTCTTCTTCTTTGTTCAGTTTTATGTTTTGGGTGCAATGAATGGAATAGACTGTAACGGTATGTGCTAGTAAAGTAATGGTTTATAGTCTCTGATTAATCATTTTATGAGCTTTTTCTTTCTCTTTTTAGACCTAAAACATGAACTATTAAGCAGATTGAATTTGTTTGACAATCAAGCTGATTAAAGTTTCAATCATAAGCTGCATTTAGCTACTTAAAAAAAAAACCCAATTCCATAAGCATCTATAGCCATTTCTTTACTAGGCATTTTATCGAGCAGATTACAGACTCAGTTCACTCTCTTTTACTGTATTAATAAAACGACATGTCGTATTCAGTTCTAAATGATTTAAATCCCTAGTCAGAAACGCTTTTAAAGCTCAATAGTTTTTACAAAACCCTCCAGAGAACGTAGATAGGTTCCGGGGAAATGCAAATGCAAGCTTTACGACCTATCCGACCTCGATTTGCTGAGTTCTCGACTCGTCAATGGCTTAAACCGCTGAGTCTCCGCGCATTCTCATCTTCATCAGATTGCTCCAACCAATCCCGCGGTGGTCTGCCACGTTTCTTCTCCGAAGTTCTTCCTTCTTCTAAAGTACTCTCTCTGGCTTTATTCCGACTTACTTTTTCAATTTTGTAACCAAAGATGATGTTTTTCAATTAATTGACATATAAGATGAAATGCATTTAAACAGCTACATAGCTTTTGCATTACTGGCAGTTATAGTGATACTTGAGGTATCAGCAAGATAGGGTTAGAATTTTTTCTGCAGGACAAGTTCACAAGATCTTAACTTTATGTAAAAAAGAAAAGAATAATGATCAGTAAATTTGTATTGGAATGAATTAATGAATATGGCTTTTCTCATTGTTTTTCATGACAATACAGGGTGGTGTTGTCCGTGTACAAGGGGATGAATTCTGGCATATGAGTAAAGTTTTAAGGTTGAGCAGAAATGATAGGTATTTCTAACAATGCTTGCTTTTAAGTTTTATTTTCTGCACATACACTCATGTAGCCGATGAAAAACCATCCCTGTTATATGATTATATCTGTTACCTTGTCCGGCTTTATCACCGGGCGACTTCATGAGGGGTATTGTAGCTAATTTGTTTTTCTCCACATTAATTAATGAAATGGTATGTAGTTTTTCTGCTATTTATATCATGTGACTTGGATTCTGAAAGATTTTGGCAAACTGGTGAAGTCAGTGTTGGTTATGCAGTTCCTACAAAATATGGTAGGTTTACGATTGAGGCTAGTGGAAGCAACAGTGTTCCCATTTTATGTTATATCAATAGGGAATGTTTGAAAATAAATGGTGAATCTATGATAAAAGGTTTAGTTTGTGTAGTTGTGTTATTGCCAGCAGCCTTATTTGTTCTGTTTTTTTTTTTTTTTTTTTTTTGAGGTCTGTTAAAATGGCAGTCATTGGAGAGAGTATCGTGGATAATAGATGTCATTCTGACCGACACTTCAGCTGGGAGTTATAACTGTATAACGGTAGTTGGTAGCTGTTGGTATATTTAATCCAAGTGCACGTAAAAAGCTGTTTTCATATTTAATCACATGCATGTAGTAAGTTTTTTCTATATTTGATCCATGTGGCTTGATAAGGCCAAGCCTTAGCAGGGAGCGGTTGCTCTAGTAAAGGTTATACCTGTAACTGACACTTTATGTGTAAATTGGATCTTGGGCAGGTGGTAGCTGTTTCAATATTTAATCCACGTGTTCGGAGTAAAACTCTTTCTATTTTTAACCACATGCATGTAGAAAGATATTTCTATATTTAAGCACGTGCACTTAGTAAGTTCAGTATTGTATCCACATAAGGCCAAGCTGTTGCATGGTGTGGTTGCTTTAGTAGAGGTTGTTCCTGTAACTGACTCTCTAGCTTCGGTATCTAGGGGTGGTCGGTAGCTGTTCCTATTGTTAATCCATGTGCACAAAGAAAGCTCTTTCTATATTTGACCATGTGCACATAGAAAGCTGTTTTTATATTTAATCATGTGCGTGTAGAAAGCTGTTTCTGTATTTAAGCACGTGGGCGTAGAAAAAAGCTGTTTCTATATTTAAGCAGGTGCACATAGAAAGCTGTTTCTGTATTTAAGCAGGTGCACATAGAAAGCTGTTTCTATATTTAAGCACGTGAACTTAGTAAGCTGCTCCTGTATCCAAGTGGCTTGATAAGGCCGAGCTGTTGTGTGGAGTAGTTATCTTTAGTAGAGGTTGTTCCTGTAACTGATTCTTTAGCTTGGGTATCTTGGGGTAGTCAGTAGCTCTTCATATTGTTAAGCCATGTGCACAAAGTAATCCCTTTCTATATTTAACCACGTGCATGTAGAAAGCCGTTTCTATATTTAAGCATGTGCACGTAAAAAGCTGTTTAGTATTTAAACCCAAGCAAGTAGGAAGCTGTTTCGGTATTTAAGAACGTGGACGCAGAAAGCTGTTTCTGTATTTAAGCACGTGCATGTATAAAGCTGTTTCTGTATATAACTACATGTGTGTAGAAAGCTGTTTCTATATTTAAGCACATGCATATAGTAAGCTGCTTCAATACTGTATCCACGTGGCTTGATAAGGCTGAGCCGTTGTGTTGAGTGGTTTCTTTAGTAGAGGCTGTTCCTGTAACTGACTCTTTAGCTTGGGTATCTTTGGTAGCTGTTAATATTATTGTTAATCCATGTGAACAAAGTAAGCTATATTTGACCTTATGCACGTAGAGAGCAGTTTCCATACTTAATCACATGCACACGGTAAGATGTTTGCATATTTAATCCATGTGGCTTGACAAGGCCGACTAATAGCCAAGCGGTTGCTGTAGTAGAGGTTGCACCTGTAAATGACACTTTATTTGGCAGTTTTAATTATATCACAGGTGGTTGATAGCTGTTTCTATATTTAATCCAAGTGAATGTAGTAAGCTCTTTCTATATTTAATTCACATGCATATAGTAAGCTGTTTCTAAGTTTGATCATGTGCACATAGTAAACTGTTTTTCTATATTTAATCCATGTCCACGCGATAAGCTGTTTCTATCTTTCTATCTTTCTCTGTATTTAATCCATGTCAACAAGTTAGCTGTTTGCCCCGTCTAGTTTTGCATTAAGGCTTGGTTCTTCTTGTTGTTGCTGTTGCACCAAGTAAGCTGTTTTTATATTTAATTATGGGCATATGATAAGCTGTTTCTGTATGTAATCTACCTGGCTTGATAAAGCCAAGCCATGGGGTTTGGTTTGTAAGTATGTCATAAGTGCTATGATTCATTTAGACATTCTTGTTCATTGTTTTGTAACTCATTCTAGTTTTATTGTGCTTCAAATGCGAAAAGATTGAATTTTTCATCAAGTTGGTAATGCAGCAGCAGATGTAGGAATAAATAAATAACATTTAATTTTTTCAGTTGATGCATTGATGAGAGTGGAACTTGTTTAATTTTTCTGCAGGTTCTCAAATATAGTTCTTGTATATACTTGCATAATACATAGTTAATTTCATATGCTTTGCTAGCATTCTAACCCTAAATGCTCATTTCCTTCCAAGTATATATGTTCTTAAAAGGCTTTCATGTTAGAATCAAACGTTTTAATGTTCTGTTTTATTAAGCAATAATGAAAAAGAATTGAAGAATGTCATGCCTAGTAGATAATATTGTTTTAGGATCTAAAATCAGATTTTATGTTTGAGCTCGAATTTTTCTTTCTATACAAGTAGAAATTCATGTATATATTAGGGAATTTCTTTTCTCAATTTTCCAAATAATGAAATGCAAGGGTAGAACTCTTCAATGGGAAAGGAGGTCTGGTAGAAGGCTGCATTGAGAAAATTGATCGCACTGGATGTGATTTTGTAGCGCTAGAAGATCCAAAGGTAGTTCTTCCTCAGACAACAAGGTGGCATGTCTTTGCAGCATTTGGTAAGTTCAGTGCAACTTGTGCCTGAAAGTTATTAGAGTATTTGAAGTTCATCTGTTTGTGATATGTGCTAAAAAATCTGTTCTTCTTCAGGTACTTTGAAGGGTGGTCGAGCTGACTGGCTTGTCGAGAAATGTACTGTATGTGTTAAATTCTAACACGGTCATTTCTGGTTTGAAATTAATCACTATATTCCTGTTTCTTTGCAATGTTTAAGCTACTGCTTTTCTTTTCCCAGGAGTTGGGGGCTCATACTGTGACCCCTCTGATGACAGAGCGCTCCCCTTCAATCTCTGAAAACCGAGTGGATAGGTTGCAACGCGTTGTTTTAGCAGCAACTAAACAATGTAAACATTTCAGCTTGTAATATACACTTTAATTCCATCTTCTTAAATTTTTGAGTATGAAATTGTAATCACTTCATATATGGCTCTTTACACTGAGTTTGTTCTTTTTGCTTAATTTAATTTTTATTTCTTTCACACACACCTGGATTCTAGGTCAACGGCTGCATGAAATGACTCTAAATCCTCCTACAAAAGTTGATGACCTTTTATCACTTGTGAGTTGTGCTTCCTGCTTTTTATGCTTAAAAAGCTTTACATTTATCTTGGTTGAATCGTCATGATGAGCTTTTCGGTGTTTAAGCTAGAGATGTGAAAGACAGTCAGGAACATTATTTATTGGATTGGTCAAATATCAAAAGAACATCTGTTTATAGGAATTTTATATTCATACACATAAATGAAGCCTGTTAATTGTTAATCTCTTAATTTGAAAAGGCAAAGTTTGCACGGTATATGATATTTGGCTGGGTTTTGTCGAGGAATGGGCAACAAGGACTCCAGAAATCTTGCAACAAATAATAATAGCCTGGAATTAGATAGCAAGTACTAATTAACTTGTTTTCTCTTTTTATCTCTATTGATGAGGTACAGGCAATACATGTGCTGTTATTGGTTCTTATTTCCTGAATCATCAAGACTATGACATGATAGTAGACAATTTAACATTCTTGTTTCTTGCTGTATAGATTTCCCAGTCAAATCTATCTTTTCTTGCCGCAGCACAAGCTACTCCTGTTGTTAATGTTTTGGCTTCATCAAGAAAAGAATCGAGTGGATTAATAATCGTGGGACCGGAAGGAGGTCAGAATGCATTCTTATTAGTCCAAACTCCTACAGTTTTCTCTGTTTGAGTGATTTTAATATATGGAATCAGTAATTGCTCCTCCCAGTCGGTCTTCGTAGTTAATATCTGTCTTTATAGATTATCCAAAATATCACTGTCCTCTCATTTTACAGATATTTCATGTCAGAATGAGTTTCAAACTTTTCACAAGAAAAAAGCAACATGAATGGGCCAATTAAATGCTTTGATTTTGTAGAAATTGTAAGCAAATCGCTAATTATGTCCCAATATCTTTGATATCGTCTTCGATACTATTTTTTACTCTGTAGTTGACCGCTCTGTGAATTGTTTAGGTAGATGTAACTGAACCTTTGTGTTTGCTAGTTATTGCATACATATCTATTTATATTCAGTTTTGTGTCAGTTTTTTTTTTTATGTTCTAAAGATACTGTAAACTAAGAATAGTGTTGGCGCACTTCCTCAGATTTCACACAGAGAGAGATGGCAGCAATGATGGAAGCAGGCGCTAAAGCTGTCGGTCTTGGACCACTTCGCTTGCGTGTTGAAACTGCAACTATGGCACTTTTGGCTACTCTAATGTTATGGTCCGATGCTCAGGAGCTCTCCAAATCCTAGATACTTTTGCAAGTAAGATACGCATTTCGTTTTGCATCCTGGACTTTGCTTCTTTCTAATTTCTTTAGATTGAGATATACCTTGAAGAAATGGCTTATTAGGAATAAATTATACCTTACAAGTAACTTTAGTGTTACAACTCATAAAGTCTACTTTATTTATTGTGCAAATTATTGCGCAATAATATTCTAAGTTTTTTATCGCTTTCTTTGTCAATCATCAAACTAAAAGAATAGAGGATGTGAGTTTTTCAATCTTGGAATTTAGAAAATTCAAAGTTCAAGGTTTACAAATTTATTAAAATATTTAGGTAAGAAACATAAAAATGGTGGTTGAGTCAAATCAGAACTTTGCATTTAGGTTGCTCATACTCTAAGCAATGCTTGTTGCTTCTAATTAAAGAAGGCTGCGTACCCCGGCTACTAGGATAAATAAGAGGTGTTTAAGATAATGATGAAGCCATGAAAATTGCTTCTACTGTGGACTGTTAAAAGTCTTATGAAAAATATCATCTTGTTGCTTATTTGGATATCAGTACAAAAAGTACCCGAGTATGTTTTGGTTTTGACTGAAAACTGAACCGAACTAATTTGGTTTGGTTATTTTGGATAATCAAATTTTAGTTATCGGTCCAGTTTCAGTTAGTGATGTAATATAATCTCGGTTATTGATTTGGTTAGTAGTAAAATTTGGCTCAGTTTCGGTTTACAACTTTTACCAAATTTAGATTTTGGAATATTAAACCGAACCGAGAAGTCTAATTTTTTCCTTTGCAAACCATAATATGATATGCTACTTTGTTTACTTGCTTCAGGCAGCGCTGAGGCTATTCAAGCAGATGTTCAATGTTTAGGCTCCAATGAAGGTCAATGTTTAACATCTGAGGGTTAAGCATAAATCAATTATTCCTTCCTTTTTTTTTTTTTTATGAATGTATAAATTAATGTTTATTTATTTATTTATTTATTTTGTAATATCTCAATTCTATCTAATATAATTTTTATATTTCATGCAATATTCATTATCTAGTATTTTATGTTTAAATTTAAAAATGAGAAATCTTGACTGGAGATTCCCAATGTCTTGCGATGCATTATTTTATTCGAGCACAATCGTGGTAGGCTGCTGTTCTTAATATATTTTATTAAATCTTTTGCTATAAGATATTGCATTTTTCTATTATAGTATTTTTATTTTATTAAAATATCGTATTATTGTTATTATTATTTCTATAAACATCAAATGTCTATTTCATGTTTTCCTTTTCCTATTTCCTGTGCGTTATAATTAATAAATATAAATTAGTATTTCTAAATTTACTAACTTGCCCTTAAATAGTGGGAGTCTCATTTTGATATAGTTAATTATCTTTCTTTTTCTTATTAAATTGCCAATTAATTTATATTATTAATTCTAATTTTATTTTCATAAAAAAACAATGCTTTCATTATAATTTTTTTTTTTGTCATTATGAGCATAACGATACTTTACACTTATTTGGAATTCTTGCTAAATTATTCTTGCATGTGTGCCTTCATGTTCATGATCATCATAAATAAATAAATATGTATATATATATATAAAAGAAAAAGAAATGTAATACTATCACTCTTTGGGGAATGGAATGCATAGGATTATGTGAGGCCACAAAATCATAAAATATGGTTCCTCATAACACATTTATTTATGGCCAATCACCTGACTCCTACGTGGACATAAATTTGTTGCACGTGTGCTTCTTTAAAGCAAATCAGATGCTACACTCACTTATACTAGTATTCACGTTTTATCATCCGAATTTCAGATTTTTCCATGTGAGATGCATTTAATGGCCAGGATTTTATTATGTATGGGTGCTTGAAAAATATAAATTATATAGTTTCAAATTTTATTTTCAGAAAATAATTGGATTATTATAAAAAAAAAAAATTATATAATAAGATATAAAAAACGATGAGATATGTTAAACTAAGTGATAAAGGTCAAATTGTCTTTATCTGCAGAGGGAGGAAACAACCTATCGGATGATAGCGACCTGCAAGGAAGAATGCCCGGTCGGACCGGGCGTAAACATTCCGAAACTTAAGTCAGTGACTTTAGAGAGAGAAAACTTAGAGTGAGAGTGGTCAAGGTTCAATACCTGAGGCTATCGCTGGCTGGGTTATTTATAAGTGATGTTGAGGGGCACTTGAGTGCCTACGGGAGTGATATCTGGCTGTCAAAGTAGGTATCCGGCGAAACGATAGCGAACAAGAGGTTGAGGTGATCACTGCTTTGTGTCAGGCAGCTGATGGGACGGAATGTCACGTCGTCCGATCGGTCCTCCTTGGGGCTCGTGCCTGTTTGCTTCGCCTGGTGGGCCTTGGGCCTTGCCGGTGTTTGGACCGACTCTATGGGCCTGAGGCAGGTGATATTTGATGCGTTGTCACTGAACGTATTATATGTAGTGTATGGACAGTTAAATTAAAAATAAAATAACTGTTACTATCCATATTTGATAAAAGAAATATAATTTTTATTTTTTTTAACTAAAAGAAATAGAAATATAATCCTTTTATTTACTGTCCACTATGCTAGCCATCTTTTATTAACTTCAAGTCTTACATATTTGGTCAAGCTTTTATATATATATATATATATTTGGTGAAGAAAAATGCGGAGTATTTAAAGCCTTGTGAATGCATCTTTGAAAAGTGATGCTAATTGGAAAATTAAATTTGTCAATGTGAATTGATATAACTCAACTATTTAATGATAATGGCATTAATAAAGTGCATCAGATATAGACGTTACATAATTAAATACTTGATTATTATAATAGTTACAGCAGCAGCCATTAATTACATGCAAAAAACACTATATAAGGGAATCAAAGTCTCATAAATATTTTCTACATTTTAATAGTGTCTCTCTAAAATTACTCTCTCTTTATTAATTTGAATGTTGCAATTTTTTTATAGAAAATTTGTTGAATGTGTTGTGTTATGAGGTAATTAAAAATACTCGGCAAATCATCATAAATAAATAATCTATTTTGTCCAATCGAAATTCTACATTTTTAGTTTTAATTTTATAATTAAAAAAATAAAAGTGGAGAAAATAAACGTAATAACATTGGGTATAACCATGAGAAATTCAAAAGTCGGAAATTACAAATTAAATCTGTCATCGTAAGTCAAAGAAATGGCGTGTAAGTTGATAACTTCCCTAATTTCTCACTCTGTTAATATCTTGAACCAATGAATCTGAACACAAGAAAGCAGAATTCGTATCCTCATAAATTCAGCGGGCCATACTTTTTGTTACATTAATGTGAATGTCTCACTTTATAAATACTGTTCAAAAATATTACTAGTAATTAATTATTTAAAAAAAAAGTATATTTTATCCAAAAGGATAAAATCCAATTTTAGATTGTGTAAGATTGAGTAATGAATCAAAATCTAATATGCGTTAAACTTGACTCCTCGATAACCATACATTCTTTTCTTAATTTGATATATAGATCTAACTAACGGTTTAAATTTAAAATTTAACAGTTTTAATAATCAAACCAATACCATTAAATTAAATCATACTAGTTCCACAATTTACATATAAGTACAAATAAAATAAATATTTATTAAAGTTTTAGCACATGGTTTTTTTCCCTTTTTTATAAATAATTGATGAAAATAATTAAGAAATTAAAATTTAAAAATTAACCATTCGTGCATATTGATTATTGATCACAAACCTAAAAGCAAAGTCAAAGTCCAGCACCCAATGGCAACACCGTAATAATCTCTAAAAACAAAGCCCACTTTGACTTCAACTGCGATTATAAACTGGCAAAGTGACGGAAACAGAAAACAAACAACATCAGTTTACAAATCAAACCCAAATCCAAATACAGAAAATGAAAGACCTGTAGAAATTAAAATCCAACTTTTCTTCTTCTTCTTCTTCTTCTTCTTCTTTCTGAGATTATTCAAATATCAAATTCTTGAAATTCAAATGGCAAATCAGCTGGAAAATCTTGTACAGTCGATAAAATCAAAGGTTAGAGCACTGAACTTGAAGAAATCAAAGAAGCCATACATCAAAATGGATAAAAGCTCAAGTGTTAAAGTCGAGATCCGTAGCAGAAAAGCAAGGAAGCTCATCGACAAAACTCTCCAAGTTGCTGATCGCCCCGGCAAGCGCAGCATTTCTTGATAAAACTTAATTTCTGTGTAGATTTCATGTTTGTTTTTCTTAATTGCCTACCGACTCTGTGTTTTTCTCTCTCTAGAAAACGCTTTTATGAGTATGGAACCGTTTCGGGTTTGGCTTAACAGAGTTTTCTGTTTTCGTTTTGTTGTTGACATTGATAATGATAGGTAATGAAGAATTGGAGTTTTTATGTTTTGGTTGTTTTTGAATTTTAAATTTTGTAATCTGATGACTGCTAATATTATAAGCTAATCAAAGGTATTAGGTAACAATAAAATTCGCAATTCTCTCTGGTTTTGGCTTTTGAGATTTGATTAAAAGACTGTTCTTGCGCATGTGTTGTGCAAAACACACACAGCTAAAATTAAATTTTCTTTTGGTATGGAAACTAAATAAAGTCCGGATTTTGTTACCGGCCAGAATTAATGATAGAATAGGATTCAAATTTAATAATACCAAAAATTATATATAAAAAAAGAATAAGAGAAACATGGATTGAAAAGAAGAGTTTATTAAGTGATCGGTGAAAATTAGTGGTTCCTTTTCTTAAGAAGAAGAGAAGAGGGCAACCACTCCAAGATCTATGATTAGAGCTTTTGATTACTCAAGATTATTTTATTATTAATTAAGTTTAAATTTGAAATAAAATTTAATAATTCAATACACAAATTTAAATATAATTGATAAATTTTAATTAAAAAAAAATTAATTAAAAACTTAAAAATATTTAAAAATACTCATGATAAAAGTAATAAATAAATATAATTTAAATTTTAATCAAATAGAAAATGAGGAAAAAAGATAATGTTTTAGTGCTGCAAGGTACAGATGGAGGACTTGAATGACTTTATATAGTTTTCTGAATTTGCTGCATTATGAATTAGACAATTAATGTTATTGACTTATTGTAACGGTTTATATAGTAATATGTAATGCTTAGCTCATAGCTTAGAAAGTGAGTCTGAGAAAGCAATTTTTATTGATGAATAACAAATTATATTAAGTCGGAATGTTTTAGAAAAATAAAAAATCAGTTCTGCTCTAAAAAGGAAATGGAATGGGGACTTAACTATAACTGGAATATACTAAATCACCCTTTAAGAAGTTAGTATAATACTCAATCCGTTACTTTTTAATTGTTATTTTATTTATTTTTTTTTTTTGAAGAAAATTGTTATTTTATTATTTTTACTATAATTAATGAATATTAATTAGACTTAAATTTAGAATAAAATTAAGTAATTTAATACAAAAAATTTAAATATAATAAGTTAATTTTTATTAAAAAAATTAAATTGAAAAAAAATTAAATTATATTAAAAGTTTAAAAATGACAAATAAAAAAAATTTAAATTTTAATAAAAAATGACAGATAAAAAAGAATTAAAACAGTATTTCATTAGCAATTTTTTTTTTATAAAATATTATTTTACTTACCAGAAAGGGCCCTCCAAATTAATAGTTTTTCATAGACAGACTGACTCACTAAATAATTAAATTGTCTCGTAATGTCAAAAGTCAATTAAACGTACTTCAACTATTTTAGCATTCCAACTGAGTTAGGAAATTAGTTGACTTCATATTTGGAAAATTAAAATGCAATTCGGTACTAAAATCGAATTATAAACTTTTCTCCTATAATTTAATTATCGGCTTCTTCTCTATTACGGGATCGCGCTACCACAATCTCATTTTTTTTTATAAAATTTATCTCTAATTGCTTGATAAACACTTTAATGCTTGACATTTTTGATTTTGGACCACAAAATCGGAGAACAATTCATTCTAAAACAGCAATAGTGTTCAATCTTTGGATCATTTCACGTCACTACTATTTAATTAGGGTTAAAAAATTAAAAAGAACCTCTATGAAAAAAATAAAAGAATAAATTACAAAAGTTTGAAGGGACTAAAACGGAATAGTGTTCAATCTTTGAATTTATGGAATTTACAATTTAGGGACTAAAAATTTTGATACCTAAAGCTTAAGGAATTGAAATATAATAATTTTTAGCCCAATAAATTAATTTGGGTCAACAAAAGTTGGAGGGTGGATTTGAATCTTATGTAGTACTAGGATTCAACTAAACTAATTCTCCGTTAGTAATATTTAGTAAAATAATTAAGCCTTGTCTTCTTACAAATTTGTTTTTGTGAAAATTATCATTTTTTTATAGATTGAAGCAATTTAATTCATTGTTATATAAAATAAAATTGGTTAGCAATTTATGATAAATATAGTATGCATTTTGGAAAACTAATTGCTGTATAATTTGAGAAAAATAGAAAAATTTGGCCCATGCAGGCAAAGCTGCCGCTTACTGCCCCTTTTTATATATATATATATATTGATCAATAAAAAACAAGTGACCCAAAGTGTGGATCCCATAGTCAGAAGCCACAAGTATCAGTTGCGGCTTCTGACTCACCCTATCATTAGAAATATTTTTAAAATTACCCTATTTACGGAAATATTTTTTTAAAAAATCCTACTTAAATCTTTGTCTTCATTCAGAGATGGTTAAGGCTTGTGTAACTAGGGTGTGCAAAAACCGAACCGACCCGAACAACCCGAACCGAAATATAAATTCGGGTAGGGTTATTCGGATAATTCGGTTCAGGTGTGAAGATTTGTAAAATTTCGGGTTCGGGTCGGGTCGGGTGAAAATCAATATAAAACCGAACAACCCGAACCGAACCGAATTTATTGTAATATTTGGATTATTAATTGTTATAATATTTGGGTTATTAATTTGTTGTAATATTTGGATATTTTAAGATGGTGAACATATTAATTAGGTATTTTTTATATTATATGGTTACTATATTATATGTTAATTAGGTAGTTATATGTTAATTAGGTATTTAATTATGTATTTTTCATATTATATGTTAATTAATTAGGTAGTTATATGTTAATTAGGTATTTAATTATGTATTTTTCATGTTATATGGTGACTATATATTAATTAGATATTTAATATGTTAATTATGTATTTAATAGTTTTCATAATATTGTTTAATTAGGTTTAATTAAAAAAATAAAATAAAATTCGGGTAATTAGGGTTATTCGGTTCGGGGCCCTATAAGGAGTTAGGGTCGATTCGGGTGTTAAATTTCTTGCAAATTCGGATTTTGGGTTATTCGGGTTCGGGTCGGGTTGACCCGAACCCGACCGATGCACACCCCTATGTGTAACACATGTTGGCTCAAAGGAGGAAGGAAGTGGGTTTTTTGCAGTGAGACCGAGTGCGCATAGGATGAATACAATTAATAGTATCACAATTAACAGAATCAACATAATTTGTGGGTAACGAAGGAGAGAGTTGTGGAGGAAGAGGGAGATTGAGGAGGAGGATTTAGAGACAAAGAAGAAGACGGAATAGAAGAGGAAGTAGTGTATTAAATGGAATTAATGTATGATCCGTTGAAATTTGAAGAGATAGGTCAACAGTAGGACAATCATACCAAGAGTTTGTAATGGTAGTGGAATGGTATAAGAAAAACAATTTTTAATAAACACATGTTTGGACACACATACATGCTTTTAGTGGAGAGGTTGTTGGGATTTTTAGGAAGGGAGAAGAGAAGAGAGAAAAATAAAATATTTCAATCTTTTATTTCTTATATCAAATTGAAATAATTATTGAATTTATATAGGTAAATACAACTAATCTCCCAAACTAATTCAGATTTTTTTTTCTCTTTAAAATATTATAATATAAAATCAAATAAAAACAAATTAAAGACTAATTCAAAATTATAATTTTGACAACTAATTATTTTGAATTATTCTAACACCTTTCCTTAATTCAAAATTTTAAAAAAAAATCAAGCTTTCATGGAGCACACCTCACTATACTTTTCAATTTTGTGATGCACTTCTCATCAAATCTATTTTTGTTAATGCACCGTCTCATCAACTTTTTTCTTTGTTGATGCACCCTTTCATCAACTTTCTTAGTGCACATCTCACCAATTAATCAAAAAACCGTTTTTTCTTCGGCCACATTTACCATATTTGCTTGTTCAATGCAATCTTTTCGCAAATGCCCAAATCTCTTACAATTAAAATATTGTGGCTTTCCTTTATGCCAACAATCTTCTTTTTTATGACCAGATTTTTTGCAATGGCTACACTGAGAAATTTTTCTCGATCTCTTTGAAACTTTTGCAATATAAGCTTCTTCAACCATTGGTTCATCAACTTCAACCTTTCTCATAGCTTTTTTTTTGTTCCTGTGCCTGCAAAGCATTAATCAATTCTGTTAATGTTAATTCGCCAATTTCTTTTGAATCTTTAAGAGATGAAAGTTTCGCCTCAAATTTTTCAGACAAGCTTATAAACATCTTCTCCGCGATCTTGCTATCTGGTAGGTCTTTTCCCAATAGTCGAATTTTGTTCACCGCCATCATCAACCGGCAGTGGCGTAGCCACATGAAAGAGAAGGGGGGCAATTGCCCCCCTTAATTTTTGAGAAAAAATTAAGGATGTATATATATTTATATACATATATATTAAAATCATCATTTTGCCCCCCTTAAAATTTTACTTTTACCCATCTCTCCTTAACTTATTTCTTAAGTTTTCAATCAAACAACCTTTTGTATTCTCACTTCTATTCAAACAAAAAAATACAAAATTCTCTTCTTTATCTCTTGAAATTTTTAAAGAAAAATTTGATAAATTTGAGAAAAAACTAAGCACTATTGCAAAGATTTATCTTTAATTTAAGATTAGTAATTTAATTTTATAATTTTTTTTTGCTTTTATATATTTTATATCTCTTAAAAGTTAGTAATTTAGTTTTTACAATTTTAGCCTAAAATTTTTAGGTTTTTGCTTAAAACCTATTATTCTTGATTGAAATCTGTTATTTTGTTAAAATCTATTATTTTGTTAAAATTTGTTATTCTTGATTGAAAGCACGCCATAGAAGACTTGTTGAGATTATGGGTGGATTAAAATATCTTATATATGAACAAAAAGCACTACTGGTTGCCTCGGAAACCATTTAAATTATATGCCAAGCAATAATATAATAACAAGCAATCTGATTTGCAATTTTTAAGAATGAATTAAATTCAATGTCAATATAAAGCAAATACATACCTCTTTGTTTGATCACTTATATTGAAAAAGATGTATTTAATGCTATTGATAATGAAGTTATTATTTATCGCTATCAGGGCATGAAAACTCGAAGACAGCAATTGTAATTTTTTTTAAATATGTTAATGAATATTTTTCTATATTTAACAATTTATTTATGGTATGTATGCTATATTTTTTTTTCTTTTAAGCCTGACATATATTTTTGCCCCCCTTGATTGCAAATTCTGGCTTCGCCACTGTCAACCGGTCGGAATATTCTTGTATGGTCTCCTTTTCTTTCATACTTAAAGTCACAAAATTTCTTTTGAGATTTAAGATTTGCATCTTTCTTGTTCTTTCATTGCCTTGACATAATTCTTTCAGCAAATCTCAAGCTTTCTTTGCAGTGTCACAAGTCATAATTCTTGTGAAAACAATTTCAGAGACAGCTGAAAAGATTATAGATAAAGCTCTTGGAGCTTTTGCTTCTTTTTCTTCATAAGCCCTTATCTGATTAAGGGTTGGATTATTTCCTATAGATGGCAATTCCCTTTTCTCTTCAACCCATTACCATAAGCCAAGACCTTTTAGATGAGCTTTCATCTTGATAGCCCACACTTGATAATTTTCACCATTGAAAATTGGAGGTGAGGAGGTTGAAGTATTAGTGGCGGCCATAACTAAAATTCATAGGTCTCTCTAAGATTTAAGGCTCTGATACCATGTTGGGATTTTTAGGAAGGGAGAAGAGAAGAGAGAAAAATAAAATATTTGGATCTTTTATTTCTTATATCAAATTGAAATAATTATTGACTTTACATAAGCAAATACAACTAATCTCCCAAACTAATTCAGATTTTTTCTCTTTAAAATCTTACCATATAAAATCAAATAAAAACAAACTAAAAATCAATTCAAAATAATTAGTTGTCACCAATTCGAGATTATAATTTTGACAACTAATTATTTTGAATTATTCTTGTGAGTCCCAAATATATGATCTAGAGGGGGGGGGGGGGGGGTGAATAGATCATTTCATAATTTTTTCTTGATCTGGACAGATTAGAACACATACAGTTGATATGCAAAATACCATCATCATAATAAATCCATTTCATGCAATTTACTTTAAATAATTTTTTAATTATCCTTTACCATTAAAAACTACACATATGGACGAAATTATTAGTGGCAAAAAATCAGACTTTCATTGGATAGATTAATTTAGAAAAATCAATTTCATCCCGTTTTTCAGAACAGAGGTGATTTTCTGACTCTGTTCTATAGAACACAGAACAGATACAGAACAGTTAATTTCAGCATAAAAATTATAGAGCACAAAATAAAAAGAGAGTAAGGGATAGAGAATTTAACACCAGATTTATAGAGGTTCGGCCACCGCCTACATCCTCTCCTTAAGACAATCCGTTTTAAGAGTTTCTCTCTTTCTAATGTGACTCTATTTACGGGTAAGAGTCAAAATCCTGTTACATGTAGCTACCCCAAGTTTTTCTTCCCAAGTGAAAACTTTAAAAATACTTAATCATTTTTTTCCAAGTAAAATGATCAAAACACTTAGCCCTTTTTTCCAAGTAAAAGAACCTAAACACTTGCTACTTTATTTTCTTAGGTTCTAGCAACCTAACCTCACAATTTATCTCACAAATTTGATAAAACTCACTAACATGATTACAATATAAAAACTATAATCATATTGAGAAGATGTGATCGTGAATGCACATGAAGGAATGAAAAACTTATAAACAAAATTAAGCACAAGTATAAAATATGTTTTTCACTCACTTAAAGAACAACTCAACAAGAACCCATTTTATAGATCATGAAAATATAGCTATTGGGTGTGAACATTTACTTCAAAATGTTTGAAGAGATTTTGGACAAAGAAATCTGATTTCATTATTTTCTTAGTCAAAGAAAATCATTTGAAAAGAATTAATGCATCATTCTCTAACGTGGAAAAGATATGTTTAAAAGAAGGCTTTATTTCCTAAAATCAGCTTGGTAAGATTTCTTTTAATATTCATGCATCAATCAACTCAAAAATATATCTCTAGATTTATGCTTGTATTAGTTAAAGAAATCAGTTTTGATAAATCAGAAATTTCCTTTCCTATAATTGTGAAAAATCAGTTTTGAAAAATATAATCCATCCTCTTTTCTTAGATAAAAACTAATTTGAAAAATATATTCCAAATTTTATTTCTTTCTTTTTGCCAATAATCATGTATATGAAAATTTTAATTTTTGGAAACAAATAAATTTAAATAAGTTAAGATTTGCTTTGGAAAGATATTTGGATGCAGTAAATTATAAAATCCGATTGGAATAATATTCCAGAATTATTTCTTTCCTTTTTCAAAGAGACATGTATATGAAAAATTAATTTTAGGAAAGAAATAAATTTGATTTGAATGAAGATGTGATTTGTAAAATATTTTAAATGCATAAAATAAGGTAATTAACGTGCTGTAAGTGTGTGGATTCCTCAAAAATGATTTTACAAATTTTATTTCCTAGTAAACCTTTATTACTGTAAGTCTGCTTTGATGGTTGTAGAACACGAACGCGTCTGTTCTATATTTAATAGAGCACTCTGCATCAGATTCTGAAACTTAGGCCTGCACAATATAAGTTAGAAAAAACCCAATTTGATTAAGTGTAAATGTTTTGTAATACATCAAAATCTGAGAATTAGCCTTTGAGCCAACAATTCTAACTGAGTTTGCAGCAGAGATAAGCACTTTGATTTAATGAGCAACCCAAAAATAAACATGGAACCAATTTGGCATCAAATTGATTTTTCATGTATGGTCAAAGGGAAGGAAAACACAGACACCTAAAAACACGAAGACTCTAATAGTTGGGTTGTTTCCGGAAGAGTTTGGAGAACGAAAACGAATGCAGTAAAATTGGAGTGGGATGGCAATTAATGAGGTAAGCTGCAGTTTGAAAAGCAAATGACCAGTAGGTAAAGGGTAAGGAAGCCATTTGAAGGAGACGATGTCTTCGCTCCCCCGCACCATTGTGCCGAGGGGTATGAGTTAACCATGGTGTTTTGGGAATTTATCGTCTTTCACTAATGGCCTTACTATTTCGAAAGGGAATGATTCAATTTTGTTAGAGCTATAATCACTATATTACGATTTGTAACGAAAAAATAATTCAATTATTATTTTGTAACAGAAAAGTCACAAATTACAAAGGCCGAAAATTGAGTATTCAAATAAATAGCGCGTGATTTTCACATTAACACATTTTGTCACGTTATCCATTTTGCCATGTTGGCATTTGATTGAATCCGACATAACATAAAAACAAAAAAAAAAAATTCAAAATCAATCTCCCGCTTTTTTCTCTCTTCTCTCTAGTTACGCTTCTCTCTCCCAATCTCATCTTTTTTTCCTCGTCTTCTCTTCCTCGTCTTAATCTCTTCTAATTACTGGAAAAAAAGTTACAATTAACTTTTATTGAATCCACTTAGTACATGATAACTAAATAATTCTAAAAAGGAATATTGCTTAATTTTGGGTACTACCTAAATAGGAACATAAATTCCTATTCAAACGCTACTACAAAACTCTATAAATAGGCGGAAAATCAGGTATTCTACTATCTCGAATTCTCTTTGAATTTCCATTCATTATTCGTCAATTACTGACTTGACCGTCGGAGTATCCATAAATCTCCACAGGTCCTTTGTTATTTCTTGCAGGTAACAAATTACAAGAATTTTTCTCGATAATGTTATCATTGGTGCGGTGAGCGTGGACCGAACAAAGCCCTGAATCTTTAATCAACCACTGATCAACAGTCAATCTGACGAATTTTTTATAGGGGAATGGAGATGAAAATTCTTAAATCCAGATGGGAATGGATTGTCGTTTTAATTTTTCTATTAGCAAGCAATTCCATTTTGATTATAATTCATTTTATTCAATTAGTACCAATTTGCTTACTCTCCAATATTTTGATTCATTGGCAGAAAAACAAAATATTAAAAAATGAAACAAAGGAGAGATGGAGACATGAAAACAGGGGAGCATGGGAAAGCAAGAAACCGAAAAGGAGAGGAACCGAAGAAGATGGGCACTACGGCGGCTAATCCAGACTGCGAGCCACGTCACGCGCGGCACCAGCGAACTCCTCCGGCCCAAAATATTCAGCCGTTTCCCACCGGGGCTCCTCAATCGCCGGCAGGTAACAGATCAGAGGTGGGTCTCCTGCACCTTCCGACGCAATTTTCGGCCAGACAACCGTTCCTCCAGGCGGATGACCATCGGCGGTCAACTCCTGATGCCTCGATCTACTCTCCGGGGGCAGGGGTGCATCTCCGACGGAGCTCCGGACACACGGGCTCCATATTTTCTTTCACTTCTAATCTTCGAATTTGAATTTCATGTCATTATCAAGAATATGGCCAAATTAACCGAACTATTCTCTTGTCTTCACTATTCTTCTAAGTTCAGATCAGAGATTTTTCGGTCAATCTTTGGAGGTGACAGTATTCTAGGTCTAGATATCCAATGCTACCCTTAACTTTGGTGCTTCCATTGGAAATCAAAGCAGCTACTAATAACTTCGACACAGCAAGGATAATTGGTACTGGTGGATTGGGTTTTGTTTATGAGGGTTATACCGAAGGAGATGATACTTGTGTCTGAGGCTACAGATATGCATAGGAATTGCACATGGTTTATGCTACCTCCATCTTTGCTGCTCTGATCTAGAGAGCAATCACGCACAAGATGGAGTAATTGGCAGTCCTTGCAAGGGTGAATTCAGGCAAACCTGCCACCAATCAGTGGCGAAGCCAGAATTTGCAATCAAGGGGGGCAAAAATATATGTCAGGCTTAAAAGAAAAAAAAATATAGCATACATACCATAAATAAATTGTTAAATATAGAAAAATATTCATTAACATATTTAAAAAAAATTACAATTGCTGTCTTCGAGTTTTCATGCCCTGATAGCGATAAATAATAACTTCATTATCAATAGCATTAAATACATCTTTTTCAATATAAGTGATCAAACAAAGAGGTATGTATTTGCTTTATATTGACATTGAATTTAATTCATTCTTAAAAATTGCAAATCAGATTGCTTGTTATTATATTATTGCTTGGCATATAATTTAAATGGTTTCCGAAGCAACCAGTAGTGCTTTTTGTTCATATATAAGATATTTTAATCCACCCATAATCTCAACAAGTCTTCTATGGCGTGCTTTCAATCAAGAATAACAAATTTTAACAAAATAATAGATTTTAACAAAATAACAGATTTCAATCAAGAATAATAGGTTTTAAGCAAAAACCTAAAAATTTTAGGCTAAAATTGTAAAAACTAAATTACTAACTTTTAAGAGATATAAAATATATAAAAGCAAAAAAAAATTATAAAATTAAATTACTAATCTTAAATTAAAGATAAATCTTTGCAATAGTGCTTAGTTTTTTCTCAAATTTATCAAATTTTTCTTTAAAAATTTCAAGAGATAAAGAAGAGAATTTTGTATTTTTTTGTTTGAATAGAAGTGAGAATACAGAAGGTTGTTTGATTGAAAACTTAAGAAATAAGTTAAGGAGAGATGGGTAAAAGTAAAATTTTAAGGGGGGCAAAATGATGATTTTAATATATATGTATATAAATATATATACATCCTTAATTTTTTCTCAAAAATTAAGGGGGGCAATTGCCCCCCTTCTCTTTCATGTGGCTACGCCACTGCCACCAATCATCAACCACAAGTCTTCTTTCTTTTCAGCCAAGGGCTTTAAAGGCACATCTGTTGTTAACCTTCCTTGAATTGGCAGGGACCAAGGACGGACAATTATTTAATAATTGGCCTTTCAATGAATTCAAGTTGAATAATTGCAGCAATATAAGCATAAGACTTCAAAGATATTATGCAAAATATCACGGGAATTGGTCTGTTCAGTTCTTGCTTTGGTTTGTCATCGCAATAGGAGTTATTAAATATTAACAAAGCTCACCAAGGAGAAGCTGAATTTCTAGCATAAGTTCTCACAATTGGGAAGCTAAATCACATTAACCTGGACCAGCTCTTACCTTTTCATTTCTCATTGCTGGAATAGCAGCTGCACTCTCAGCATTTTGCTATGGAGAACTTGCAGAAGAGGTCAAAAATCCTAAACCAGGTTTGCCCCTAGCCATAGGGATTTCATTGTCCATATGTTGCGTGTAATGCATGCTTGTGTCTGTTGTTATTGTTGGTTTGGTTCCACACTTTGCACTAGATCCAGGCGCTCCAATCTCTTCAGCATGTGCTTCCCATGGGGTGCATTGGGTTGTGTATATTATAACACATGGGGCTGTAACTGCTCATTGTGCTAGTTTAATCATTTCTTCCACAACCCCGGATGTTTATGGCTATGACTAGGGATGGATTGGTACAATCATTTTTCTCAGACATTAATGAACACGAACATGTTCCAATGAAGAGCACATTAGTAATTGGTGTTCTTGATGCTGCCCTGGCTTTCTTTATAGATGTTCCATGGTTAACAGTTAGGCTGATGAGGTGTGTATGCACTTGAAGCAAATATATTTATGCCGTGTGCTTTGTATTTTCGTTTTTTAATGTTCTTATTATGCTCTTATTTATTTGAAAGCTTATTTTGGTTCTACAAAATGTTAAAGCTTTCTTATATGTGCATTTTCTCATGCCAATATAATGTTAATTATGTCTTTTATACTAAGTTCTTATCTTACTTTAAATCTTCATGAAATTGAGCACTGCTTGACCAAATTTATTTTAACAAGTTTTCTATTGCAAGTCACCTTTCAGTAGATATGCAAAGGTTGCAATTTAAGGGTTATCAATTTGCAATACCATGTCAAACTATGGTATGCAAGCTAAAATCTTGGACTTACTCATGTAAGTATATTTATATGTGACTTGGTTATATTTTTCTGATATTTACTGCATCTATTACCTTCACCGCTTCGGTTTTTATTATTCTTCAACTTGCTTTCGTTTAACTAACAATCCACCAAAAAAGACAAGTGGGTTTTTAATTTCTATCAACTGAATTCTTTAAAAGCTTGAAATAATACAAACAAGAACAGTAATACACCAAGGCAGCTATCAGATTCGAAGGGACAAGTATGCTTCTTACATGCTTTTTTGCAAGGACTTTTCTCTTTCAAGTACATTTTTATTGCACTTCTATACGTATCTCTCAATTGAAGTAAATATAATTTTATTATTTATTTTGTGAAATTCAACATATTTCCGTTAGCTAAATTCTGGCACGTACAATATAAACTTATTCTCAAAATAGAGAGCACAAACTTATGCAGCTAATCAATTGGCTCGCGCAAGTATTCTTAATAAATTCGCATTTTTATGCTACACATATGCTAACTTGTTCGCCCGTGAGGCAGAAGTCAAATTGAAACTTTTTGCAGGTTTGAAAATTAGCTGTCATCACATAACATAAAATGAGTATTCACTCAGCTTGGTTTAAAGGGGGAAGAACAAAGCAGGCAATTTTAAGCTTCTAAAAAAATGCCAAAGATACAAGACATTCTATTTAAGCTCTACTTCTTTTACAGCTCATGCAACCAGTAGGTAATGTAAACTCTATAACATGATGCGAATTTATTTGCTCATTCTAGATATACGCTAATCGGGTTATGCAGATTTATTCGCGCATTCTACCTACAGTGCAGTTTATTTTGAATTTGAAACTATATTACCAGTATCCTATTGCAAACCCGGCAGGCTCGCCACGAGCACTTGGTTTCATTATTAGCTCACTCAGGCAGTTACGCCTTAAGAGCATCTATCTCATTGTTAGCTCGCTTAATTAGGCAAGTTTGCCATTCGAGCATGAAGTTTCGGCATTTTCGCCATTGAGCAACTGATTCAATACTACCGCCGACAGGGCGCACATCCAATACTACCGCCGACAGGGCGTACATTCAATACTACCGCCGACAGGGCATACATCCTCATACTCAGCATTGAGCACATTTTTAACACTTACTCGGCTATAATGCCATCAAGTAAAATACAAGTTGGCCTATTCATCTGGATACACATCGTCCAGCCAAGACCAGTCCATATCCGGACATCGTTGTTTAACAGCATCAGACAGCTTCTGACTAAAAGCAAGGCACTTCTCAGCAGCTAAACCTGTTGCTCTCTTCTAGCTCGGAACACCATATTCCAAGCTCAGTTTTTTCTTTACCTAGTTCGGTCTCAACGGCCTGGTGTTTTTTCTTTTCCTACCCGAATACTGACATAAATGTCATATACTGGAGGGGGGACTTATGATAACTAAATAATTCTAAAAAGGAATATTGCTTAATTTTGGGTACTACCTAAATAGGAACATAAATTCCTATTCAAACGCTACTACACAACTCTATAAATAGGCGGAAAATCAGGTATTCTACTATCTCGAATTCTCTTTGAATTTCCATTCATTATTCGTCAATTACTGACTTGACCGTCGGAGTATCCATAAATCTCCACAGGTCCTTTGTTATTTCTTGCAGGTAACAAATCACAGGAATTTTTCTCGATAATGTTATCAGTGCATGCTACAATCCTCGATAAATTTAACACCAATTGAATAAAAAAATAAATTTATTGTGTCACAAATTTTCATGCATATATATATATAGAGATAGCACTAAATATGCCTTATACCTTAGCAATCTTTTTCTTAGTATTTTTTTTTTAAATTTGGTTCATGCATCACTTATGAAAACCCTGAATTTCATATTATAAAAAATATAAAACTAATATTAAAAATTACTTAATTATCAAAAGTTAGCCTGATCATCAGCATTTAGTAATTATTTGGTAAAAAAAAAAATATAGCACTAACTTATTTGCTATATTGTATATAAATCAGTTTCTGGGTGAAAAATTGAACATTTTTTTAGATATCTGTACAGAGAGATACAAACAAAAAAAATATTACATGATATAGAAAATTCAAATTTTGCCCAGGCAATGGAAGACAAAAAAAAATCACATAATTTCTCATGCATAAATATAATCAATTGGATCATATTTAATCCTTTGTTTATAATAAAAAATTTTATTTCCAGCTTCATTGCATTTTCTACTTCTTTTTCTACCAAAAATATTTAAATTAACATCATTAACATCTTCCCTAAATGAACAAACTCTATTTTCATCAATTCTTCCAATTTTTCCTAACCAAATACTATAACTCTTTTTCACGCCGCTCCGGTTCTGCTTGCCGGCAATTTGATCCTCCGAATTAATATTCATGCTCATCGGCATATAGGCGGCGCCGCCTCCGCCTACCAGGCTTCCTTCATCGACCGTTAAATGACCGTTAATATCCCATGTACTATTCACATAGCAATCTCTTGCTTTGTGTAGAAATTTAATGGGTGCTTTTATAATTTTCTTGAATGATTTGCACTTCATTTTCTTGATTTTGTGAAGGTAAAAATATTGTTGAATTTGGAAAATAATATTAATTAAGATATGAATGTGAAACATAATTGATGTGCAGATATGAGTATAGCAATTGGAATCGTTATAGAAGGAAAATAGTGATAGGTGATTTAAGTTCTTTTTAGTTAATGGTTATCCGTTCAGGAAATTAGGCAGAAAAAAATGTTTAATTATCTTTTTTTACCTTTTTATTAGTCTAATTATTGGTATGAGAATTTAATTTTAGATTTTTATGATGGTAATGGTTGGTGGGAAATTAAGATTTGAGGATAAGTCGGGGTTGGATTAGGATAAATTTAAAAAAAAAAAAAAATCTAAAAATCACACCTAGAATTTTAAAGATTACTGCATATATAACTTGAGAGCAAAATTTACTGATTCATTTAGGCCATGACTTTCTAAAGAGTACTCACTACTCAGTACGTACGGTTCAAAACCGAATTATATAAATAGATAAAATTGAAAATCGAATTTGTATGATTTTAAGAATCAAATTGAAATTTTAAGACGAATCAAACCGAACTGAATAGTTTGGTTCAATCTGTTTTACTAGTTTATATAATTTATATTTACGTATCCTAAAATATATAAATATAAAAATATATACAGTGAATAAAAACTAAAATGATACATTTTTCAAAGTTTAAACTGTTTACATGCATTTAAAAAAAAAAAAACCTGTTTAGTTCTATCAATTTTAAGCTTACGAGAATTTAACCTAACTGATTAAACTGAACTTTATAACGAAAATTGAATCCAATTGATTAAACTAAAAAATGAAAAAAATAATTTGAATAAATTAAATTGCCTGCATTGAGGTTCAATTTTCAGTTTCAATTCGGTTTTACACGATCCTATCTCTTATTCTTGCAAAATCAGGTTATCGTTTTGTAGTACATAAAAATAAAGAAATTACTGAAAATTATAAACTTGTATAAACCAAATTGCCTGCATTCTAGTTCAATTTCTGATGAATCAAGCATAAAAAGCAATTAAATAAACATATTAGTAGAATAAAACAGTACATAAAATATTAATTATTGAAGTGAAAAAAACTAGCCGTGAGGAAAAGGGGACCAAGGGATCTTTCTAGGACGTGGAGCACTCGAGCGAGGTTGTGAAGAATCCTTACCAAACTCAGGAGGATAAACAGTGAAAACAGTCTGAGCAATGGTGAGAATGAACAAAATAACAGCAGCAAAAAGAGAGCAAAAAGCCCATGGATTTCTAAAATATGTTTGTATCAAATTAGCCCTCCATTGATTCCAACTTTTCTGGCAATAAGCAGAGACACTCTTATGCACATTATGCAAATTACTCTCAGCAGGATCGAAAGCTATGTCTTTGCTTAAAGAATTGAACAATTTGGCTACAGCTTTATTGCTCCCAATTGAGCTCTTTATTATACCTTTTGAATGTAATAATAGAACATCCTTTTCATTGTTAATTATGCTGTCCATGAAAAATATGTACGAGGTTACCTCATTGCCTGCTGAAACATGGAATCTCTCGAAGGCGATCATGTTTAGGAAGATTGATTCTGTTGTTTCATCAACTACTGTTACAGGAAGTTCAAGAATTCCATCCTGGAATGTGATTTTTGTTAAGCTTCCTGTCTTGCTTTTCTTGAACTCAATTCCTGACAGCAGGGTAACTAAAAGCTTATATTTGAGACGAAAAATAAATGTTGCAAGCAATATGGATAAAATTACTAATAGAAATAAATAGAACAAATCGATATCTAATCTTTTAAGACAATCACAATTTATATTTTCAGTTAATTTTTTTTGCTCAAAACTAATGGAATACCGAGTTAACAGTATTTTGTGAGGCCTACTTTTTTAGTTAAGCAAAGGGATAATTATAAATATTTCTTCTACATATCACCCAAATTTCAATTAGGCCCCAACGCATAAAATTAGACAAAAATCGGCCCCATGCAATGCTACCAAGTTAGCATTTTGTTAGGTTTGGACAGAAAAATAAACGAAGAATTTGAATTCTGGATCAATTTGTTAAAAACTTTATATGTTCAGGGTTCAATTGAATTCTACATAATAGGTTATTGTAGGAATATTTGTGATTATCCTGAAATATAATGATATAAATACATATATACACTTTGAGACTAAAATTAAACAACATCGAACATAAATTCTACTTCAGAAAAATTTAAGAGATCATGATAAATATGTATAAATAATGTTGAATAGGCTATAATTAATTTTTTGAAAAGAAATCATAAAATTTATATGAAAATTTGAATTTGAAGTGAATATAAATATTTTTTAAGTAAATATATAATGATTGTAATGAAATTTCACCTGCTTCGTTGAGCTCTCTTGCTGATTGGATTATATCTTCGCTGCCTTTGTATAATACTTTCTGTTTTCTGTGAATTGTTTGCATCAAAACAGATGCAGATCGGAGAATGTCGTCGCTATTTTTCCGAATGGTTCCAAGAAATCGGATCGGTTTTCTCGTGATTTTTTTTGGGCTGTTTTCCTGAACCAGGTTTTTCCTGTAAACGTCTAGTATGTGTAAGCATTTTCCTAGGCTTGGAAAATTTTGTGAGTGGTGTGGAAAGAAGAATTTGATTATGAGTTTGTTCACATATTCTTCATCCTGCATAATTTAAGATAAGAAAATAATAATAATAATAATAATAATAACTTGCTTCGATCTTGCTTCTTCTAATTTTCAAAATTGAGAAAGCAAATTAAAGTTGTCAAAAGCAGCTAATTACTGTATAGGTTTAACAGTTAAAAGGTCTTTTTTGCTGATAAATTTATGAAGTAAATTGAAAAATAAGTGAAAGATTAGGAGTTATTTTATAATTAGCCCCACTATGCATGAGAATGCATACCTCAATTAGGCTGTTTTGAACTTGGAAAGCAAACAATTTCTCAAGAACAAGCAAAGGCAGCTGATTTTCAAGCAACAACATATCATGTTTGATATGAGGGATCATATAAAGCTTTCCATGTCTACTAAAAATTGGATCATCAGGACTGTAATCAGTTGGACTACCCTCATTATGCAATGTAAGAGCAGCGAAGCTAAATATTTCAAGCATAAAACACCCGTCAACAATCATTAATTGCAAAAATCTACTTGTATCTTCTTCCCATGATTTACCCAGCATATCATATGATTCTTTCAGCATTGTTACTTCTTCAGCTAAAGATTGCACTAGTTCCAGCACATGAACCTTTGATCTCTTCAAAAATTGAACAAGTGCTCTTTGTTTATGCTCTTCCATTGGCTTTAAATGAGGTTCTCCGTGGTGGTACGGACCAAAAGAGGCTACCTGATGATGAGCAGGAACGAATTTAGAATATAATTTCAGATGGAGCAAATTTATTTATGACTTAGCTAATACATATATACAACTTTGGTCATTTTGTCTCCTCAACTTTTCATGAATCCTATCAATTTCTTTTACTTATTATCTCTAAATGTTGATGTGCAATTTTCCTTCCAATGAGAAAGAGACGCGTTGAAAAATTACACGCATCTCTTTCTAATTGGAAGAAAAATTTTATATCAGCATTTATTTCAAAAAAGTTTAAAAGGTAAAATAACATATGTTTACGAATTAAGGGAGATGCCGATGTGTTAAATTTTTATATATACATGATTAAAATGCATAAATTAATGGAGTAGTTGAGGCAAAATAAAAATTTATGTTGGGGACAAATATAAAAGAAATAGAGAGACCTAATAGAAACTTCAGAGAGAGTAGGGCAATTGCTTCTATTGCCGCCCACCTAGATTGGTCCCAATACCTGAGGCTTATAGGCTTTCATGTTCGACTCGGTGACTCGATCAGGAATTTTGTAGATTGAACGTTTTGTCCATGAATATTCATCTTTCTCTGTTGAATTATCCACCAAGTTCTGAAGTTTTTCATTAACTTCAGTAACCCAATCTTGCTTTCCCTCACTTGCCTCTTCTCCAATTTCTTCAAGCTCTACTATATCATCCCCCATTTTCAAAGCTTTATTTTTTTTTTTAAAAAAAATAATAATAATAACTTAGTACATTGCCATTCTGCAAATTCTTAGACTATATATATATATATATATATATATGCATGACATACACAATAAAAGAAATGCTGATTTAAGAAATTGATGTGTGATTCACTGTAGGCTTATTGATTCAAAAAGCTTGTTGTTGAGAAATTTTATTCTTTAATTGCTACTAATAAAGAAGAACAGTAGCTCCATTGTGAGTGAAAAGAAAATGGTACGTAAAATGCTTTTCTTGTAATTCACTAAAATCTAACTTGAATATTTATAACTATATAATATAATAAGGAAAATCAATACAAACTTCAGTGATTCTAACTCTATTATATATTGCTAATTACATTTACCCTATAAAACACAATTATACTGTTAATATGGAATGGTTCTGAAGGTTGTTTTAATCATATTCACTTTTGTTAATTTGGCAAATTATTTGTCTTTTTAAATTATAAAATGTAAGAAAAGAAATCTTATAAACAGCTTATAATATAAAAATTAATAATAGGAAAAATTAGACTTTGACGTGAAACACGGGGGAGTAGACTAGAGTGTTGAAAAATTTCACTGCAGGAGACATTCTTTTCTTGCAATAAGCCAAAGGCGTGTGTGCAGTAAATGTAATCTTGTAACTTTTTTCCTTCGTCAAGAGGGGAATAATAATATTTCTTTAGCCTAAGGATACAAAAACAGCAAAGGTCCTAAGGACAACATAACAATAGTTGCAAGGAGGGATATTTTTTTTTTTTTGGAATTTCTACGAAATATTTTATTAGATTTGGGCAAATTTTTGGAATTTCTACGAAATATTTTATTAGATTTGGGCAAATTTGTTTATATAATTTTTAATTTGAAATATAACTAGAAATTAAATATTAAATTATAAGATTTTTTTTAATTCAAAAGCTAAACTGAAAACTGAGTGAAAATTTAATATATATTTGTAATAATTAACCCTAATATTAATTCACCCTAACATTAATTAGGCATGGCACTGATTTCCTCTTTAACATTTTTAAAGAATACGAGGAAGTTTCGAACTTAGAGAGTGAGGATTACAATCACTGACTTGTGTTTTGGGCCTTGAAAACGATTGAGCTGTGGTCCTTGGCCTTTTTTTGGTTGAAAGATAATTATTTTTTTTCTTTAAAATAAAAACAAAAGAAAGTAAAAATGTTAACGAATTTTATTTTGGTAAAATCATATGTTATCTGAAATTTATTAATTCGATCAAAATCGTATTTATTGAACATATAAAGAAAAATAAAATATTTTTTTAAATTAGATTTGATCCTAAAATTTCTAATTAAGAAAAAAAATATATGGTGCCATCCAATTTTATGCGTCGAAGTTAGGAAGAGTCCACCTTTTTGATGACTCATAGTTAGCAAATTCTTCTAGCTAATATAATAGTATAAATTATTCTCACCGAAAATATACATTTACACATATTCATACGGTGTATTGGCTGTTCAGTTATTATACATTAGCTACTACATTAAATATAGGTTTTTTAGAAAAAAATAAACGCCAACTCTGAGGCAAGCTAACTTGGAGTATTTCTCATGTTCCTCTAAATTTAATATTATAAATTCATAACAAACTTTATTTTAAAACTAATTAAGCCAAAAATTAAATAACAAAAAAAAAAGCCTATGCTCCATTATGTCATTTACATTAAAAGCATGTGAAACTATAAAGAGTTAGTCCGATAGCCAGTAATCAGTTAAAAATGCAGAAAACATCGAATTTAATTTTTTTATTGATATTTATATTTGTAATTAGAAATTAATTATATTTCTATTGTAACAAGAAAAATATATAGAAACTAATTAAAATGGAAATGATGAATTATGAGATGTAAATTACAACTCAAAAGAAATCAAATACATCAATAATAGACAATATTTCTTCTAACAGCATGGCTTCTGCTTCTAGGACACAAATTAGCATTAACATCTTCCCTAAAAGAACAAGCTCTATCCTCATCAATTTTCCCAATTTTTCCTAACCCAACACTATAACTTTTTTTCAAACCATTACAATCACTTTCCTTCTTAGACAACAACCTTAACACTTGCCTGAACTCCTCTTCAGCAACCTCCTTTGAAGAATTAACACTAAAACTCTTCGGCAACTGAGCCACTCCGCCGCCTACGCCTCCATAGCCAACCTGGCCAGTACTGGCAAAATCGAGCATACCCTTCACATAAGAATCTCTTGCCTTGCATAGAAATTTGATTGGTGCTTGCATGAGCTTGTTTATCTTGTTGGCTTTCCTTCTCATGTTGTAAATTTATAATAAGAGAATTTATGCATTGAAATCTAAGGCAAATTCGGTTTGTGATCGATGGATATTTAGTGGTTGCCAATTGGGGATGTATTTATATTGATGAAGTTTGGATTTTAGGAAGGTTTAGTTGATTTCTAAGAAGCAACATTAGCCTTTGAATGTACATTTATAAAATATTTAAAATAAAAATGTGAAAATTTAAAATGCTATAGTGAAAATAAATGTGAGAGAATATGATGTAAAATAATGGTCTTTAATAAAATATTAAATAAAAGAGGAATTGGACGGACTGTTTTGACTGTTTTGGATTCCTAAGTTTTGCCTCAAATCCGACGGCTTCCCATATTGTCAATGCTTCAATTCTGGACTTGTAGTATTTACTTTGAATTTTCTTTTATGCTAATTGACGTGATTCTGAATCCAATCGTCGACTCTGATGATCAGAAGTTGGCCAAAATTCCTAAAATCATAAGGAATAGTGAAGAAGTTAAGGCATGGAGAGATTCCGTCCAATAACTCTCCTATGGGGAAGGGAGAGAGAATTTGAGAAAAAATGCCATATGAATGTACAAAATGAGAGATTTTTGTAAGATCAAGAGATAGAATTTTAGTGTGTACAGTACAGCTGCATGTATGTAAGAGGAGAGTTTTTGGAATTTTACATTGGAATTAGTGAATATTCATTACAATATTTCTTTTGAATAATAATGTCAGTCGGACAGTTTTAACTTTATTTTTAACCAAAACGATTAAAAATCAGAAAAGGCTTAAAATCATAACACGTCGTGATTGCAGTTTCTGACAGAGACACCGCAACCACATGTTGCTATTTTAGTTCAAAATGACTGTCTAAACCATGAATCCCACTGTCACTCCAATTCCAAAATTAATTTCAAAAACATCAAAAAATTTGTAATTTTTTTTAAAAAACATTAATTAAAAAATTGTCTCCAAAGAATAACGATAAGATCAACGATAGAATTTTAGTGTGTACAGTACTATTGTATATATGTAAGAGAAGAAAATTTTTGGAATTCTAAATTGGAATTAGTGAATACATTACTATATTCTTTTGAACAATGATGCCCTATTATTAGCGAATTGAATTTCAATTAGAAGACTATTTTATTTGAATTCGAAAATCACTTACCTCAAATAATTCAAAATTTGACTTTGAATAAAACTTGTTAGAAACTCCAAATGACTTCCGACTTAAAAATAACTATATCAAAATTAAACTTGATTTTGACACAAATTATTCAAACAATTGCTACGAATAATTTTAGGTTCAAACTAAATTATGTGAAACATTTGAAGAATTTTGTAGAATATATATTTAACTGCAAATTATTATATTTTTCTTCTCAAGATTTTATAAATTAAGTTGACTTGTAATTTAACAATAATAAAATGTATTCCAACTTAAATTATTAGGAGAAGACAACTACAAATCATATTTTCGGATTTATCCCTTTGGCCTCCTCTGTATTTATAAGCTAAAATTCCTCTTTGATGACTTGTGCTTTGGTTAGTGATAAAGCCATTTCTGACTTTATCGGGAGGTACGCCGGGCACTGTGTATATTGTCCGCTGTGGGCCGGAGCCCTCACGGTTTTGTTTATGGGGCTTTGCCCCAAAAGGCCTACACAGAGGGAAGGTGTCCTTGACCCTTATAAGGGCCTATTCCATCTCATCCCTAGCCGATGTGGGATTAGGATAGCATTGCTATCACTATTCCCCCTCCCGAGAGAGGGCCACGGCGTTGGCCCCTTACGGGACTGGCCGCTTGTCGGGACTGGCCGCTTTGGGCGCTGCCGATCGGGCGCTGGCCTCGGCTCTCAACGAAAGCACCAAATAATAAATCCAAGAATATCTTTATCTGTAGGAGAGAGGTCGATCCGATCGGATGAGATAACCCTGCAATGAGAAGAGCCCGGTAGGACCAGGCGTGAGCACTCCGAAACTTAAGTTAGTAGCTTAGAGAGAGAATATGCTTTAGAGAGATAATGGTGTGAATTCAATACCTGGTGCCATTGTTGGCTGGACTATTTATAAGAGATAGTCGAGGGGCACTCGAGTGCCTGGGGAGTGATTACTGGCTGTCAGAGTAGGTATCCGGCGACATGACAGGGAGCAGATGGTAGGCATGGGCGCTGCCTTGTGTCAGGCGGCTGATGGGACTGGCGGTCACATCAGCCGATCGGGCATGTGCGCTGCCTAGGGGCTCGTGTCCGATACCTTTGGCTGATGGGCTTTGGGCCTTGCCAGTTTAAATGGGCCGACAGGATGGGTCTTAGAGCAAATGATATTTGCTGTGATAGCAATGCTATCCTAATCCCACATCGGCTAGGGATGAGATGGAATAGGCCCTTATAAGGGTCAAGGACACCTTCCCTCTGTGTAGGCCTTTTGGGGCAAAGCCCCAGAAACAAAACCGTGAGGGCTCCGGCCCACAGCGGACAATATACACAGTGCCTGGCGTACCTCCCGATAAAGTCAGAAATGGCTTTATCATTTGGTGCTTTCGTTGAGAGCCGAGGCCAGCGCCCGAGCGGCAGCGCCCAAAGCGGCCAGTCCCAACAAGCGGCCAGTCCCGTAAGCGGCCAGCACCGTGGCCCTCTCTCGGGAGGGGGAATAGTGATAGCAATGCTATCCTAATCCCACATCGGCTAGGGATGAGATGGAATAGGCCCTTATAAGGGTCAAGGACACCTTCCCTCTGTGTAGGCATTTTGGGGCAAAGCCCCAGAAACAAAACCGTGAGGGCTCCGGTTCACAGCGGACAATATACACAGTGCCCGACGTACCTCCCGATAAAGTCAGAAATGGCTTTATCAGTTAGTAAATTATTTTTGTAATTATATTCTTTATTGACCCCTATAACGTAGTGTATACTTGATTTTACAATGACAACAACGGGAAACCTAACTTATAATTATCGTGTTATAACAAATAAGATATTTATTCCTCACCTAACTAGGCCAACAAATATCAACCTAAAAAGAACAGAAACATGATAATAATAAAATCAAATAATATAATTTTATTAGAAGGTGTAAAAAATTGATTTTTATCTCTAAATTATTCAAAATATGCGGTTTTATTCATGATATTTTTAATGAATTTTTACTTTTAAATTATTCAAAATAAAGCAATTTTATCTTATTTAATATGAAAATATATATTGATCACATAATGTGTTTTTTTAAAGTACCACATGCTATCTACTTTAAGTATAAAATACGTTCATTTTTAATAAATTTTGAACCAAAAATTAATTAAAGGAAAGTATATATAAATATAATCGCTAAAAAATGCAGTAATTCCATTTAGAAAATAAGAATTAATCATGAGAAATGATTATTCATTAAGTACAATCAAAATCAATTCAATCAAATATACATCTTGAATATATTGAAAAGATAATTAATCTTTGGTTTAAGAAAGATAATTAATCTTTGGTTAATGGTAGACAATTTTTCTTCTAATTGCATGGCTTTTGCTTCGAGGATACAAATTAGCATCAACATCTTCCCTAAAAGAACAAGCTCTATCCTCATCAATTTTTCCAATTTTTCCCAACCCAACACTATAACTTTTCTTCAAACCATTACAATCACTTTCCTTCTTAGTAGACAACAACCTTAAAACTTGTCTGAACTCCTCCTCATCAACCTCCCTTGAAGAACTAACACTAAAACTCTTCGGCAACCGAGCTGCACCACCGCTTATGCCTCCGCAGCCAACCGGACCACTACCGGCAAAATCGAGCATTCCCTTCACATAAGAATCTCTTGCCTTGCATAGAAATCTAATTGGTGCTTGGATGAGCTTGCTTATCTTGTTAGTTTTGCTTCTCATAATGTTGATCGATTTGTTTAACAAAGGAGGTGTTGAATATAAGAAAAATTCTATTGCAATCTAAGAAGCTTTGATTTGAGATTGCTTGGCGTTACTCAACCAAGTTGAAGATGTATATATATGAATAATGTTTGGATTTAAAATGATTTAATTAGTTTCTTGGAAGCAACATATTAGCCTTTGAATTGACCTTACTGAAATATTTTATAGAGAAAAAATAAAACTAAGTGAAATAAATGTGCGGAAATTTAACTTAGATTATTGAAATATATAGTTAACTAAAATCAACATCGGCATATATATCCCATTGGCATTTACTAGTCCACTCATTTAAATAATTTTCTTTTGGTAGACATTTGAATATCAATTATTAAGGAATCAATCCACGATTCCACGTATAGCATGTAGTTGGATAAACATTTACTTTTTAAAAAATAAAACATGTGCTATTGTACGTCTTCTTAAAATTACACAAACATTATTCTTTTTTTCTTCAAATGCCCATTGTAGATTATAAAATCATTTTATTTGTCTTTTTCTTGATTTAATTAATTAAATTCGATAGAACATACGTAAATAATTTTTTGTCTTTTCTTGCAAAATAAAAACTTCAATTAAGGGCGAAAAAATAGACTATCCACCTTCAAAAACAACACATTGTGCAATCTCCTTTTGATAATATGAAACGAAATTATAGGCAGAGGTATCAAATTTTAACTCGATTTACAAATTCAATTCAATATTGTTTATAAAAATTTGATTTAAATTTAATTCGATTCGTCGATGATCTGTTTATGACCGCGGCAAAGTGAGCTGACCCAATCAAATTCATTATGTGATATATATGATCCGATTAATTTATAACTCTCTTGTTATCTTTTCATATTCGTATTTATTTTATAATTTTTTTATATAATATGAATATAAAAATAAATAATTATATAGGTTATGCATGCATAATTTTTTATTTTTAATAATTTAAAAAAAAAGATAAAAATATAATATTATGACCCAATCCAACACGATCTAATTATAACCTATTTAACAATTATCCATTTAGATAATGATCCAAATCGATGTTATCCAATTATTTTATAATCCCTGACTTATTTATAATTGTACCCAAACTCACATAATCCAATCCGTCAAACATCTATAAAAACTTGTCTTGGAAAAAGTATATCCTTTAATTACATCGGCCAACAATCAGCCTAATTTAATCTGCATAGAGTCTAGTTTGGACCTGACAGGCCTGGGCCTTATTCTAAATATTGGGTAACTCTTGTGCCAATTAGAAACAATTTAAAACATAAACGGGGATAAAATATGATCAGACCCATTACAACCTTTTTTTTTTTTTTTAATTTCTTCAAGTAACAATTCATTCATATTAATATTAGGAAGACAAATTAAGATAAAATTAAGCATTAAATACTACAAGAAAAATGTTTTTTAACGAATGAAAATTCAGACTCTAAAAATCCAAAGCTAGTCATTAAAAACTTATAACAATAGGAAAAATTGATCATCATCTGTCATTAAAAACTCCACCCTTAAAAATACAGACAATTAGATTTAAATTAAATCATTAGCAAGCTTTAATGACGGGATAAATTTCTTTTAGCTATCGGATTTTTCCTTGAAGGACAATCCAATAATTAAAAACTCCTTTTAACCACTATACCTTGTAAGCAGGTATTATGTAATTATGACAAGAGCAACAAGAAAAAACAAATAAATTCTGATACCATATTAGAAAACCAAATTGAAAATATGATTTCTGACCAAAAAAAATAATACTATAAACATTAAATTTCCAAATTTCTTCATGGAAAATCAAAAGAAGATGAACAAGAGTTGTGGTAAAACAATTCCCAATTCATTACATTAATTAATATTTCTCCTAACAGCATGGCTTCCACTTCTAGGATATAAATCAGAACTGAAATCATCTTGTTCTCTAAAAGAACAAGCTCTATCTTCATCAATTCTCCCAATTTTCCCTAACCCTACACTGTAACTTCTCCCCATATCCACAGACACCATTGTTGTTTGCCTTACCTCAGTTCTTGACGATGAACTTCTCAAACTTATTTTCCTTAAAAGTTGTCTGAGTTCTTGATCAATTGACTGTGAACAACCAACCCTAAAACTACGGCTAGGCGTATAATCATTTTGGCACGCTGGACCGCCGAATGTGACTGTGGTGTAACCAACTTTTCCGGCGCAATCTTCCATGCTTTTCTTGTAGAAATCTGTTGCCCTGCTAAGAATTTTAATAGGTGCTAATAAAATTTTCATTAAGAAATTTGTTTGCCTGTTTGCTTTGTTAGTGCTCATTTTTGTAGAAGTAGGCTAATTAATTGTGGAGAAATTAAATCTTGATTGTGGAGATGAAGTGAAGAAAACAATATCAGTTTAATTATATTTATATTTGGGGATTTTGGGTTTTAAAATATGTCTAATTTATTAATTTATTGGACGGAAACAATTTAATGGTAGTTTGAATTGAACAACAGCAAATAATGTGTTGACATTTTCAAACCATATTAATACTAAAATATAATTTAATTACTAATATTTATAAGCTACAGTAAGCCCCAGTTATTTAATTAAAAAAAAAATCATACAGTAGGCCTCTAATAATAGAAAGTGATTCTAATGAATTCGTAGACAAATTAACTGAATATCATTATTCTGATTTAACAATGTATAGGTGGTCCAATATATGAATGATAATATAGATAAGATTTAGGCAAATTAAACCCATGACAATGTCTTCACTTTTACTTAGTATTGTTTTATTACAATATTAAATTAAAATTTTCCATGTCGTTAAAGTATTTTCCACGTCAAGAATAAATTGATAAAGGTTCATTTTCCTGGCTTAATTAAATGATTGTAGTAATGGACATATTCAGCTCAGCTTATTATTATAAAAATAATATTAAATAATAATTGGGGTGTCAGTGTTATATATGCATAGAAAATATTGACTTTGTTTCGATATTTGCAAGAGAAAAGGTCAACTGGCTAATTTAATTATCAAATTAATATCTAATTATTGTGATTTCTCATTTGTCCAATTCGAATCAGAAGACATTGGAAATATTTTTTTCACGAAATTCATTGGTGTGTGGATTAATTAATTACTCTATAAACTTTGAGTTAGACTGTGTTATACATTTATACTGAAACAATAAAATATAATTAGCAATAAAAATCAGTTTAAACAGTCGCAAATTCATTATATATAAACTGCTGAAGTAGAAAAGAACAAGTCAAATATGGGTATGTGGTCCAGTCAACGACTCAATGGATCTCTCTTTGGAAAGACCAACCAAATAAAAATAAAATTAATGAAATTTGCATTTTCGGACAATACTCAAATCTGAGATTTTTCCATTAAATTTAAGCTAATATATCAGAATTAAGTATTAATTAGTTTTTATTTGTAATTTTTTAGTTATTTTCTTTTAATAGAAAATGATTTGCCATCATCAGATAATCATTCATCTCTTAATAGGATATTTTGAATTTAAATTTTAAATACAACGTGCTTTTAAATATTTAAAATATAGCATTTTACTTTTTTTTATAAATTTATTTATTATAAATTTAAATTAGTCGGATTTTATTGATGTCATTGCCTATAATTTGGTTGGTCAGTGAGAAGGCTAGGCCGTAAAACATGGACTGTGGCTTTATTAAAGGACAATTCTTTTGTTTTGCTTTTTTTGATATATTCCATTCATTATTTAAAATTTACTTTTTCGAATATTTTATTTTGTTTTATTTTTTTTCATATGATGGGGCGAATATAAATATATAATAGAAGAAAGCGACAAATGATATGCGGCCCATAAAATAAATATTACAGCTTCATTGAACGGCATGTCGTCGTTGTGAAGAATCATTAGGTTTTGCCTCTTATTTTCATAAGCAAATTTATATATTAAGATAAGATGATAAAAAATAAAATGCATATTTTTTCTTCAATATATCACACGGAAACTATACTTTTTAATTTTTATAAACTATTTATATTATGTGTATAAGAGCCAAATTTGTTAATATTGCAATAGTTTAGATTTATTTTTTTCAAAACTATTTCTACCGTTACTAAAATAGCTCATATTTAATGACAGTAATAAATTTAAACCATTTTATTAATGATAAATATTAAAAAAATGATTTATGCATGCTATTGTCATTACAAATAAGGGTAAATATAAATAATATATACTATTTCACTAATATTTTTTTTTTTAAATTTTCTAGTGATTGAAGCCTATTGGCTCAATTAATTCATATTTGCACTGGATAATCCTATATATATATAGATAAAATATTCTTTTTAAGTATTTAAAGGTACTATATATTCAAATTCTTTCTAAGAATTTAAAGGTATTCTATATTTAGAATTTAAACTGGAAATATTTAATTAAGAGATAAGCAAGTTGAGGGGATGTGTATTATGGGCCAGTTTGGCAAAACTTATGAAAACAGTTTTTTCTATTGAAAAAAGTTGTATTTCAAAAAACCGTATATCGAAAAGTAGATAACTGCTTGGTAAATAAAATTTAAAATGACTTATAAAATCAAAAACAGTGGTCAACTGTTTGGTAAATGATATAATTAAAAATAGTTTTTTAGAATAAAAAATGATATATATATATAAATTTTAATATATTATATTCAAAATCTCACTAAATAATAATAATAATTTTCACTTATTTGTCATTATGAAATAAAATAAAAGATATTTTTGTCTAAAAAAAAAGATTAAATCTGCTGTTCTTAAAAGCTGAAAATCAGATTTTCTGAAAAGTTTTAATTTGCAAGTTATCTGAAAAGCAGATTTTTTAACTTTTCAGAAAATTAATTTTTCTAAAATCAGCATTTACCAAACACCTATTTTTGTCCCATAATCAGCTTTTTATCAAAAAAAAATAGCTTTTTGGCCATCCAAAAGTAATTCCAAACACCCCCTATGTATATTCAACTTCAACATATAAAAACAATGATATGCTTATTTCTGTATTTACAATGTTTGTCATGTTGGTTGAACAATAATAAAGATTAGAACAAGGTCAAGGTCAATCTATCAAGGCTTGGGAGAAAACGAAAGCTCCAAATTTGTAAACTTCTACCGTTATTTTTACTTATTTAATGCCATATTCTAGTCTTGGCTTTGAATTCAAACTTATCTATACACCATATCCAAAATTAAAATAACAACAAAATCCAAACCTTTGCATTTATAAAAACCCTTCAATTCATTTTCTCAATCATCAAAATCAATTCACCATTTCTTTTTAACAGAAAAACATTAAATTCCCATGAACATGAAGATCACAACATTAACACCCATCAAAATGATGACCAAATCTATAGATTTTTACACTAATTGCATGGAGAATTTTAGTAGCAAGATTTTGTATCTAATGAGAAGGCATTCTCTTCTTTTTCTCAGGTTGCAAATGTGCCAGAAGGATTTATTGTTAATTCTTCAAAAGCCTGCAATTGTTTATTAAGCAAGTTAGACTCAGAATTCAGAAATATTGAGCAAGATTTATTCTTTCCCTTAACCAAAATTTCTGATCCTATTATGAAATATGTGCAATCGATTCTTTATTCATTCTTATATTGTATTTTTTAAGTTCAGAAAAATATGGAATTAATTTTATTATGATCACTTATTATATATTTTCTTTTCTTTTTCCTTATGTGATGGCCCCAACTATTATTCAAGTTTTTCCTTATTAATATTTATTTATTTATGTACAAAATGTTTGTGGGCTCGAATTGGGTTGGCTAAGGCTCACAAGGTGTTATTGGGCTTTCCCACCAGCCACTGCTTGGACCTCTTAATCTCCCTTAAACGTGTAAGTGATAGGAACAACCTAAAAATGGATAATGTGAGATCCACATCAACTAACACAACGGTTTGAGTAGTAACATTTAATATTTTTTAAGTACCAATTTTTTTTAGAAAAAATATAAATATCATATTAGAATTACAAATATTAAAAAAAAATGGAAAAAACTATCACCTAATTGATTTTGAGTCCATAGAATATAACATGTACCAAAAAAATATTTTTATATATGACAATTTTTAATTAATTAATTATTCCAACCTAATCAAGATTTGAGAAAAAAATTTCCTACCACTTGTTTGAAAGGCAGTGCAGCTTTCGGATATATAAATAGAGTAGGCAAGAGTAGTTTTCAGTTCAAACTATATTTTTGAACTACAGTTAGAGGGCTTGAATTTTAGGTAAGAAGTATTTTTTTATTTCAAAATATATGCTTCATTAATGTTGTCCTTTATATTTAATTTCATTCGTGGTTGAATTTTTTATATGGCAATACTGTTATTAAACTTTGATTTTTATAACTTAAATCCTTCTAATCTTAATTTTTCATCCAACTATAAAAAAAAAAATGAATTGACAAATCCAATTATTAAACTAACAGTCAACTTTAATAGAAAATTAATATTAGGAGATTTGGCTATTATAAAAAAATAAATAAATTTTAGATACTTTTCATTACAAAATCAAAATTTAAAAATAAATCCAACCTCTCCTAATTATTTTATAAATAATTGTTCAGCAAATAGCTGCATGTACTTATTTTTTAAAAAATCCAACATTTATCAACAATTTCTTATATTTAAACCAATAAAAAAATAAAAAAAAATTGCAGATAATTAATGGTTTCCAAATGCAAGTATTTAATTATACAAACTAGTCCCTCTACTAGGGCAAATTACAAATTTAGGACTAGATACTAGATAGCAGTTTATATATTTGGACATTTTTAGCATTTGGATCAATTACTAAAGGAATTAAATTGCATGTACCAAAGCTTACTCATGATTTTATTGGTAAAAAATACTTACAAAAAGTTTTTATTTTTTATTATCCTCCTTTCTTTTTGTTTTTCAAAGAAATTCGCATATAATTCAATTACAATTGTCGACAAAATTTACATATTTAATTAAGGATCTAATTATTAATGAGATAATAAAATAGGGTTTAAAATGTAATTATCCGTTTCCACTGTTATAATGTTGACAGTACTGGCCCAGAAATATAAATAAAATTTATCACAACAAAAAGAATAAAGCAATTTCTTAGAAAGTCTCACTACGCCATGGCTGCCAAACTGCAGCCTTCAACAGATAAATTCATATCAGTTCTTCCACTAAAATGGATTTTATTTCAATTTATTTTTTCACTTCTCTTATCAAATGTTGCATTCTCTGGTCAAATTGTGAAATATCTACCTGGTTTTGATGGCCAACTTCCATTTAAATTGGAAACAGGGTAATCTTTATCCTCTCTCCTATTTTCTTGGAAGTTCTTGAATTTCTTTTTTCCATTTAATTTTGAGTTCTTGAAACTTGGGTTTGTTTATTTATTTTTTTGTTGGTGAAGGTATATAAGTGTGGATGATTCTGAACTATTTTACTACTTCATTGAATCTCAAGGAAATCCTGAAGAAGACCCTCTTCTTCTTTGGCTTGGTGGCGGACCTGGTTGTTCTTCCTTCAATGCATTAATCTACGAAATCGGTACTCTATTTTTCTCTTAATTAATTATGATTTTTTTGAAAAACAAAAATTTTACTGTAAATTCAATGCATCAGAGCTGTCCTTTTGATGAGAGAAACAGAGAGATCAGTGTTTAGTCTTTGCCAAAATATTGGCATCCCAGATAAAATTATTGAGTTGCTAGAATTAAATAAAACTTCATCAAATTGTATGAAAGTGAACTGAATTTTTCCTTTTTATTAATTGTATATGAACAGGTCCAATAGAATTTGACATAGACAACTACAAAGGGGGTTTGCCTGAATTGAAACTCTACCCATATGCATGGACAAAGGTATAGCATACTAAACAAATTCATCCTCAGTATTAATTATTATTATTTTTTTTAATCAATTTCAATTAATCCATGCTCAAAATTCTTCAGGCAGCCAGCATTATATTTTTAGATGCCCCAGTTGGCACAGGTTTCTCTTATGCTAAAACTCCTCAAACATGGGATACCTCAGACTCAAAATCTGCTGAACAATCTTATCAATTCCTTAGGAAGGTAAAAAAAACTTTTTGTCTACACCCGTTCATGCTTTCAACTTGATGAGTTTTGATATATAATGCTCTACTGCAAATATGCTGTAGTGTTCCATTCATGAACTGAACCAATAAAAAAATATTTTCTTACGCCCAGAAAATAAAATTCGTCAATTAATGTAGCTTCAGGAGAACGATTGTGATTTTATATATATATAGTGTACTAATTAAATTCCTAAATAATGTTGCAGTGGTTACTACAACACCCACAGTATCAATTGGTTCAGCTTTTTATTGGTGGTGATGGTCACTCAGGCATTACTGTTCCATTAGTTACTCAGAAAGTGATTGAGGGTATAACATTCTGATAAATTCAGATAAATTAAAGTTCATATTTAATAAATCTGCCTTGCAAATCTTGATTATTTATAAATGTTTTGCAGGTAATGAAGCAAAGGTTATTCCATTTATGAATTTGAAGGTAAAAATCATGATTTTAAAAAATTTCTTGATAGCTTAAAAAAAAAAGATTTTATATGATATTTCTTTTCTGAAATAATTGCAGGGGTATCTGCTCAACAGCCCTCGAACCGATTTATTTATAGATGAAAATTCAAAAGTAGAGTTTGCTTACAGAATGACTCTTATTTCCAAGAAACTTTTTGGGGTAATCTCAATTCTTATTCTGTATATAAACTGCTGATTATGGCTTTATAAGAATTATAATTGCAATTTTAGTTTTAATATTTGAGAAATACGTGTCCTTCACTTAGAACTTATGAATTCTCTTTTCGTTATTAAGTATTCCACGTCGGCTACTTTTAACTGCCAAAAATTTGCTTGTTATCCAGCACTCAGTTAAAAGTGTAGTAGGTCTTAGATTGCTAGTGACATTTATAGTTATAATTAGGCATGCGATCTCTTTATAATGGCTTGGCAATACTCAAGCTAGATTTTAGAGTTTAGTCGAGAGCAGGTCACTTCCTTTTTTCATTGCTGTTTACCTCGTTTTCTAGTCACCCGAACACTGGTTTTTCCCTGATTATTTCTTCTTTCCGTCGATCAAGAATGTTCTGTTTCAGATTTGCTGATTGTTGTCGGATGATTTTATGTTTTTTTCAGTTACTAAAAGATAGTTGCAAAGGGAACTATGTGGATGTAGATCCATCTAATGCAGAATGTGTAACTAACCTTGCACTTTATGAGAAGGTATCAACACAGAATCTGTAGAATTTAATTCTACTGCTCTATTTGTTTTAAAAAATAAATCTTTAACATGTATCTTCTGAATTTGCAGTGTGTGAAAGATTTATATATGAATGATATTCTCGAACCGAACTGTGATTTCGAGTCCAAGAAAGCAAATCCACTAACTGTTAGAAGATCTATGAAACAAAATCCAACAAGTTTCATTCTCTCTCCACCAAGAATTCCTGATATGTGGTGTCGGGTAAATTCTCATACATATGAAAGTTTGATTTTCAATTTTGTTGATTCAATTCGATTCGATTCTAAACTAAACCGACTAAATGCTACATTTGCATTTAGATTGCTTACATTTCTACATATCTAACTACACTTAGAATGCATATATTTGTACGTTTAAGTTTTCAGCAGCGGAGATTTACGAGTGATTGCATAATATTTCTAGCTGCACAAAACAATTTCAATGCTCTTGTTTTGCAGAATTTCAATTACGTGATGTCTGCCGTGTGGAATAATAATCCTGATGTCCAAGTTGCCTTGCATGTTCGAAAGGTTTGAATCTATGATTGATTTGATTATGATATTCATAATTAAGATGGTAATAACGTTTAAATGTGATTAATTCTGATATTTACAGGGAACTATATTGAACTGGATAACATGTAATCAGAGTTTATCGTACAAAAAAGATGTTCCAAGTGTTGTTGATGTCCATCGGTATCTCAGCACCAAAGCACTGCACCTTCTAGTAGACAGGTAATGAATTAGCTTAGTGGCACTTTGCAAAATCAAACTGAATTCAAGAATATTTGATCCGTTTGGTTTGATTTTTTCTGTTTTTTTTTTCGAAAATTCAGTCTATTCAATTTTGTCTAATTTTCATTGATAAAAAATTTAAAGAATCAAACCAACTAAAATTTTCAAACTAACAAGTTTTTTGTTATAAATTTACTAAAATCAAACCGAACCACACCAATCAAAATAGTTTTGTTCAATTTGGTTCGACTCTCCAACAAACTCGAGTTCAATTCTTCAAATTTCAAAAAATCCACACCAACCATTTGCACAGTACTAATAACATCCTAAGCTTGTTTGTTCTTGAGTTTAAATTCCAGTATAATCTTTCATAATAATAAATAATTCTAATTTTTCTGTCATTGTATTAAATTTTTAAGATGTTATTTGATTACAGTGGTGATCGAGACATGGTGGTCCCCTTCAGCGGAACAGAACTATGGATAAATTCGCTTAATTTGACGCCTGTAGATGAGCATCGGGCATGGTTTTATGAAGGCCAAGTAGTAGGGTAAGTGATTTCTAAAAATAATCTCGTAGAATTTTTTTAGAATTTCATCAATGTACGTATAACTTGAGCTACTTTATCAATTCAGATATACCAGAAAATATTCACAAAAAGGATTCCATTTGACATTTACAACCATTAAGGCAAGTAATTTTTTTTTTTTTTTAATTTTCCACCGATTTTTAGTGCTACAATCTGCATAATAAATTGTGAAATGATTTTTGTGTAATTCGTGCAGGGTGGGGGTCACACAGCTCCTGAGTATTATCGTAAAGAATGCTTTGAGATGTTTAGAAGATGGATTCATTATTATCCCCTTTAATCGATACTTTTATGAAGCGAGAATAATAATGTATTAAGCTGTCCTAATGGGACATTAATGTATTACGACATTTTAAGTTCGAATCTTACTCTTTTTTTCTCTATCTCAGTGGTTTTTCATTTAATTTAACCATTTTAAGTGTATTGTCTTGTGTACACCATTGAACTAAAAAATATTTTTATTTTATTTCTTTATTTTTTTAATTTAATGATGTGCATCGTATGGTACATCATTATCTGTCCCATCATATCATGCCCACCATTTTACACAATACAAATATCAAAATATAAAAATATTATGACCCCAGAAGTCTCGCAAACAACAAACCTAAAAGAAATAAAGCCACAAGATTCCCAAACTTGTGATATTATATGATATTTCATACGGCATACCATGCATTACATTATATGATATTATCTTTTCACGTGTTACTGTTAATATGTTCATGAAATGAAAAGAGATTCATATCTTTTGGATCATCATCGACAACATCTGGACTAGGCTCGACATTACCTATTGGCTATTGCCAAATAATTGAGTGCTAAATTACTCCTGTATTCATTATTAAATCTTATATTTATATAATACCAGTACTTGTAAAAGAAAAAAATAATATATGTTTGGAAATAATTAAATATTCTTTTTTTTTTTTTGAAAAATACTTAAATATTCTTAAATTAGCATAAGTTAAAGTTATGAATAACAAAATCAAAAACTAATTAAGAAAAGGTGTTAGCAGATTTATTGAACTGGTATACCATAAAGTCAAATTTTCTTGGCATATAATGTTCGTTGGCAATTCCAAGAATTTAGTGCACGTTTTTTATATTATTGAAATAATTTTCTTTTCTGTAATAAAATATTATCCATCTTTAATAATTCTATCTACGAATGGATAGCTAGTATGTACCAAACCTTCAATTTATTTCCAGTTCAATAAATTCAAATTTTGCACGTTTTTAATTTGTTTCCACTTATCAGTAATACCATAACATCATCTAACGTTCTCTAACAATACCTATCATTAAACAGTAAATTCAACACTTATCTTATATACCTACTAAGTTTTCCTAACTTTCCCGTTATATTTCTTTAAAACCCTATATTTAAAATTTAAAAGTACAGAATTACAAATTTCAACTAATAATATTTGAAGATTAGGAAGCTTACACACTTAAATAAATTGAGTATCTGAGCTGGCCCAGCATCTCACCACTTTCCCCACAATGGCAACCGCAAATATGGGCAAGTTCTTGCAGCTTGTAATTGTTCTTCTTCTCTCAAAATATGCAGTCGCTGGGGAAAATGTAACCTCTCTACCAGGCTATGATGGTGATTTGCCATTCACTCTTGAAACTGGGTATGTGCTAAAATCATTAAATTTTTGCTAACTCAATTCATTTATTCTTCTTTTAATATAAAATGTGATTTATTTTTAATTTTTGCAGGTATGTTAGTGTGGGAAATGTTGAGTTCTTTTACTACTTTGTTCATTCACTAAATAAGCCTGCTCTTGACCCTATTCTCCTTTACCAAAATGGAGGTCCTGGCTGCTCAGCCTTGAATGGTTTCTTTTACCAAGTTGGTATGCACCTACTTTTTATTATTACTTTTTTTTTTTTTTTGTGATAAGACATTGTTGAGTGAGCTTAATTTGCTTGATAATTAGTTGGTTAGAAGATGGTCAAAATTCTGTGCATAGATAACATCAGTCCATGCTTTTGACCAAATATGTACTTTTAGTTATTTATTTGTTTTTTCTCTTTTTGTTTTATGTTGGAGGACCGAACAAAGGTGTAATGCTTTGGTGGTTCGATGGTTCAGAATGCACTGTCCGATTGTTAATGAAAAATATTATTTTTTAATTTACGGTGAAGATAATGAATATAATTAGTATCGCGGACCATATTAATAACTCCAACAACAGCACACTTGCAATTATTTTTAATTTATAATATATTTCTTTTATACGATTTGAAGCTTTAAATTTAATATTTAAAAAATTCTACATTAAGGCTCCGCTTGAAATAAATGAATTCCATAAAATTTTATGGAATTCATTTGTAATTCCTATTTTTTATACTTGGAATGCAAAAAAAATAGGAATTGAATTAATAGAATTCAATTCCATGGAATTCATAATGCCTTCACCAAATTCTATTAAAATAGGTGGAATTTGCAAATGAATTCCATATTTTTAAGAGTCAAAATTGAAAAGACTATAATACCCTTTTTATCATTTGTTATAAATAAATTACTTTTATGAAATTAACGTAATCTGTTATTCTTTTTTCTCTATTACTATTCTTCTCCCTCTCCTATCACTATTCTTCTGTCACCCAAAGCCACCATCATCGGATTTTGACTCGTTGCCGTTCGATTTTTACTAACTAACTTTATTCGGTATGTATGATTTTTTTTAATAATATTATTGTTGAAATCAAATTTCTGAATTGTTTATGTTCTATAAAACTTAAAACTTAGTAATTTATATTAGTGATCATGAAAGATTTAAATAATTGAAACTGTTAATACAAAATTTAGAAAAGACGAAATAAAATTTCCATAGACATAATATTAGTATTTTATTTGGTATAATTTCCATAGACATAATATTATATTGGTTGTTTGCACTGAATGTTAATATGAATATTACTTTTTTTTTATATTATATTATTATTGATTTAATATTTATTGAAAATTTTAAAATGATGATTAATAGTTGTTAACTTTTTTTTTATTGGAAGTAATTGAAAGAAAATATCAAAATTGATATTAAGGATATTTTAGTAAATAAAATAGAAATGAATTCATTTATTTCAAGCATAAAAATAAGTAATTCATTTTCAATTCTATATTTTAATAATTTTATTCCAAACATAGAAATTCATTTACAAATGAATTCCATATGGAATTCATTTGTAAATGAATTCTATAAATTGAATTCATTTATTCCAATCGGACCCTAAGACTTTCAAGTTAGTTGGAAATTGGTTTTTAGTGTATTATCTTGAATTGTTGGATTGCAAAATAAAATATATATCCTAATTTGTCGCTAATGACATATTTTTTGTAAATCCGTTGCTAATAACATATGTTTTGTCGCTAAAAATGTTTTGGCCGTTTGATTGAGTTTTTCTTATGTTATATTATTAATTATAGGGCCATTAAAATTTGATATTGATAGCTACACTGGGGGACTTCCATCATTGCTATATGTAGATGATTCTTGGTCAAAGGTACACTAATTAATATCAATTACTAATCAATTAATTATTAAATATTAATGCTTAAATTAGTTAATTATATGTTAATTAAGTGGTAAATGGATTTTGCAGACTGTGAACATTCTATTTGTGGATGCACCTGTTGGCTCTGGTTTCTCATATGCCACAACAGAAGATGCCTGGAACTCAACAGATACACAATCAGCAGCACAAGTTGCTCAGTTTCTAAGAAATGTAAGTTATTTTTAGGAAAAAAAAAATGATTTAATTAGAACTGGAAATTTTTTATCCGATCTGATCTTGTCCGAAAAAATGATGATTGGAACCTGACAATGACCAGAAAATAATCACCTGAAAACCCGCTCAAACCAACCTATAATCCGATAACAATCCGTAACCCGAAATGATCCAAGCTACTAATAATTTGACCCAAATATGTCCAACCCGATCCATTAGCCGGGTCTAGATTTAATTAACAAGAATATAATTGTGGGTTAGAGTGATTAAAAATATTTTTAATGTAAAAACTATGGTGCAGTGGCTGACAAATCACACAGAATTCCAAACAAATCCGGTCTATCTTGGTAGTGATTCATATGCAGGAATAATCATGCCTATGGTTGCTATGGATTTACTGGAAGGTAAATTAAATTAAATTATACATGTTCATCAAATCTTAAATTAATTAAATCATTTTTTTATTATATTTTTTCAACTTAATAAATATACTGCGTTCTTGAACGTGCAGGCAATGACGCTGGACTCGAGCCAATCGTTAATCTCAAAGTACAAAACCTCTATAAAATATTCATGTGCTTTTATAAATATTTTACTTTATTTATTTTTTTGCTTATGATTTTTGAATAAATCTCAGGGATTGTCACTTGGATGCCCACACACAGATACAATTATTGAAACAAATGCAAAAATACCATTTGCTCATCGGCTAACCCTAATATCGGATGCTATGTTTGCGGTAATCTTCATAAAATCCTTTCATGTTCTGTCAAAATATGTCAGCTTAATAAATAAGAAAAATTCATTTAGACGTTTTAACTTTATGTAGACTGCTAATTCTAGCTGCAATGGCTCATTCGCTGAAGTCGATGAATCGAATACGGAATGTGTAGAAGCACTTGATGCTATTGATGAGGTACGGAAATTGATTAATTTCGTGTTTTACGAATTAATTACTATAATGTTATTACTATAAGGACATTAGTAATTTCTATATGTTCTGTTTTTCAGTGTGTTGAGTTGATAAGCCGGCAAAATGTTTTGGAGCCTAATTGTGCATTCTTATCACCAAAAGAGAAGGAAAATGCAGTAAGAAGAACTCTTCAAGCAATTAGAGGAAATATCATCCAACCATTCCCTAATAAACTTGGCGACCTTTATTGCCATGTAAATTTCCATAAACCTAATTTTAATTTCCGACTCGGTCTATTTATACTCGCAACTTCAGTCACTTAAAAAGAAATAATGCTTATGGGTTCTTGTTGATACTTTGACATTTAAGCTTGTGATTGTTGGGTAAACAAATATTTGGAATTCTATAAGCATCGAGAGCTTATTTAATGAAATTAAGAATCCTTATATAGCAATTACCATTTATTATTGAACAAGTCAAATCATTAATGTTTAGTAACAACTAGTAATGGTTAATCATTAATTGAATAATGTCTGTAAGTTACGATTGATTATTCAAAGTTTGAACTCTGTTCGAAATTAAAAGATTTAAATTAAATAGTTCGATTATGTGGAATTGAACAATTTATTACCTATAAAATTAAATTTTGAATTATCCTTGAAGTGTCTATAAATGATTTGTAATGAAATGACTAAGCTTATTAATTCTTATATTTTTCTTGCAGAACTATCAATATCTTTTCTCAGATATATGGACTAATTATAAAAGTGTTCAAGAAGCTCTTCATGTTCGCCCGGTAATTAATTGCTTTCTAATTCTAATAATACTCTATTTAACAAATTAAAATATTTTCATTCTAATTTTGATAAAATAAATAATAATAATAAAAACAGGGAACAGTCCCAGAATTCTATAGATGCAACATCACCTTGACCTATACGGTGGATACCAATTCTGTTCTGGACTACCATAAGAATCTCACTACTACGGGCTTGCAGCTTCTTGTTTTCAGGTTTTTCTCTTTCACATTCTTGAATCATTTCGAAAATGTTAATATTCGATCGTAAATAAACAAGTTGAATTTTCAGAGATTATACTTTGGCAGTAAGGTTGAACACTATTCTATTATAATTGAAAATAGAATTGAATTGAACTAATTCGATTAGTTCGGTTTGTTATTTAGATAATTGATTCAGTATCAGTTAAAAAAAAGTGAATTTCCGGTTAAAAATTTTTAAATTATTAATCTGATCGTGTTATATATGACAATGCGCATATGATATATATAATAAATGTGAGATTTTTTGCTGGTGCTGTTGCAGTGGTGATCATGACATGGTTATGCCTCATAACGGTATTGAACTATGGATAAAATCACTGGATTTAACAATTGATATCGATTGGCGACCATGGTTCACCGATGGCCAAGTTGCTGGGTAAGTTCTATTTTTTTTTTTTATAATAACCCATTCAGTATCTAAATATTACAAGTTTTGATTAATTTCAATTCACCAAACAAGCACACAAAATTTTATTTTTAATGCTTAAATATCTTTTATCAGCAATACTTATATATTAATATTTCGATTAATTTCTTGCAGATATACAAGAAAATACGATAATGATGGATACCGTCTAACATATGCTACTATAAAGGCAAGGAAAAAAAAAGAAATTAACATTTAATTATTTGTTTATGATAAAATTATGTTAAAAATTAACTATTTTTTGAATTAATATTTAAATTATTCAGGGAGCTGGTCATTCACCTCAAGAGTACGAGCGTAAAAAGTGTTACGACATGTTTCACCGATGGATTCGTTACTACCCTCTCTAAGTTTCATATTTTTTGGATTAGAAAATTCGTCTTTATTTTACGTTGCTAATATTTAGTGAGAAATTAGAGTTAAATCTTTTTCAGTATTTGTACCAATTCAACAATAAATTACTTTTTTCTGCTATTAGATAACATTCTTCAAGTTTCTCATATACAAGGCAATTTTATAATATTTGCTGAAATTTGGCTTTTGAGGCGCAGGAAAATATCACTTTCTTCAAGGTTAATTATAACAATTTTAGTATAGCTTAAGGATATAATTGCAGAAGTAAATTCTTAAAAGCTTCTTTTAATGAAGGACTTAAGATTTTGATGCCAAATTAAGATACACAAGATGATCTTTTAATGCCAAATCATTGTTGTACGTATTATAAATCAAATTTTCTCCTCCTAATATTATATTCTAATGTGATTTGAATTAGCCAACCATAGATCAAAGTATTTTAAATAGATAAGAATCTGACAATTGACTAGAATTCAATTTTCACCTCATCATAAAAAATATAATTATAAAAAAAAAAACTAAATTATCATTCTTTATTTCATAAAAATCCTATTCTGACTTTTTTTCCAGTAGATTTAATGAAAGTATTTAGAAACTTTTTGCATTTTTAATTGAACGCGGGTTAGTGAATACCAACCAAACCTTGTTGTGAATGAATAACTGCTATGTACCAAACCTTCTATTTCCCATTCAACTATAAATCAAAATTTGCACCTTTTTTTATTATTTTATTTCCGATTATTAGTTAGACCTTAACATCAACTAACATTCTACAACAATAAAGATCACTAAATTGTGAATTCAATATATTATTATATATGTTGTACGTCCGTTTTTTATTCCTAAAATGGCTTCCACAAATATTGGCAAATTCTTGCAAGTTATACTTGTTCTTCTTCTCTCAAAATGTGCTTTGTCTGGGGAAATTGTACCCTCTCTACCAGGCTTCGATGGTCATTTGCCTTTCACACTTGAAACTGGGTATACGTTAAAATTATTAAATGTTTGGTATTTTAATTCATTTTTTCTTCTAATTTTAATATAAAAATGTGATTTTTTTTTATTAATTTTTAAAATTTTTGAAGGTATATTACTGTGGGAAATGTTGAGTTCTTCTACTACTTTGTTCATTCACAAAATAACCCTGCTCTTGATCCTATTCTCCTTTACCAAAATGGAGGCCCTGGCTGCTCAGCCTTGAATGGTTTCTTTTACCAAATTGGTATGCACTTTGTTTTTTTTCTGTGATGATGCATTGTTGAGTGAGCTTATTTTGCTTGAATAATTAGTTGGTGGGAAGATATTAAAAATTGTGTGCACAGGTAATAAGATGGCTAATTAGTACATCACACCTGCCAATCCTTCCTTTGACTAGAAAATGGACTTTTAGACACATTGGTACACATAATTATCAATGCGCACTGTATTAAAACTCACAATGATATTTAATTTAATATATGTTTATTTCGAAACTTTCAATTTAATATTTACAAAATTCAACCATTAGCTATATTTAGTAGGAAATTAGTTTGTAGTAAATTATCCTGAATTGTTGGATTGCAAAATAAAATATCTCGTACCTTGTCCAGAAAATGCAAATTGAAATTTGGTATTGAATCTATCTTTAATACTAAGCCAAAGAAATTTGAAAAAAAAAAATAAGACGACCGTCGCTAATAACACTGTTATTTGTCGCTGTTTGGTTGATTTTTTTTTATGTTATATTATTATAGGGCCGTTAAAATTTGACCTTGATACCTACACTGGGGGACTTCCATCATTGCTACATGTAGAGGATTCTTGGTCAAAGGTACACTAATTATGATAAACTAATTAATCAAATCACTATTAATGCTTAAATTAGTTAATTAAGTGGCAAATGGATTTTGCAGACTGTGAACATATTATTTTTGGATGCACCCGTGGGCGCTGGTTTCTCATATGCCACAACAGAAGATGCCTGGAACTCAACAGATACTCTACAAGCAGCACAAATTTCTCAGTTTCTAAGATATGTAAGTTAGTGACATTTAAAAAATAAAAAAAAACAATATCCATGACTTAATTATTAATAACGAATAAGATGGCGAAACCTAATCACGCGATGCACTAGTGACCCGGTCGAGATTTGGACTCCAATGTTTAAGTTTAGAAACAATATAGATGATTTAATTAAAAGGTATTTAATTGTTGTTTAGGGTGATTAATAATCTTTTTAATTTATGGTACAGTGGCTGACAAATCACTCAGAATTCCAAACAAATCCAGTCTATCTGGGTAGTGATTCATATGCAGGAATAATCATGCCTATGGTTGCTGTGGATTTACTAGATGGTAAATTAAATTATATATGCTCATCAAATCTTAAATTAATTAAATCATTTTTTATTATTTTTTTCAACTTAATAAATATACTACGTTGTTGAACTTGCAGGCAATAATGCTGGACTCGAACCTATTGTGAACCTCAAAGTACAAGAACTCTAAAAATATATATATATATATATATTTTCTTATGATTTTTTAATAAATTTCAGGGATTGTCACTTGGATGCGCGAACACAGATACCATTATCGAAACAAATGCTAGAATAACACTTGCTCATCGGCTAACTCTAATATCGGATGCTATGTTTGCGGTAATCTTTCTAAAATCCTTTCATGGTCTGTCAAAATATTTCACCTTAATAAATAAGAAAAATTCATTTAGACGTTTTAACTTTTAGTAGACAGCTAATTCTAGCTGCAATGGCTCATTTGCTGAAGTCGACGAATCGAATACGGAATGTGTAGAAGCACTTGATGCTGTTGATGAGGTACGAAAATTGATTAATTTCGTGTATTGCGAATTAATTATTATAATGTTATATTTATAATTTCTATTCTGTTTTTCAGTGTGTTGAGTTATTAAGTCCGCAAAATGTTTTGGAGCCTAAATGTGCATATTTATCACCAAAAGAAAAGGAAAATGCAGTAAGAAGAACTCTTCAGGCAATTAGAGGAAATATGATCACACCATTGCCTAATAAATTTGGCGAGTTTTTTTGCCATGTAAATTTCCATCAACCTAATTTTAATTTCCAAATTCAGTCTATTTTTATTCAATTTATAATAGCAAGTTCATGCCAGCCAATTTAAATTTATATTCATGTTCACCTGGAATTCAATATATTCTTGAGGTCTCGAGGGGTGATTTGTAAATTGTAATGACTAATTTTATTGATTTTTATCTTTTTTGTTGCAGAACTATCAATATCTTTTCTCAGATATATGGACGAATTACAAAAGTGTTCAAGAAGCTCTCCATGTTCGCCCGGTAATTAACTATTTAATTTCTAATTCTAATATACTTTATTTAACCAATTTATAATATTTTCATTCTAACTTTTATAATAAAAAAAAAAATGACAAAGATGTTTTCGAAATAAAATTACAGGGAACAGTCCCAGAATTCTATAGATGCAACATCACCTTGACCTATACTCAGGATACCAGTTCTGTTCTGAACTACCACAAGAATCTCACTACTACAGGCTTGCAGATTCTTGTTTATAGGTTATTCTCTCTCACATTCTTAAATCATTTTGGATATAGGAATGTGCACGGTCTGATTTTAACCGAAAATTAGACTAATTTGATTATTTTAGTTCGATTGTTTAAATAATCGATTCAATTAATAAAATATTGAATTTCAATTAGCAGACCGATCGGTTAATGAAAATAAAAATCTTTAAAAATTGATATTTTTAAAAAATATCATTTTTGTCAGGTAAAATTTCTCAAATTGTTATTAGATTCTGGTTCAATTACTAATATAAGAGATTTTTTTTTCTTATTTTTCTTGCAAACAGAAAGTTGCTAGCTAATTTAATCTAAAATAAGTTAACTTTATAAGGCTAATCGGCTATGTCATCAGAACTATTAGGAAAATTTATATAATTAATTAATTATTGTATGCATGATAATGTGTAATATATAATAATTAAATGTGATATTTTTTTCCTGGTGCCGTTGTAGTGGGGATCATGACATGGTTATACCTCACAACGGTATTGAACTATGGATAAAATCACTGGATTTAACAGTTGATATCGATTGGCGACCATGGTTCACCGATGGCCAAGTTGCTGGGTAAGTTCTATTTCACACAAAATTTTATTTTTAATGCTTAAATATCTTTTATTAGCAATACTTATATATTAATATTTCGATTAATTTCTTGCAGATATACAAGAAAATACGAAAATGATGGATATCGTCTAACATATGCTACTATAAAGGCAAGGAAAAAAAAAGAAATTAATATTTAATTATATGTTTATGATAAAATTATGTTAAAAATTAACTATTTTTTGAATTAATATTTAAATTATTCAGGGAGCTGGTCATTCACCTCAAGAGTACGAGCGTAAAAGATGTTACGACATGTTTCACCGATGGATTCGTTACTACCCTCTCTAAGTTTTATATTTTTTGGATTTGAAAATCTGCCCCTAATTTATGTTGCTAATATTTAGTGAGAAATTAGAGTTAAACCTTTTTCAGTATTTGTACGAATTCAACAATAAATTACTTTTCTCTGCTATTGGATAACATTCTTCAAGTTTCTCATATACAAGGCAATTTTATAATATTTGCTGAAATTTGGCTTTTGAGGCGCTAAAAAAATCACTTTCTTGAAGGTTAATTATAAAATTTTTAGTAGGGGTATGCAAAATTTGAACCGATCCAATTCGTAATTTGCATTCAAATAGGATTGTTATAGTTATTTGGGTCGGTTTGGTTTGTATACTTTATTGTTTTTCGGGTTGGATGGATTAAAATCTTTTCCGATTCAACCTGACCGAAAATACATATATATTGTATTTTTTTTTTCATCTTTGTAATCCTGTACCCTCAATCTCTCTCTCTCTGCTTCCATCTAAAATTTCTTTTTCTCTTTGCTTTCTCCTCTTCCCGAGATTGTCACCGCCGTATCGCTCATCGTTAGCACTGATTACTTGCCATTCTCCTTTGTGGTCTTCCCTCTCTTTTTGAAAAAAAAATCCCTAAATCTCTCTCTCTCTACTTCTCGATGGATGGTGTTTGCTATTAGATTTTTTTTTTGCGCCTGGAATTTGTGCTTTTTCTAATTTGCTATTGAGGTTTTTTTTGTACTTGAGATCGGTATTTTTTTTTTTTTTGTGCTTGATCTTGCGATGTTTGCTATTTGGTTTTTCCTTGTAAATTGAAGCATTTTTTTTTTTCATTTTCTTGATTGAATTTTGATCTTTGTTATTTGCTTTAGAGATAGGTGTTGGAGGGTGTTGGTTGAAAAGATGGTGTTTGCGCATATCTTGATCTTACTTTCATTTAGGTTATATAGGTTGTTCAGGTTGGGCTCCAAAAATTTCAAATTGATCGGTTCGGGACACAAAATTTAGTTAGGGTCGGATTTATTTAAAGAGACACTTATAGTTTGGATCTTGATTTGTTCAACTCGGATCGGGTTTCTTTTAATAAAGGACGTAAAAGATTTTGATGCCAAATTAAGATACACAAGATTTGTAGTTGTACATGAGAATGCTATTTTTTAATATAATTTTTATCAAAAAAAATCCTAATATAATATTTCCAACATTCCAAAATAATATACTGTTTTACTTTTATTTAAACTTACAATTTTTTTTTAAAAAAAAAGTTAGATTTTATTATTATAAGACATAGTTTTACCTAGCATATATCTGTTGAGAAAAAAGTGAATAAATAAATAACTACCAACATAAAAATGACACAAAATTTACGTGAAAAATCCTCTTGTGATTAAATAGGGAAAAATCACGGGACAAATTCCGAGAAATTTTCATTCTAAAATAATGAGATTACAAATAATCTCTCAACTTTTAGTAATAACTTGAGAAATACTCTCACAAAATTACACTCTCACAATTTTATGGAACACTTATACTCACTTTTCAATTCTCTTTCAACTGAAGGAATATAAAGAAAATTGAGGAATATAAAGAAAATTGAGATTGTAAACAAAGCTAAATCATTATGCCTTTTATAGGCAGAGCAAGCAATTTTTTCTGACTTTTTTCGCCGAATTCTTTGAAACCATTTTCTTTGAATAAACAGAAGGCATTTTATTTAACAAAACAGTACCCATTTTCTTTGACCCCTTTTTTTCTTTGTTTTGCCATTTTCTTTGACTTTTCCTGTTTTTTTTTTTTTTTTGAAAAATATTTATCAATTCTCCCTCTTTTTAACCAATTAGAGAAGAATGGTACTGCAAATCTTTTATTGCAAACTCATTCCAGCAAGTTTGGAACACAACTTAAGTTTCGGACTAGAAATCACTTTTGCAACATATCTGCTCCATTTTTGTCTGTGTGAATCTTTTGAACCTAAAATAACTTCCTCTCAAGTGCTTCACGAATTCAGCGATATCTGACATCGATATGCTTTGTTTGTTGGGCACAGCGGATAAATGAAAATAAATTAGCAGAGCAAAATATAGACACCAGCAATTTAACGTGGTTCACCCAAAACGTTTGGGTTACGTCCACGGAACAAACTCCGAAAATATTTCTTCCACTAATAAAATTAATGGGTACAAGAGAGGAAAAATAACACAATAATTTTGAGATAAACCCAAAATAGTGGCACACAAGTATTTCCCAAACTCACTATTTTGTCACTCCCCTTTTAGAAAAATATCCTAATTATTTTGCTAAACAACTTCTCTCTCTCACTCTCTCAATCCTCTTTTATTTTGTTTATCTAAAGATTGGATGAATTGAACTAAACTATGAAGGCCTATTTATAGGAAAAATATACGCGTTTGTTACGCGTAAACCACCTACCAATTGTTGAAAAAATTTTCAGCTGCAGTTGCAATCTTTGAAAGAAAATTGTTGCCGCAATTGTTGAATTTTCCTTTCATTTGACTTTTCAACTTCAACCCACCCCTTTTTTTTTCAAACATGTGGGCCCCACCACCATGTGGAGGAAAGCCACAACCAACAATTCTCCCCCTTCCGACTACAGGGTGGAGGGCTCCGCTAGTCCTGCAGCTAGCCGACAATACTCAAAATTTTATCTTGGTAAAATTTTCGTTAACATGTTTGACCCATTTTCTTCCGTATGGATCTTCTCAAGCTGTAGTAGCTTCTTCTCAAGCTGTAGTAGCTTCTTCTCCATCACATCTCTTATCCAATGATATCTCATATCAATATGTTTTGATCTCGAATGAAAGGAGGCATTCTTACCAAGATGAATAGCACTCTGACTATCACAGAATAGCTGATATTTGTATTGCTGCAAACCAAGTTCTTTCAAGAACTTCTTCATCCATAACAACTCTTTACAAGCTTCCGTTGCTGCTATAAACTCTGCTTCAATGGTAGAAAGTGCAACACACTTCTGTAACTTTGACTGCCATGACACAGCTCCCCCTGCAAAAGTAATCAGGTAACCAGAAGTGGATTTTTTGGAATCCACATCACCAGCCATATCTGCATCTGTGTATCCAGCTAACACAGGTTTGTCATTTTCAAAATATAGACATGTTTTGGAAGTTTCTCGAAGATACCTGAAAATTCATTTTACTGCAGCCCAATGTTCCTTTCCAGGATTTGAAAGGAATCTACTCACAACTCCAACTACATGAGCGATATCTAGTCGTGTGCACACCATAGCATACATCAAACTTCCAACTGCTGAAGCATATGAAACTTTATCCATCTCTTCCTTCTCTTTGTCTGTAGAATGGCTTTGTTCAGAACTCAGCTTAAAGTGAGTAGCAAGAGGACAACTAACTGCTTTAGCCTTGTCCATATTAAATCTCTGAAGTACTTTCTCAATGTACCTCTCCTGTGACAACCATAATTTCTTGACGCCTCTGTCTCTGATAATATTCATGCCAAGAATCTGTTTTGCTGGCCCCAAGTCTTTCATAGCAAAAGACTTACTCAACTGCTTTTCAAATTGTTAATTCTGGAAACATTCTGGCCAGCAATCAACATATCATCCACATAGAGCAAAAGGATAATGAAATCATCATCAGAGAATTTTTGCACAAAAACACAATGGTCTGAAGTAGTCTTTTTGTAGCCTTGCTCCCCCATAACAAACTCAAATTTCTTATACCACTGTCTCGGTGCCTGTTTTAAGCCGTAGAGACTTTTCTTCAACTTGCAGACATAATTCTCTTTTCCTCTTTCTTTGAACCCCTCTGGTTGCTCCATGTATATTTCTTCTTCCAAATCACCATGCAGGAAGGCAGTTTTGACATCCATTTGTTCAACCTCCAGGTCAAGACTTACTGCTAACCCCAGCACAGTTCGAATAGATGTCATTTTCACAACTGGTGAGAAAATCTCATCAAAGTCAACCCCTTTTCTTTAACTGAATCCCTTGACAACCAGTCTGGCTTTGTAACGTGGACTGTAACTGTGTTCTTCATGCTTAATCCTGAACGCCCATCTGTTTTTCAAGGCCCTTCTGCCTTTGGGTAACTTCACCAGTTCAAAAGTTTTGTTCTCATGAAAGGACTTCATCTCATATTGCATGGCCTCAATCCATTTCTGCTTGGATTCATCATCTATGGCTTCCTGATAACTCTCAGGTTCTCCTCCTTCAGTAATAGTCACATACTGATCACGAGGATATCTGAAAGATGGCCATCTTGTTCTTTCACTTCTCCTTTGTGGAGGTGGAGTAGCTATAGGTGTTGGTGCTGGAACATCATCTTGATTTTCATCATCATCATCTTCAGAACCAACTTCTATAGGAGCATCATCATCGTCAGGTGGATAAACCTGATCTTCATCTCCAACTTCTCTTGGCACCGGCGTTGGAGGAATTAATTTTAAATCCGATAAGTCGCCATTGGAATCAGGAACATCCTTCTTCATTTTGTTAATATCTTCAATGGTCTCATCTTCAACAAATACAGCATCACGACTCCTGACAAGTTTCTTCTCAATAGCATCATAAAATCTATAGCCAAATTGATCTTGACCATAGCCAATAAAAATACATTGTCTTGTCTTGGCATCAAGTTTGGACCTCTCATTTTTGGGGATATGAACAAATGGTTTACAGCCAAACACCCGCAGATGATCATAGAAAATATCTTTTCCTGACCATACTCTTTCTGAAACATCCATCTTGAGAGGAGTACAAGGTGAACGATTCAACACATGTGCAACTGTGAGTATAGCTTCACCCCAAAATTTCTTTGGCAACTTCGCATTTGAGAGTATACATCTGACTCTCTCCATCAAAGTTCTGTTCATCCTCTCAGCTAAGCCATTCAACTGCGGTGTCTTTGGAGGTGTCATCTGATGCCGGATACCATGCTCTTTGCAATCTCCATGTTTACCACACCATTGAGTGCAGTGTTGGTGATAGAGATCTTCAAAGTCTCCCAAGACTGTGGTAGAGAGGCTAATACCAATAAAGCAAATACTTCATCATCCAGCTTTACTCCCATTCTGTTTAGCTGATCCTGGATCCCTTCCATCTCATTTAAGTGGTCTAGTAAGGAAGTCCCTTCTCTATATCTTACTTGCACCAACTTGGTCAAGTAAAATAATTTATTATTTCCCGTCTTTGAAGAATACAACGTCTCCAGCTTACTCCACAGTGTTCTGGCATCTGTCTCATTACAGATATGATTGAACACATTGTCTTCGACAAATTGTCGGATAAAACTGCACACCTGCTCGTGGTCAAACTTTCACTCCTCATCGGTTTTACTTTCGGGTTTAGCTGTGGCAAACACCAGCAAATGCATCTTCGTCACAACTAGAAGATCTTTCATCTTTTTACTCCAAATGTGGTAGTTTGAGCCATTTAAGTAGATCATTCTGCTATTTTTTGCCTCCATTTAGATCGGAATTCGATGAACTTCTTCGATCCAAAAAAAAAATTATGACGGTGAATAGTAACCGTATACGTGAATAGTATCGTATGTATGAACAGTGCCGTATACGTAAACAGTACTCAAGAAAAAATCTTTTCTGATGTGAAAGATCAGTCTATGTTGCAACCACAGAGCATAATAAGAAATAACCTTGCCTCTGATACCAGTTGTTGGGCACAGCGGATAAATGAAAATAAATTAGCAGAGCAAAATATAGACACCAGCATTTTAACGTGGTTCACCCAAAACGTTTGAGTTACGTCCACGGGACAAAATCCGAAAATATTTCTTCCACTAATAAAATGAATGGGTACAAGAGAGGAAAAATAACACAATAATTTTGAGATAAACCCAAAATAGTGGCACACAAGTATTTCCCAAACTCACTATTTTGTCACTCCCCTTTTAGAAAAATATCTCAATTATTTTTTCTAAACAACTTCTCTCTCTCACTCTCTCAATCCTTTTTTATTTTGTTTATCTGAAGATTGGATGAATTGAACTAAACTATGAAGGCCTATTTATAGGAAAAATATACGCGTTTGTTACGCTTAAACCACCTACCAATTGTTGAAAAAATTTCCAGCCGCAGTTGCAATCTTTGAAAGAAAATTGTTGCCGCAATTGTTGAATTTTCCTTTCATTTGACTTTTCAACTTCAACCCACCCTTTTTTTTTCAAATATGTGGGCCCCACCACCATGTGGAGGAAAACAACCAACATTGTTCTGTAGTAATAAGTAGCATTTTTGCTCAGATCAATTGCACTCTGGCTATCATAATGAATTACATACCCTTCTTGCTTTAAACCCAAATCTTGGAGAAAATTTTTCATTCACATCATTTCTTTTCCTGATTCAGTGAATGTTATATACTCAGCTTCGGTTGTAGATAGAGCAATACATTTTTGCAACTTGGACTGACATGACACAGCGCCCCTTGCAAAAGTAAACAAGTATCCAGATGTAAACTTTTTATCATTAAGATCACCAGCCATGTCTGGTATCAGAGTCTGGTTCGGCTATTTTTTTCACACTGCATCAGGACTGCTGTCCGGTGGAGTAGCAAATTTTGAAGAAATAAATGTACTGCCAGGAAAAGAAAAATATAAGAAATTTTTCAGTACGATCCGTTTCAAAAGCGGGTGTAAAATGAGAAATTTGGTGAATAGTAGTACTATTATTCAGAAATAAAATGGCTTCTGTTTATTCCAAGAAAATGGTTTCAAAGAATTCCACGAAAAAAATCAGAAAAAATTGCTTGCTCTGCCCATAAAAGGCAGAATGATTTTGCTTTGTTTACAATCTCAATTTTCTTTGTATTATTTCGGTTAAGAGAGAGCTGAAAAGTGAGTATAAGTGTTCCACAAAATTGTGAGGGTGTAATTTTGTAAGAATATTTCTCAAGTTATTACTAAAATTTTAGAGATTATTTATAATCTCATTATTTTATGGTGAAAATTTCTCGAAATTTGTCCCATGATTTTTCCCTCTATAATCACAAGAGGGTTTTCCACATAAATTTTTATGTCATTTTTATCTTGACAGTTATTTATTTATTTACCTTTTTCTCAACAATATCAATTATACCTTACGTTTATATTATGTATAATTATTATTATGACAATAAAAATAATAATTAACATTAGTATAATATTAAAAATGTAAATTGGCATGTTGATTTGGGACCTTTCATAACTTTAAGTATATAAATGGAAAAATATAAAATTAGGTTATTAAATATTACGTTATCTTAATCTTTATTTGAAAAATAGTATAAAAAAATGGAATGAAGTATATAGTACAATTACAAATCGTAGACGATGACATTTTGAGCTCCAACACAAGTTAGAATACTTTTTGCATACAAGTAAAATGTGTATAATCTAATTATAAATGTCAAAAAAATGAATTGAAGTCAAAGAATTTCTTATTTTTGATAGTTGCATTCAAAACATTCTAATATAATAAAAAAGTTATTAATTTCTTTTATTATCTCTGAACTTATCAATATTATTATCCCGAATTTCAATTCCTATTACTAAAATCTTTCAATTTTGATTTTGTTTCCCTCTTCTTTCCATCCAAATTCATCATTCAGCATTAGATGACTTGACAGGACAAGATCTACCGTTGAATTTTTTTTTTTTGAAAAAAAAAAAATCAATTGAAGCACAATAATTGAAAGCAAATCTAACATTAAACCACTATGATCTCTTGAAATCAACATTTTTTTTTAATTTTTCTCTCCTTTTCTCAGCAAATTAATTTTTTAAGGGAAAAAAAAAAAACATTTATCACGTGTATTTAAATTATTTCAATTTTCGTTCCACCATCCCTTATTTACAATTACATCCCCCATTCAAACTAAGCATACCATTGTCTTTTTTCCACTAACTATACTTCAAAGCCCAAATACCGGTATAACCATAATTCCTTTTTTAAAAAAGTTTTTGCAATTATGTACCTAATTTTTGTATAATATTCAAAATTAGTCATTTTCTGACTTTCTTCACCATCCAGTCCTTCCGATACTTCTCCTGTCTGACATAGGTATATATATCAAAAATCCAAACTTTAAAACTTGCATTAATAGATATCAAAACAGCAATCACTTGATCTATCTGCTCCTAAAATGTCGTCAAATTCCGGCACCGGTCACCGGAATCTGGCATTTTTCGTGTTGATTCTTCAGCTTATTTCTTCAACAAATGTTGCTTTTTCCGGCAGCGTTGTCACTTATCTACCAGGATTTGATGGCGAACTTCCATTTACACTTGAAACAGGGTATGTATTAAATTCTTATTACATGGAAATTCTTATTTAAATCTAATGAAGAATTAATTAACCACAATTTTTTTTTTTTCCAAAATAGTTGCTGGTATGTGTTCTAGTTAATTTTCCTTAAAGTAATGAAAAGCTATAAATCTATATTTCAACTTTTTTATTTTATTTTAAATGTCTTAAAAGTATTGAAAATTATATATATTTTAAATAACTGTTTATATTTATTCTCGTTAGAATAAATTTCTACAATTTTTTTAAAAAAGACAAATTATAAAAATAAATTTATACTATTTTAAAGATAATTACGCTATTTATTATTATTATTATTATTATTATTATTTTATGAATGGGTTTATTTTTATTTTTAATTTAAATTTAGATATGTAACGGTGGGGTCGGCAGAGATGTTTTACTATTTCATAGAATCTGAAGGGAACCCAAAGACAGACCCACTATTGGTTTGGTACAGTGGCGGTCCTGGTTGCTCTGCCTTCAATGGTCTAATTTATCAAATAGGTAATTTTGTTTTCTTTTATGCTGAAAAATTTCAAAATAATTTGCCTGTTGGCATAATTAATTCGAATTGGTGTCACATAATTTTACAGAGCAACGCACTAAAAATTAAGGACTAAATCAGTACAAAATCACTTACTGTATTTGGAATGTTTTCTTCCAGTTTTCCGTTCACGCATTTCATCGAACACGTAACCAGCACAAACACAAATAGTGATATAACAGAATTCGCAGATGGCATTGAAAAGTTTTAACAATTTGCAGGTCCGATAGAGTTCAATATTTCAGATTATGAAGGAGGATTGCCGTCATTGTCTTATTATCCGTATTCATGGACAAAGGTAAAATTTTATTTCATTTTAATGATAAATTATGGCGAACTAATAATTAATCAATACTTATTAATGGAATTTTGAACAGACTGCAAGCATATTATTTGTTGATGCCCCAGTTGGCACTGGCTTTTCCTATTCAACTGCTGATGATGGTTGGGCCATGTCCGACACAACAACAGCTTACCAAGTTTATGAATTCCTCAAAAAGGTGATTTTTTAAAATTATATTCATGTAGATGTGGGAGATGATTGGATAATTTTGATTTATTGTAGATTGATAGATTAATTTATATATATATATAATACGTATTCACTAGCATTCGATATTTTTATTTAATTAACGAAATTTAAACCTATTTTGGTCATTTTAACCTTATTTAAGTTAATATTGCAGTGGTTGATTGATCACCCACAGTACCTGAAAAACCGATTAGTTGTTGGAGCTGATTCTTATTCAGGCATATCCGCCACATTGCTTATTCAACATATTTTAGATGGTGAGCATGATTTAATATTTAAATTTTCATTTATTAGAATTATAATTAGAAAATATATATTTTCTGGAATAATTATATCTTAAATTTTGATTTTTTCTTTTCTTTATGTCGTTTTAGGCAATGGCTATGGACAGGAGCCACGGTTGAATCTTAATGTATGGGAATTTCAGTTTTTAGAAGCGCTGAATAAATAAATAAAATAAAAGATAGTATCGAATTCTGATAATTTGTTTAAAATTATTTCAGACTTACATTCTTGGATGCCCAAGAATAGATGCAGAAATTCAAGAAAATTCAAAGGTTATATATGCTCATAGGATGGCACTTATTTCTGATGAACTTTATAAGGTGATTTTTAAAATTCCATAAAATTCAAAGTTCCTTAATTTATACTTCAATATTATTTTTATTTTTTATTCATTTATCAATTTAATTCTTAAATTAAAACAAAAAATTACAATTTGACATCCAATATTTACTTATATTTCAAATCAATAATTCTATTTAAAATTCCACGAAATATTTCATAATATTATGTGAATGTCACGAAATATTCTCTTAGTTTTGAACAAATTGTTTAATATAGTTCATGATTTGAAATATAACTAAAAGTTTTGTAATTAATCCTATTATTTTTGTATGGTAATCTATTTTCACATGTTAATTCAAGTTTATTGAATTATTATTGTTATTTTTTTTTTTCTGAATGTTTGTGCAGGCAGCTAAGGACGACTGCAATTCGAGTTTCTACGGAGTAACTTCGGCAGATTCAGAATGTTATGTGGATCTGAAGTTGGTCAAGAAGGTGAGTGATTATTGATTAATTATCTAATTTCGTTCCCTAATTATTTTTGAAAAATTAACATTTTATTTGATTTATATCTATATTTTGCAAAATTACAGTGCATTAAAGATATAAACAAGAATTATATTCTAGATCCCAAGTGTGCTTGGGCATCTATTGACGATAATCTAATTGAAGAGTCGGCTCGAAGATCACTTAGAGGAAATTCTGCCAAAATCATCAAGACATTTGTCCAAGAACCGGAAAAATGGTGCCATGTGAGTCTTTATTATTTTGTAATTCAGAAATTTCTATAAATCCGACTGTGCAAAGGGTCAGTTTGATTTAAAACGAAGCAAACCGAATGATTAAGAACTAAATTTTTAAAATTTAAAGAATCCGACTGAAATTTGATGAAGATTTGAACTAAATTATTTTAGTCGGTTTGGTTTAATTGGTTTGACGCTTTTGGGCTTATAGATTTTCAATTTTAAGAAATACTTTCTAATAGATATTCATATATATAAAACAAAATGACATTCTTTAAATTTTTTTTATCTCTATAAATCAAACTGAATAAATCGAATTTTGAAAATAAAAATTAAATCAAATGGATCAAAAATCGATAAATTGAACCAAAAATATAAAATTATTTGGAATTTCATTATCAGTTTGGGTTGAAAAATATTTAATCATGAAATTTTCATTATAAGCTTATTGTGAGTTTATAAACGTTTTGCAGAACTTCAATTATTCTTTATCTTATGTATGGGCAAACGATGAAACTGTGCAAGCTGCTCTAAACGTTCGGCCGGTATGTTAAACTTAAGTAATCTCATAAATTATTATATTTAATATTGAAAATCTAATATATATTTATTATGTTAATTTTAAGGGAACAATACGAAATTGGGCGAGATGCAACAAATCCTTGGACTATGATTATGATGTGACTAGAGTTATTGATTATCATCGAAATTTCACCACAAAGGGACTAACGGCACTCATATATAAGTAAGTATTTAACATCATTTATTTCAATAAATAAATTTAGGGTAAAATTAGTGACCACTGTTTTATTCAAATTGAAAATCGAACTAATTTGGTTAGTTTAAACTGGTTATTTATATAATCGGTTCGGTTTCGGTTAGTAAGATTTGTGAATTTTGATACTAATTTGGTTCTATTAATAATGAAAAATCAAAATTTTTAAAATAACATCATTTTTTGCTAATAAAATTCTCCAAAATTTTAATTCTACAATTTTTATCAAATTTCAATTATTTTAGTTCAATTTTATTACAATCAAAAATTGAACCGTTATTAAAAACCATGTTCTTATTTGATTCCTTTGGCTAGTGATTGAGTTGCAGTCACTGCTATGGCTGAACTAAACATGACGAAATTGTAAAATATAAATTTTTTTTTTTTTACTATGGTTTGGAAACAGTGGGGATCATGACTTGGTAATTCCAAATGTGGGCACTCAGCAATGGATAACAGAACTAAACTTGACTATTGCTGATGATTGGCGACAATGGCTAGTTGATGGTCAAGTTGCAGGGTAAATATTTTCTATTTATTTATACATATTTTGTTCAGCACTTTTACCATTATCAATTTTTCATATATTCTTATTGAAAAAATGATTTTTCTTTTAAAAAAAAATTAAAAATAAAAATTGCAGGTATACAATGAAGTATTCAGAGACTGGGTATCGGTTGACATATGCGACTGTGAAGGCAAGAAAATAAAAAAAAATATCAAATAGTTTAATGTATTTTAATTTATAAAAAAAGCTTATAACTAGGCATATATAGATGTTTAATTATTGTGGTAATTTGGATTGTGCAGGGAGCTGGGCATTCTCCTCAAGAGTATAAGCGTAGAGAATGTTATGATATGTTTGATAGATTTATTCATTATTATCCTCTTTAGATAATGAAATTTGATGTTAAAAATTGTGGATTTTGGTAGTTAATAATACTAGCCAGCCAACAAGAGTTATTTTCCACTCAAAGCTGTAATTCTTAATACAATAGCTAATGCAATTTCATGAATCATAATTAATAAAAGTATCACTTCAAGAATATTAATTCCAGTATTTTTGTGGTACCAAATCCATAGGCTACTTCGTGAATCTTATGTGTTCATTGCATTTACGACTTGGACCAAACTAATTAAAATTATAAAATTATACTTTAAATTGTACTTAAATATTTATTTATCTCATCAAAAAAATATTTATTTATTAAAACAGCTAGATATAAATTAAAGGCTAATTTTAAATATATTAACCATTAAATAAATTAAATTTATAGAAAAATTTAATAAATGGGATCGGGTTATAAATGAATCAAAATTTTGAGAGTAATAAATAGATTTGGATGGATAATTTTATAAATTTTCTAGTGATAATCTTATATATTAATAGCAACAAGAGGTGGCAAACTTTTACCCAATCCACAAACCCTATCTAACATTTCCATAAAAATGTGATCCAAAATTGACTTACTCATCAATATCAGTCTGTATATGGTCCAACCAATTAGATTTTTAAAATTATCGGATCCAATTCAACCCGTTATGTAACCTATTAATCCAACCCATATATACATATTTTATAATTTTAATATAAAAACAATTGTTTTTATATAGGTTATACATCCTTAATTTTTTATTTTTAATGAAAAATTATTAAAATGATAAAAAAAAATATATTATAAAGTATAATTCATTTATGACTCAATCAGTTTATTATGCAACTAATATCCAATTCACTCGGGACATTTCCCAACTATATAATAGCAACCCTCAATTACATTAGGCATTGTTTTGGAAAAATTACAACGTTGAGAGGATAATAATTATTCTAAAAGGTCTAGCTTTCAAAGAGGATAATATAATAAATTTGAAATTCCATTAATTCCCTAGAGAGGATAATAATGAATGAACCTATCAAACATTAAATAAGAAGCCCTACGATTGTACTCTTGAGGTGTGTGACCCGTTCCCTGCATATATAATCCAAATTAAGTACCGCCATTATCATTTATTTATGCTTAATTAATTAAGTTTTCTTTAATAGATAAACATCTCAATTTTTTTTAAAAAAAAAAATGAAGGAAATAAAAAATTATAATTGATCATTTTAATTTTTCTTGCCTTGACGGTTGCATATGTCAAGCGATACCCATTATCTTCATATTTTATTGTATACCTGCAATTTAATAATAATAAAAAATAAACTTTTAATTTTGTATAATAATAATAATGATAATAAAGGATAATAAATTATTTTCTCCCAAAGTATCTTTATTTAGCATATTATTTTTTAAACTGATCGAGTATTAGATTACTACTAAACTTGTTAAAAATGTAAGTATCACTCTTATAACGTTAAAAATGTCATATTACCCCATATCACTATTCAAGTAATAAATGCACGTCATTTACCTCCATTATTCATGATGTGTAACGTGTTACTGTATGAGATAATATAACATTTTTAATAAGTTCGGGAGAAAAAAATTTGACATTAAATTAGTTTAAACACATAATATATTGAACCGTGATAATTTAAAAGTAATCATGTATTAACTAATAATAATAATAATAATAATTACCCAGCAATTTGACCATCAACAAGCCATTGTCGCCAATCGTAATCAATAGTTAAGTTCAGTTCCCTTATCCATTGCTGTGTGGCCACATTTGGAACTACCAAGTCATGATCCCCGCTGTATATATACAAAATTATTAAAAATTGACAAGAAAAAAAATAATTTTTATTTAATAAATAATCATATAGTGTTAAATGCTTACTTGTATACGAATGCCTCTAATGCCCTTTTGGTGAAATTGCGATGATAATTAACGACGCTAATGAGATCATAAACATAGTCTAATGTTTGGTTGCATCTTACCCAATATCGTATTGTTCCCTTAATTATCAATAATTAACAAAATAAATATGATTAGATTTTCGATGCTTGATATTATTTTTTTCAAGATATGTACGCATTATTAACATCTTGATTAATTATGTTTCACGTACCGGACGAATATTTAGAGCAGCTTGCACAGCTTCATCATTTGCCCATATATATGCTAGAGTATAGTTAAAATTCTGTAAATATTCAAAAAAAAAAATTGTATAATTAATTTCCACAAAACAATATTAGTAGTATTATTTTTTTTTTCTATTTAACATTAGGTTAAAAAATGAGAGAGAGAGAGAAATTTGGAAGAATATGGACTCACATGGCACCATTTCTTAGGAATTGGAGCAGGTGATTGAATAATTTTGACAGAATTTTCTTTTAGTGATCTTGGAGATGCGAAAGTGCACTTAGGCTCCAGAATTTGGTTCGTGTTTAAATCTTCAATGCACTGTAATTAATTAATTATCAATAAAATTCTATTATTCTAAATAATTATGGAGAAAAGAAAATTCAAATTTAATAAATTAACAATCTCTCACCTTCTCAATAAGTTGGAGATTCACATAGCATTCTGAATCGGAGGAGGTTACACCGTAGAAATTCGAGTTGCAAGCATCTTTAGCTGCCTACAGAAAAATTCGCCACATTAACCAGAATTATTTAATAAATTTTTTTCCTTAAAATATTCTAAATAAACTGATTTTGGTACTGTAATTTTTTTTATTGATATTTACCTTTAAATTATTTCAGGTTAAAACATTTTACCTTTATACTTCTCAAATTAGGTAATTATTGTTTCTAAATTTATCGAAATGATTAAAATAGATAACGCACAATATATATAATTGATTGTTGTATGAAAATGGCAACGTCGACCTTTTTTGAATAATTTAGTGGTGAAATCCGATGAAAAAGTTCAGTAGCAAAATTATTGTATTTTCAATAATTGAGGAGTAAAAATCACATTTATCCATTTAATAAATGGGGAAATTGATTTCCGATAAATAATATTCAAATAATTATTAAATTTATATATATATCTGACGGCCGTTGTCACCTTATAAAGTTCATCAGAAATAAGTGCCATCCTGTGAGCAAATATAACCTTTGAATTTGCTTGAATTATTTCATCTGTGGTTGGACTTCCAAGAATATAACCCTGAAATAATTTTCAAAATTTGATAAAATAATTTTATAATTCTTATTCCTTTACCTTTTCTAAAGTTGTATAAACTAAAAATCATTTACCTTAAGGTTCAATTTTGGTTTCTCTCCTTTGTCATTACCTAAAAAAAAATACATAAAATATTAAGAGAACATTTTGAAAAATATATACAATTTATTTCCCAATATTTAAAAAATAAATTAAGAATTAAATCATATTCTCACCGTCTAAAATATGTTGAACAACCAATGGGGCAGTCATGCCTGAATAAGAATCAGCCCCAACAAATAATTGTTGTTTCAGATACTGTGGGTGATCAATCAACCACTGCAAGAAAAATGGTTTTTAACGAGAAAAAAAATCCGATTGTTAAAATCCTATAACGGCGGAATTAATATCCTTCGCTAATGTTATCTATAACGACAACATTTCTACATTGTGGTCACTAAAAGTTAATTTTTTTTGCAGTGTTTACTGAATTATTTAACTTAAAATTTGGAAAAGATAATTAACAAAAATGTTGAAGTTTGAAAAATACACATTACAATGAGATTAATTTTAAATCAAGTTAAAATAAAATTAAGAAAAATTCAAATAATTACCTTTTTGAGGAATTGATAAACTTGGTATCCTGTTTTTGTGTGAGACATGGCCCAACCATCTTGAGTTGTTGAATAAGAAAAGCCAGTGCCAACTGGGGCATCAACAAATAATATGCTTGCCGTCTGTTAATTTAATGCCCACATATTAATAAGTATATTATTAATTGACAATATTTTCTCATTAAAAAAAAAAAAGAAATTAAATTTTGTGGGTGATGCTAAATATATAATTAAATATAAATACCTTTGTCCATGAATATGGATAATAAGACAAGGAGGGCAATCCCCCTTCGTAGTCTGAGATATTGAATTCTATTGGACCTTCAAATTTTTAAAAGCTTGTTAATTCATGTTTTATTCTTATTTGAGCTTTTATCAACTAATAATAATAATAAATAAATACCTATTTCATAAATTAGACCATTAAAGGCAGAGCAACCTGGGCCACCGGTATACCAAAGCAATAGAGGGTCTCTTTTAGGGTTCCCTTCAGATGCTATAAAATAATAAAACATCTCTGCCGATCCAACACTTACATATCTACCATCATCTAAAAAGTTTAATTACTAAAAACAGCTGTTTTAATAAAAATTTAAGTTGAATAGTAATACATACCCTGTTTCAAGTGTAAATGGAAGTTCACCATCAAATCCTGGTAGATAATTCACAATCGTGCCCGCCAAAGCAACCTTTCCCGAAGAAATAAGCTGAAGAATCAGCCACGTAAATGGCAGAATTTTAAACATTTCAGTTGCTGTGATATTAATATTATTTTCAAAGTTTTGAACTTGCACTGTGTTTTGATACGTATATATACAAAAGAACATCCATGCCTTTGTTTTGTCGAGAACGCTAGTGACAGCTTATCTGCTCCATTTAATAAATGGTTCCCCACTTCGTTATTAGTCTCGTACAATCAATCACTATATGCAACCGACTTCTCGGGTTTGATTTCACATGCGGCATGGATTTATTATCCATTAACACTAAAATTATATAAAAAAATTAATTATAAATTTAGGTCCAAACTATAAGATATTTTTTAATATTTATACCATATTTTGAAAGCTTATAATTTCAAAAAACTGATTATAAAATGTAATAAAATTTTCAAATCCCAGCGTGCTAACGTACCTTCGTATATTTTATTTAGATTGCCATAAGGTTGATTGTTAGGATTTGACCCTGAGGTTGCTGCCCACGTGTTATTAATTTTTCGTTATCAATTTATTTTCCTGTACATCGACCAAATCAATAAAATTGTCTTATAGTGTCCTTCAATTATTTTTTACCATTTATATATAAGTGCTTCTCATACCATTGTCGAAACTCTTCTTGAATTTCTTGAAATACTTCCTTTTAGATTGAAAACTGGATTACTTTATAAATTTATTATTATCATTACTATTTTACAGTTTTCTAGGTCTAGGTTGGTCCAATTGCATTGAAAAAATACGGGATATTTTTAGAATTTGAAAAAATATTTTGAAATTTAAAGTATTTTGAAAAATATAGTGATTTTAAGAAAAAATAATTTTTTAAGAAAATTTTTGAATATTTACTATTTAACATTTCCAATCCATAATAGCGAAAGAGAAATGGATGGAGCGTAGTATCTTTTTTAATTATAAATTTAACAGTATTTAATTTTAAATTAATTAATTTTATTAATTGGACGGATCACCGCGAATGCCATGGTGCTACTTGTCGTTTTTATTCTAAAGATGGCCCTACTTATCCACCTAGTCAATAAATAATTCATATAATATGGTAAAATAATATAATAGATAATGTACGGAATTTGAAATTTAATAAAATAGAGGTATCTAACTCAAAATATTCACGTGGACACCTGACCTAACACATATACAGCTTCCTTTCTTGCCACTGGCCAGTTAATTAATAGAATGGTTGTTGGGTTAATAAGAAGCAATATCTACATTTATAAATATCATAAATCCAAAAATTAAAAAAATTGAAAGTTAGATGGACCAACTTGTGCTTTGTCCATCAAAATTTAGGATCGGACTTACTAGTAAAATTCAAGAAAAATATATAAAGTTTGATCTCAATTTAATAACTATCTAAAACCAGATCAATGGCTGGGCAGAATCAAACATTTTTTTGCAATTCAAGTGCTTATTTTCACAGAATGTGTAATTCGATACTTCTGTTGCTTCTTTTCTTTCATGTTGCTACTTCCCAAACAATCATTGAAACTCTTCCTGGATTTCCTGGAAAGCTCCCTTTCAAAATGGAAACCGGGTAAGTTTATATATGCTACCATATGCGCATATATATATATATATATATATATATATATATATATATTCTAGAATAAAATGAAAATTGAGTGTATCTTTCTTTTAACACATTCGTGTGAAAGAATTACAGTGCGAGCATTTTATAGTATATTAAATTATAACGGTATGTTGTATGATATGTACTGTTGATTAAAAATAATATTTTATCCAATAATATGCGACGCTATTGCACTGTAATAACACTCTTAGTAGGTGAGCACATATATATATATATATATGTATGTATTTATTTTTTTTGAATATATGTATAGATATATTGGAATAGGAGAAATGGAAGATGTTCAGCTCTTCTATTACTTTTTCGAGTCAGAAAGGGATCCAGTTTCTGATCCTCTCATGCTTTGGCTAACTGGAGGTCCAGGCTGTTCTGGTTTCTCTGCTATTGCTTTTGAAACTGGTACGTCTATTGCTTTAGCTAATTTTATATTTCTAATTTCAATTTTTATTTTATTAAATATATATTGAATCTGTACTAATTATTATGCACACCAATATAGTCGATCATTATGATTTTAGAGTACATATAAATTAGTCGTTACGGGAAAAGTCTAAATATTTTTATGGAGAGATGGAGAAGTTAATTTAATATTAAGAAAAATTAATAATTTAAGTTCTTAATTAATTGGCCAAGGATTACACATTCAATTCAATATATTATTTTTGTATGATTAATATTTATAATTTATGTTTATTAAAAAAAAAATATTTATAATTTATGATTTTACAGGCCCACTAGCTATTGCTTGGGATACATACACTGGAGGCCTACCATCTCTCAAATTAAATCCATTCTCTTGGACCAAGGTCTATTATTTTAAATAATTATATTTTTATTTTTAAAAAAATATTAATTATTGTGAACTTACTACTAGTAATTAATCAGATTGCTAGCATCATATATATAGACCAACCTGTTGGAGCTGGATTTTCTTATGCAACAACCACAGAGGCTCGCAATTCCTCAGACACATTAGCACCATTACAGGCCTATAATTTTCTAAGAAAGGTTAGCAAGTTTATGATAGATTTTATGTGAATTTTCAAATTGGATCATAAAGTGGATTGAGTCATAATCAATGTTTTCAGAAGCGGATCGGATATCGACTCGGACAGCCAACTGAGTCAGGAGTCAATTGGTTGGATCGGGTTGACTCGGAGTTTTTATCTTTTTTTTTTAAATATAATTATTTATAAAAAATTAAAAATATGGTATATAAATAACATATTCAAATAATCTATTAATTATCATAAATTAATATTAAAATAAAAATTTTAAATCCAATAAAATTTACAAATATAAAAATCAAATAACTGAAATTAAATATAACCAATAACTAAAATTAGCATATTTTACTAATTTAAATCAAACCGATTATTTAAATAACCAAATAATATTGATTGAATTATATTAGTTGAATTTTTGATCCCTTATAATTTTATACTTTTTTTTTTAAAATGGACATTTTATAATCAATTTTGTTTAGGTATATCATGATTTATATGGTGGATATAATTTCTCATTTCTCATTAATTATTAAACTTCTATTTCTTACCTTTAATTCTTTTTCCATTAAATTTTTTTGGACAAATTAATTATATTTTTGACTCTCAATATTTTAATAAATTTGTTACTCTGTTTTTTTTTTTGCTATATATATATATATATATATATATTCACAATGGAGAGTCAACAATAACATATTAATTGGACATGACATTAATTTAGGGTTTATTAGATTTTTTATAAAAAAAAATCAAAAAATAAAAAAAATTGAATTGAACCCGAGTCAATCCGGTTCAACCCGTCCCGGTCCAACCCGAGTCAATCCGGTTCAAACCGAGTTTTTACATATTTCGGTTTTTATGTTGAATCGACCCGGAATTCTTACCGATTCACGGTTGAACCGGTCCGACCGGCTGAGTCAACCCGATTTTTAAAACAATGGTCATAATTTAAAATGTGTCATTATTGTTGGACGTGGGTTCCTCCACATGGTGGTGGGGTCCACACCATTGAAAAAGAAAAAAAAAGGATGTTGAAAAGTCAACAAAAGGAGAATGCAAAATCAACATTGCAGCAAAGAGTCAAATTTTCAAAAGTTGTAGTAGAAAAGAAAGAATTGAATTTTTTAATTCAATTCTTTCAAACTTGGTAGGTGCAAACGCGCATTTAACGCGCATAGGATATCTGAAAGACCTATAAATAGGCAATTTCAGATTAGTTTAATTAAGTCTTCAGTTTTTCATATCAAACTTTCATAAGTTTGTGAGAGAGAAGAAAAGAAAAATATTTTGGATATTTTTCTAAAATGTGAGTGACAAAATAGTGAGCTTGGGAAATAATTGTGTGCCACTATTTTGGATTTTTCTCAAAATTATTGTGTTGTCTTTTTCTCTTATACCCATTAATTTTATTAGTAGAAAAAATATTTTCAGAATTTGTCCCGTGGACGTAACCCAAATTAAAGGGTGAACCACTTTAAATTGCCGGTGTCTATATTTTTACTCTGCTAATTTGGGTTAAAAATAAATTAGCAGACTAAAAATATAGATACCAGCAATTTAACGTGGTTCACCCTTTAATTTGGTTTACGTTCACGCGACAAATTCCGAAAATATTTTTTCCACTAATAAAATTAATGGGTATAAGAGAGAAAGGTAACACAATAATTTTGAGATAAATTCAAAATAGTGGCACACAAATATTTCCCAAACTCACTATTTTGTAACTCTCATTTTAGAAAAATATCCCAAATATTTTTCTTTTCTTCTTCTCTACCACAAACTTATGAAAGTTTGATATGAAAAACTGAATGATTAATTAAACTAATCTGGAAAGGCCTATTTATAGGCCACTCAGATATCCTATGCACGTTAAATACGCGTTTGCACCTACCAAGTTTGAAAGAATTGAATTGAAAAATTCAATTCTTTCTTTTCTGCCGCAACTTTTGAAAGTTTGACTCTTTGCCGCAAATGTTGATTTTGCCTTCTCCTTTTGTTGACTTTTCAACATCCTTTTTTTTTTCTTTTTTAATGGTATGGACCCCACCACCATGTGGAGGAACCCACGTCTAACAATTCTCCTCATTTCGACTACATGGTGGGGGGCTCCGCTAGTCCTGCAGTTAGCCGACGATACTCAAAATTCTGTTTTGGTAGAATTTTCGTTAACATGTCTGACCCATTTTCTTCCGTATGAATCTTTTCAAGCTATAGTAGTTTCTTCTCCATCACATCCTTTATCTAATGATATCTCACATCAATATGTTTTGATCTCGAATGGAATGGGGTATTTTTTCCAAGATGAATAACACTCTGATTATCATAGAATAACTGATATTTATCTTGCTGCAAACCAAGTTCTTTCAAGAACTTTTTCATCCATAGCAACTCTTTACAAACTTCCGTTACTGCTATAAACTCTGGTTCAGTAGTAGAAAGTGCAACACACTTCTGTAACTTTGACTGCTATGACACAGCCCCCCCTACAAAAGTAATTAGGTAACCAGAAGTTAATTTTTTAGAATCTACATCACCAGCCATATCTGCATCTGTGTATCCAGCTAATACAGGTTTGTCATTTCCAAAATATAGACATGTTTTGGAAGTTACTCGAAGATACCTGAAAATTCATTTTACTGCAGCCCAATGTTCATTTGCAGGATTTGAAAGGAATCTACTCACAACTCCAACTGCATGAGCGATATCTAACCGTGTGCACACCATAGCATACATCAAATTTCCAACTGCTGAAGCATATGGAATTTTGTCCATCCCTTCCTTATCTTTGTCTGTAGAAGGGCTCTGTTTAGAACTCAGCTTAAATTGATTAGCAAGAAGACAACTAACTGCTTTAGTCTTGTCCATATTAAATCTCTGAAATACTTTCTCAATGTACCTCTCTTGTGACAGCTACAATTTCTTGGTGCCTCTGTCTCTGATAATATTCATGCCAAGAATCTGCTTTGCTAGTCTCAAGTCTTTCATAACAAAAGACTTACTCAACTATTTTTTCAAATTATTAATTTTAGAAATATTATGGCCAACAATCAACATATTATCCACATAGAGCAAAAGGATAATAAAATCAATATCAGAGAATTTTTGCACAAAAACACAATGGTCTGAAATAGTCTTTTTGTAGCCTTTCTCCCTCATAACAGACTCAAACTTCTTATACTATTGTCTCAGTACCTGTTTTAAGCCGTAGAGGCTTTTCTTCAACTTGTAGACATAATTCTCTTTTTCTCTTTCTTTGAACCCCTCTGACTGCTACATGTATATCTTTTCTTCCAAATCACCATGCGAGAAGGCAATTTTGACATCCATTTGTTCGACATCCAAGTTAAGACTTGCTGCTAACCCCATCAAAGTCAACCCCTTTTCTTTGACTGAATCCCTTGACAACCAGTCTAGCTTTGTAACGTGGACTGGAACTGTGTTCTTCATGCTTTATCCTGAACATCCATTTATTTTTTGAGCCCCTTCTGCCTTTGGGCAACTTCACCAGTTCAAAAGTTTTATTCTCATGCAGTGACTTAATCTCATCTTGCATGGTCTCAATCCATTTCTACTTAGATTCATCATCTATGGCTTCTTGATAACTCTCAGGTTCTCTCCTTTCAGTAATAGTCACATACTGGTCACGAGAATATCTAGAAGATGGCCATTTTATTCTTTCACTTCTCCTTTGTGGAGGTGGTGTTCCTCTTCTCAGTGAAACCGGAGAAGCCATAGGTGTTGGTGCTGGAAAATCATCTTAATCATTATAATCATCATCATCATCATCGTCTTCAGAACCAACTTCTATAGGAGCATCATCATCGTCAGGTGGATATACGTGATCTTCATCTCCAACTTCTCTTGGCACCGGTGTTGGAGAAATTAATTTTAAATCTGATAAATCGCCATTGGAATCAGGAACATCCTTCTTCATTTTGTCAATATCTTCAATGGTCTCATCTTCAACAAATACAATATCATGACTCCTGACAAGTTTTTTTTCAATAGAATTATAAAATCTATAGCCAAATTGATCTTGACCATAGCTAATAAAAATACACTGTCTTGTCTTAGCATCAAGTTTGGACCTCTCATCCTTTGAGATATAAACAAATGCTTTACACCCAAACACCCGCAGATGATCATAGGAAATATCTTTTCCTAACCATACTCTTTCTGGAACATCCATCTTGAGAGGAGTACAAGATGAAAGATTCAACACATTTTTCATTCTGAAAAGAGGGGAACTTTTAAAAGCAACTCTGTTTTGCTTTCCAAATAGACAATCAATATATTTGTCTAAGTGTACTTCATCCATACTAGGCAATATTTTCTTCTTGGCTAGGCTTTTCATTGCGTTTTCACCCATGTGGCCAAGTCTCCTATACCATCATTCAATTGCACTGTCTTTCTCCATGGCAGCTACTGTGTCGGTAGAGAGCTTTGCTTTCATCACATATAGAGTTGTATGGTTTTCACCTCCAGCCACTACTAAGGAGCCTTTTGTAAGTTTTCATTTGTCATAAATGAAGGAACTGTAATATCCCTCATTTTCAAGTTTGCGTACAGAAATCAAATTCAGGCGCATGTCTAGAATATGCCGGACATCCTTCAGAATTAGTCTGGCACCATTCTTTGTTTTCAAGCAAATATCTCCTCTGCCAACAACCTTTGACAGGCCTTCATTTCTCATTCTAACAACACCAAAATCTCCAGGTGTGTATGATGAGAAGAATTCTCTACGAAATGTAGCATGAATGGTAGCACCACTATCAAGCATCCAACTGGACTCCTGAGATACAAGATTAACAATATCTTCATCATAAATTATATTGAATTCATCTATGATATTAGTCTGCTCATCATCACTGCTGTTATTTTTTTCACAGTTTTGCTTCGATTCTCTTGTTTCTTTTTGATCTTTTTACAGAACTTTTTAATGTGGCCCTTCTTTTTACAATGATGGCATTCAACATTGCCATATTTGTTTGATTTCCCTCTGCTCTTGCCTCTAGGGTTTTGTTCTCTAGACTGTCTCCTTCCTCTAGATTCTGCAACTAGAACATCTGATTATGATGAAGAAGATGAGGCCTATGATCTCCTTCTCATTTCTTCATTAAGGATACTACTTTTTATAATCTCCATGTTGACCACACCATTGGGTGCAATGTTGGTGATGGAGATCTTCAAAGTCTCCCAAGACTGTGGCAGAGAGGCTAACACAAATAAAACAAACACTTCATCATCCAGTTTTACTCCCATTCTATTTAGTTGATCCTGAATTCCTTCCATCTCATTCAAGTGGTCTCGCAAGGAAGTTTATTCTCTATATCTTACTTGCACCAACTTGGTCAAGTAAAATAATTTATTATTTTTCGTCTTTGAAGAATGCAACGTCTCCAGCTTACTCCACAATATTCTTGCATTTATCTCATTACAGATGTGATTGAATACATTATCTTCGATAAATTGTCGGATAAAACTGCACACATGATCGTGGTCAAATTTCCACTCCTCATCGGTTTTACCTTCGGATTTAGCTGTGGCAAACACCGGCAAATGCATTTTTGTTACAATTATAAGATCTTTCATCTTTTTACTTTAGATGTGGTAGTTTGAGCCATTTAAGTAGATCATTTTGCTAATTTTTGCTTCTATTTAGATCGGAATTCGATGGATTTCTTTGATCTAAAAAAAATTCTAACAGTGAATAGTACTCGTATACGTGAACAGCAACCGTATACGTGAACAGTATCGTATGTATGAACAGTATCGTATACGTAAACATTACCCAATGAAAAATCTTTTCTGATGTGGAAGATCAGTCTACGCTGCAACCACATAGCATACTAAGAAATATCCTTAACTCTAATACCAGTTGTTGGGGACAGCGGATAAATAAAAATAAATTAGCATAGTAAAAATATAGATATCGGCAATTTAACGTGGTTCACCCTTTAATTTGGGTTACGTCCATGGGACAAATTCCGAAAATATTTTTTCCACTAATAAAATTAATGGGTATAAGAGAGAAAGGCAACACAATAATTTTGAGATAAAACTAAAATAATGGCACATAATTATTTTCCAAACTCACTATTTTGTCACTCCCCTTTTAAAAAAATATCCCAAATATTTTTCTTTTTTTCTCTCTCTCACAAACTTATGAAAGTTTGATATGAAAAACTGAAAAATTAATTAAACTAATCTGGGAAGGCCTATTTATAGGCCTCCCAGATATCCTATGCGCGTTAAATATGCATTTGCATCTACCAAATTTGAAAGAATTGAATTGAAAAAATCAATTCTTTCTTTTCCGCCGCAACTTTTAAAAGTTTGACTCTTTGCCGCAAATGTTAATTTTGCCTTCTCCTTTTGTTGACTTTTCAACATCCTTTTATTTTTATTTTTTTTCAATGGTGTGGACCCCGCCACCATGTGGAAGAACCCACGTCCAACAATTATTGTATAGGTCAAATCAGAAATGCAGCCAGAAATATGGTTCAATGGAGTCAAAAATTATAATGACTAATAAAAAAATCATTCACATAAAAAAAATAAATAAGTCATTTAAATTATTTACTGTGGTAATTTTAAGAAAAGTTAAAATTATAAAGATGTTTTTTTAATTTTTTTTTAGGTGGGCGGCCAGATCTTTTTAAATAAATTAAATTTACAAGGTCTATTTCTTTTTATTTTAATTAATTGAGTGGGTCAATTCACCACACTCAATAAGAGCAAGCTGTCCTAGATATCATAAATGTGTCAATATTTATAAAATTTCTTCTATCTTTTTAATTTATTTTTTCATTAAAAGTAAAAAATTTGCATGTGTAACCTATAAAAATCATTATTTTTAAATTTATATTATATATAAAAAAAATTATGAAATTACAAATACTATTAATGGGCAATAAGCGAATCATATACTTATCATGCCATTAAGAGATAAAACCATATTATATCATATTTTTGTAGACGGATCGAATCAAATTAAAATTTTCAGCCTCTAAATTATGACAAAATAAATTATAATCATGCTAAAATAATGACATACTATATTAAATACTTCCTTAATTTTTTTTGTTTCCAACACTTATTTTATGTTGTGAGCTGTTGTACAGTGGCTGTTAAGACACCCCAAGTTTCTTGGAAGCCAAGTGTACATTGGTGGAGATTCATATTCTGGGTTGATTGTTCCACAGTTAGTGCAGCATGTACTAGAAGGTAAAATTAATTAATTAATCATCACCAGAAATAATAATATTTTCAATAATATCTATTTTTTTGTTTAATAATATCTTATAATCTAATTAAAGTTTTTAAATAAATTGCAGGAATTGAAATTGGATTGACACCACATATTGATATCCAAGTACATTTTCTATCTTTAATTAAGTAAAAAAAAAATAATTAAAAGTCTGCATTAATTTCTAATTAATTATCATTACAAAAGAGTATAAAATTAATTAGTGTAATTTGGAAAAGGGGTACGTGCTTGGAAATCCAGTGACGGATTATCAAGTTGATGAAAATTCAAGAATTCCATTTGTTCATCGCACTTCACTTATATCAGATGAATATTATGAGGTAATTCAACTATTAATTAATCTCATTATAATTATCAATTTTTGCTTTTAAATATTTTTTTTTATTTCAATTAATTAATGTCCTAAGTTTTTCTTTTATTATTTTCTATTTGTTTAGAAAGCCAAATTATACTGCAATGGTGAATACTATTATGTAGATCCCGATAACACATTATGTGTTGCTGCTCTTCAAACTATCAAATTGGTAAGAGAAATATTATTTGAAATGAATCACATTTATTTTTTTTTAAATAAAAAAATTATTAAGAAAATGCCTCTAAACTTTCAAAAAAGTTCAAATTTATCCCTTTTTTTTTTTTGTAAGGTCTGTCTGGCTGAATTGGATAGACATTAAAAAATTTATAAGCCTATTTTTGCAGCTGTAAATATATGTACATTTTATTATTATTTTTTTAAAAAAGGCCAAATTTATTACTGAATACAAAATAGTACATTTTTGTTCATAAATTTGTTTTAGTTGGAAAAAATGCCAGCTATTTATTAAATTGGTTTATATTTACCTTTATTTGTAATAGCGAAAATAAAAATGAATCAATTTATTATGGAAAATATGAAAAATATGAGCTATTTTAGTAATAATATGGACAATTTTTAAACCAAAAAAAAATAAAAGTAAATTTATACTACTATTTTATATATTTCAATGGTAAATTTGGGCTTTACGACTTTTAAAAAGCATTTAAAAAAAATGTTCAAAGCAAATATGATACAATTTAAATAGTAAAAGGATATATTTGGCAATGAATTGTTGAAATTTTGTAATATTCCATTGAAATTGCAGAGCTTATTACAAATAAAATTGACACAAATTTTAGAGCCTCAATGTGCTTACTCAAAAAAGAGAGAAGGGGATACAAGATTTGAAGAATCAAATTTTATTCATCTTTTTCAAGATAATAAACTCCCCGAATTGCAATGCCGGGTAAAATTTCTCTCTTCTTATTCACCTTTATATTATTTTGGAAATAATACTGAGCAACTCGTAAAACATTGAAAATAGTATAAATTTGCTCTTGCGTAGACAAATATAGATCATTTTCAATATTTTTTGAGCAAATATAAACATTTTTTATCGACTAAAAATAAAAAAAAATTGTCTATATTTGCCTTTAAAATGTCAAGAATGGTTCATATTTATCTCTCTAAAAGTCAAAATATTGAATACGGACAAATATGTATTATTTTTAAAATTTTGGAGATTTTTTTTTTAAAAATAAATTTTAAAATCAAATTTGTATCATTTTTAATATTTTATAAGCAAATTTGACTCTTATCCTTTTTTATTTTTTTGATTGATTAACTATCCTGTTTTTTTAATATTAATTACTGAATTTTCTATTCATTTTCAGGAATTTGGCTATGCACTTTCATACAAATATATGAATAATGAAACGGTTCAAAGTGCTCTTGGCGTCCGAAATGTATGCAATTTTCTATTTTCATATAAAAATATGATTAATTTCAATGAACATTAATTATAAAATTGCAATTTTTATTTTATCAGGGTACAGTCGAAAATTGGAGCAGGTGCCTCAAAACATTCTCTACATATTCAGAAACCATTACTAGTATCGTTTATGTTCATAAAAATCTATCTACAACAGGACTTAGGGCTCTGATATACAAGTAAGTAAAAAAAAAAAAAAATCAGAATAATCGAATTTTGACCTATAAATAAATTCTTATAAATGATGACTCGGTTATCAAAAGCATGAAATGTATAAAATATGTACTATTGAATAAAAATATAAAAATATGAATATTTTTTTTTTATATATAATGGCCTATATTCACTAACATTTTAATTTTTTTTATTATTTTTTATATTATGGCAGTGGAGACCATGATATTTCTGTTCCATATGTGGGTACATTGGAATGGATAAAGTCTCTTGAAATTCCAGTTTTTGATGAATGGAGGCCTTGGTATGTTGATGGTCAAGTTGCAGGGTGAGTCCTAAATGTTATTTTTATTTTTATTTTTTTTGTGAAAATATCTTTTTCCTATTTAATTCTTAGATAATTTTTTTAAAAAAATACTTAAACTTTTGTGCAGATACCAAACAAAGTTCATGAATAGTAACTTCCGATTAACGTACGCAACTGTAAAGGTAAAAGAAAAAAAATACTCATACATTTGGTAGGAAATAAATTCAAATTAATAATATACTACTGAATAATATATATATATATATATATATATATATATAAATCACGTATTTTTTAAATGGTTGAAAGTTTAATTATTTTTCCGTTTGAGCAGGATTCAAATCCCACCTTCTCACCCCCCAAAATGTATTATAAAAAAAAAAATTATGACTTATACATGGGGGGCTACATACCCCCAAGTTAATAGAGAAAAAAGTTTTGACAATCAAATTTTTAGTAATAAAAGTGAATTTTTGTTAGTCTGTTCGGTTCGGTTTATAAATGAATATATAAATTTGTTGCGGATATAAATTTTTCATTTTCTTTAAAGCAGAATTCTTCATATTGCTATTTTCAGAATACGTAATTTGAAATATAAGTAAATGGTTATGTGTAGGGAGGAGGTCACACAGCTCCAGAGTACAAGCCTGAGGAATGTTTAGCATTGGTTGATAGATTTTTTGCTCGTTATCCTATCTAATTTATTGTTATTAATTTAGGACATATTTATAAATATTATTTACAGAGCTTTGTTAATTAATTATTATGAGTGGCAATATATCTTATTTTATATCGCAATAACGAAGAAAGTTGTAGAATTTCATTTTTAAAGCTGAGTTAATTGACTTCTGATTATCCATTCAATTATTAACCCATCTGATCCTAGTTTATACCAATTGAAAAAACATTTTGTATTGAGGTTTCAAATTTCATAAAAAAAAAAAAAGTGTTTAGGTTCATGATTAATTTTTCTTTTACACAGGTAATTAAATGAGGATTTAAATTAATTTTTAAAAGTTGACCTGGTAGCCAACAATCAATTAAAAATACGGGAGAATAATGCAAATACACATAAAATGCTAATACATAATTTGACATATTTTATTTTTTACCTAATTTATTATGATAATATAAATTAAGAGCAGTATTTTAGTCTATTAAATATAATTTTACATAAAAAATTAGCAAAATCAATAATTATGATTTATGTAATAAGTGACAATTTGGTGGGACGGGGAGAATAATTATTGTCTAATTTCAAAAATAAATAATGAATGATAGAGCTAATCCAAGGAAGAAGAGTAGAAGAAGCAGTAAGAGATGAGTAAGAATTAGATGTTTAGCATATGAACGTAGGAAATATGGAAAATGGTTGGCCAATGGTCTCCTTAATTTGTTTTTGGACAACTTTTAATTATTCTTAAAAGATTAGAAATGGAGCTAAGTAAAGTTTATAAAAATCTCCGGATCAGCTCAGACATCCGAATCATCCTTAATTCTGATGCAGAGGCAACCAAGAAGGCCACGTAAGTGAAGATATAACCAACGGAAATGTGGGGAACATATAATTAATGTATGTTGAAATTTATTGCGTGTGACATCGCGAATGGACATACAATCATTCGGCTAAACTACCTTTCAAAGCTACACATGTCGACTTATACATTATTAAATTATTTTGTTGCAACCACTACGTACTGGAATGAAATAAATTCGTTGGAAGAGAAAGGACCATGATCAGAGAAAGGCCCATGATCCCAAAGCAATATATAAATTAAAGTAGTGAACTAATGGACCAACAGATGTACAAAAATAAATCAATTAAGATGTTATTTCTAAAATTAATTCTTCTTCTTCTACTACTACTACTACTTCTCTCCCATTGGGCTGCCTCAAAATCAATCATCAACACTCTTCCTGGTTTTTCTGGAAATCTTCCTTTCACATTAGAAACTGGGTTAGTATTTTCTTAATTTATGATTAATTGTTGTTGTTAATATATAGTTAATCCTATTTTTTTTTTTTCTAATTGAAGATATATTGGAGTAGGAGAATTGAAAGAGGTTCAACTTTTTTACTATTTTGTGGAATCAGAAAGAAATCCAGAAGAAGACCCTCTTTTTCTTTGGTTAACTGGCGGCCCTGGCTGCTCTGCATTTTCTGGATTTGCATATGAAATTGGTATTTATTTTTCTCATCTTTTTTTCACTTTTTTTTTTCTAAAAATAAAAAAAAAATCAGAAAATTATTGTTTTCTTATATATGGAAATTAATTTTTATCATACATGAATATATTGTATTTTTCTATTTTTTTTTTCTAATAATTCTTGCTTTAATTAATGTGCTAATTGGATCTTTTCACTAAAAAAAATATGACTTTTAGCGACGATTATCCGTCGCTAAAAAGTTATTTTGCAGTGTTTGTATGCCAATGAAAGTTCAGTTCAATTAACAGTAATGATTTTCGATTATTTATAAAATATTGAAGGTCCATTATCATTCAATTACGAGAAGTCAATGGTCAGACCAACACTTGAATTGAATCCATACTCATGGACAAAGGTGTGATGCTTAATTTCCTTGTTCAAGTTCCTTTTTCTTGTATATATATATATAATTATTTTATTTAACAGATAGCCAATATAATATTTTTGGATGCACCGGTTGGCACTGGATTTTCATATGCAACCACTTGGCAAAAATACTTTTCTAGTGACACAATTCAAGCAGATTCAAGTTATGAATTTCTTGGAAAGGTAAGAGATTTTTATTTTTATTTGTTTTTTTAAAGAATTAAGATGTTAATTTTTCATGCTTGAATAATATAATTGTAATGCAGTGGCTTTTGGATCATCCAAAATTTCAAACCAATCCACTCTACATAACTGGTGATTCTTATTCGGGGAAAATTGTTCCTTTGATTGTTCAAGAAATCGATTATGGTAATTATACTAATTTCCTCCCTTATTTTTATGCAACTATTATGTAATTTTTCAATTTATCTATCAATTGATGAAGGTCAATTAAATTTTTACTCTGTTTATTTTATTCTGATTTTGATCATCAGGTTAATACATTAAGGTCTTTGAAGAAAAATAACTAAATAAGAGTTAATTTAGAAAACTTTTACCATATAGTTTTTTTTATATATATATTTTATTACTTCAGTAAACTCATCATAATTGATAATCCTGAAATTATCGAAATGAGAGGTTCCAGGTGACTTGATATGATTGCTCACGAGATAGCTCGGATCGGATATCACTCGAAACTTGCAAGAGAAGCTAGCCCGATCGGATCAGGGTTTAACTTTTCGAAACTTAAGTCCATGAAGGCTTTAGAGAGAAATGGATGTGGAAAAAGAAAGTAGTAGAGAGAAAATTTCTTATCTCCTGGTGTCCGGATCTTTATTTCGGGGGTATTTATAGACACTTAGGAGATACAATTGAGTGGCATGTTCCAACATCATAGCAAGTGAATAACAGAACCAAAGATAGTCAGCGAGATATAGTGATAGAGTATGTCAGTGAATTATCAGGCGACAATCAGGCATGTCGATAGGACACGTCTCCTTGTCAGCTAATCGAAATTCCTGCCCCATACCTTAGGTTTTATGGCTTTTGGACCTCATTTTAAGCTTTTGGAGCCTTTAATAGATAAGGTATTATCAATAATGGAGAGATATATTATATGTAGAACAATATCATACGAATGTAAGAAATAATAAAATAATGTTGAAATCAAATCTTGAATTTAGGGATTATGAGTGACATCAGTATAGGAATTTATAATACTGAAATTCCAAGCTACAAGATCCCATGTATATATATATCCGTAATTATACACTAAAATATTATTTTTTTCCAATATACTAAATTAATTAAACTAAACTATTAAATATAAAACGATCGTTATGATTAGTTAGTGAGCCGTTCAGCATAGTTTATAGATTCATTTTGATTCACATAAAGAATAATTCATTAATTAATCATGCAAACTTTAAGCTTAGCTATTTTATTTTCATTTATTTAAACTAAGATTAATTTGATATGAAATATTTTATGGATGCTAAACAGAAGCTTCCCCGTTGAATGCTTTTATAATAATAAATCATTTTTCTTATACAATAATTTGTTACTGTTATTTAATTGCAGAAAATATGATGGGGCGTTATCCACGTATGAATCTCATAGTAAGCAAGATATTTATTTTATTATTGAAGAATTTAGTTATAACATTTGCTTAATCTAATTTATTTTTTTTATTAAACACGTGCATGACACATAAATTTAATTTAATTTTTTTATAGCGCACCATTTACAATTTTTAAATATTTATAAAAAAATATCGCACTTAATCATATTTGAGAGTTCAATCAAATTAAATTTCATACCAAATAATTAATAAAAGAATAGAAGAAGCACGTGACTCTTTTATATGCATGCTCCACTTACCACGGAGGAATATAGCTAAGTTAGTACATACATAGAGCTTTGCACGCAATTAGATTAATAAATGACATTTTAGTTTAAAAATTTGTAGTTTAATTATGCCAATTAAATTTGTTTCAGGGTTATGTGCTTGGTAACCCTGTTACAGATGAACTCAGAGACACAAATTCTAGAGTTGAATATGTATATTTAAAGGGACTTATCCCGCGAAAGCTTTATGAGGTAATTTCAGCCATACTATGATGATGATGATGATTATTATTATTATTATTATTATTATTAATTATGTTTTTTTCTAGTCTGCTAGAAGTAATTGTAATGACAATTACACATATGTGGATCCAAGCAATGCAGCTTGCATAAAGGATCTTCAAGTTATAGTAGAGGTGAGCATGTAAATATACATTTCAGTCTATTCAAATGTATTAAGATAATTAATTAATTTTTTTTAATCTAACAGTGTATTGGAAAACTAGATCTTGCCCACATATTAGAACCTTCCTGTGCTTATGCATCTCCCAAAAACCAAGTATTGAAATTAGATACTAATTTGCTAACGGAGGAATATACTCTTGCTTCAAGTCCAGGATTCCCACCTCCAAAACCTTGGTGCCGGGTAATTTTTCTTCATTTTTACAACAAAAATTCTATATTTATTTTTATAATTACTGATATTATTCAATTCAAGTAAAATCGGCATACTATAAGAGTAAAATTCTCTTGACATTAATTTTTGTCATTTATAAAATTCGAATATGAGATCTTATTTAAAGAAAACAAGTGACATTAATTTTGATTTTTTTTGGGGTAGTTTTATACGCATATCCCGAGTTTAATTTGGCTTAATGATAAAGAAGTGCAAAGGGCTCTCCATGTTAGGGAGGTACTTATCTTATACATACTTTGACTTTTTACACTATAGTATGGATTAATTTGATTTGATTCTTAATTATTAATTAAGTTTAATTACTTTAATTAGGGAACTGTTGAGAAGTGGGTGAGATGCAACACATCGTTATGGTACGAGAAAAATCTCCCAAGTAGTGTTGAAATTCATCGAAATCTTATACAAAAAGGCTACCAAGTTTTGATCTACAGGTATACATTTGATTTTATTATTATTAAATCTCATAGACAGTTGATTAATATACGTATTAAATATATGCATAGTTTCTAAAATGGAAGATTATATTTAAAACTCTTACTCGTTTATCTATTGGTTCAGTGGAGATCAAGACATGGCTGTTCCATACGTGGGAACCTTAACATGGATAGAATCTCTCAATTTGACAATTGACTATGATTGGGATCCATGGTTTGTTGATGGTCAAGTTGCTGGGTTAGTATATATACTTCGTTCTTTTGCTTTTAAGTCCTATTATTTAATTATAATAAATAGTTTCTTTAAATTATATTCTTGTGCATTTTCAAAATGTTATCATTTTATCATAATTACCTTATTTGCTGCAGCTATTGGATGCTATATTACTATAAGCAATACCGGTTGACTTATGCAACTATTAAGGCAAGAATTCTCTCTCTATCTAATCAATTTTAATTTTTATATTTGTCTTAATTATTAAGGACAATATTTATTATTATTATTATTATTTTGTAGGGAGGAGGGCATACAGCTCCAGAGTACAGGCCTAAGGAATGTTTTGCCATGATTGATAGATGGCTTGATTATTTCCCTCTTTGATTAATCAAATAATATTTAATGAACAATTCCTTTTACTTTAATAAAATTTTATAATTTGCAAGAAATCTGTATGCATTTTTTTTTAATTGAAATAACAATATTCACCACTCTGTAGTTTTATTCACAGCCCTCAGCTTTTCAATTTTCATTGATGATTGGTATTGTAAGCAATGATTGATTGTTAATTTGGTATTATTGGATACACATTACCGAAATATTAAATAATACTCCATTCATTTCATTTTTTTAAGCTATCAATTTCACTATTTAATTCTACTCTACTTAAGTGTCCTTTTAAAAATTACAGATTAAAATTTACTTGTTTAGTCATATATTTATTATACTCAATTACATTTAATAGAATAATAAATTTAATTTTAATAATATAAAAATTACATGAAATATTTAGCCTTAAAAAAGGGTAATTTATTCAATTGTTAATACATTTTTATAAAATCAAAAATTTTCAATTATTTTTTTAAGTTCTCGTGTTAATAGGGAAGCTCACGGGGCGGGGATTCCCCGTCCCCCGCGGGGACCTGACCCGAACGGGGCGGGGAATCCCCTAATTTTTCCCCCGCGGAGGCGGGGATGGGGGGAAAAAAAATCCCCGCCCTTGAATTCGGGACGGGGACAGGGAAAGGGGTCCCCGCCCCGAAAAAAAATTAAAAAATTAAAATATATATATATATATATATATATATATATATATATATTTGCAATGTATAAATTGTATGGAATATTTATAAATATTTATATTTTAATTGTATAAAATATTTATACTTAAATTATATGATATATTTTAAATTTTAAATTATTAAATTTTATAAAATATTTTTAATTTGGATCAAAAATGTCGATCAAATTAATTTTTTTTATTAAAATTAATTTTTTTTTTACGGGGACGGGGATCCCCGCGGGGGCGGGGAATCCCCACCCCTACGCGGGGCGGGGACGCCTCCGCCCCGTCCCGTGAGCATCCCTACGTGTTAAGGTGAAATTGATCACTAAAAGTAGAATGAAAAAAGTAATAATTTTTTATTTTTCATCCAACCGTTCATACACTGTGTGTATAGTACGACCGAGATACTAAATCTTTATATGCAATTATTTTTTTCCTTAAAAAGAAAAATGTTTGCAAGTACATTCCTTTTACATGGTACAAGGAAAACGACTACTTGAGCACGTAAGTGCTTGAAGGACCAAAGGAACATTGACTCAAGCCTTTCTTTTTTTTTGGTTCAAATCTGATCGGCCCGCTATAAAAGTAAAGCTCAGCCTCCTAGTTTAATGGTCTCAAATTCTTCATCTAAGAGTTCTAATACTTTCATTTGGTTAAATTATATTAGTTACACAAACAAAAGATTAGGATATCCTTAAAGGGACTCCAACAGTTGGAGAGTTCGAATTCAAATGGAAGATATCTCATCCAAATCCTAAATTACTGAATATGGAAAACAAAATTGCATACTCCACAAATCCCCTCCCCACCACACTAACAGGAAGATAAAGCACTGGCTTACCAAATCATAGCTAGTCAATAAACCTATTAAACAAATTTGGCACAATGCTAAAAATCTCTTACAGAAACATTTTAAGGATCCAATTGCACTTGCTTTCCTATGCAACTTTTTGTAATGTCCAATTCTCAGCTAAACAGTCCCTCCCCTGCAAAGAAATATATGTGCATTTACAAGATTGGGAGACGATAAAGTGAAGGTTCAGCTCAAATATCAAATGTAGGAAACCAATGGTGTGCCTCAAGAATATAATATTACAGTCTTAGAACTGTGAATAATTACAGATGGGCCAATTGAGTCTTCATATAATTTGGAAATGATAGAAGGATAACAAAACTTACGCAGATCATCAAAGGATATATCACTGATGTTTTTCCCACTTGTTATAAGGCGAATTTTCCCTGAAATAGACAAAAAACAGGCCATCAATTGAGTACATAGCAGTGTGCAAGTCAACTATATCTTCTTGAGAAAACACATATATATTCTTCCTCAACTCTTCCACATCCCCCAGAGGCCTTTAAGATCGTGTCTTATTCAAGGCTATTAACATAACAATGTTGAACACAATGTGACATCAACATCCTCATTCTTCTAAATATATCAACCCATGGAGACAAAAGAACAAAACAAAATAAATCAAATCAAGAAAGGCCACATGATTGAAGCCTCCAAGACAAAACATAATGCAAACCAGGTACACTTTTGTTTCCATTTAATGAAAATAATGACTGTGAGGCATTTGAAACCAGGAGGCCAAATGTTGGTCAGTCAGATACAAAACTACTTCTGCGGCTAAAGTAATCGACCGTTACATATGTGAAATAGCAGAAAAGATCTGTCCAAAACTCAGTCAACAACACTACCGTAAAACACTAAAACCAGCACAACCCATAATAGGCAAATGGGAGATACAAGGAGACATACCATCACGGCGAACACAAATCTCAGGTATGTTTTTAATTTGACCGCTTATACTGTCATTGTAAACTCTAGTTTCAATCTCGCCCTCAACATAAACCGAAGAACTGCACCAAAACACCCCATTCATGAGACAAAAAATCAGAGAAAATTTAGCTTCCTTTTCCTGCTGGAATAGGAAGAACTAACTAAATAGAAAAGTACATGCATACTTTTTGGCAAGTTGTTGAACAGCATAAGTCCCAAGCATTTCATTATGCACAGCAATTCGATGCCACTGAGCAGGTTGTGGCAAGTCTTTTGATCCTACAAGTCTTTGATCAAACATGCCTCCTGTTCCGACAGTAAATATGGTTACAGTTCGGCCATTTCTCAAAATCTTCTGCACAGGAGCTTGTCCAATCTTCCCACAAATGATTGCCTGTGTATAATCACCAACCCAACTTGCATTAAACAGCAGTAAAAAGATCTCTTTTAGAGAAAAGAGCATAAATCCATCATCAAAAATTCAACTTTTTGGTAAATTAGTCCTATTCTAACAAGTGAAAGTGAAAGTGTGAAACGTTAAAAGGATATAATGAACATGGATTAATTGAACATTTTAACATTAAATTACCTTATGGACACCGCGAAATCCCCAACCTTTCCTGGGATCCACACCTTGAAGTTCTAACTCAGCCTTTTCACTAAGAAAACCATCAATCTCCTCATCAATTTCATTGTTAATCTCATTATCATTCTCTCCATTCTTTGAATCAGTTGAGTACCAAGACCTCAAGTGTCGTTGCAAAACCACCACTATAATCGCACACAAGCAACAAGACAAAACAGAACACTTATTTGGAAATATTCCTCATAATATAACTACTTTACTGATAATTATTGCAGCGATCATAAACTGTTCGATAAAATTCCTTTAAGAACAAAATGATCAAAATTTGAATCCAAAACATATATATACAAATGAAAGGTGAGAAAGAAGACCTGAGGGCAGAGCCGTAGAAGAAGAGACTCTTAAGCACTTAGCGAGTTTTACTGCAAGTGAACTCATTTTCGGCGCCTTGACCCACTGTGTCTTTACTGATTGTGAGCGCCAATAAGAGATGAAGAAAGAGAGACCCGAGGATTAGAGAATCCTAAATATTTTCAATAGCCCACAGAAAAATGAACTTTTGATTTTGTTAATTTTGCAGCCCATTTATTCATATCCTGTCCTCTAATTCTACTTTGTTAAAATATGCTTACATCATGTCTAAGAATTAAGAATTTAATTTTTTAAAATTCCAAAATTATTAGTTTTTATAGACAAATATTATTATTTTTATGTATAAATATAATTTTTTAAAGCATATATAGTTTCATTATTATTTATCAATAGATCAATATTCTAAATGTTTATAAAAAAAAATAAAGAATAAGAAAATTTCCATTCGATATGTTATAAGATAGCCTATCAAATTTAGAACTGTCAAATTGGATGGGTTTTAATTGGGTTATAAATGAGTTAAATATCCAAATGGATTGAAAATGTTTGATCGACCATAGCCTAAAAATTTGTAGGGAAAATAAAAGAAAGAAGAAAGATGATTAATACCACTTCAGAATCTTTAAGAAACTAATTTCATTATTCCAAAGTATTATACGATTGAACAAAATAGTGATAAGCGGCACACCAATATATATATATAAGAAGAAGAAGAATGGAGTCAATTCTGCAAATTCAGAGTATCTTGGTATGATTGAGAGAGCATCACATTTTCTGCCCAGGAACATATCATATATAAGGTCTTTCCCAGCATAAATCACCCATGGCATATATAGTCAGCAGAACAAAAACTCATTGAAGAGGAATAATGAAGAAGACACATTTGGCAGACTAAATTAGAAACAGTAACTCACAAGCTAAATTTGAAAATAGAAGGGATAAGGTACTTTCCAGGAGCTAGTCAGATCAGAGCAAAACAAGAACATAAACAGGAGTTGACTTTTTGTATGCCCATTTATGCCTGTAGACAAACACACCTGTATACGCGAAGAACATGCAAGAAGATATGGTATCAAGTCAGAAAAAGCAACACAAGGGGAAAAAAAGGTGCAGTTTCATAAGAATGAGAAACATAATCAAAAGTGATGATGGTAAAAATTCAAAGATGTGGGCAATAGGATAGCAACTTGAGATAATGATTCCCAATTAATTCTCATTTTCAGCATTGACAAGGTCCATATACCAAAGCTGGACATATTGTACACAACTTAAAGCCAAAACCTTTAAACAAAATACATAAATACATTACACAAATATCCAAACCAAAATTGCCATAAACCGAAACAGATTTTATGGCAGCAAGTTCAGATAACCTTTAAACAAAATACACAAATATATATTAACAATAAGTATGGACTTGTTGTAGAGATAACCCCCATTAAATTAACAACAATAATCTCCTTGTTTTCAACTTCTTTTTTTCTTCACCAAACAAAATCATCTCTCTCTTTGAGAAAGCAGAACATCCACAGAAAAATAACTTGATTTTCCCTAACGCATCAGGCTTCCATGGAATAGCACCATCTGACTCAACCGGTCAAGAGCTTGGTAAAGAAGAGCAAGTAATAAAAAATGGGCCACATAACCACAGCTCCTAGATAGTATTATCTGAAATCAACAGCTCATAAACCAATAAACATTGTTCCCAATTCAATCATATGCATTTACACAGTCAAACTAATAAACAGTAGTATAACATAAGAATTAATGAATGCATTCAATCTTTAAATTTCATTGATAAGACACTAGGGAAAAAAATCTTATTTCAACAGAGATTGTTCAACATTTGAGAACCCATAAAAAAAACTTTAAGAAGATAAATTAGGTATCCTTTGGATTAGGTTGAATTTGTATCTATTTTATTTGGCGGATTTGAGTGGAGTTTTTGAGCTGATCTAAATTTGAGGGCCCTAATTAAATTACAATTCACATTAATTTAGATATGGTTAAACTATACTATTGAAAATAATAATTAAGAATTTTTTTTTTTTTTAATAAGAAGTCTGTAAATCTATATATGAGCACATGCCATTCTGAATGGATAATTTTTGAATGATGGTTTCTTGGATAATAAATGATTTTTTTAATGAAATTAGGATAAAATGATCGCTATAGTAAAATTAGATAAATCATAATTAAAATAGTTAGGATAAATTCGTCCATCAAATTATGACAGCACCTCAAACTCAACAAATGATAGCATAATTTTTAGAGATAATTATGAGAATGAATGAGCATAATAATTGTATAAAATTTTGAGTTTAATATTATTATATAATCAAAATTTAAATGATTAGAATAATATATTATATATTTATTAACGACTAGTAATTTGAATAAATGAAAAACCTTATTACTTAAATTTCAATGGGTGGTTGGAACCAATTAGAATTCTCCTAAATCCCTAAAACTATGTATTGAATGGTATCAAATCTGAATTCCACTCAATAATACATTAGAAGCTCCTAAATAATACGGTAGGCTACCAAAACCTTCAAAAACCTAATTTCCTAGAAAACAAAGCCATCCACAATTCCAATACACTCCCCAATATCACATATATATACCCCTAATGAGTAATTCCTCTATTCATACTCATAGATCTTCTTCTTTCTTTTGACACTCAAAATTCAAGAAATTGAGAGAAAGATGAAGAAAGAAAATGAGAGGAGGAGTTTGGTGGCAGAAGAAGAGATAGGGTTTGTGAAGAAAGTAAGAGAAAGGTTAGAGATTGATGGTGAATATTATAATTATAGAGATTTTGTTCGTGATTGGAACATGTTCAAAGAAGGCCACATTGGCAAGCATGATCTCTACTGCAACCTTGTTGATGTTTTTTTTTATTATGATCCTCGTCAAACTTTTCTTGATGAAATCAAGAATTTTTTGTCTCACCCTTTGACAGAATAAAGCTATTATTATGTATTTCTTTTTCCTTTGACAGAATAAAGCTATTATGTAGATGTTTCAATAGTATTAATCTAAATATCTGAGATTTGTTGTTTAGATATTTTCTCTCTGATTATACATATGTTAATTTTGGACTCTAGGAGCTTTTGGATTTCTTATTTGTTTGATCTCTTAGGGAATATATATATATATATATATTCTGCAAGAAAGTTCAAACTCTTAAAATGATTTTACTTTACTATTAAACGGACACATTATAAAAATAGAATATTATTTTGAAAGGTGATAAAAAAAGGTTGCAGCATGATGAAATGACTTCAGATTAAAGAATAGCAAAAACAATGAGGGGGTCAAATGAAAATGTATCTTGTCCACAGAACAGTAGTACAGAGACAAGTCAGTACTCAGTAGTGTAATATCATGATCCAGTGTTAAAACAAAGATGTTAGTGTCAACTTTTTGGCTTTTATCTACAAGCAAAAGCAAAGCTATGCTGAATGAGATTAGTGTGTATGATCAGATTATGAAGATTCTGCAACTGGGACACTTGTATAGCTGTAACTAACACGTTCCACATTTTCACCATTTTCCTTGACCTTTGTCCATGAAATCTTCCACCTTGTGTACAGACTTATCCTGAATTTCACGATCCATTGCAAACACATGTTAACAGTAAGGATTATGAGTATATAAACAATAAAATATCATAATAGTTGCTTTTCTAAACAAGATATATATATAGCAATGGAGAAAACTATATGCTGAATGAAAACACAGGAACACCATAGACAGTACAAGCTAGAAGGTGCAATGGCAATAAGACACTGTCCCTAATTGAACACCTAAATAAGACACCGTCCCTAATTGAACACCTAAAATTACAAACATTTTATGTTCCTTCCTATTCAAGTGAACTGCAACTTACTCCCAAACATCTTGTGGTTATGGCAGAAAATCAGAAAACTGAAGCTAGAAAAAAATTTATTGTGATTTTGCACTCAGCTATATCATTTGCATGAAAAGTCTTTTTAGCAAGTGAAGCCAGGTTTGTGCACCACATCACTAGTACCCTAGCACGTCATCATATTCCAACTCAAATTAGATGGCAAGTGAAGCTATGACATTCCAACAACAACCTTTCATCTTGAGTAAGCTTCTTAATGCTAATACTTGCACCTGCTTTTATTTATTTATTTATTTTTTGGCTGGGTGGGATGATTAAAGTTCACATGCTAGTGGTGTCAGTATACAAAGTTCATGAATGAGGCATTAGGGAATTCTCTCTCCAAGCAAAGAACAAGAGGGAAGGATGGTGCTGAAGGTTCCCCATGTTGGAAGGTACTTTATGAGATGAAATGTATTCAGACCACACATTCAGAGAGAACAATGGTAGAAGAAATTATAAGAAATATGTTAGCCAATGAAACCAAAGACATGTAACCAAATTATCCTAAGTGGTTTCCAATCTTTCATTAGGAGTTTGGATAACGTATAAACTGCAAAAGAGGGAGCAGATATGACAATTTTGCAAGGGGGAGGAGTAATAAATGCTAATTTCTTACTGAAATTTTGATCTCTGTCAAAGAAAATCATAGAAGGATACTAACAGAGCATAGATACTCTCCATTTACTCTTAAATTTAACCTAGTTCCAGATCAGTAAACTATAATAACATTAGCATTCAACAAGGCAAAAACCTTCTCTGATCTATCATCATTAACAAGCTGAGTTTCATCCATCGTCTGTTTGCACCTCTTTAACAAACTGAACCCTAAGTTCATGTGTTAGCAGTTAGCACCCATTTTGTGAAGGGTTTCAAAATCATTTTTCATCTATCATCTAGTTGTACCTTTTGACAAAATGGAACCTGAGTTTATCTGTTAGCACAATTTTTAAGACGAGCCTTTCCTATAGTGTTCCATTATGTTAAAGCATCATCACTAATCTCAAAATTTTGAAAAATAACAGCATTAAGGGATAGAAGGCCTGAAAGAGACCTCTGTGTTTCAATGCTCCTCTTTGCAAGCATAAGTGTCAAGAAGACGGGAACCATAGCCGCACATAAATGCTTCAGAGTATGCCCGCTGACAAAATGATGAGTCCACTTGTATATTGGTTTATCTGCTGCTTCTTCTACCTTAGCTAAAAGATAAAATCCTGCAAGAGTTTGGACATTCTAAATTCCAGAAACACCTTAGTATTTTGGGATACAACTGAGGAACAACCAGAAGGGGAAACACAAACCTGCTGCCCAAAGCCAAAATGAAGAATGCGTATACATTGGAGGTAACAAGATAGCCATCAGCGGAATGGCAAAGCAAGGAACAAACTGGACCACAGCATATGGGCGTAGGTCATCAAAAAACCTGAGCAGAAAATAGAGTCAAGAGCAACTACATTTGACAGTATACTCTAATAAGAGAAACGTTCAATCCATATTTCTTTAAGGTTACATGATGGCCTATGTTCAAGTATAGGCCTAATAATTGTCTGTTTAAAACATTGTCAAAGAGCATAACTCTCTAAGACCCATCTATTACTTCAATATCAGGGACAGATCACTAGGATCCATTAAAGAACTTTCTCCAGTTTCTTCTCTGTCTCTGACCTAAGCAGGTACTTTAGAATATTGAATAGCCCTTGAAATTGTAACGAAATATAGTGAAGTATTAAGCTGCTTTTGGTAATTCAGAGAAAGTACTCATTACCTATACAAAGACAACTAAGTGAGCAAATCAAATCAAGCCAAGGATATATAAAGATAAAAAGTAAGCTCTCCAAAAGGGAAGGAAAACAAACTTGCCTCCAATATGCAATGCTTATAATTCCAGCCAAAACCAGAGGTAAGATCGATATTGTTCCCTTTTTCTCATCAATCCTTTCAATGATAAAAATCGCAATAATGGACGTAAATGCAACAGTCATCTGTATTATAAGTGAAGAGTTAATAATTCCAAGAGATCAATAACAATAATAATAAAAAAATGTTAGTCTTTTTCACCCAAGGAAACAGGCCAGCAAACTCACAGGCAGGCGATCCCATACAAGACGAGCATCATTGGGTTTGAGATGGTAGTATCCAGAACCAAAAGCAACAGCAGCCACACCGATGAAGAAACACGTCCAACCCCAAAGCTCACCTTGCAGGCTTTTTAAGCACCATAGAAAATAATTAAAAAAAAAAAAAAAGAAGAAGGCACCCAGTACCATAAATAGAAATGTCTACACAATCAATCAGTATTGACAATTGATTCGAGTACAATTCACAGATTACAAACCTCAGCTTAAAATAATTCCCATAATAGCAAAGCACAAGTCCAACCACACCAACGACAAGGAAAGGAAAATTTGAAATCACATTGAGAGTATTGGGTATACCTGAAGCAAAAATCGTAACAAAAACCAGCAAAAATTAGAGCCAATTCTAATGCAAACAAAATCCGATCACTAAGCAGCACAAATTAAATACTTAAATGTAAAGCTTATTGGGTACTAAAAAGAAATGAAATTTCTTCAAATTCTTTCAGCTCTTGGTTCATTTGTTTGATCCGGAGATGAATAAATTTGCGTCCAGAATCCAATTTCAATCTCTCGATTATCAAATTAGATAAACAGAAGAGTGGAGTAGGGTTTAATTACCGAAAAATTCGCGTTTATCAGCAAAATCATGGTATTCTTCAGACTGAGGAATGGCTGGAGTGACAATCATAAGTACAATAAAGCAGAGAATCGCCACTCCCCATGCGCATATTGTACGTTTTCGCATATTTCTGCAATTCTGCTCCCTTTTCTCTGTGTTTGCGAGTCTCCGAGAGAGAGAGAATGAGTAGGAGAGGATGAGCAGCAGAAAAATAAAGAAAATGGTGGTGCCTGAATTTCAACAATAGAACAAAATTATATACTACACAGTCTTTTAATATTTATAGACTGTTTCCTTTCTTTTGTTTTTACTTTTTTTTTTAAATATTTATAGAAAGTTTTTATATATATATACCCATATTAGGAAGATAGTAAGAGCAGTGGTGTTAGTGCGATAAGAAAAAGAATTTGAATATCTGATTCGTTGGTTCAAAAAGGTTATATTATTGAATAAAATTATAAACAATTATTAATCTATAATAGGAGATTGCTTAATCACTTCTTTTCTTTTTCCATTCAAAGAGTCAATTCTTTGTTTTTGAAATCAGAACATTAAGCTAAAGTTTATTGGCAACCATCTCTTTTCTTGATATTCATTTGCTTCAATTTTCTCATAATTTTGTTACATCTTCTAATTCTAACAAAACTGCCTCAATCATACAAATAAATTTTTTGAAAATTCTCACTTTCAACGGATAAAAGTTAGATAATTGTTGAACTTTCGATTAAAAAAATCAAATTATTGTTGTGCCTCTTTATATGATACAAAAAACTGTTCTTTTTCCCATTTCACATTAGTTTATTAGTAGCAGACTATAAACAACAGGAAGCTTTCACACGTGCAAAGATTGGTTCATTTCAGAAACTGATATTATGTTTTCGTTTTTACCTATGAACTTTAAAGTTTGTATAATGCGAGGTGATATTAAAAAATAGCAGATCCCACATCGAATAAATTGTTTGCACTTTGCAGTATATAAGCGTAAGTGAAAAAGAAGAGAGCCGCCGAGCCGAGTAGCGCTGGCTTGTAACCCAAGTGGGGGCTTTAATTTGATGGAACACTGGACCGGTTGAGGGGGTCGGATCTTGCGTGTCTAATCTCTGGCCCGCCCGTTCCAAGCTGAGAGTTAAGCCGAGTAGCATAGGCGAAAGCTTGTGCCACTTGTCTTCTAAAGCGAAGGATACCGCGTGAGGCTGGCTTCACAGAGCAGCGTCCACCTTCCGCTCCCAGCAGTGGAAGGATAACGGGTCGGTGCCACCAAGGTCCGTCGTGGCTCCATTAGCCAGTTCAAATTGGACCATCATTTTTTTTTCATTAATCAAAAATCTTTATTCCTTTCTTTACCCTACATTGTGGCTGTTGATTAACAATGGTGAGCTCAACATGTCCAAGCTACTATCCACTGAATAATCCTTTTCTTTGCCTAACCAGGTATTTTCATACTCCTTAATTGTATTGTTTTCTATCAATGATAAAATTTGCCTGGAAGCTTCAGTTGCCAGGGGAGAACCTCTAGGAAAAATCTGATAAAAAATAACAAAAGAAATTTAACAATCATTATTAAGAATCCTTCGCAATGATTTATGGGATAAGCTCATTTTTTACCACTATAGTCTTTGAAATACTCATAATATGCCATTATACTTTTTCATACTTTTTTATAATCGAGAAAAATTGCCATTTAATTTGTTAAAATGGAATAATATTATCCGACAATATGATATTTTTCGACGGATTGATGTATAGGTAATTTAGTGGCAAAAGAAAGTATAGTGGTATATCATGTCTATTTGGAAAAGTATTTATAGCTTGTGAATTGAAAAATGAAGAAGAAAGCATCTTACAAAGCCAAATACTGCTGGTTGAAAGACATAATTATCCAACTTAGGTTGAACCATCCCATAATTGTTAATGTTATTGAAACCGGACCGGATATAAAACCGGCAAGGCTGAGAGTTCGTGGTTCGACCGGATTCAACTGGATTTTTTTCTATTTTTTAAAATATTATTAATTAGTATAATTTTTATAAATATTACTACTCAAACAAAAAAAATATATCAAAACATTTAGGATATGTTACAAATATACTAATAATAATATTTTTTTCACCTTTTATTTTTTTTTAAAAAAAATATTACTTGATTAGGTATTTTTCTGCTAAAATATTTTATTTTATGAGTTTAAATTTAAAAATTAAATAATTCAATAACTGTAGGTGAAATTTAAAAAAAACGGTAGAAAATTATTTTTAAGTTCACCAGTTTTAATAATTTATTCAATTTTTATTCTATTGTATTTTATTGAATTATTAAACCAATATATTATTTTCATTAAGTTCAAAGGTGATTAAATAGTAAAAAAATCAATTATTTGCTAAATAAAACTTATTAGATTATTTATTTTTTATTTTTATGAAAAGAGCACTTATTTTTATTAATTATTTTAAATTAAAAGCATTTTTTCAAAAAAAAAATAAAAATAAAAACAAAAACATATAATAAAATATAACTCGGTTTTGGCCGGTTCTCCGGTTTTTTTCGGTTCAGTCCGGTTTTATACAGTTAAACCAACCGGTTTGATGACTGGTTCGTGGTTGATCCGGCCGGTCCGGTCTGGTTTTAATAACTATGATAATTGTTGCCATCATGTTTGAGGATGAGCTTTATAAATGGGGATTCATCAATACTCCTGTCAAGTTGTTACTAATTCTCTCTCCTGTCATTGCATCATTTACAAATTAAACACAGTGAATTGGAATAAATTTAATTTTTATCCTTCTACTGTTTGAAATAGTGCAATTTTACTATTAAACTTTTGTTTTTTAATTGATTACCCTTGAACTTTAAATTTGATATGGGGAGTTTTTCTCTGTATTTTTCAAAATAGATAGATTTTGCTCTTAAATTTTTTGAAATGGGCGTATTTTCTCTGATATTATGTCTTGGTTTTCACCTATGAACTTTAAAGTTTGTATAATGCGAGGCGATATTAAAAAATAGCAGATCCCACATCGAATAAATTTTGTGCAATTGCAATATATAACCATAAGCGAAAAAGGAGATGGACGTTGGGTCGAATAGCGTGGGCTTGTAATCCAAGTGGGGGCCTTAAGTTGGGGAGCATTGGACCGGTTGATGGCGTAATGGGTTTACTATGCCAATATCTAGATGGCGATTTCTAGAACTTCCAAGTTTATGTTTTGCTTTTTGCGCTCATTTTTGCTCTCTTTTAAAGCAGCCGTTTCAAATTCTTAGCCATCTTTGACGCCTCGTTCAGTTTTTGCAATATCTTTTTTCTTCATTTACATTCTTCGAGGGAAATGGCAAAGAAATCGCGTGGAAAACGTGCTCTTCAGAGTACGGGGCAAGAAATTCCAAGTAAATTTAATGATTGAAGTTGTTTTTTGCAATATCTATTTTTTTCATTTACATTTTTCGAGGGAAATGGCAAAGAAATCGCGTGAAAAACGTGCTCTTCAGAGTACGGGGCAAGAAATTTCAAGTAACTTTAATGATTGAAAATAACAATTTACTCACATTCGGGTTAATGTTATGTTGTTTCTGATTGCAGAATCTTGTTTGGGGAGCGTTTATGCACACACCATGGCTGCTGCAAATTTTGATATTGGTGTTGAAGTTCTTAATTTCTTAAAAGATACTGGATTTGAGAACCTGCTGAAGTTTGCCCGACATGACCATAGGATTTGCTGGTTTTTGATTGAAGCCCTAGCATCAAAGTATGATTCTAAGAAGCAGGTATTTGCTTTTGGTTCCAATGGCAGTGTTACTTTATATTTTGGGTTGAGAGATATTCTAAATATCCTTGGTTTGCCAGTTAGTGGCAAACCACTTATAACAGAACAAATTGATGGGAAAGATATAGCTGCTGAAATATTTCCCAATATTGAAGTTTATAACAAAAAAAGGGGTTTAAAGTTGAGCAAATTAAAGGAGATTGCCACTGCCAAAAGTGGAGATTGTTATAGTTTTCCTGTGAATATTAGGATTAGGGCAGTTGTTCTATATCTACTAGGAAGTCTCATTTTTCCTGATTCTTCTGGTGGACATATGAGAGCAATTTATGGAAAATTTGTAAGAGATGTTGATGAAATTAAGAGCTTTGCTTGGGGAGAGGCTGCCTTAGTGGAGATCCACCATAGCTTGTTCCAATTTCAGCAATCTGTCATTTCCAAATCTTCAAAGGAGAGCAAAGCTGGCATTGGTGGATGTGCATTTGCTCTAATTGTAAGCACATTGCATGTATTCTTGCATTTGCTTTGAACCATATTTTCTTTAAATCATATTCAACTCAAGACATTTATTTTATGTTTTATTTTGCAGGTTTTTGCTTTTGAATACATTAGACCATTACGCAAGCTATACAATGTGGAGAAGCTGCCAGCAACATTCCCATTAGCATGTGGATGGGCTAAGAAGTTATACAAAACTGTGAAAAACACATATCATGAAGCACGCATGGCGCAAATAAATGAGTGCTTGGATAATTTGGAGCTTGTAAGTTGCCATCACTACTTTTAGTTTAATTTTCTATAGCTATTTTAAAAAGTTCATATTATAATGCATGCTTGGTGTGTAGGATGACATTTATTGGACTCCATATGAGAGGAATGTCAAGCATATGCCACTCCACTACCAAAATCAAAAGCACATGGAATTGGCAATACTGCCAATATTCAAGCTAGAGCTTGGCCTTTTCCATAGGCCCTATATTTGTAGGAGGCAATTTCAGCACTCCATAGAGAAACAAAAGATTATGAAGAATTGGCTGAAGTTTAATGTCAAGGCATCCAAGAAAAATGTTTTATTATCGTGTGAAGGAATACAAGGTAAAGTTTGCTCTCTGTATATTAGTCTTGTAAGACAACCAGTTTTTTGGTTTGCTTTGAAGGTCTGTTATTCTTATTTTGGATTGATTAAAGTTTTAATTGGCCTTGTTATTTTATATAATAATTCAGTCTCACTTCTCTGTTTTATTTGTTAGGAAAAGGAATAAAAGACTATTGGAAGAAATGGGAAAAAAAATTGGCCATGGCTGTTATGGTTGCAAGAGATCAAATCCACAGTCAACCTTGGCTACAAAATGAAGAGGAACAAGATGAGCAGCAGCATGAACAAGGTGAGCAGCAGCAGGAGCTGGTTGTAGAGCAGCAGCAGCAGCAGCAGGAGCAGGAGCTGCCTCAGGATGTGGATGAGGCTGTGGGTGTAAATATGGATATAGATGAGGCTGTTACCAATGCAAATGAAGCAGGAAAAAGGAAAAAGACATCCACAGCTCTCAATGGACAAAAAGTATTCATTGTATACCAGAGACGAAAGAGAAAGGTAAAAAACTTAAAAATGAAAATATTGATATATTATTAAGTTTAGACATAGACAATTAGAAATAAAATTAAAATACTTATATATTATAGTTATTTTTATTCTAAAACAGATAACTGAATGCCAATCGGTGGAGATCCTGAGCAAAAAGAAGCATATTCGGTTAGTATGTCAAACTGTAAAAAAATTTCGATGTACTGCCTTTATTTGACTTTAATATATCTTTTTAGGATAAAGCACGAGAACTTATTGCGCCAAAATTTTCAAAACAAAAGCTGAATTTTGTCAACCTGGACGGATTGAAATTCTTGGAAAAAGCAACATCACCGTAGTGTGATGTGCAAAAACTGAATGGCCTCGTGAATTTGATGGAACATTGGACCAGTTGATGGGGTCGGATCTTGCATGGCTAATCTCTGGCCTGCCCGTTCCATGCTGAGAGTTGAGCCAACTGGCATAGGCGAAGGCTTGTGCCACTTGTCTTCTAAAGCGGAGGATACCGCGTGAAGCTGGCTTCACAGAGCAGCGCCCACCTCCCACTCCTGGCAGTGGAAGGATAACGGGTCGGTGCCACCAAGGTCCATCGTGACTTTGTTAGCCAGTTCAAATTGGACCATCACTTTTTTTTTTTCATTAATCAAAAATCTTTATTCCTTTCTTTACCCTACATGGTGGCTGTTGATTAACAATTGTGAGCTCAACATGTCCAATCCATGAGGTGTTTGCCTATTTGGATTTTGATGATCAGGAGAAGATGGAGTTGGCTGATTCCCATGGATAGAACTGTCCGGAGAAGGGGTTAAAGATTGTGGTGGCGGTGGTGCAGCTGTAACAGAAACATTGTCATTGTCAGTTTGTCACTATCATCTCCTACATTTTTGGACTCACTGGTCTTGCATTTATAAGCACACTTAACACCATGAATCAAGAGAGCCGAGCCTGAAACAATTCCTGCAATCAAGAGCAGAACCCGAAAGCCATCAAAGTCAAGTCTGTCAGGACCATTTTTGCTGCTACTATCCACTGAATAATCCTTTTCTTTGCCTAACCAGGTATTTTGATACTCCTTAATTGTATTGTTTTCTATCAAAGATAAAATTTGTCTGGAAGCTTCAGTTGGCAGGGGAGAACCTCTAGGGAAAACCTGATAAGATATAACAAAAGAAATTTAACAATCGTTATTAAGAATCCTTCGCAATGATTTATGGGATAAGCTCATTTTTTACCACTATAGTCTTTGAAATACTCATAATATATGCCATTATACTTTTCATACTTTTTTATAATCGAAAAAAATTGCCATTTAATTTGTTAAAATGGAATAATATTATCCGACAATGTGACATTTTTCGACGGATTGATATAAAAGAATGGCAATTTTTTCACTATTATAGGTAATTTAGTGGCAAAAGAAAGTATAGTGGTATATCATGTCTATTTCGAAAAGTATTTATAGCTTGTGAATTGAAAAATGAAGAAGAAAGCATCTTACAAAGCCAAATACTACTGGTTGAAAGACATAATTATCCAACTTAGGCTGAACCATCCCATAATTGTTGCCATCATGTTTGAGGATGAGGTTTATAAATGGGGATTCATCAAAAGCAGCACCACCACTCCTGTCAAGTTGTAACTAATTTTCTCCCCTGTCATTGCATCATTTACAAATTAAACACAGTGAAGTGGGATAAATTTGATTTTTATCCTCCTATTGTTTGAAATAGTGCAATATTACTATTAAACTTTTGTTTTTTAATTGATTACCCTTGAACTTTAAATTTGATATGGGGAGTTGTTCTCTGTATTTTTCAAAATAGATAGATTTTGCTATTAAATTTTTTGAAATGGGCATATTTTACTTCTATAATAAATTACATGTGTCATTATTTTACTTTTATGATTAATTATTGTACGGAATAAGAGCAAAATCGTTAGGAGAAAAAATGATAAAAGACAGTCCAAAGTAAAATTATACTATTTTAAATAATTGAAGGGTAAAATAACCTTTAATTAATCCCTAAATATTTTGAAGTAAAATGTCTTGAAAAGGAAAGAAAGGAATTACTATGTGCGAAGATCATGAAGGAGAAGGCGAACCAAAAGCTAACCCCAAATTGACTAGAAACAGATCTCTGAAACTCCTGATTTTGGCCATGTTCAAGGATCCACACCACAAATCCAGTGAAAACAAAGAAAAAAGCACATGCCAGCCGGAGGTTCAGTGTCAAAGGCTTGAAGAAAACCCACGATAAATCGCTTTTGTTGTATGGCACAATCACTTGTAGAGGTCCATATTCCATGTATTGCATGGTATAGTCTACGTGACTAGCTCTACTAGCAGTGGCACTTACATCTCCAACTACACCATCATGCTTGTGTTACAAACAAAATGAAAACCACTTGATTCACCAACTCGTCATAGTATCCTGTGCTATTGTCAGGCTTGTCGAAGGTGATGTAACAGTAAGACAGATGGTTGCCTAATCCTTTCATTGCAGCATCAAAAACATCTATGCAAAATCCCGATACATGAATATGTCTACTAACTGCATTTGTTGTCACACTCACGAACTCACAGAACCCTTTCTTCGCAGGCACTCCTATTCGCAACCTTCTGATTCAAGCTCTGCATCCTTCGGAACACAGGTGTATTTGTTAAAAGAGTAAAGCCTTTTGAAAAATCATTTCATGGGTGTCCAAATTGCTGTTCCTTTTAGTCCAGGAACGTGTAAAAAGAAACTTTTTATATAAAGGGTTTATGAAAACCAGACTTGTTCATGGCTATGATTTGGACTGAAATATTTTTTCGTTCCATTAACTGGTTTAATGAAGACTACAAAGGATCATACATGTCAAATTGCTACGAAAGCAAAAGTGGTTATAACAAAATATCATAATTGTTAAACAATTATTTCTATACCCACTTTTATTCAAGTGATAAAATTTTTCCACATAAAAATCATTTCTTTCTTAAAGGTAGAAAATTTTTTCTAGAACCATCATTTTCTTTATTATCATTTTTAATAATATGAACCATATTTTGTTTATTACTTTATATATGAACCATTTTCTTTATTATCATTTTTCAACCTCTAATTTTCGTTATATACAAAAACCTTTTCTTTATTACTTTAATATAATTTGGACTTTTTTTATATCTATCTGATGTCAGAAAGAAAAAAAATTTGCAACGTGTTATACTTCTTTTGCGTGTGACCAAGATTCAAAGTGATATGAAAAGAAAATGGATAGGCACAGCTAAAGAAGATTCAATGTGATTTAACTTCATCCAAGGTATTTGATCCCAAACCGGTTCAGAAAAACACAGATCAGCATGTAAAACGGAAGCTGAGTCATGCCACTCCATTACAAAGATATTAACATCTTATATCTGTTGTGCCAATAATAGCATAGAACCAGTCAATCCAACAAAGATCCAAAAAATACATAAATAAATTTGTAAAAATTCAACATATATTGCAAAAACCTGATCCACGTAATGCTGACTGATGATGTCGCAGATCCTACTTCTTCTCTTCCTTCTCAGCCTCTGCAGCCTTCTTCATCCTGGCACCAACATGGCGCTCATTCATCCGTTCAACCCTAAGCTTATTGTATGCCTTGAATGACTTCATCTCATCAGTGACCTTAACAAGCTCCACGGATGGTTGCTCACGCACAATTGGCATGTAGTGCCCTTGGACTTGGGTTGCTGTTGCCAGCTCCTCAGGAGCAGAGTCGCCAGACTGAACCAAAGCAAAATAAAAATGTTGATACTGAGCATAATGATAAGTAACTGTATCTAATAACTAAACATCAGCCCATCAAAAAAATTACCTTGAATTTGCGAGCACGTTTTGGGAAGACAACCAATTTGGCCTTGTATGTCTTCAGCCTCTGAACATTGATTTGTAAGCCCTCCAAGGACCGGTTTTTCCTTCTATGATCAACAGATATTCCAATTGTAGGGGCAAGTTTCTTTGGAATTCCAGCAGCCTGGAGACAGGGTAAAACCATTAAAAAGATGGTAAGAACTCAAGAATACATCATTTGAATATATATGATACAGAAAGAATAATTGTAACTAAATATGCAATGATGTAAGTTATAATAACATCAAATGACAGAAATCTGCATTCACATATCGAAATCAGAGTTGCTTCCTCAGAACTATCAACTGATTCATGCAAGCTGTGTGGCTCTGCCTGCTGAAATCTTAGGATTCCAATCTTATGAATGACAATTGAATTCCAAAATCACTTGGACTAGTTAAAAAAATGAAAACAAAAATGAAATGCAAGGCAATAGTTTGCAAATAGGCCAGCATTTTCATTGAAAAAATCCATATAATAAAATCAAAACATTTGTGGCATGAAGGTGTATTAAATTCAAGGAATGTAAAAGAACAAATCAGGAGAGTAAAACATTAAAAAAAATGAAAAAGAAAAATAAACCTTAAGATATAAAAAGGCAAACAACAAACCTTGAGCTCTTCAAGTGTAAATCCTCTACCAGCTCTCACTTTCATGTTATACTTCAAAGTCTGTCCATGGACAATTGGACGTAGAGGACCTACTGTTGGCCTGGGAAAGATCTTCACGGCTTTCTTTTGGCGCGCTGATAACAGTTGTACAAATAGTAATAAAATGAATCATTCAACAGTACCAAATGGGAGCTTTGGTTACAACTTGTATGCTCTTGACATGAAAAGCACATACAAGCAGAAATCACATAAATCACATATAAAAACAAACAGGGCAAAACAATTTTATAGTTTCTCACCAATACGCCTCCTTGTTTTCCGGGCGGGCTGGTTAAACCATGTTTTCACATAGTTTTGCCAGTGCTTTTTAAAGTGCCCATTAGGCACAACATTGTTATGCTTCATGTCTCACCTGAAAGGTCACTAAAAATTAGTTAAAACAAAAATAATTGCTTCCGAAAATGACAAGAAGTCTCTTATAACTAAAGTGCAGCAACATAAGAGGAAGCAGAAAGGTACATTAACATTAAAAGGGCAAAGCAAAATCATTTTAATCCACAGGATTGTCGATTCTATAAGAATCTTTTCACTAATTGTAACTTGTAAGCCATCAACTAGTAAGAAAGGTAATAAAAACTCATTATGAAACCTCTGAATTTCACAGAATAATTGAAACAAAAGCTTAAAATAAGCTTTAGATCATTATATATAGAAGGGCACCTATCTGAAACAGGGAATTATTGAATGAAAACTAGATCAAATTTTCTTTCTTTTGCTGCTATTTTACCAAATTCAGCTCAAATTTTGAATCCTAAACCTCAGCAAGCAAAATGCCACACTAATTTCCATTAGCAAGGATAGCTAGTTTAGCTCCATCAACAAATGCTACTTCAAATATCCTTAGTACTAAAACAAATGACGAAAACCAAGTGATACACCAGCCAAGAGATCTTAGCACGAGGTCAATCAAGAATGCTACCTCATTTTATTCATTTTCCTTTTCCAGTACCCATTACTCTCAATAAAGAAGATGAAAAAGATTTGAGACACAGAAGAAGGTAAGAGAAAAACTTACAGGGCAGTCGTCGAAATGGAGCACTGCGCAGAAAAAACCCCACGCGGCTACAAGCAAGGGGTTAGGGTTAATTTATGTTCGTGTATATAAAGCTTGATTACGAAATGTCTCTTTCGGGTTTGGGCTACCCGATTTCGAACTTTGGGCTCTCACTGTTTGCTTTGCATAATTTATCCAATATTTCTCATAAGCCCAAATTTGAAAAATCAAAACTATAACATAAAATAAAAAGAAGATTGAATTTCCTAAATGAGGAATTTGATTATTTTTTAAGTTATTGAGAATCTGATTATTTTTTAATTAATTAGAGATCGATTCTTATTCTGTCGTAAAAATATAATTATTTTTTAGTTAATTAGAGATCGATTCTTATTATGTCCGTAAAAATATAATTATTTTTTAGTTAACTAGAAATCCATTTTTATTCTGTCCCTAAAAATATAATTATTTTTAATTAATTAGAAATCAATTCTTATTCTATCCTTAAAAATATAATTATATATAAAAAATTATAAGCAAATAATATTTGCAATTTTTTTCCAAAAAAAAAAAAGTAGCTTACATTGCTAATTTATAGAAAGTATTTAGAAGTCATTTCTTTTGACAGAAGGAAGCTTCGATTGTATAGCCTAAAGGCTTTATATGGCCCAAAGACAAACTTATATAGAACGACCATGTCCCGGCTGAGGTTAACTCAGGTCCAAGTACGACCCAACAAAGAAACGCCCTGCCTATCGTCATCTTCAATAACGATGTTTTCCATTTTGCAATAAAAAAAATCACAGCAGAAGGCGACCATCGATCGGACCCGTCATCTCACAAGCAGAAAATGCACCAGATTCGAACCCATCTTCCATTCATCAAGTTCAAATACTTAATAATTGCTCGTTTTTATAGATGATAGAAATAAGATTTCACTATTTTACTACCATAGAAAAAGATATAGATAGGCAGATAGATAGATAGATAGATAGATAGATAGAGGGAGATATGGATCCAGAGCAGACATTTATAAGGGTACAAGAAAGATTCTCACAGATGCTAACTCCTAAAGTGAGGGCTGCTTTAGAGTATGTGTATTTGTTCATAGCCGTCACTCTGTTTTGCATTCTGGTTGTTATGCACGCCAATTATGTTCAACAGGTGAGCTTTACATTCTTTCAAAAGGGTGGTTTAGTTTTCTTTTAAATTTTGGAACTTTATTCTGTTATTGGTAATTGTTTGCAATTTCAATGATATCAAACTTGTGGGATTAAGGTTTGGTCTTGTGTTACGTTTAAGGGATTGATTCTGCTTAATTCTTCTTATTAAACTTGTAATTGGTATACTTTTGGGTAGAAGAGGACAAACCGTACAAATTTTGAAGGGAGCCCTTAAGATGTCAAGTAGAGGGTTTGTTGAAATGTTCATAGATTGCTGTTACTGGTCTATGACCTATTTAATGAGAATCTGCTTCTTTTGCATATAAAAGCCCGGTTGCTCGAGTGAGTTCTCTGGCGTTAACATGACGGAAGCCCAGCTTATTCAAATCAAGGTGCGTATTCTTCCAGTTAGTTAGCTAGATTGTCTTGTACTGAACATAATTTGTCAGAAATTTGAAAACCTTATATTTTGTTTGCTTTTTTTTTTTAAAAAACAATATTTTGTTTGCTTTATCATTCATTATATTGTGTTTATCTTGAACAAGCACTCGTTTTTCATTTTTTTTTATTAAAAGTGTATTTTGTTGTAAAATGCTTTTTGTCAATCTGTATTATAACTCATTTAGTTGGCACTACCTGTACTTCGACTCATTGAAGGCTGACTTCTGCTTCTTTTTGCAGATAACCAGTGCAGGCTTGTGGTCTCACAATGAGTCTGAATCAAATGTAAGAGATGTTCCTACTGTGAAGACTGTATCTGTAAGAGATGTTCCTACTGTGAAGACCGTATCAGATAAATTACCATTGCCAAATGTGGATGGAGATGAATTGGCATTTTTGGGTCCAAAGTTTTGGTTGAATTGGATTAGTTCAACTGCAAGGAAGGGGAATCTAGCATTGAAATTCTGGGAGACTGAGTCCGAATACGTTGAATACCAGCCTGGGGGCTCAGTCGACCTTGAAAATGTCAAGCCAGTAGCCGATGATGTTGCTAAACCTGAGAAAGTGGAGACGCGCAGTAGTTTCCCTGCATCAGCCAAGGAAACTTTCAAAGCAGCCATAATTCACTTCGGCAAAAAATGGCACAGACGTCTATCATTCATTTGGAGACATGTATTACAAATCATACGGAGTTTCCAGAAGTTGTGGGTGAGTTATTTGGAAACACTTGCTGTGCATGCTGGATATATACATTTTCCAGTTCTGTTCTCTCTCTATCTTTGAACTAGTCACTGTAGTATTTTAAGTTTTGCTGTAAAAGAAAAGGGTGCATTTTGTTCTGTGATTTTCATTTCCAAAATGCCTCATGTGAAAGCTTATTGGGTTTGGATGCTTGAACAAATTTTAAGTGTGCTACATGATGATGCAATATAACTTCAGAATGAATGGAACTGTTATAGAACTCTTGACATTTAAGGCCAAGGAGGAATTTTTAAATGCATATATTGGAGCTGAGGAATCAAAAACAATTATTTTACTCTTGTGGTGGCTGATAACAATGTCTGTTTTCATCTGGGTCTGGTGCACTTAAATATGACCAAATGCAGATGTAGTGGTTTGCTATGCCTATCATGTGACCAATAGGTGGCCTCTCCAGGAAATAACTGACCATTAAGGTTCATCAAACATCCTGACATTGTTAGGCAGTGCACTGTGAATTGACCTTTTCTCTGGAAGAAATGCTGATGGACTTCGACATTATACTTTCATGCTTATGATATTTGTATATCTTTCTTGTCATAGAAAAATAATACTTTTATTGATTTCTGCTATTTGTTTCGTTTTTGGGTTGCAATAATTGTTCGTCTGTTGTCTTGATGTTAAGGTCAGACCTCTATCTATTTAGGGTACTCTGGCACTAGTTCTCAAAAATTTTGATAGACTTCTCCTTGGCTATAACTTATCTTATATTCAATTACAATAAGTTTAATGCACACATTAGTTCTTGTTTCCCTTTTACCACACAAGTGCCCTTCTTTTTGAGGGATTCAGGGCAAGTTTGCTCTAATTGATCTAGACAGGCATAACTGGTGGGCATTAAGTCATTGTTGCTCTATCTTGCAGCTCTTTTCTCTGTCGCAAGTTTTAATTGCTAGTCTTGACTCTGTCTTCAATTTAACTCTCCACATTTCTTCTAATTTTACATTTTGAAAAAATTAAGAAGTTTCCTTTTTGAATGTGGAATTTCAACTGCAGAATATCACAGGCATCCATTTAAATCTTGATATTCCCAAGTGGATGAGAATACTTTACTTGGACAGGCTTAACTCATATGCAGGTAAAGTAGCTCCTTCCTTTCTGGTTAAGATTTTCTGCATGCTATATGGTTTGAGCTTAACTAAGACCCTGCAAAGGTAGAAGTTTTTTATTATTTTAATTTGTTTATAAGGTCCACCCTTGCTTAAAGGAGGATCTAAAGTAATTGGCTGACTGTGGAGCATGTCGATAATGAAATATTAAATGTCAGATTTTTTGTGCTTTTAGGGAATAATCCATGAGCTCTTCATTTTATTTTTTTCTTTTATCAGTCTGTATGAAGTGGTTTTGTATGGTGATCATATTTTGTTTTGTTAGGGTTAAGAACATTTGTGCTACTTTCTGGTGTTAAAATTTACTGATGGGGGCAAGGTGGAAGAGGTCAAAGAAATTCTCCTGTACTGATCCTTGCCAACTTTTGGTTTGTGTGTAAAAATTGGATTAGGAGAGCTTTACAGCATGAGACATCACCTTTCTCCGCAACTGGACATAGTTTGATTTTATATTTATTAACATGTTCGTTGCTTAGAGATAGATTGGTTTTTATATTTTTTCTGCACTTTGGTTTTAGTGCTTATAAGCGATATGGATAAAAAGCTTTGACCTATTATTCTCACATCCGTATGATTCCTCTGAATTCTTTTGAACATTGGGTCAACACCTTGTTGCCTCTTACATGTTGTTATTTCTGCTATTCTGTGAAAAATAACTTTCATAATTGTTTTCACTGTATCTCTTTTATGTGTAACATGCTTGAGACAATCAATAAGAAGCTATTTTATCTATTTCAGTTCAATGGCTAGAGAATAAGAGCAAAGCATTTGAGCCAACTTATTTGTACACCATGGAGAAGGTATGTTTTCATCTTTTTTCATTTAATATTTTATTTTTGGCTGAAGTCCTATAGCACCCAATTCTTTGTATGGATCTCAGTTTTGACTAGAACTTTTAATTTTGGTTTGATTGAGATGTTGGTTGCAATTTTGGCTGGTTAGCATAATTGTCGTAATTTTTTTATTTAATAACAAACGAATATATATATATATATATATATATATATATATATATATATATATATAATTTCTTCTTTGCCCTCCAGTAATCCATTTTATTTTCTCACCCCTCCCCCTCTTTTTCCCTCTCCTAACTGCTGCAAGATCTTTAAAATAAAGATTGTTGTTTGTTTCCATTACTAAAATTTTTGTTACCTTTTCATTTCATTTTCGACTAATTGGCTGAATCTACAGCCAGTTCCTAAAATTAAGTTCGGCTTTTTTGGTCTTAGCTCTTAGTTCTGTAAATTCCACTATACTAAATTTTGCTGCATTAGATTATACCATGAAAAATTATGCGAGCCTCTCTGTCTAACAAATTTTTTTTGGGTCACAGGGTTATTTCCTGCTTCCTGAAGAAGCTAAGTCTCGGCATAATATACGAACTGTTAACATTAGCATATCAGCTCGGCATCCTTGTTTTGGAAACAGGTCATTTTTCTTAGTTTTTAGTTCCCATCTTCATGCAAGACATTTATCATTGTTACTTAAAATTGACAAAAATTTTACTAGGACTAATATAGTTGTCAGCTTCAAATATTCTAGTGAGATGAATTTTGATATTCATAACTATTTTTGGATGTTGTGTTTGAAATCACAAGATGGTTTGGTGTTTGAAGTCTGAGAATGTTTGAAAATTTTAGTGTGTGGCTTGCAAAAGTCTGATAATTTCATAAATGCTGGATTTTCAATACTGAAACAAGATCCATGCAATGATGCAAGGGTAAATCCACCATGAATATGATTGATAATAAGTCTAGTAATTTATTTGGCAAGACTTAGCTAGGGATCTAACAATCTTTTATCTAAGCTGTGTTGATTTTTTCATTTAGTTAATTTGTGAAAAAGAAAGTTTAGGGCACTTGTGGTATGGTTGTCCATGCAGCTGTCACTTCTTAATGAATACTTTCTTATGTTTAGGTGGCAGCAGCTTCTCATTAACAGAATTGTTGGATATGATACCATACTGATGAATAGTTTATTGAGTAATCCTGGACAAGGTGATAGCTTCAATCCTGGATTCTCGTACTCTAAATTTGAATTTTGTCTTCGGTATGTAGTTTATAAGTACATCCATATATACTAAGATCTAGTCTAATCTCATTAATGAGTTTTTTTCTCCGTAGATGCTTAACTTAATTGTGTATTTTCCGTATTTTCCTTAGTTCAAGTCTCTGTCCTTTTCTCTATTTGCTTCAGTCACTTGTGCTGCCACTGCAGTTAGCAATTTTGTCAGGTTTTGACTTCCCATTACATTGTATGGTTTCTGATCCTGTAAATTTTTTGTATGAAAACCTCTGTCTAGTTCATGCTGTGATTTATCAAGGGCAGCTAGCATCTCTTTATTAGAGTTGACATCATTGCTGTAGGTGCCATAAGTGGCCTTCTCATTGTTTGAATTGTATAACTAAAGTTATGTGGCTGTGGTCATTTTAGATGTTCTGACTTGTTTTTCTTCCTTTTTTTTTTTTGAGGTTCAGTTTTCAACTCACTTTCCATTTCATCGGAATATTGCTTATTTGTTATATAATGTATATTGAGTAATTTATCAGTCTCATGCCTAGCTTGTTTGTTTGAAGCTTGTAACTCCACCAGTTCTCTGAAAAGAACTGACAAACAACGAATTGTAGACAAAGGATACAAAAAACGGTTGCATAAGCATATGTTACTATGTTCAACTTTTATCTGATTACTGTATAGATGTAGAATTTTGGTTAATTAACTTGCCACTTTATCTTAGTATATTTTTTGGAACCCTTCCCAGGTTATCTCTACAATTTTCAAACAAAGGAGTTTTATAATCTCAGTTATCCACAAGAACCACTTGAAGGTCCAGCAAAATTTGGAGGTTTGTTGATTTATGCTTGGTACTTTAGATACAATAAGGTTGCAACATGTAGCAGATGCGATTACTTGCTACAGCAGTTTAATCCTTCTTTAGTGTTGGTGATTGCCAAACTCTAAAGTTTTCTGGATAAGTTTTTACTTAAAATTTAAATGGACAGATAAAATTATTGCTTTGATGAATTTCTTTTTGGTGGCTTCCATGCAGACTATCTTGTGACTAAGTGTGGGGTGCTTATGATGTCGCTTTTTGTTTTCTTCACCACCACAATGTCAGTGTCCTTTACGTTGAGAGAGACTCAAACTCGTATGCTGAAATTCACAGGTTTGTTTTATTTTGATTGGTATTTTGATGATGAAAAGCAATTTTATCACCTTTTCATGAATGAACATTTTTATTTTTGTTTCTTACCCTCCTAATTAGTTTATCTCTTCATGTCGCAAGAGGCTTCTATTGTGTTTTTAAGGTCCTTTAATCTTTGGTGATGGTTAATGCATTTTCTGTCCAGAGAATTGTGCAACTGTATTAATTGCAACCGAAGTACTTGCTTTGGTTGCCATAAGTGTCAAACTTCTTTCTCCCCTTTATTCTTTTGAAATGATTTGCTTGTTTACTCTCCTGAAATTCGCAGTGCAGCTTCAACACCATGCACGACATCGGCTGCCTACCTTTCAGTTGATCTTTGTGCATGTGATTGAGTCACTTGTCTTTGTTCCTGTAAGAACAGATCTTCGTTTGAGTTAATTACAATGATTCTCCAGCTTCATTTTATAGTAATTCTATTTTTTTAAGTAATATTTTGTTATATTCTTTCTAGTAGTTGTTGACTGATGGTTTTCTATATTGACTCTGCAGATAATGATTGGGATCTTATTTTTTCTTTTTGAGTTTTATGATGATCAGCTTCTGGCTTTCATGGTCTTAATTCTTGTTTGGCTGTGTGAACTATTCACTTTGATCAGGTCCTTCCTTTCTCACATATTAGCAAGATATTGGGTCTTTTTCTGCATCTATTTAGCTGATGGTGTGTATAGGCTGCCTATGGAATTGCTGTGGTAGCATACTAATATTGTTTCACTTTGATAGCATACTGCAATCATTTCACTGTGTTGCAATTTGAGCCCTTTAGTTGAGTTTTTCAATTCAACAAGCAAGATTGGTCGATGTAGACAATATAGACATCTGGTTCTGAATTGTATTTGTAATTGGGAAGGTTTCAATGGGCTCAGAGTGGATCTGATAGTGTTTTTCAGACTACTATGGCTCAAAGAGGTTGAGCTGTTCATGGGTCTAGGGACTGGCATGGCCTACCTAAGTACCAATATACGAAGTTGGGCAAAGGTTTTCCCACTGAAGCCCACCTGCCTAATGTTAAAGTGGGCCAGGCCTAGAAATTCCTTCAAAGGCCTGATTTGCAAATTTTTTGATATTTACATATTTTTATAGTTTTGTATTTGGGCTAAGAGTTCGTCAAAATGTTAGGCTTGACCATTTGGGCAGTGCCTGGGCAAAGTATAGAAATCAGGCTGGCTTGAACCTGCCTAGGCCTGCCCAATGAACAGGTCTGGCTTGCAGTGTTCAGACTATAACTAGTGGCTGGTTTGTGTTTAAATGTGGTGTTCAGGGTTCGTATCTGTGGCTGTGTGTTTATTTCTTACTCTTTTGTCCTTCCATCAATATGCAGTGTTCGCACTCCCATATCAATGAAGTTCTTTCCGCGCTTCTTTCTGCTTTATTTCCTGGTTTTTCACATCTACTTCTTTTCCTATGCCTATGGTACGGACTGATCTTGTGTCTTATTTAATTCACATTTCTTCTTGAAAGTGTTATTTTATCTATTGATATTGCTCAAATTATTTTGTAGGTTTTTCGTATTTGGCTCTATCTACAACTGCAGCTTTTATGCAGCATCTCATACTATACTTTTGGAACCGATTTGAGGTAATGATTAGAATCCTCTTTCAAATATTTGGCTGTGTCAGACTTTTCATGTATCTCTTTTATACATGCCAGAGGTCATAAATAGGGTTGCAGATGCCATTTAGGGCATGAAGTGATTGGTATTTTCATATTCTACAAGGATGTAGGTAGTTTGGGGATTCTGGGTTCAAGGGTTGTGAAAAGGAGAGCTATTCCTATGGGATAGCTCATTGGCCCGTTGAACCTCCAGCCAAAAAAAAGAAAAGAAAAGGGAAAAAGTTGCTGTAACTTATAATCAAAGAAAGCCGTGTAGTCCTTAGCTCATGGAATCTATTTAAGAATTTCAAATCAAACAATCTATGCATACTGCTTGGAATCAAATCTTTCACATTAAAATACTGTGACACATAACTTGAATCCCATTTACATTCAGTTCCTTACTGGTAGAAGAAATTTCATTAATCAACATAAACCTATGAAAAAAAAATGATGCATGCAACATACTTAAATTCCAAAATTTGTTAGTGCAAATAATTTATTTGAAAAACATAAATTAAGATTACTCATAATACAGAAGCATATTCCGATAAACCACAATTTAAATGTATCTGAATAATTCGAATGCTTTGGAAGGAAGGTTTACAAAATTAATAGGGATAAATAGCTTGTGAAAAAGAGAAGAATTGTACATGTAAAGAAACTGAATTATCTTCAACATGGAGAAGAAGAGAGATCAATGGAGCATAATGATTTTGGTATGAATGAATATGCTTTCAAAATGTCACCAACCTAAAAGTATAAAGGTGTGTCAATTTTAGTATGAATCTTTTCTAGAAACCAGTTTTATTATGTTTATGCGGAAATAGATATAGCTTTGATGTTGCGAACATACTGCTGCTGAAGTACAGATTTTAAACTACTCCCATGATGTTGCGAACATACTGCTGCTGAAGCAAAAATTTTAAACTACTCCCATGATATTAATGTCCTTGCTTATGTTTTCTGTGCTGCACGTATTTCAGGTACCGGCTTTACAAAGGTTTATGCAGAACCGACGGTCACAGTTTCAGCAGCACCCAGACTTCCATATCACATCATCAACCATTCTTGCATCGACTTTACACATCACAAGATTAAACACTAGGAATGAGGGTCCAGGGAACGCAGACTCGACTTCTGCACCTGGATTTAGCCCTGGACCTAACCAAGTGATGCCCGTTAGTGGATTAGAACCTGGGTCTCAACAACGACCCAGAAATGATAACCTGAGCAGAGTAGGTGACACTGTGCAGATTCCAGGACAAGCTGATATCAGACAAGCTGACACCGGTACTAGCCCTGGCAGCATGAACTCATTCAGTTCACTATTGCTATGGTTCTTGGGAGGGGCATCTTCTGAAGGCCGCAACTCATTATTTTCAATGTTTAGAGATGTGAGAGATCAAGGACAAGTTTATGCTGAACCACCCAGATCTGAGAACCACAATACTCAGCATGTGGAATAGTGGTGGATATTGAATTTCAAAGTGATTTGAGATGTAGAATTTAAGTGTTAGATCTCTGTTCTTTATGCAGAATCATATACGTGCTGCGTTGTATAATGGAAAGTACAGAAAATGCATATATGTAACATATGTAAAAAGTTAACCCTCTTTTGTTCACATGAAATCAAAGAAAATGCAAAGGTGGTTTAGTTGCCAAAACTTGCGAATTGATACGTAAATTTGCTGGTTGAACACTGCTTTTTGAATTTCAGAGATACGCATTGTTTTGCAGAATATGTTATTTGTTGAACTTGGTTAGTCCAGATAGGTATGAATGTATTGCTTTGCAGAATATGTTCTAAATATCTTTAATGTAGCATCAGATTTTAATTTTTTTTAAAATACATTATTTTCAAAAAATACCCTTATTGTGAATGGCCACAGCTTGTTAATGTTGATTTTTTTTATTTTTTTTGGTGTGGGATTTGAACACTATTCAATTGTAAAAAGTTATTAAATTTTTAACAGGTAATGTTCAATGTTAAACAAACTACTCGTGAAAAATTGAAAAAAATACACAGAAAATTGGAAACCAAAAAATTAAAAATAATAGAAAAAAAACAGGAATGGTATTGCTAGCCGTAGATGGCTCTAAATTTAAAGGCTGTATATGGACTGACAACGGCTCTAAAAGATAAAAGAATGAATTTCGTTAATTTTACAAACAATTTGGAGTCGTCCTCACCAGAACAGAGATTCTTTCATCAGCCATTTTGGCCACAAGTGATAAAGCCATTTATCAGGCTCCCTAAATTACATTTTCTCTAGTCCAAAAAAAAAAAAAAAGGAAAATTATAATATCTTAATAGCTCAACAATTGCGGAAATATTTCCCCAGTCTCTCGAAGAACTGAATTCTCTTCTAGGCTTATGAAAAGCTGACTGAAAATGGCAACATCATCAACTACTACATGTGTGGTTGGTTCTGTAGCTGCACCTACTCATATTCAATCCCTCCTCACTAACAGAATCAATCTCTTTAATTCTCATCTATGCTTAAATGGTGAATTCTGGATTGAGAAGGAGAACAAGAGGAATCAGAAACTCTCTTTTTCTTCTCGCCTCTCATCAAAGATTTGTCCTCTGAGTCCAATTTCTGCTTCTGCTGCTTCCCCTTTCGACCTTTCCCCTCCTCCTATCGATCATGACCTCTGGGTAAGCTCCTTTGTCTCTTTTTCTGTATAAAGGAGACATCTTTCATTCCCAGGAGTAGTTAATATTTTGATCTAAGTTGATTTTAATAAGATTTACTGATTGAATCAAATGATGGTGATAAAGTTTAATTTGAATAGTGACCTCACTACTTGCAGGAAACCATGGTGGCTGATGGGGCAAGGGTTTCAGAAGATGGGGTTATTGAAACATTTGATAATGATGACGAAGCATTAGATGCATCTGATAATGGGGTTGTGGTGGGTATCAATATAAATTTCTATTCTTGCATCTATAGAATAGAAGGGGTACATGAGTTTTGTGCAACCCATGATTATTTATAATGAAAAAAGTCCATTCGCTTGTGTTTTCAATTCAAATGATGTTCATTGGATTTCATACTTGCTAGCTGGTCATGTTAAATTGAGTGTGGCTTTGAATCAAGTTCTTGTACGGTTGGAACTTATCTAATTTAAGGCACTTTGATGTCAAACAATTTTTTTTTTTTTTTAATGGGCGTAGATAAGTTCTGATTGGTTTAGTTGTTTTCATGTTTAAATGGTTTCTCAATCTAGAGCTATTGTATGCACATAACTGCTCACTAGATGCTGGAAGTTAGTTCGGGGATGTCCTTGTGGATTATTGCACATAGAAAGAATTAGATAAGAACCTGCATCTTAATCTCTAATTGAGATTATATTGGATGAAACATAACAAGATTCTGTACCTTTTACTGTGAACCTGTTGTTATTGGATGACTGATTTAATTCATTTATTTTATGGTTTCTGATGGTTTAGGTTTTGGACTTTTCACATTTTGGACGAATAAGAGGTACTGTCTTGTTATCCTTAATCTTTTGATGCTCTTTGTTATCTTTAATTTGATTGTTATCTTGTTAATTTATCTCGCTGATGTCTTTGAAGTTTTCATCTCTTCAAGAGTGCGCTACAAAAATTGCCTTGTATTTGCATTAGAAACTTCATGCTCAATAAAGCAGTGTGCAACTATCCGTAGGCTGTAGTTTTCATACTCACTTTTTTTTTCTGGTTTTCAATTCTCCTTTCACCTCATTCATTTATCTGGAAGATGATAATTTTCTAGAGAAAAGAGTGCTGGTTGATCAATAATGTGTTGAAGGTCTCCAAATAGCTACAAATATAGTAATCCACTTCTTTGAGCTCCTTAGAACTATAAGTATACTATATGCTTTTAACAGTTTGTGCTGTATGTACGCCTCATTCTGGATGAAAAGAAAAAACAACTCAAATATTTTATGATTATACTTGATCAAGGAGGGAAAAAAAACATTGAAAAAAAAAGATCACAAAGGGATTTTGAATGGCAAGAATGGTTACCTGGCCATATCTGCAAAAACTTTGGTGCTGTTAGATTTTTGTCCTGATGGTCTTTTTACTTGGTGAAAATAATCGTGTCTGTCTCTTGTTAAGTCAGTGGAGATGATCGTATTCAATTTCTTCACAACCAAAGCACTGCAGATTTCGAATGTCTTCATGAAGGACAGGTAAATCTGGAGGGATATGCCACAATTACATTTCATTCACAAAGTCAATACCTATTTGTTAAATTTATTCTTATTTAACGCAATCATATGGATAATTGATAGGTTTTGTTCGATTGAAATCCATAGGGATGTGATACTGTTTTTGTTACACCAACTGCTCGGACAATAGACATTGCACATGCATGGATCATGGTAATCTATGTTACCATGTACTTCACAATTGATTTTCTAAAGGTGCAACTTTTCTTTGGTGACTCATTGGAGTTGTGTGCAATCTGCAGAAAAGTTCAATCATGCTGGTGGTCTCACCAATGACCTGTGGAAACATAACTCAAATGTTGAATAAGTATGGTCCCAACTTTTCCAGATGAATTGATCTATTTTCTTTGCATGGATGTTTTCGAATGTTTGGTCAAGAAAATATAGATTGGAGACTGCACATATATGTCCCCTATATGGTCTCATTTTTACTTGGCTTGCTCATATATCTCCTGTTAACATGCTCAAATGTTATGCATGGTTTAGCCTTTCTCAGAGTTCTTCCACACATATTTTGTGGTGTTTTGCAGATATATATTCTTTGCTGACAAAGTAGCAATTCAAGATGTCACCAAGAAAACTTCCTTTTTTATTCTAGCAGGACCGCAAAGTGACCAAGTAAGGAAGTTTCTTCTAAGTTTTCATAGTTCTACTGATATAGATATTTAGCCTTTATTGCTTGTGGCATGCAAACAGTTAATGGTCAACTTGAACCTTGGTGATCTTGTTGGACAGCCATATGGTACTCATCGGCATTATAGTGTAAGATAAATCAAATTTCTTATTCTTTTCCCTGCAAAGTGTATGTTTTGGTTTTTTTCATAATTGAGAATGGATTATTCTCTCAATTCAGTATTTAGGGATCTGTATTTTCTCCTTACAAATGTGTTAATTATATCCTTGTCTAACACTACACCACTTAGTCAATACGAAAGTGTTGATGATGCTGGATGTTTGTCTAGGACGTGTTAATTTGTTTACTTAGTTGTACTGCCCTCGTCGCTGGGATTTATTCCATGCAATGCTTCAACATTCATTCATCAGTCTGTATGCGAGTTTCCTAATGCAACAGATCACTAGTTTCCTGTTTGTCCTAATTTAAAGATCTGACCATATAGATAATGACATGGCGTAAGTTTTTGGTACAAGTAAATTTTATTTTGAAGCCCTTTTTCCAATCAAAATCTTCAAAGCGTCTCTTTTGAATTACACAGGTACTACAGTTCATATTTCTTATTTTCTGTGAAGCATTAAATAAAAAACAAATGAGAACTTATTTATACTTACACAATAGTTTTACAACAAAGTGTGGATAACCTTTTCTAAAAATGAAAAGCAGAACTTGGTTTCCCATTGATATGAAAGGGAGAAATTTCATGTTTTTGCCATTAAATTTTTCCTTATTTCCTATCTATCTCCCTGTTTATTTTTCTCTGCTTCCATATTATTTTTCATTTGTCTTCTTCCCAAAGATGTAACATTTATTTAATTTCAGGTAAATGGAATGCCGTTGACTGTGGGAGTTGGAAATATCATGTCCGAAAAAGGTTATTCCTTGTTGATGTCACCGGCTGCTGCTGAATCTGTCTGGAAAACTCTTCTATCCCAGGGTGCAGTCCCAATGGGTTCCAATGCCTGGGAAAAGCTGAGGATTATACAAGGTGGTAAAACCTGAGTTATTAGTTTGTTGGCATATTTTGACTTAGTTATTGGATTTCATATTTGCTTATTCATTTAATCCAACATTTCCATATGTCAAAGTTCATATTCTAAAGGGAGTTATAACTTGATAGTACGTAACTGGGATATTTTCTTCCTTCTTTCACTTCTCTTCCTACCTTCATTTGAATACCTTAATGGGTACATTTTCCCTTTTGATTGCTTTCTGTTTGTTTATTTATTTATTTTGGTTCAACTTATGTGCCTATTATTTGCTATGCATATAAACCTCAAATTTAATTTCCACAGGAATACCTGCTCCTGGAAAGGAGCTCACTAATGAATTCAATGTCCTAGAGGCTGGTCTTTGGAACTCTATTTCTCAGAACAAGGGTAACTTAAATTTTTATCTGAAGAGCAGTTGTCATCTGTGTTAAAACTGAAATTTTAGCTCATCCAACTCTTTATTACTCAGGATGTTATAAGGGACAAGAGACTATTGCTAGACTCATAACATATGATGGAGTAAAGCAGAAATTATGGGGAATTCATCTATCAGCACCAGCAGAACCTGGCAGCTTAATTACAATTGATGGCAAAAAAGTAATTTCTTGTTTATTGTATCTATTACTATGTTATGCTGGAAGTATGGAACTTCTTAATCAAATTTTATCAATTTATGAAGGTTGGGAAACTGACAAGCTATACATCTGGAGGAAACAAATCAGAACATTTTGGGTTGGGCTACATCAAGAGAAATACTGTCTCAGAAGGGAGCACTGTTATGGTTGGAGACAACACAATTGGAACAGTAGCAGAGACTCCTTTTCTTGCCCAGCAATGTGCACCATTAAAAAGGCTTAGTTCTTGAGCTCCTTTAATCATTTACTGAAGGTAAATACGAATTTAATATTTGTTTTGCTGGACAAACGCCAAGACATATATACTTGTATTTCTGGAATCGGTTTGCTGGAGGGGACTCCTGTAAATTTAGCTTGTGTGGGAAATACGAATTGCCTTGTTGTGAAGATTGAAACCATCTTCTTGTGCACAGGTCACTTTTCTTCTTTTTTATGAATGCCTCTTGTATCAGCTAAAATAGTTTGGTCCAGGATTATGAGATTTGTGTATTGAAAATTATACATGCACTCTCTGACAGGCTTTCTTGATTCTTTTCTCCATTTCTTTAACCCTTTACCCCGGCATTTTCGTTTTTTAATTGAAGGTTGATATGGAATCTATCAATTAGTTCATCTAAAAACATTCAAGATATCTGAATCTGGTTATGATAATGGATTATCTGAGGATTTTCCTATTTCAACAACTACATTAAATCATGAGTGTTTTAGAAAGGAGTCTGTCAGGTTGGAAACTAGGGTCATTGCCACTAGAAACAACATGACAAAGTCAAGCTTGTAATAGAAGATTTTCTAGTCATGTATTCAGCTCAGTAAAAATGCTATTACATAAAAATTGATACTTGACAAAAAGCAAATGATTGATCAGCCAAGTAGTCAATCATTAAGCCTACATTTGAAAATCCTTATAACTCAATTCAGTAAAGAAATTTAATTCAAGAATTCTCCTCTTCAGCCTTATCTTTGATTGCAGAATCGCTGGGATGGTCATCACTTGTAGCCATGCGACAGTCATTGACTACCTCCTCTTCCTTGTCTTCCTCCTCTTCCTCTTCTTCTTCAGCCATCTCTTCAAAAGCAGAATTGCTGGGATTATCATTGGTTGTAGCCATCTCATGAAAATTGGCAGCTTCTTCCTCCTCCCCGGCCTCTTCTTCCTCTTCATCATGGACATTATCTAATATCTGCTCAATAAGAGTAAACAACTTCTGTTCATGGGGTGTCAAAATTATTTCCGTACCATTCTTTGCTTTCCAATTAATGTCATCATACTTGTCCTCCAGCAGACAAATTTTGCTATTCAGTTCTTCCTTGGCGACTCCAATGGGGAGGTCAAGCCAAATGAACTCATAGAAGGCATCAATATCAGCTATTTCAGGCTCCAAATTGTAAAATTCAACTATGCCTTCCAAAACTCTGATCTCATCCTCCTCATTCCACAATATTGCATCAATTTTTTCATCAGAAATCTCCAATTCAGAACCTTCTGTCTTTTCAAGAACCTCTTCTTCTTGATTATCTAATTTTGATTCTTCAAACTCCTCTTCCTCAGGTTCTTCTTCATCTAATGTTGATTCTTCAAACTCCTCTTCCTCAGGGTCTTCTTCATCTAATGTCGATGCTTCAAACTCCTCTTCCTCAGGGTCCTCTTCCTCTTCCTCAGGGTCCTCTTCATCTAATGTTGATTCTTCGAACTCCTCTTCCGTAGGGTCTTCTTCATCAAAATTTGATTCTTCGAACTCCTCTTCCTCAGGGTCTTCTTCATCAACAAAATTTGATTCGTCGAACTCCTCTTCCTCAGGGTCTTCTTCATCAAGATTTGATTCTTCGAACTCCTCTTCCTCAGGGTCTTCTTGTTCTTGTTCTGTTTCTGCAAATTCCAGTTCCATCATCTCTTCATCATCACTTATCAAAACTACTGAACCATCATCATCATCATTTTCTACAATTAAAGCATTCTCATCAGAGTCTTTGGCCATTAGTAACTCTTCTTTTTCATGCTTGAACCTTTTACTAAATGGCAATAACGAAGTGGAATCAGAAGCTCTTTTAGAAGCCATTGTCTTGGACAAAAAAGATTTGATTTTAGGGTTTTTAAGTTGCAGGATTATGATTTAGGTGTCGTGACTTGGATATGCATAAAGATGGTTTTTTTTCCTTGTGATTAAAGCAATTCTAATGGGATTCGGATTAGGAAATTTTGTTTACTTAGGACTCAAGTCATTTTCTTGATTGGATTTTGAACAAATTTTTAAAAATAATAATAAAAAAAAAGAAACGAAGAATCTTTTTAAGAAATGGATAAAAAGTTCCCAATATTTTACAACTAATAAAATCCTTTATTTTTTTTTTGGATTTTTTCCTTATGAAATTTAAAAAATGTGATTTGACCGTTGGGACAAGTATAATCTGACGGTCCAAATGCGCGTGCACCGGATTACTATTTGAAATTTTAAAATTATCATTGAATTTTTTTTAAAAAAATTCCGGATTGAATTAAATATATATATATATAAATCATTATTTACCAATTAAAATATTGTAATTACGAAAAAATAATATATTTTTATTTGTATTTTAGAGATGATAATTTTTGGCTTAAAATTTGAAAATGCGAGCTGAACTCATCCAAAATTTACTCAAATTCCAATTGAAATGGGAAAAGCTTGAATTAATCATGTGTTTTAAGTATTATATCATAATTTTCAAAAAAAAAAAAGTATTATATCATAAGTTTTTTATTTCTTTGAAAATAACTTAATTTTAACTAGAAAAATCAAAATTTAAATAATTCATAATGACAAAAATATAAGAATTCCCACCACTAAATTCAATTAAATTGAACTCTTGCATTACATTGTAAAGGTACCTAATTAATTAACTGACTAAACACTAAATTAAGTACATCTATTTATGCACAAAAAAAAAATTACAAATTACAAATTAATTCCAACAACAATCTTGTAAGATACTCACAGCTTCTTGCCTTTTCTCATCACTTAATTCCAAAGGAAATTCAACAAAAAACTTAATTCTTAAATCACCTCTTTTTCCATCAAATTTATTTGGCATACCTTCTCCTTTAATTACCTTTTCAAAACCAGGATATATTACATTATCAAATGATAACCACATGCTTTCTCCTCCTAACAATGGCACTGAAATTGTGCACCCAACAAGAGCAGTCACTAATGGAATTTCAACCCCATATTCTAAATCATCTCCTTTTCTTGTAAATAATAAATGTTCTTTTTCATCAATCAAGAAAATTATATCTGCTGGAAAATACCCTGGTTTCTCATTCCCTTTTCCTTCAAATCTTATCTGTGTTCCTCTTCTCCACCCTGGCTTCACTTTTATTTTGAGCACCTCCTCTTCTCTCTTTACTATCCTGCAATCAAATACTCATGTCAGAAATTATCTTTTTTTAATGATTCTAATTATCTTTAATGATTAACTAAATAGATGTTTTACACTGTAATGACTCGGTGAACTGTGCAGCGGCATGCTGCATCATCCAATCGAATGAAAATATTCATTTTTTTTAATTGAATGATATACACTGCACGGTACACTGAATTAACATTTTGTTCATGAATATACTTTATTGGACTGGATTCACAAATTATTTAAATACTAAATTGATGATATGAATGCAAAGTAAAAGTTATGTACTAATTGGTTTGGTAAATGGATAAATTCATAATAATTCTGATTGAGACAAAATATTGTTTATGATATATCAAGTCAATAAGATGTCATGTAGACTATTTCACTTATGCCGGCTTGATTATTGATATCATGTTTAGGTAAGTATTGTTTCGATTAATTAAATCTCGTAGAAAGAGGAGGAAGAGAGAATAACATACCCATGTGACATGACGTCTCTAGTGATCTTAATTTTCTTGACACACCCGTAGCATAATTCCTCTAACGTGCAAACAAGCTTAATTTCATTAGGTGGTGGTGTTTTCCAGGCCGTGGATTGAGTGAAAACAATTGGCGTAGCGCCAGTTCTTGTGGTTGGGCTTTTAGCTAATGAATGGATTTCAGTCTCGGAGCTGCTTCTACTCGAATTGTATTTTGAATCGACGTGATCATTCGATGGAGGAGAGCTGCTCCTTCGACTTGCATCGGTTGATAAGTAAGTTGAACTCACAGGAAGTACTGTTTGACTTTTACTTCGTCTGCCCGTGCTTTTCGATCGAGAAGATGGAGCCCGGCCTTGTGGAGACGTACTCCTTGATTGAGTAGGGCTATTCGTCGTAGATGTTCGGGGTGTTTTACTTGTACTCTTTAAGAGAATACCGGCCTGAGAAAAGAAGCTCTCATCCATGCTTCTATGATGGTTATAGGTGTTGTAAGTGTTGGTGCTAATGTTGTAGTGCACATCTATTGGTGGAGATGGTGGTGATGTAGGATCGTTGTTAGCACTTCCATCTGTAGTTTCTCTAATTTTTGTCTCATTGACTGCCTACAATCAAAGAAGTGCAAGCAACACAATAAAATTAAGGAAAATATATATACACACTCCCTAATTCTTTTGTTAATATATCAACATATTCACCACTTTTGGTACATATAAATATTTTTACAAAATAAAGAATTTGAATCTAATGAGAATTAAAAAAAAAAAAAATAGATTGTAAGGTCAAAATAGATTTCTCAAATTTATTTCGATAGTCAATTAAAATTTTCAAATTTCGATTTGGCCAATTTCACTTTTAGAAAAATTTAAATTTTATCAAATAGACCCTAATTTAATGACTTATTCGATTTTAGTGATAAAATACTCAACGGCTAGAATTGTGACAAATTGAAATCACTAACTAGGATACAGAAATCTCAATATCGGCACATTAATAAGATAGAAATAAGTAAAATATTTTATCTCAATTAGGGCTTATTTTACGCAATTTTGATTTTTTAAGATTTTATTTCGTTTACAGGTGAAATTGAACCAATTAAAACATGAAAAATTTTAAAAATATTGAGAAACAGTTTTCTTACGAAATTCAAAAAACATTCAGAAACAAGAAAAATTAACTGTTTGCAAGAGCTAAAAAATATCAAATATTAAAACAAGAAAATATCTAATTTTTTTCTTTATAAATATATATAGAGAGAGAGAATTTGATAATTATTAAGAATAAATAAAATAAAAATACCTTGAAAGCTTCATTAATTTGCTGCAATTTTTGACGAGCTTCAGCTTTGTTAGAAGGGTGCCTATCAGGTTGCCAAAATGCAACAAGAGATTTATATGCTTTACACATATCTTTAATTGTTGCATTTTTTGAAATTCCAAGAGCACTATGAAATTCTAATGTTGGCGAACGTGGGTGATCCCCCATCACAATGAACACAGAAATTTTTGAAGAGAGGATGAAGAAAACAAAAATTAAAAAAAAAAATTAAGAATAAAAAATAAATTAAAAAAATAAAAGAGCAAAAAGATCCAGAAAGAAAGTGTGTGGCTTACAAGGGCATTAAGCTAGTTGCTAGCCTTGTTAAGAGGCCTTATATTAGCTACAATTCTGGTATAATTTCTTTGTTTTTTTGGCTAACAATTAATATTATTTTTCTTGCTTTTTTCTATATTTAGGGTCATTTTTATTTTATTAATTTATTATATCTGTTTTGCATGTGCATCATCATTATCCTTTACCTAATACTTTTTTAATTTTTTATTTTCTTATAAAATCATTTTATTATTTTACCATTTATCATATAATTATCATTTCTCCCTCAATATATATATATATTTTTTAAGGTGAGCATAAGTACTTGGCAAATAAAATATGCTTTATTTTTTAAAAAATATTTAATATAAGCATTTTTACTTTTGTTTTATGGATATGTATAGTATAAATTCGACAATAATCATACAAATTGATTTGAAAACAGATTGAATTATACGAAAAACAATTGATATTTGTTTCTTATTAGGCAAAAAATAGTCTTTTTTTTTTAGCAAAAATTGTCATTTATTTTTTTTTTTTTTTAAAAGTACTAAATATTCCAAAACTCGATTAACTAAAATAAAAAAAAAAAAAAAAAAGGAAAAACTCATTTAGACCTCTAAAGACTTGTTGAGAAATTAAAAAATTAAAAATAAAAGAACAATAGCATTTTATAGTACAGAATCAAAGGGGAGACAAAACAGGGAACATAGAAGTGCGGGCTTGACTGATGAGTAAGACAAGGGCAGAGCTCGGCCCACAATTTACATGGATCCCACTTCAGTTCCCAATTTTAGCGCGTGGTATACAACCCAACTCTCCTTCGCGCTTTGGATAAAAATTCCACCTTTCCTGCAACAACAGCAGCCAGAAATATGAATCTTAAACAAGAAAATTACAAGAGATAGTTTGACCAAACTGTTATCTTGATTTCCCCTTTAATACATTTCTCAATAAAAAAGATCTTGCCTCTCTCAGCCAATGATTCCTTTTAATGTCTTACACAATTATAATCAAAACCCAGAACCATAATTCTTTAGCAAGTACATAAGCAGAGCAAAAATTGCAGAAGAACTTGAGAAAATGAGTAATCTTGATTTACTTCGTTTGTTACCAATTTCTCTTTGCTTTATCTTCCATGCCCATGCAGCGGCCACCATCCCTCATCCTTCTGCACTTAATAATCAATCATCTCAGTGTCCTATGGACCTTAATTATATGTTGAGAATCCCATGGAACAAAACTGCTTGCCAGAACTATCAGCCTCCCAAAAACGACACTTCTATTGACAAAAACGACTTTACCACCACAGACCCATGTTGCAGGACTCTTCTTTCCCTCTTTGGGATAGGACTTGCTCAGCATCTCAAAGAAACTTCTCTCTTTCAGCTCCCTAGCTTACCCACATCTGTCTCTTGCCTTGAAGATTTTAGAGCAAAACTCACCTCTCTCTCTTTTGATAATGATCTTGCGTCTTACTGTTTTGACCCTATGCAATTTGTTTTAACTCCTAATATATGTGCCCATGTGCAGACACATCAGGACTGGGTTGCTCAGTTGGGTAATTCAACTATTCTTGACACTGCTTGCAAGCCTGATCTTGTTGATCTTACAGCTTGTAGTGCTTGTGTGGCTGCTGGATATAAAGTTCAATCCGATTTGATTCTGAAAGATGGTAATAGATCTCATGCTACAGATTGTTTTTACTTTACAGTTCTTTATGCTGCTGGTTTTGTTAATAACTATGGTCCTGAAAGTGATGGAGCTGTCACGTGTATATTTGGGCTAGACTTGGATTCTGATGTGGGTTCAAATAATAATGGTCATTCTGCTCTGGTTTTTGGCTTGACTGGTGCTATTGTTGCTGTTGTTGTTATGTCTAGTTTGTTAGGATTGTATTTCTGGTATGATAAGAAACGGAGGAAGAGGAAGAATTCTGGTTTTCCCTTTGATTTGGAGGAACAAGAATCTAGGCCAAAACTGAGGCCTAATACCGGGTCAATTTGGTTCAAGATTCATGATCTTGAGAAAGCAACAGATAATTTTTCACAGAAGAATTTTATTGGGAGAGGAGGGTTTGGTTTTGTTTATAAGGGGGTTTTGTCTGATGGGACTGTGGTAGGTGTTAAGAGGATTATAGAATCTGATTTTCAAGGAGATGCTGAATTTTGCAATGAGGTTGAGATCATTAGCAATTTGAAGCACCGGAATCTGGTGCCGCTTAGAGGGTGCTGTGTAGTTGATGAAGATGAGGATAATGTTGAGAAGGGAAGCCAAAGGTATCTAGTTTATGATTACATGCCTAATGGGAATCTTGATGACCATTTGTTTCCCTCTTCTGATAATCAAATTGAGAAGAAGCCATTGACTTGGCCTCAAAGGAAGAGCATAATTTTGGATGTGGCAAAGGGATTAGCTTATTTGCATTACGGAGTGAAGCCAGCGATATATCATAGAGATATTAAGGCGACAAATATATTGTTGGATGCTGATATGAGAGCAAGAGTTGCTGACTTTGGATTGGCAAAGCAGAGTATGGAGGGTCAGTCTCATCTCACTACAAGAGTGGCAGGAACTCATGGATACTTGGCCCCCGAATATGCTCTTTATGGGCAGCTAACTGAGAAGAGTGATGTTTATAGCTTTGGGATAGTTGTTTTAGAGATAATGTGTGGGAGAAAAGCACTTGATTTGAATTCATCTGGATCACCGCATGCTTTTTTGATTACTGACTGGGTTTGGTCATTGGTGAAGGCTGGAAAAGTAGAAGAAGCTTTGGATTCTTCTTTGTCGCAAGATGGGGATTCTTCAATCTCAAATCCAAAGGCTATACTGGAGAGATTTGTGCTTGTTGGGATTTTATGTGCTCACGTGATGGTGGCTTTAAGGCCTACTATAATGGATGCTCTAAAAATGTTGGAAGGAGATATTGAAGTTCCACCTATTCCTGATAGGCCAATTCCTCTTAGCCATCCTTCCTCTTTTGGTGATGGCAATACATTCAGCATCTCACCTGCACTGAGTTTTCCAGCATTGCATAGTGGAGAAATGCTCAGGTAAGCAAGAAGTTTGACATTAACATATTCTGCTTTGTTCAAATAGATGTAGAAAAGTCAAGCCATGTTTGTATGAGATCATTGCTTCAGTTGAGTAAAGAAAATGTTGGACAGCCAAAATTGATGTAGTATTAGCAGTGCTGAACCAATAAACTCAATATCCGTTAGCTTGTGGACGCATCTCTTAGGACCTCAAGTTAAGACTGCAAGAGTGCACACGTGCCAATTTCTACACAGTTTTCCATTTTGTTCGTAACACTAAGACTTTATGGTCTGCTATATCGGAAGCAGCCTGTGTAACTTATTAATGGTCTATGATCATTTGCAGCACTGAACAGGAATGACAAAAGTTTGAACATATAGAAAATGGATCCGAAAGAAAATTTGGATTCAACAACTGCCTGGTGATTGAGAATTCTTTGGTTCTTTTTTTTTATTTATTTATTTATTCTTAGCTTAGGATCTTGTTACTAAACCATAGGACCAGATATCCAATAAAGAAATGCCACAGGAAAATCACTATGTAATTGCAATGTTATATGCTATTAAATATTAATACATTGAAATGTAAAGTTTTGTACTTTTCTCTTGTTTCTTTTTTCCCATTTTTTGATATATTTACATTACTAATTTCCTTAGTATGTATTTGCAAGTAAGGAACTTGATGGCATGCACTTTTGCAGGTTCTTCAAAGATTTTTAATCACTCAAAACAGAGTTTTCATTATCTGATTAATGTTTACTTCCTGGAGCACAGAGGTCTTTCCTGTGAAAATGAAATTTGTAGCAGAAGTTTATTGCATAGTTGATACTGGAACAAGCTTTTTGTAAGGAATCATAGAGTTAAATGTTGCCTAATTTATTGAAGATAAATTAATAAATTCTAGATCATTTTAGTGATAGTTGACCTTTCCAAGCCTGCTAATATTTGCTGGGCATTTTCCAGGGCACAGAAACATCAATCTAACAAAACTTCAGAGTGTGGACATTAATGGTCTCATGAACTTAATCTTTTATATCAGTGTTGCAGCATAATAGTAAAACTTGTCTGTTCAGTGATGAGATCATTTTATAATAACATGTTCCTTATACATGTTTGGACCGTGTTTTATTCTATCATTAACTACTCAATGTTGTGTAAAGGACTTGAATGTCTGTCATTCACATCAGCAGTAACTAACCCAGCAAACTTGAGTTTGCAGACTTCTTCTTCAGCATGTCATAAGACTTACCAAACATTTTAAATTTGTGCAATTATTGATAACTAATGCTGCTGCTCCAGTGGAAAGGGAATGGTATCTGTGAAACTATAAACCATTTATTGCTAATTGAAATCAGAAATGAAGAAACTGCAGGATAAATTTGCTGTCACAGTGTCAAATGGATTGCAGAAAGAATGGCACTATCTGAGGCTGACAGGATGACCATCCTTAGGATAGTCAATCACATTGCACGGACCGCACTTAACGCAGTGAGAGTTTTTTAGAAGTTTTTCAAAGGACAGGAAAATGTTTTGGGAGATGCATTGGTATGCTTAAAAAGTAATAGACAGTCACCACAGGACCGTGCCTAAGCAAGAGTTGTATGAATTCTCTTAAACCTTTATTTTTTGGGTTCTTGCTTATGCATTGACTTTATTGGGAGTGGCTGGAAATTTCTAGTCTGGCAACTGATAAATGAATTGAATACGCAGACAAAGTTAGATTGCTCTTTCTTGGCATCTTCTCAATTGAATCTTATTTGCAATTTCTATTCCACATAATGCATGTCACTATCATGGCATACTTAAAAAACATTTTCTCCACTTATAATAAGATCACTGCAGCTATCTTGCCTCACTATTTCTCTTTTGTACTTATTAATATATGTTCTTTTTTCTCAATTATGTTTCATGAATTTACACCCACGATCTATATATATTATTTGTTGAGTCCCCTATTTGCATAGATATTAATAAAAATTTACCAAAATACATACTTAATGTTATAGAACAACAACTCCATTCTGATCTATGAGCTTGATAATTATTGCTTCCTTTCTAGTACTACTGGCTGTTAGAATGGTGAGACAATTGACTGCCTGTGCCTACTCAGGGGTATGCATCTGATATGCTTCTGCAGGAACTTTAGCTTCTTGATGGGATAAAATAATCCCTTGCACATCCAATAACAAATCCAAAGGCAAGTCCAGCCATGAGGCCGGAAAATAATGTGGTACTTGAGGATTCTTCAGGAGTCATAGTATTGATAATTTGTGGTTTGTCTGAACAAGAACTCTGCAGAATTGCACCACATAATCCTGGATTGCCCATGAAACTGGAGATGGGAAAAGTGTCAAACTGCCCTCCCGATGGGATAAGTCCTTGAAGGTTGTTGTCTGCAATGCTGAACCAAGATAAAAAATGCAGTCTTTTAAGTGAATCTGGAATTTGACCACTCAGGTAGTTTCTGGAGAGATCCAGTTTCTCTAAGTTGGTCAGTTCAGAGAGTTCATCAGGGATGTTTCCGAAGAAGCTGTTGTTACTGAGATCCAGCACATGAAGGGATTTCAATTGGCAAATCTCAATGGGTATGGTGCCACTGAGGCTGTTGTTGCTAAGGTATATAGCTGGTGGTAGACTGGAGAGTTTGATGTATTGTTGATAATCAGCGCCGTAGATTTTGACGAGGACAGGCATCTCTAGATAGTTCCTATCCACCTGGTTGTCAGCCTCTTTCTTTGCCAATGCTGGAAGGAGGTCAAGTTTTTTAGGAAATTCACCTGAAATGAGATTACTACTCAAATCTATATAGAGAAGGCTCGGTAAACTTAAAAACCAAGTAGGAATTGAGCCACCGATCTGATTTTGTGACAAATCGATGATCTGTAGCTTCTGAAGCTTAGCTAGCCATGCTGGAATCTGACCACTAAATTGGCAGCCACCTAAACCCAAAACTTGGAGATATTGGAATCCATCTATTGTGTCATCACTAGGCATTGATTCTTTCCAAAAGTTCTTCGAAAGGAGGAGGATACGGAGGTTCTCTAATCTCATCAATATCTTGAGTGCACTAGTGGCATTGGTTAAATTGTTGTGAGAAAGTGATAGGAAAGACAGAGATTTCAGTGCAACTATATCAGGTGAAATTTGTCCTTCAAACTGGTTAAAGCTCGCTCTTACTGCTGTTAGTGATTGGCATGAATGAAGAATTTGTGGAAGGGTACCAGTGAAGTTATTGTTACCAATGTCAAAAACACGAAGACTGAGGAGTTTAGAGAAATCAAAAGCTGCTATTTCTCCTTCCAAGTAGTTGAACCTTAAATTCAATGTGACAAGGTTGGTGCAGTTTGCAAGAGATGCTGGCAAAGGACCAGTCAGGTCGTTGCCATATAGAATCAACTGCCGTAAATTCGAAAGCTTGCCGATATCTGGGGATATGAAACCGGTCAAATGATTACCAGAGAAATCAAGAATTTCGAGATTGGTGAGATTGCTGATTCCGTGGCTAATTGATCCAGAAAGTCCATTCGAAGGTATAGAAATTTCTTGCAGGGAAACAACTTTGTAAATATCCCTAGGAATTGGTCCTGACAGATTGTTAAAACCTGCTCGAAATACCTGAAGTTGTGAACACTCCCCAATTCTGTCAGGTATTAGGCCATTAAAGTCATTGTAGGAGAAATCCAGGAGCTTGACAGGAACAGAAGAATTAATACAGACAGATGCAGGGATAGAACCTGTGAAGCTATTTTTGCTGAAATTAAAACTTTCCAAATTTCCTGATAGCTCAAAGAATGCTTCTGGGATTTCTCCATGAAACGCATTACTTGATAAATCTACTGTCTTTATACTCCTCAAAAAAAGGTTATAACTCAAATCAAGAGTTCCAAGCGCCGCCAAAGACGAAAAACCGGTAGTAACAATACCAGAGAAGTGATTATTGGATAGGTTGAGTTGAGAGAGATGTGTCATGTTCCATATAGATGGGGACAGAACACCAGTTAGACCTCTTGAAGGCAGCCATAGACTGATTACATGACCATCTGCATCACAACTGATCCCTTCCCATTTGCAGCAATCATTGGTTGATAGCCAATTCAATGGCGGAGAAGATGAGATGTTGAGTGAGAATGATAAGAGAGATTCATGATCATATTGGTTGCAAGCTTGGTGAAGACAGACAAGGGAACAAAGCCAGACTGATACATAGGCAAAGACCAAGTTCAGCATTTTCAGGAACTTGATAGTATTAAGATTATTGTTAATCTCTTACATGGATGAACAGGTAAAACAAGGAGTGAGGAGATTTAAGGAATGATCAATGGCCAGCTAGTTTTTTTTTTATTAAAAGCCAAGCTGAGAATATATAAAGAGAAAAATGGTGGCAAAATGGATGTATCAGTTGTTTATTTCCGTTGACCGTTTACTTTTGAAAGCAATGACGTAAATTGAAGAGGATCTAACACGTAAATTACTGAGTACTACTGACCACAATTAAATCCACTTGTAAATGATTTTAACTTAATAATTATATATTATTAAATTTAAAAATAATTTTATTTGGAAAATCCTTTTGTTCTTTATCTCTATTTTCTTAGTCCATGAACACTGATATTTTATGTTGTTTTGACTGTTTCAATTGTAATTTACAGGTTGGGATTTTTATTTTGTCGTAACTTCTGATTAATTTATAATTAAGCAACTAACACAATGAATTCTATGACAGTAAAATAAAAATTTTAATGGCATAAAAGTAGAGAGTGGTCTTTGATTGATGGAACAAATAAACTTATTACTAATAGATTAAATTTCATCTTTAAATTAAAAACAAGAAATTGATTTCCTAACTAAATAAATAAATAACAGGTTGTAAACATATGACAAAAATATTTAAACTTAAAATTGTTCTTGCAACAGAAAACATATAATTACCCACGTTTTTTTTTTTTCTTTGTTTTCATAAAATGATGGAACTCTTCTTCCCTATAACATATTGAATCCCAATTGGCAAATGATGAACCTAAACATGTCAACTTTTACCCAAATATAGGGTTAATTTTTCCGGTAGTCACTCAATGTTGTGATTTGTAACGATTTGGTTATTAAATTTTATTTTGTAACGAAAAAATCATAATAACGGAAAATTGTATTTGCCGGCAATCAACGCATGATCGGCGTGGCAAAATTTAATGATACGTCATAAATTTTGCCATATCGGATTAGGATTTATTTTCATGGTGGTCACTTAACTTTGTGATTTACAAAAATGTAGTCATTAAACTTTAATTTGTAATGAAAAAATAACTCATCTATTATTTTATAACAAAAAAAATCACAATAACCGAAAATTATTTTCGCCGGCAACCAGCACGTGATCTGCACGGCGAAATCCAATAATACGTCAGAAATTTTGTCATATTGGATCTAACTGAATCCAACGTGACATTATGATTAAAAAAAATAAAAATAAATTTTTACTGTTCTCGATTTTTCTCCATTTCTCTCTCTTTCATTATTCTCAACCAAACCAAATAAGTTTTATGTTTCTAAAAAATGAGTCAACACTCATCATATGTGACTTGTTTGACAGTTATAGATGAAACAGAAAAGAAAGAAGAATAACAACACTGGATGTAATAATAATAATAATAATAATAATAATAATGGACTGCTATCAATTTACTCTTCCTGATTACTCCTATTTATACAGGGATTATAGTTAAGTGTAGAAAACAAAATATTAATATTTCATATATATTGATATGAAATCTTAATCATTAACATTATGGCCAAATTTGGACTAATGAGAAAAATTTCCTAATATATTGTGTATTTTTTAAATAGTACTCCTTAGTCTCAAAATAACAATCTTTCTATCTTAGAATGTTCTAAAATATAATTCGAAATTCAAATTTGAGACTTTTCATTAAATTATAATCAATTTTATTGTTGGAATGTCTTAAAAAAAAAAAAAACTTTCATACTATGTTATTAACCACTATCAATTTTTAGTATTTTAATTATATTTAATTACTTATTTCATATTTAGGATGGATATAATAGAAAAATTATATAATTTTTTTTTTGTCAATTAGCACTTAGCCATATATAATATCCATCATCTGTTAATACGTCTGAAATTATTATTTAGGACGGATGGATTATATCTAACTTTAATTGTCTTCTAAATGACAATAATTCTCAAATGGAAAATAGGTCAATTTTACCCATGAACTATGCAAAGTAGGCATATTAACCTCTAAACTATATATTAATTCAAAATTGTTTTTACTAAATTAGTTTACATTTATTCATATAATTATCAAACTAATTCATATTTATCCTTATTTGCTGTTGACAAAATGGTAAATATTTGCTTTCGATATTATAAATAAGGATAAATTAGAACCGTTTTCATAATAATAAATATATTTTTAAAAATAAGAAACAAAACCGAATTTATATCATTTTATATAATTTTTATATTTAATTTTTATTTCTTATAAATCACTTTTAATTATAAATTCAAAAATAACTGGCTCTAAATTAATGAAGTGAATTTGAAAAATCACAGACCAAAACCATGAAATTGGGAAATCCAATTGCAGTTCAGAATAGATTTTCTCATTCTGAACCAAAACAGGAAAAGGCCTCAACGAAAATCAAAGCCCATTGCCACGTAAACAATCTCTCTCCAGTAAAGAGTCACCACGTCACTCATTGACGTGGCCAAATCAACGAACAATTCAAATTACCAAATTACCCTAATCTTTAAACAAAACGACCAAGAGAGCCATTATTAGTCAGTCTTCTTCACATTACGTCGAAGTCGTCTCCTCCTTCACTGATCTCTCTTTCGCTCACTAGCTCCTTGATTTATCACTTCCTCTTCTTATATAGCAATGCTGTATCCTTAAAGTGCCCGACCCGCTTCGATTTTATTAGATGGATACCCGTTTTAGATTCCGTTTTGCTTTTTTGATAATTGTGCTTTGTGTAGGCTTTTCTGGGTTCAGTTCTGTTTGTTCGGAGAATCGAAGACCTAAGAACGTTCAAGTTGCTGTTCGGGCCAAATGGGAAGGCACTCCTATTCTATTAGAAGCAGGGTATTCTCCAAAATCTCCTTTTTTATTTATTTTTCTGATTTTTTTTTTTTTTGGAAAGAAAAGGTAAATATCCAATTTTTTTAACCCTTGAAGAAACCCATCTTTTGTTTCGAAATTCTCTAATTTACAGAATACAAATTGTAGTTTGGTGGTCGTGAAATGTGAAGGACCTCAGTCTGTAACTTTCTGTGAATTATAAGAAGCATCATTTTCCCCTTAATTATGAGTAGTTATATTTTCCTTATATATTTTCTAACTGATGCATATATATTAATTGCAACTGATTTGGTTGCTTTATACACTTCCTCTATACATTAACATGCGGGATTAAGCACTTCTTATGCCAAAATGTGAAATGTTGTAGCCCATCCACTATTTATTCATTCCTGAGAAATTTCCATTGCTGCTTAGTAAGCCCACTTTAAATATATATTTTTTTCTTTTTAAAATTTTAGGACTGTCCTTTTTCAGTTTGCATTTTAATTTCTTTTTCCAGCTGCTGTTTGCAAGCACAGTTGTTTATGTTTTCTTTTGAATATATTTTCATGTTCTGTAGAATACTTTTCTGTGTATGTGTAGCTATTTTAGTTGTGGTATATTGAATTTGTGCCTCTCTTCTTTCTTCACCTACTATTAAGTTAAGTTTCCGTGAAAGGAAATATTCGCTACTTAAGATGCAACTAACCATTTTACTTGAGTTTCTCTTAAATTAATTTCCTAAACTTGTAAAGTGCTCGTTCTATTCATTGATTATTATTATTATTTTTATTATTTTTTATATATTTTTTTTAATTTGTTGGTTTAGTGAAGTACTATCAAAAGAATGGGGAGACCTTTATTGGGAGTTCATTGAGGGCTGGCTTCGTGCCAAGAAGGATGAAAGTGATTCTTATACAGCTAAAGGTTGCCTCAAAAGAATTTTAAAATATGGACGGTCACTTTTAAGTGATCAGTTGGCTTCGCTTTTTGAGTTCTCTCTTATTCTGAGGTCGGCATCCCCAAGATTAGTGCTTTACCGACAATTAGCGGAGGAGTCCCTTTCTTCTTTTCCACTTTCTGATGAGAGTATTGTAAACAATGCTAGTGGAGGAATTGCAGAAACAAGTGAGAAGAATGAAATTAAAAGGTCAGATTCTTTGCTTGTTGGTGTAAATCCGAAGAGCCCTGGTGGGAAATGTTGTTGGGTGGACACTGGTGGTGCATTGTTCTTTGATGTCGCAGAGTTGCAACTGTGGCTTCATAGTCCTGCTAAACTGTAAGTATCACTTTCCCAATCTTTTGCAAGCTTTGACTATCATATTACAATTTGTCATTTCTTTTGAGGATTATATATTTAAATTCATTAATATTTTTGAGGATTATATGTGTAAATTTGTTAATTTTTTAATTATTCTTTGCTGCCAGTGCAGGAGACTCATTTCATCAGCCTGAACTCTTTGATTTTGATCATGTACATGTTGATTCTCATTCTAAAAGTCCAGTTGCTATTCTGTATGGAGCTCTTGGAACTGATTGTTTTGAAGAATTCCATGTCACACTGGTTGAAGCTGCCAAAGAGGTAAATGACTGAGTCATAAAGTACTTTTATTATCCCTTTGCATTCTCATTACACTGTCTTTGGGCATGGATTTGACTGAACTGATAGGGGTTTCCCTTGTGTGGGAGGGCTGTCAGAGGATTTTTAATTTTAGAAAATAGCGATATGGGAAAGAGTTGCAAAATATTTGGAGAAGTCGATTCTCTGATCTGAAAAATGCCATTTGCAATACAAGCAATTTTAAATTTTTTTCACTGAACTGGGAGAATTTTTGATACATTAATTTTTCACAAGTACCACAAGTTGATATGAAAGCAGCTATGTTGAATGAAGCTGATTCTTTTTATTTTTCCTCTTTTTCTTCTTCTTTTACTAAGAAAGAAACACTTTCGTTTTTGGATGACATCTTTGGAAAAGCTTGGTATTGAGGCTGTTGTGTTTAGCATTTAGTTTTATTTGAAAAAGTCACGGCCTGATATATTAACACATCTGTAATTCTTAAGTTGGACCACATAAAGTCTAGATACAGTCTCAGAAAAATAAAAGATAGTTGCATTGCTGACATCCTACATATTTAATATCATTTTCTTGGTGTGTAGTAATCTGTAAATAGCTAGCTTTTGCTTATTACCCTAAAGTTCCTTCTTGTTCTTGTTCTCTCTCCCTCTCTCTCACTAGTGGCTTTGGCTTGGGGAATATATATCTTTTCCTTCATGAACTGCTTAAACTATCCTGTGAATTTTAGTTGTTTCTGATTTTTTAAGTTTAGTTCTTGCTTTTCTGATTACAGTTCTTTCTTAGAAAAACAATGATAACATGGCAAGTGTTTTCAACTTTCACGCTTCTGAAATAAATAATGCTTCCAGTATTTCTCAATGGATACTGAACAATTACATAGTAAAACAGTTTGTACAAGTTTCCTAGAATGTCTAAGTTATGATGTTTATATCTTGACTTGGTTTGATAATTTGATAAAAATTTCCAGGGAATGGTAAAATATGTAGTTAGACCTGTTTTACCCTCTGGTTGTGAAGCAAAAGTTGGCCATTGTGGTGCTGTTGGTGCCAAAGACTCCTTACACTTGGGCGGTTATGGTGTTGAGCTTGCATTGAAGAATATGGAATATAAAGCTATGGATGACAGTGCAATTAAGAAAGGTTAGACTGCTGACTTAGCTTGCCTTAATTTATGTCCTGTTCAGACTAAAATTAACGTTTCATCATATATTACACAACCTTTTTCTATTGTTCTTCTTTTGTTGACACCTTGTAGTGAGGTTGTTGCACCATTTGAAGTCATTTCACAAAAGTTTAGCTTCCATTATTGTTTTAATAGGCATTTGCAACTTTAATTTTTATCTTTTTGCTGTATAGCTGTTATTGTCAGTAATCTCAGTGAAAACTGATCTGAACTAAACCTAAGGGGTTCATCCTATTTATAAGCCATGATTTTGTATAATGTCCGTGATGTACTCTATTGGCCTTTGTGTGATGGCATAACTTGATACACCAGCCCTGCAGTTTTAGGTAAACGCCCCTTTAACATGCAAATTTATCTGAAGTATATTCTATATAATTTTTCTTAAAAAAACATGAACCCCTTTTATCATTTGTGAGAAGCTTAGCAGGGGGCAACGCATGGAAGGAGAGCTTCTTTTCATAGGAGTTTTAATGCCTATTTGTTTTAACTAAAAACACATTTCTCTTATCAAGTTCTATAATTAGTCTGTGATTTTCAGCTTAACTTTTAGCTCATTCTTGGATGGATGTTTCCTATTCAGCTTTATTGGTGAAATCTTTTATTAAGTGGCTGTAAAAACAATGAATACTCATTCTAGAGTAGATTGCATCTTCTTGTTCATATTTGATCGTACACTGCCATAGAGTTTGGTACCCACTTCTTACACCCATCTAGTCTGCACCTTGGTTCTTCAACAATATCTGAAATGTCCTGTCCATTCATCCATCTCATTGCCTTTCAAAAACTTTCATTTTCCTGTATATTCATCCAAGGGGCCACAAATATAAAACTAATTGAGTACTTTAATTTGTGTTCTACAAATTTGATAATTTACTCCCAATGCATTTGTTTTTTCGTATTATAAATTCTTAAGTCTAAGTATATTATTGTTGGAAGTTAGTGATGATGGATGTTCTACTTTTTGTGGCATATTTGCCAATTATCCATTATGGTGTTTCATATATTATTAGGGTATTTGGGGCCTGTTTACTTTATAGTGAAAAAAGAAAATACTCTACATGGTATTTATGTCTGAGTATTCTGTTACCAAAAGATGTTTTCTTCAAAAGCTTGAAATTTTGAGTTGCAGGCGTAACTTTGGAAGATCCACGAACTGAAGATCTTAGCCAAGAAGTTAGAGGATTCATTTTTTCCAAAATACTGGTTTGTTATCCTTAAAAATTGTTTATATTTAGTATTGTTTATATTTTATCTGGTTGCATTATCTGTTTCTTTCAAGTCATGATAGATTTTGAGATCATTTGTCTACTCCTCTCTTTTTGATACTTGTCTTCTGTCTAAAACATTAGCAGACATGCTTTTGATTGGATGTAAGATTTACTGAAATTCTTCACCCTGACTATGGGTGAACTTATGACCTTGGGGATGAAACTATGAACACTTTTTCTAAAATTAAAATTCGTCCTTATGGAGTCAATAAGTATGAGATGGTTCTCTGCTTTGTGGAATTATTTGGAAAACATTACTTTAAGAGTTTGCTAAATGACATTTTCTTGGGTTTCCATCATTATATATGCTCCAGATTCTAGTGCTCTAGGGCATTACTTCTTTTGCCCATTTCAAAATTGGTTACTAATGGTTTTGGCACATGCTACTTGCAAGATAAGTTTATTTTCTCCAAAAAAATTCTCCTTCCAGTATCATCTGTCTTTTAATATTCTTTTTAAAAAATCCATTTTTATTTTGCCCAAATATAAGTTACAATAGCTAAAAGTCAAAGTGTCAAATGTTTCATATTGAACAATCATTAAGGAATATTACCTTATGCAGATTTTTTCGAGGTCATAGAAATTGTCTTACTGAAGTATCTTGATTTCTTTTATTTTTTTGTATGCAGGAACGTAAACCTGAATTGACATCTGAGGTAATGGCTTTTCGAGACTATCTGCTTTCATCAACAATATCTGATACGCTTGATGTTTGGGAACTAAAGGGTACTTGCAATCTTATACCTTTCTTTTCTTCGACGGTTTAGACAAACTGCATTTTGTCTAATGCAAATCCCTATTCAACAGATTTAGGACATCAAACTGCACAAAGAATAGTTCGTGCCTCTGATTCTCTGCAGTCAATGCAGGAAATCAACCAAAATTTTCCTAGTGTAGTTTCTTCTTTGTCTCGCATGAAGGTAAAGTAGCATGTTGGGCACAATCATTTTCAATAAAAATGAATAACTATTTAATATATTTCAAAAAAATTCTATTGACTGTTCTGATGAAATTGTTTGAATATTGATATTTTGCAGCTTGATGACTCAGTTAAAGATGAGATAACAGCAAACCAACGAATGATTCCTCCTGGAAAGTCTTTAATGGCTTTGAATGGTGCTTTAATTAATATCGAGGATGTTGACCTTTATTCGTAATTCTTCTGTTCTCATCAAAATATCCTCTCTTTTCTTTTTGAAATTTGTAGCAGTTATGTATTTCTTGAATTCTGTCTTTTTTCTATTAAAACTACAGTTCTGGAAACTGTCGTTGCTCAAAATCATGCTTGAATGCCTTTGGTTACTGCAACTTACACATTTAGGACTGATCTTCACATGTGTAAGAAAATTAATCATTTGATTTTGATCCTCCCTGAATTTAGTATTGTTTCCATAGTAATTGTAGCATATTTTATATTGGTTTGGTGTCTAGTAATTGTTTCCATAGGCTTGTGCTTTTGGTATGTGATTGTATTTCTCAATGATTAGTTTGATATGCTTGTGTGCATATGCTTCACTTCTTCATTCTTATGTAGGAGATGTGCGTATGTGTGTGGCCACTTCCATAATTGAAATGAAAGGGGGAAAGTGAAATAGGATATTGATTTTACTTCTACATAATGCACCTCATAACTGACTTTCTGCATTCCTTTATCGAAAAAGTTTTTGTTAACACAACTCAAGAATCAGAATTTGATTCATTAGTATGCTATCATTAAGTACAAGTGCTGGAGGTGACTAGCCATATCATAGACTTCCACATAAATTTTATTTCTGTTTTATTTGGCAATAACTCTAGTTGTTGTGGTCACATTTAGAGTTTCATCTTCTTAAATGAGTTGTTCCTAGAGAGCGGATGTTTTCTATGGATATGATGATTGGCTTTTAATATCTAATTAGTAAAAAGGTTGTGAAGAAGAATTGTGAGAGGCAAAGGAGGTTTTGCTCATTTTAGTTTTAGTTAGTTGGGTTTCTGGCTCCTAAAAGTACATCCGTGCTTATTTTGTCCAATGACAGGTGAATTCATCTGATGCTAGTGCCAAGGACATTGTAAATAGTCCTACGTGTTATTTACAGTTTGACCATTCTACAAACCCCATGTGTTTTACTTTACTTCAGTATAATTTTAACCAACATGTTTTCTATATCCTGGCTTTAAAATTATCTTTTGTGCTGTCCTAATGGATTTATCTAAAAACCAATACTTTTCTGCTTTGCAACTACTTTTGATATTGGTTTCATTTATTTATTTTCAGGTTAATGGACATAGTTCAGCAGGAGCTGTTATTGGCTAATCATTTTTCAAAATTGAAGGTAAATGAGGTTCTCTCTCTTCAGTTGGCTGATATGGTGATGTATAAATGAGTAAAGGTGACAATCAAGGGAGTGAATTAGGAAAACTAAATAAAAGTTTAAGAAGTCTTTTGTACGCTTTTCTATCTGAATAGATGTACTAGATAGGTGCACCTTTATACAAAAGAGAAAAATGAAGCACCCTAGTGGGGAAAGAAAAGTACAGCTTTATGGTGTTAATTGGCATAAGTTTTAGTGTTAATAAAGCATATACTATAATTATCCTCCAAAGAGCCAAGGAAATAAGCAAAAAGAAAAAAAATATGAAGATGCTTTTGCAATTATGTCTTACTTGTCCATTTAAGTAGTGATGGCAAAAAGGCCTGAATTCCTTACATTCAATTTTGGGGGTGTTTGACATGGTTATGTAGAGGACACTTATGGAATTAAGTGTGACTAACTCATGAAGATGCTTTTACAATTACGTCGTACTTATCCTTTTAAGTAGTGATGGCAAAAAGGCCTGAATTCCCTAAATTCAATTTTGGGGGTGTTTGACATGGATATATAGAGGACACTTATGGAAACACATGTATTTGAAAAAGATGCTAATGACTGCTTGGAAATAAATTATTCAGCTTACCATGTAATGTCAAAGGATGGATTTAATATTGCATTCTGTTATTAAACTCAGGCGTAGCTGAAAAAGAAACAGGCAATTTCTGTTGAAAACATCTTTTGTTGGATACATCTATTTTAATTCAAATCCTTGAAAATTTAGTGCTAAGAAGAATAAATTAAACTTTATTTATCAACAAATTTGATGTTAACAGTTGTAGGGCCCTCTCAATCTGGGATCATATATTTTAGGTGAGTAAGCTGTTGAATTTACTCTTGAGTGTGCATGTAACAAACTTCAGGGAGCTACTATGTTATGGATCCATATTGTGGGTCGGAACACTGGGTGACTAGTTGAACTTATTAAAGGGAGCAAGAACCTTCAAGCTTATTAAAGGGTGCAAGAGCCTTAGGACTCATACTACAAATAAAGAAAGTTCTAGTTAAGGCTGAAATATATAGACATGCTAAAATAAACTCTTCTAGTATAGGAAACTAAAATAAAAATGAAAGAAATCACATTAATTATGCTTGGCTAGTAAAGAAAAGTTAAAAAATCACATTTTTCTGCCATTCCTGGCCCCAAATTGGAAACCTTTTTTTTTTATGGTGAGAGGATTTATAGCTAGATCTCGGGTCTAGAGATGCTTTTCTAGCTAACTGCATTCGGCAATGTGGTTCTTCTATTCCATTCAATAGCAATGCTGCCAACTCCTCTCTCCCATGTATTATAATCCTAATCAGGGAAGTCTGCTCCATCTGAGGCTAGGCACCTAATCCCCAAAAAAGAAGACTTGGAGGGTGAAGGTCTTGTATCAACCCTACTTTTCTCTTAACTTTGACTTAATAGTAATAGACACCACAAATGCTCTCACTTATCTTGCTGTTGAATGGGATGCTAATCTTTGACACGAAGAGCTGTCAAAGTATCCTATGTTGTAATCAGTCTTTTCCCTAAGGAGTATCAAGAACTGCATTTGAATCCCTCTTTTAAGCAATGGCAAGTGTGATTGCTACATCTCCCACTCCTTTCCTATGTTTAAGCTGTTTAACATGATCAATGCTGTTTCCAATACCAATAGAAATTTCACCATGGCCATGCTCATTTAATAGTTTTTGACTGTTTTCAACCGGTTAATTGTCTTCTTTCTTCTCTCTATTATCCAGGATTTTTAATGCATAAAGTTTTACTCGTTATTGAAGTCATTGTGAGTTGTGCTTCCCGTACTAGGGGAACTTCTTAGCTTGGCAATGTTCATTGACTTTTTTGCATTGGTGTATCTTCCTGTTCTTTTCCTTGCCTTCGTCAATCAGATATGGTGCATAAAATTTTCTGTCTTATATAAATCTCAGGAGTTTGTTTTTGCTTTTTCATCATTTCATATAAAGTGTGTGCTAATTTACTTAACATCCAATCTCATACAAGCAGCATCCTTGCTGTTAATGTAGAATATCTGTTATGGGAATGTGTATGTTAGTTTCAAATGAATGCTATCCTGCCTCTCATGACAAGTTATAGTCTACAATTGACTTTATTTTAATTAGCAAACTATGTTAATATGCCATTCCTTACTTTATATCTGCAGTGGTACTCTATGAATGAATAATCCATTACTTCAATCGTAAGAATGAATTATCTCCTTTTTCTTGAATTGCTACTTGCTGTCAACTGTTTATTTGAAGTCAAGTAACAATGAGCTGGGGATTTTTAAATTGAAATTGAAGAGTTGGTGCTGCTAATTTTAGGTTCCTCATAGTGCAATCCGGAAACTGTTATCAACAATGCCTCCTTCTGAGTCCAATACATTACGTGTTGATTTTCGATCAACTCATGTTTATTATCTCAATAACTTGGAGGAGGATGCTATGTATAAGAGGTGGCGAAACAATATAAATGAGGTAGATTTCTATACCACAATTTTTTTTCGAGACTGGTGGTTTCTTTGGTCCAAAAAATTCATTTAACGTCTTGTTCTACTGTGTAGATTTTGATGCCTGTCTTTCCTGGACAACTACGTTATGTCAGAAAGAACCTGTTCCATGCAGTTTATGTCTTAGATCCATCCACTAGTTGTGGTCTTGAGGCAAGTGGTCTTCTTTTCACTTTGCATCAATAACTGCCACCTCAATGTGTCACTACTGCCAAATTTTATATGTTGTTTGTTGTTGTGAGCCTGCAGGCCATTGATTTGATGATCTCCTTGTATGAGAACAAGTTTCCAATGAGATTTGGGTTAATGCTATATTCTTCAAAGTTTATCAAGAAAATTGAAGTGGCTGGTGGTAACCTCCATTTATCTGCTGTAGAGAATGACCATCAAACCGAGGAGGATATGTCCAGCTTGGTATGTGCTTCCTTCTATTTTCTCTTTTCCCTCTCTTTCTTTATATTGTTCTTGTCCTTATGGTTATCCTTTCATTACTTTTCTTAACTATGTAGTGCTCATCAAGGCTAGTCTTTTGTTCTCTTGGTTGCTGAATACTCCAATGTCAAAATTTTGTTTTGCAGATCATACGCCTCTTCATTTATATCAAGGAGAACTATGGGACTAAAACAGCTTTCCAGTTTCTGAGCAATGTAAGGGTTTTGTCCCAGTCTTTGGCATGCAATTTTTTTAGACTTCGTGGGACAGTAATTGGCATGCATTTTGTTTTGGGATTTAGTTTTAAGGTCTGCTTTGCTGAAAAAAACACAATGCAATGAAAAGAAGAATTTTTTTTTTTTATGATTTGCTATGTTGCTGTGTTTGGAAGTACTGCTGTTTTAGTACGTTCAGAAACCTTATTCACAATTTAGTGAAAGAAATTGTGAAAATGATATGATGAATAGGAGCCATTCCTGATAACTAGTTGCCATAGTCGCATGCATTCATATGAATACTGGAGGCTATGCTTCATTGCAGAAATGCAAAATGTCAGGACCAAATTCACATCATCACCCTTAAAACCCCTAATCAAGCATACCACTGGCAATGCCTATATAAAAGTAATGTGTGCTATTGTAGCGTTCTGTGCCTTCTGTAAAGTCCTGATTATTTCAAATGGCTCAAGAGGCTGTTTTAAATTGGTTTTTTTTTCCATCTTGTCCTTCTCTATGCAGCTGATTTTTTTTTCCCTGCTCTGGTTTGTGTATGAAGCTGGTTAAAGTTTGATATGCTCAAACAAAGAATTAATGCTGTTGTAGGTAAATAGATTACGCATGGAGTCATCAGAGTCTGTAGATGATGCTCCTGAGATGCACCATGTGGAAGGATCTTTTGTAGAAACAATATTGTAAGTTTCTAAAGGGTTTTGATGGTAACTCATACAATGTTCCAGAATGGCCTGCCTTCTAACTCATACAGTGTTCCAGAATGGCCAGCCTTCTAACTCATACAATGTTCCAGAATGGCCAGCCTTCTATCTTGTTATTTTTTACATAATATTGGTGTTTCTTTTGCCTTCAAGTCATATGATCTTATAAATAAGTTTTCATTCTCTTTTGTAGACCAAAAGCAAAATCTCCACCTCAAGATGTATTGCTAAAGCTGGAAAAGGAGCAAACTTTTAAGGACTTGTCAGATGAAAGCTCTATGTTTGTTTTTAAGCTGGGTTTGTACAAAATGCAGTGTTGCCTCTTGATGAATGGGCTTGTTTTTGATTCTAGTGAGGTAATGCTCATGACAAACCAGTCCTTTTGCTTCGTAGCTGTTAATGCTTGGATTTATTTTTAGCATATGAAAATCCATCCTCTACATAACGTTTTCAGAATAGGTGAAACACTTGGGTTCGAGGAACCCTAGATGCTGTTGGAGTTAAGGATATTATTGTTTAGAATTTTTTTTGACTAGCAACAGCATAGATATAGTCTCATGGAAGATGAAACAATAAATTTGAACTGTTTAGATCAGTTTAATAATTTCAATTTAGGAAGTATAAAATTTTAGGATACAATCTCATGGAAAAAATGAACCAATATTTTCCTTCAAGGACACAAGGATATGTTGTTAGTTTGTATTATTTTGGCCAATTGTGATTTGTGCTGCTTCGTCTCTTTATCCACTAGAAACGAACGATATTGTAGTACTGATTTGTGTGATCTCTTATGGGAAACACATTTTGCCCCTACTTAGTAAGAAATTTTTATTGTACTCAACTCAGGAGGCTCTTATGAATGCCATGAATGATGAGCTCCCGAGAATACAGGAACAAGTTTACTATGGACACATAGATTCTAGTACTGATATCTTGGACAAATTTCTGTCAGAAAGCAGTATTAGCCGTTATAATCCTCAGGTAAATTATTCCAGAGTTAATATTGATTGATTGCCTTTTCTGGATGGTTGTCAATGAATGTATACATTCATGCTTTATCAATATTTTTTTCCTGCTCTTCACAAGCAGATCATTGCAGGCAAAAGCAAACCAAGGTTTATTTCCCTGAGTTCATCTGTTCTTGAAGGGGAATCTGCAATTCATGATATTAGCTACTTGCATTCTCCTGAAAGTAAGTAGATTTATTCTGAGAACATGATATAAATATAATGATCAGAATCTTCTCTTAACTAGTTTGATATTACCTGTTTCCTCACATCCAACTGTGCAGCTATAGATGATTTGAAGCCTGTGACTCAACTTCTTGTTGTTGACATTGCATCTATGAGAGGGACCAAGTTGCTTCATGAAGGCATTCATTATCTGGTCATTCTACTTAATTGAGATCCTAAATTTCTTAATGTTTTTCAAACTATTTCCACTGCTATATTTCTGTTGGCAGCCGTTGTCACTGCTATTGATGTACTTGTGGTATTAGCAGCTGATTTTTTTTTTTATTGCATTATGATGCAGTTACGAGGGTCTAAACTTGGTCGCGTGGGAGTGCTATTCAATTCCAATCAAGATACTGATTTACCTAGTCTCATGTTAATGAAAGTTTTTGAGATTACCATGTCATCTTATAGGTTTGTTAAATTCCATGAAGTTGATCTTGTTTCTGTAGAAATTCCTTTTTTTGACTGCATGAGTCAAGTATATGCTTGACGTCAACCATTTGGTGGTTGCTTGCTTTTATGGTGTCTTGCAGTCACAAGAAAAAAGTGCTGAACTTTTTGGAGAATCTGTGCTCATTCTATGAGCAAAATTACTTCCTTTCAGCAGCTGAAAGCAGTCAAGCATTTATAAACAAGGTGTATGAGCTGGCCGAAGCAAATGGTTTATCATTGAAGGGCTATAAATCTGCTCTTCCTGAATTTTCCAGTGAAATGATGAAAAAACATTTGGATAAGGTACATTCTGTATGTTTCCTTCGCACTGATCATGTTTGCATCTGATTGCTAGATGGGGCCCCTTTTCCCATTTATCTTGTATCTTTCGTAACAATAAAATATAGTTCTCTCATCTTTCGATACCATTCTATTTTAAGTATTCATTTATTATTTTTTTGTTCGAGGGTTTCAAGTTAGTTTATCTAATAGTTTTGGTGAACTGATTGACTTGTTAGATGCTGGCAATTTGCATTTGTGAGTATCCATGACAATATGTCACCGACTGTTTGCAATGTGATATACAGGTTGCACAGTTTCTGTACAGGCAACTTGGGCTTGAGGCTGGTGCTAACGCAGTCATTACCAATGGAAGGGTCAGTCTTAATTTTTCTGTGTAAAATAATAAGCACATTGGATGGGATTAATTTTCCATCACTCAGTGCACTATTGTATCTTTAAACTTCATTGCTGCTTGTGCTATCGTATATCTAAATTCAATATTTGTCTGTTACTTGTGTTTAACATCATAATTTGATGTTGGATAGATGACAGTTCTGAAAGGTGAAGAGATCTTTTTGAGCCATGATCTAGATCTTCTGGAATCAGTGGAATTCAAGCACCGGATAAAGCACGTAGTAGAAATTATTGAAGAAGCGCAGTGGCATGACATTGATCCTGACTTACAAACAAGGTCTGTTGGTTTCTTTTTGGTCAGTGCTTTGTCTCCCTTCAATACCAAGGCCCTGAACCCCTTACCCCTTTATTTTTTACTGAACTGCATCCAAGAAGCAGAGACGGTGAAAAGTATCTAATTGCTTATTTGATGGTTAGGGAAGTAAATTGCCTTAGAATTATAATCAAAAAGTGCTAGAGATGATGCTTGTTCATTTGTTAGCCTAACCATGATATCAAGGATCTTCCAAATGCAATACTGAATTGGGTGAGCCAGGGATTTGGTGCACATCTGGGGTTACCAAATCATAAAACACAATTCCTAGTTAATCTTAAAGTTAGTAATTCTTGAATGATACTATACTTAATGCAATCCAGGTTGGGAATATTTAATTTAATGGGACTGTCTCAATGAATTTATGGTTTATGGTATTAACTACTTCCGCACGGTTTCTTACCTTTATATGTGTCCGACCTGATATTGGTTTCCTAGCAAACCCAAATTAGATCAATAGAGGTTCTTTATGGAAAACACTTGTCTATTTCCTTGTCGGTCCACATCTTTTTTCTTCAACTGCCAAATGAATTCTCTATTTCTTCCTGTATCCTGCCTATTCTTCTAAGTTGCTTCCAATTAGATAATTAGGTTAATGTTTTAGAGTCAAATTGATCCATTTGAATTCCAGTTTGCCCTTATTCCTTCTTTATGCTTTTATCCCAGCAAATCTGGCATCCTTAGTTAAAACAATTGGAAGGTTAAAAACACTTTCTTTCTGCTGTACTGGAAAATGGAGAAATTAAGAAGCGGATAGGAAGTGGGCCATATACATGTTAAGGATTCCAACAGCAGTGGTATTAGTGTTCTTAATTAGTGTTTCTGTTAGTAGTATTTATTAAAGAGTGTATTTTTAGTAGAGTTCCTAGTAATATTAGTATTCTTGATTAGAAAATATATTTATGAATATTTATAAATCCTAATATTAGCAGTGTTCCTAATTAGAAGAAATTATTTTAGGATTATTTGATAGCTTTCCTATTCTAAGAGAATGCCTTCAATATATATTCTCTATGAAGAGAACAAATTGATGAAATAAAACTAAGCAGAATTATCCTTCGAATTATAGAGGTTTAAGACACTCTCTCTACCTAACTAGTCTGAGAAGTCTAAAGCTCTCTTTATCCAATAAGTCAACGGTTTGAAGATCTCTTTGACAAGTTCCTGGTTCATCACCTACTGACCTGATAACCCAGAAAATAACAATAAGTTGATGCTTTTGATTTATTTCGTTATCCCCATTTCAATAAAAGATTGCTAAATCTTGAATTCATTCCGCTTTCCTCTCTTTTTTGGGCATTTTGCATGATTAGATGTCAAGTCTTTTTATTTTAGACAAGATTAACTTGTTAGCTTGTATGGAAGGTCCGTTGATGTCTTTTCTTTTGTTGACATTTTTATAGTTTTTCCACATCTTATCTTTTGATGTTAAATGGAAAGTTTATGCTAATTTATCACTGTGACATGCAGCAACTTTGTTAGTGACATCATTATGTTTGTGTCATCTGCTATGGCAATGCGTGAAAGAAGTTCTGAAAGTGCTCGTTTTGAGATTTTGAGTGCAGAACATAGGTAAGAGTTTAAATTCTATCATGTTGGTGATTGTAAGAGTTTAAATTCTATCATGTTGATGATTTCATTTCCTATTTTTTTGGAGGTATACCAGAATCATGTTAACTAACTTTCTTTAGGTATCAACAATTGAGACAAGATTGGTGTGTGGCAAAGACTTATATATGGCATCTTTCATCTTGTAGTGATAAAAAATATTAACATGTACATATCATGTCAACATTTATAGTTTATGGTGTAAGGAAAAAAAAAAAGAGAACCTTTTGTCTGATTTTTTTTCATCTTCAGCTTTTGTATTCAGTTGTGGTTGACAGTCTATACTCCATCTCTTTTTCTAGCTATATTAACTTTCTTCTAAAGCATTCCATTGGCATCTATTTCTCCAATGCTGTAGTTGTGATTTTGAGAGAGGATAATTTAGTCGATGTTACCATATTTATCATGCAGCTAGATACTTGCATGAATATCATTTGTCCTATTTACTTATTGCGAAGGAATTTCTTTGGTGAAAATCTATTATGCATATATCATGAATGTAGTGAGGATGAGAATCATATAAGCTGTAATCAAATGTTTAATTACCTTTTCTTCATGAATCCTCTCAGGATGCAGCTTTCTGTTTATTTCATGCGTGTTGCTCTTAATAATTTATCCACTTTGCTGTTTTACTGATGTTAGCATCTGTCCATTCAGAGTTTCAACACTTTATTGCTCTCAGATTTCATCACTCTTTTAATTTGTTCCTTTTTGGTTGCAGTGCTGTTATTATAGAAAATGAGAGTGCTAGCATTCACATTGATGCTGTAGTTGATCCTTTAAGTCCAATTGGTCAGAAGGTGGCTTCATTGCTTAGAGTTCTAAGGCAATACATTCAACCAAGCGTGAGAATTGTGTTAAACCCTATGGTGAGTCAAAAATTTGCTGTGTCCTAGTTTCCATTTGTCTGTGCCTCTCCTCTGTCAGTCATCTTTTATTTCACCCTCAAAAGGATTAGGCTATCTCCATTTAATGCCATTAGAGTGATTGGGATTCTTGTGCAATTATTAGAAAAAAAAATTCAGTCTTGGATTCAGTTCTTTGAACTTCAGAAATGCAGAGAATCTCTATTGAATAAGATTCGATTTGCTACTGCTTCATGGTGTGAATAAGATTCACTGTGCTGCTCTGTGATGACTTGCCTAAACTAAATGTCCTTATGTGCTTTATTATTATTATTATTGTTCTATTTCATTTAATACATTGAAGCTGATTGTCCCTCCTAGGACCTTATCTTTGTTAAACTAAACACAATCAGATGACCCTTATTATTTGATTTTTCCACTTTTATTTGGATTATCTAGAATTACTCACTGAAATTCCATTCATCATTTCTAAATTTGTAAGACTGCTTTGGATTGTGCAATTGATCAAATTTGTGATGAATTATGTATTATATATTCTTATGTACATCATTTTGAAAATTATAACTCAGATGAATATCTTGTATCTAGGCTATTACCTGAACACCCTCTTCATTGGCATGTGCTATGAATAAGTTTGTCATGTGGATTCTTGCTGCTGCTGTTGTTTTTTTTTTTTACCCTCTCTGTTGAAGAACTGACAATTTTGCAATTTTGTGGCAGAGTTCTCTTGTTGATCTTCCTCTGAAGAATTTCTACAGATATGTAGTACCAACCATGGTATACCATCTAATGCACAAAGCATTGGTTTCTTAAATTTAGAAAGAACTACTTTTGGGTTGGTGTTTTAGTTATGCTCTGACTTTTCAGGATGACTTCAGTAGTACTGATAACACAGTATCTGGGCCTAAAGCCTTTTTTGCAAATATGCCACTTTCAAAAACTCTTACTATGAACCTTGATGTTCCTGAGCCATGGCTTGTTGAGCCTGTTATTGCTGTGTATGTTCCTTCCCTCATCAATTGCATTGTGAATACTTTTTATGTAGTTAATTTTCACCGTTGATAGTAAATTATTATTATTATTATTATTATTATTATTATTATTCTCTTGCCAAATGTTTCAGCCATGACTTGGATAACATTTTGCTTGAAAACTTGGGAGACACAAGGACATTGCAAGCAGTTTTTGAACTTGAAGCTCTTGTCCTTACTGGTGAGTTGTGGTTTCTTCAAGATGATTTTATTATTCATTTAATATACCTTTTGGAATTAATGGAGATACTACATATATGTTCTTTAGTTCAAACAAGTTATAGTGTAAAATACCTTTTGAACGTAGGCCATTGTTCTGAGAAAGATCAAGATCCTCCCCGCGGTCTTCAGCTGATTCTTGGAACCAAGAGTACTCCCCATTTAGTTGACACTATTGTCATGGCCAACCTGGGTTATTGGCAAATGAAAGTCTCTCCTGGGGTATGGTATCTTCAACTTGCTCCAGGACGAAGCTCTGAGCTCTATGTTCTGAAGGAGGATGATGCTGGAAGTCCTGACAAGCTTTTGTCAAAACGTATCACTATAAATGACTTGCGGGGCAAAGTAGTTCATTTGGAAGTGGCAAAGAAGAAAGGAATGGAACATGAGAAATTGCTGATTTCTAGTGACAATAGTAACCATTTACGTGGAAAAAAGAAAGTGAGTTCCTACATTATTGGCTAATAAAGGTGGTCCAGAGTGACAACCTTAGCCAGAAATTTAGGTTAAGATGTGTGGACCTATGAATCATCTTTGTCTTTATTTATACAGGGAACTCATAATGGCTGGAACTCTAACCTTCTGAAATGGGCTTCGGGTTTTATTGGTGGTAGTGGACAGGACAAGGAGGACGAGAACACATTAGCTGTGAGTTATATTTTATTTATTCTAATACCTTTTTTTTTTCTTTTATATTTTTCTCTTCCAATTGTGTCCTGGCAGTTCCTTATCAAACTAGCTCTCAAATTCCCTTGGGCTTTTGTATATGCTATTGGCATGGGTCATCTTTTATCAAACTAGCTCTCAAATTCTCATTTGAACCACAGAGAACTTGTGATGAATTCTTTAATGGAACTGGACAACAAATGTCATGCAATTAACCTGTCTACTATCCTTACGAGGTTTACATTTTTCACTTAGGAGGTTGGAATGTACATATCTGCCTGTGGCATATCTTGGATATTCGAGTTTTTTTTGTTATGAAACATTTATCTTTGGTTATTAGAACAAGCTCCTATATTCTGATTTGAGTTTTTGGAAAATTTACTGTCACATCCTTTGCTGGTTTTGGGGACAAATGCTTATGCACTTGCTTTATTTGCTTTGCTTTTAAGAAACTGCTTACTTTAACATTTCCTTTCCAGGAGCATGGGAAGGGTGGCCGTCAAGGAAAGCCAATTAATATTTTTTCCATTGCTTCTGGACATCTGTAAGCATGCATTCTGTTTATCTGAATTATTCTTCATTTGAATTTTATAATTTGTATTTTTAGTTAAAAGAGAATCAAAATAAGCTAAGTCATTTGAGCACTATTGGAGTGGCCAAGTAGTAAACTTCTTAAAATGAGATTCTGTGGATTATACTTTTGAATGAAAAATCAAGCACTTAAACTTCAAATCTGAACTTTAGAGAAGTCTCATCAGGGTTTTTAAACTGGCCCAATCAAATTGGCTTTCAAAACAGAATTTCTTCCTAGTGATTCAATATTCACAATTCTGTGTCAGGGTTTCCTAATTTACATGTGATATGTCTTTGTATCACCACCCATAATGGCCATTTTTTGCTGAGACAGAACAAGGGTAATATTAGTTTTAGTTTCTCTTTTTATTTGCTTATGTTTTCTTGTATAAATTACCTCTCTTGAAAAATCTCCAATTCCTAGAATTCCTTTACATTACCCACTCTGAATCTTATAATCCCTTATAAGCTTAACTGAAGTCACTAGTCAGGTAATTGATGTTGGCTTAAGAGGTGTCTTGCAGAATGTTTCAGAGGAAGACCGTAGTATCATTTAAAATACTTTCTTTTAGTTTACATTCTATGTTTTATACTTAATGTTAATTCATATAATGGCAGTTGGAGTTGCCGCTTATATGCATGTCATTACAACAGATTTGAAGTTGTGAATGTCTTAGTTTTGATCCCCACTTCGACTGATGGTGAAAAGAGATAAGTAATCATAAGAAGGAGATGTTGAAAATTAGAGATGAATGTCTTCACCCCACTTTGCATTTTCATCAGAAAAAAACTAGGTCTTAATTTTTGTTTTTCTCCATTTTACTTCCACTTTAAGTAATATGGAAAAATAGAGATGGTAGAGTATGAAACTTTTGAGCTTATATTCTCAAGATAATTGAATCTGAAATTGGAAGATTGGAAAGCAAAGAAATAGTCTACTAGTGTTTATCCTTGATGTCACAATCATGAATTCTAGAAATAGTTCAAGTGTTCAACAGTGATCATGGTTCTTAGTTGCGGGGCTTACCTCCTTTTGAAAAAATGAATTCTTTCACATCCCTGGCCATTTAAAGAAATGGTCCTCTCACATTTGGTATAAATGTATTTGGTTGGTCATTTAAAAATGATAGTTGCCTGTTTTTAGATGCATATGCGGGTTACTTGATGCCCTGTGTTGCATGTGATCAATTTTTTGAGCAGGAACTAAATGATAGACAGATAGTGGCAAATTTGCCATTGGATTTTGAAACTTTAAACTTATGGACTAAAAATATATGCTAATTCTTTTGTGTTTCTTTTTGCAGAAGTTGCATGGGGTCATGGTTTTGTTAATATTATACAGTTTCTCTGTCATTTATGTATTAGAATTTTCAAACAAAGTTCCACGCTATTTATTTATTGACCCATTCCAATGTATAAAACTTATCAACAGAAATTTGTAGTAGCATACTGACCCATCCTCTATATCCCACTCATGGGTCCGCATATTTACATACTTCCCAAATTTATTTACCATTGGTGCTTCCCACTCTCATTTATTCACACACTTGTCTAATTCATTTTAATGATTGTTGTGTATTTTGGGATTTGGCAGATATGAGCGATTCCTTAAAATCATGATACTAAGCGTCTTGAAGAACACCCATCGTCCGGTGAAATTTTGGTTTATAAAGAACTATCTCTCTCCTCAATTTAAGGTCATTTCTATCTCATCTGTCTTGATCATTTATATCCTCAATTCAATTAGATTGTCTAACTTGCTGTGCAATATTTGTTTGCGGATATAACATGCAGGATGTTATTCCTCATATGGCGCAAGAATATGGTTTCGAATATGAACTAATCACCTATAAATGGCCTTCTTGGTTGCACAAACAGAAAGAAAAGCAGCGAATTATTTGGGCTTACAAAATTTTATTCCTTGATGTTATCTTTCCTCTTTCTTTGGAAAAGGTATTGGCATCTTCTTTACTTTTATATCCATTCTTTCAATTTTTCTGACTTCACATTTATTTGATATGTGCCTAAAATACTTTATTTATCCATGCACAGGTTATATTTGTTGATGCAGATCAGGTTGTTCGAGCTGACATGGGAGAGCTTTATGACATGGATATAAAAGGAAGACCTCTTGCATATACACCATTCTGTGACAACAACAAGGACATGGATGGCTATCGGTTTTGGAGACAAGTAAATTCTTTTTATTTATTTAAAGATTTTATTTTGTAATTTGTATTCCTCAGTATTAGCCTTTGAAGAATTTCGGAGGATTAATTCTGTTACTTATCACTTATGTCTCTACAGGAAGAAATACATAGTATTTATGCACAAAACCTGTGGCCTAAATAGGAAACTACAACTAGCATATGATAAAACATTGTCTGAATACAGCAATTACATAATTACACACAACACACATAATTATAGCAATCATGCTCAAATCATGCTGGTCAAAAGCCTGTGACTTAGGGCTGCTCGATTTTGGTTTATGTCCACCATCACATCTCTAGTTGCTTAATTATTTTACCTGTTTGCTTTGTGACAGGGTTTCTGGAGAGAACATCTGCAGGGAAAACCTTACCATATAAGGTATGCAATCACTTCATGCATGTATTATTTGTTCCATGAGCATATTCTTTCTTTTGAATATTTTCTTCCCAGCGAAGAGCTTGACATCTGCATGAATTGGTGCAGTGCTTTGTATGTTGTTGATTTGGTAAAATTCCGGGAAACTGCAGCTGGAGATAACCTAAGAGTTTTTTATGAAACACTCAGCAAGGATCCAAATAGTCTATCCAATTTGGATCAGGTAAGATGTCAGCCTTGATGCACACAGCACACACACATGTATATAATGCCTCTTTACTTCTCAGCATCCATTGACATGTTATATTTATCTGCTTCATTATCATATATTTTAATTTCAGTCCTAAAGGAGTATGTTATCATTCATTCATTGAAATATTCAGACGTATAAAATTTTTTGGTCCTAAAACAGTATGGTAGCATGCATTAATGGAGATATTCAGTAAATAGGGTACGGAATAAGTGATCTTTTCAGTGTGCCACATTTAATAGGATATGCTCAGGCATTTGACTGTTTTGGGACTGATTTTGCCCCCCATCTTTCTTTTTCGCCGTGGCCTCCAAATCGTCTTAATTGAAATATGTACGAAATAGAAAAATTATTTTTCTTCTCTTTTAATAATTCAGTGCTAGATTGGTTAATGTTCGTTTTCTCTGCCAGTTGCTTGTGGCTTGTATTGTCTATGGGTTAGATTTAAAGTTCCGTGATAATTTTATATGATATATGAACATCTTCTCCCCCTGACAAGCTTAAGCTTTTGGTTGTCAGATGGTTCAATGTGGTAAAGAAGTATGTTGTTAATTCTCTTTGGTTGATTTGCACCACCAATATAAATTCACATTACCTCAAATGCCATGCAGGACAAACCACCTGTGGAATAATGATTCTGTGTATTGGTAATAGTATCAATTTGAGAGATTGTTTCTGTTTCAGGATCTTCCGAACTACGCACAGCATACAGTACCCATCTTTTCACTTCCACAAGAGTGGCTATGGTGTGAATCATGGTGCGGAAATGCAACAAAATCCAAGGCAAAGACTATTGATCTTTGCAATAATCCCATGACAAAGGAGCCCAAGCTTCAGGTGACTGCATCAATTCCTTGATATTGATCCCTCTGCAATGCCTATTCGATATGATCAGTGTCCATCGTGTTCATAATTTTTTTTTTTTTTACTTAAATTGCTCATCTTTTTCATTTTCACATCTGCTAGGGTGCAAAAAGAATAGTTTCTGAATGGGTGGATCTGGACTCCGAGGCGGGACATTTTACTGCAAAAATGTTAGGGGATGAAGTGGATCCTCGAGAACCTATTGCATCTCCCACTGTGGATCCTCGAGAACCTATTGAACCTATTGCATCTCCCACTGTGGATCCTCGAGAACCTATTGCATCTCCCACTGACACACTGAAGTCTGCAACTGACAGCTCCTTGAAGGAAGATGTGGAGTCCATGGCTGAACTGTGAATTTTATAGCTTAAGTTCTTCTGAACTGAATGATCTTTCTTGGAGGATAGGCGTAACAAGAAATTTTGGCTGCATTCTTGAAATATTACTCGGTATAAATTCAACACTAGGTCATGTACTAGTCATTGGAAACCTATAGAACTTAATTTATAGCTGCCAGAAATAGAAGGGCAGACGCATGAGTTTTTTGAGGCCTGAGTTATTCTGAAGATAGGTAACCATTGTAGGCTGTAGCTTTAATTAAATAGGAATTGAGGGATTTTGTTGTATAATATTCATTGGCAATAAGTAAAGCCTAAAACTGATTCGCTTTTTTCTTTTCTAATACTTTGTATTTCATTTTATATGTTACTTTTAAGTAAAATTTAAATTTTATTTATACGATACTTTCATGTTTTTAATGGTTTGGAGACGATCCGAAATAGTGGACTGTGTTGTGTGGGAGATTCCCGGTATGACCTCGCGATTGGAGATTCGTGTTTGGTGCCTTGTGTCGAAAGTCTTCCTGATATTGTGGTGGTCAGGCGGCGTGTTCCGTTGGTTGATAACGGCGGTATAAGATGATTTGACGAATCAAATGGATTATCGCTCGAGAGGAGGACATAAGCTGTGTGGTCCTTGGTTTGAGGGGAGGATTGTTGGGGTACAACCCAATCCCATATCGGAAAATTAAGGGAGCAGCACCTTAAATATAAAGAGTTCACCTACCTCCATTAGTATGAGGCCTTTTGGGAGGAGTCCAAAAACAAACCCGTGCGAGTTTGGCTCAAAGCGGACAATATCATACTAATATAGAGTTAAAGTGGATACTTTTAAACTTTTAATAAAATTTAATTTTTTTTAATGTAATTTTCTTTTCAATATAAATTGATCAATTAGATTTAAATTTTTACATTAAATTATTTAATTTTATTATAAATTTAAGTTTAACTAATATTTATTAATTTTAGTTAAAATAATAAAAGTGATACATAAAATAAAATATAATGGATTGAATAGTATATATTCCTTTTCATCTCAACATAATTTTTAATTTAGGGGATTTTTTTTTTCTTTTTTCAAAATAGCTATCACTTTGAGTAGTTTAATGAAGCATTAATTATATTTTTTTATATTTGTCCTCATTAACTTTATTTCTTTCCACTTGTTATCTCTCCTCTTAATTAAATAGTCATTATATTAAATATGGGTTTTTTTTTTTCAATCTATTGCAAATTTATTTAAAACAAGGCTATTAATTAAATTTTTTGGCATGATATAATCTGAAAGACCTTGCTTGATCATATAAAGGCCCAAGCCCACAAGATTTTTGCATCCAATCCACCACATGCTTTTTCTAAATTTATGATGAGCCATCCCCAAAGAAATGCTATTGTGGCATCCCCATATGCTTGATTTGGTACTATACAAGGCTAAATTGAATTTGAGGGCCCAACATCAGACCATGGTTGCTAATGATTTTTCTTTTTTATTTGAAAGAAAATGAATTTTTGCTATTATTGTCTTATCAAGCAACAGCATTTTGGAAATCCACCTTGTGATACATAAGACATATTTTGCCCACAAAAATTCAGATATTAGACAATATTGGTATATGCATATAAATCAAATTTTAGCAGTTGGCAGTTGAAACCTATTAAATCGAATATGTGCATACATATATTGTATGCGCATTTAAAATTATCAAATTATATGAGTCTTAGCGATTGAATGATTTAAATACACGCGTATCAAATTATATTTACATGAAATGCATATTAAAAAATAATAATAATAATAATAAATTCAGTTGGCAGTAGTGATATAAGATAATTCTTTTGTCTCCCCTAATTACACCTTATCCATTGATGGAATAAAATCTCCACCTGTCGGCAATATATTAATGGGTCACCCACCAATTAATACCCCATCACCTTCTACACCAACTGCCAATTTTTTTTTTTTACTTTAATGTACAATTTTTCTATTATACTCAACTTAAACGTTACATTTCATTATATTTTTCGTTAAACTAATAAAACTACACATATTAATTAGAAAAGCATCTAATTATTATTTTTCATTAATATTGCAACTCAGTTTAATTTTATTTCATATAATTTTAATAGGTTCTTTCAGTAATAATATTTATCCTTTGTTTGAAAAAGCAATTAAATTTTTTATTTAGTAATTTCGAAAAAAAATATCAATATAAAAAGTAATTTCGGAAAATTTTAAATAATACTAGGTAATTCATATATAGAGCGAGAGGAAATACCACTCTAATTTTTTTTTTTTTTGGAGGGAAACTCAAATATCTTAATTTAATTTAAATATTTGATATAAATTTAAATTCACAACACGAAAATACCAAAAAGACTCAATTATCATTATATTAAAATCTCATTAATAAAATCTTTAGCTTGATAGATACCACAAGCAGCGAATTAAACTATTAGAAAATACTTACTTATTCCTTACATTAATTTTTTCATATAAATAATAAAATACAACATATGAAAAAATATAAAAATTGATATTTTTTTGTTATATACCATTCTATCAATCACTAGGGATACGTAAGTTATGACAATGAAATCATATTAGTTGCCTCTGGCAGAAGGAAAACAATAAGTGTACTCAAGTATGTGACAAATTAATTATATTTACATGTGTTGTAACATCACCAAATAATATTATTGGAATTATATATAAGCAAATATTTTGCCAAATTTTGTGTAGGAGGGACTTATCCGCAAAATTAATGTGTGTTGCTATTTAAATAAAAGTGGTTAAAAATATAGTTATCAAGTAAGTTCACGTAAAAATTCATAAATCAAATTAATTATATTTCACCGTATATGAAAAAATAACTACTTTACGCATATGTCAAAGTGTAATTTGTTTAATTCATTTTTTTTTTATGAACTCAGCCCATATAATATAAATTGCAATGTATATTTATAGATTCACCATTAAATTGACATAAAAACCTCATTAAATAATTAAAAAAAATCCAATATTATATAATATATAGGAAATAGAGAGAGAAGGGGAACTAATGGTATATTATATGGTCCTCACGCACGCACACACCCATAATGCCAAAATATATTTGGACACCCCACCATTTCTACTCAACTTCTTATCATAAAAACATCAATCAATTCATACATATTTTCAATCAATTCAATTTCCTTCCAAACTTCTCTAGTTCCCCATATACTCTCTCTTCATCTTTCTTTCCTTTTCTCCTAATTAATTTTAGAGATCATGAGTTTTCCTCCAAGCCATCTTCAACTACTCTCGTCCACCATGCAAAGAAGCTTAAAAAGCAACCATGGAGACACAGAAGATATTGGTGAAGATGATTCTTCTATTTCTCTTTCAAACTTGTCCAAGATTATTCTTCCTCCTTTGGGTGTTTCAAGCTATAATCAGAATTTTATTGAGTCCAAAGGATGGATCATTTCTCCTATGGATTCAAGATATAGGTACTTATTCTATATCTTTTTTTTTTTAAAGTTTGGTTATAAGAAATTTATCTTTGATCTAACTCTTAAGCTAATTAAAATAATGTGTTAATTACAAGCACTGAAATTCCATTTAAGCTAAAATCTTGAGACTATATAGAATGATTTATATAGTATTGTTGCATAGTAGTATATTGTACGTTGTGTAATTCAACCGTACGTACTACAGTGATAGTCATTGTAGTGAGTGAGTGGTTGATTCTTGAATTATATGCCTATTCTTGTTTTATTATTGTGTGCGACATAAGCAATTATTTATAAAGTTAATATTTTTTTAACAAAGTTTATAAAATTATTTTACTTGTTCAGTTCCTGTATGTATAGGAATTTATTTTTCTGCCAATTTCCTGTATTTATATGAATATATATATACAAAACAAAATTCCTTATATTTATATTTAATTAGGAAAAAAATATTGTGGTGACCAAGAATCTGAACTATAATTTGGCAAATGCCTGACCACAAATTAATCCAGTTAATCCAATTACAATAGAACTACTTGATCAAACAATTTGCAAGTTGTTTTTTTTTTTTAATTTTATTTCTAAAAATAAATGAAAGGACAAAAATAATAGTAATAAAATCTGGAGCTATGCTTTATTGGGCAGAATTTTCAGCCACATTTTGGAAATCAGTCAACTTTCAAATTATGCCACTTAGGACCACTAATTAGAATTCTATGACAAGTATAGCGACCCAAAATTCTGGAATTTCCTCATGTTTTTCTTGCTCAAATATTATAATATATACTTTCTTTTCTTCTATTTGACTAATGATTAGCTTTAATTACTTTAATGATTAGCTATTTAGTAAATGATTAAATGACATAAAAATCATACTTTTTATTCATATTTAGTGATCATATATTAGGATTAATAATTATAAATAAAAATGGAGTGCAGGTTTTGGGAGACATTTATGGTGGTATTGGTAGCATATTCAGCATGGGTTTATCCATTTGAAGTAGCATTTCTGAATTCGTCGCCAAACAAAAGACTATACATAGCAGACAACATTGTTGATTTATTTTTCGCCATTGATATTGTCTTAACATTCTTTGTGGCTTATATTGATTCAAGAACTCAATTACTGGTTTGTAACAGAAAACAGATCGCTACCAGGTAATTATTTCTTTCTATTTCCATGCAATTTTAAGTCTATATATATTGATAACCGGACACTTCACTCATGAGTCTAGTTAGCCGAATTTATCTGAATATTTATCTCACTAACAGTTCAGTTAATGCTATCAGTTCAGAATCAGTGTACTTCACTCATTCACGGAAATTTTTAGAATTTTTTAAAGATTTCAATTCTATCGTGATAATTCTATAAATAAGGAATTGATCACAAATCAGAAAGTATACTGATTCCGAATTTAAAGGGTATTATTCTAGTTAATAATTCTTAAGCAGAAATATTCTGGTACTTGGCTGATCTTATCTCGAACGAACTTATAAAGACAAAAAGTTCGAATTGTCTTTATTTTTTGTTACTGTAATTTATTGTCAAGTGATGATTAATATGCATTTTTTTTGTGGCATACCCTTGGAAAAGTTCTTCCTCTTGTCCGATTCAAACTATTGGACTGTCGAATAAAAAATATATATATATTTTAAAATTTTTGGTAAGTGAATTAGGTATAGTACAATTTTACATCTTAAAAATTATATGTTAACATGTAATTCACAATTTAAATTTTCAATAAAATTATTATTATTATTATTATTAATTGTGTAATATATATAGGTACTTATCAACATGGTTCTTAATGGATGTGGCATCCACTATCCCATTTGAATTATTAGGCTACTTATTCACTGGCCAAAGAAAAATGGGTCTCTCTTATTCCCTTTTGGGTATCCTCAGATTTTGGCGTCTAAGAAGGGTTAAGCAGCTCTTCACTAGGTATGTTATATTATCTTTTTTTTTTTTTTTTTTTTTTTAAGACTCGAACAATAATCTTATATTTTCTTTTTTCTTTTTTTTTTTTTAAAGACTCGAACAATAATCTTAATGATGTGATTCAAGTTAGGGGTGAGCATAGTCGGTTAACCGGTCCATGAGGTCCAGTCCATTAATATCGGTTTTTTAAAATTCCAGTTCATTAACAAATCCATTACCATCGGTTAACCAGTTTATCGGTTTCGAATTTTCGGATCGGTTACCCAATATTTGTCAGTTAACCACTATAATTATAAATATATTCATAAATAAAATTAAAATATTCAAAATACTTAAAAATTAAAATTTTTTTACTATAATATAACATTATTGTTGTTAAAATAAAAATATTTGATGGATATAAGCAAATTTATTTTTAAAAATTAATATTTAATAAGTAAATATATTAACCGATCCATAATCACTTTTAATTAGTTAAATTGTTATACTTACTAATAGCCAATTAAAAAAACTTAAAAACTTTAAAATAATTAGTATAATGAAAAAAAAATACATGATCACCTTTAATTAGCATAAATTGTTATATAAATGGTTATAAATTACTAAAAATTAATAAATTAACTAAAAATTCGGTTTCGGTTCGGTTAACCAGTCACATTAGTCAAAAACCATTAACCAGTCTATTAATATCGGTTTTTTCAAAACACTAACCAGTCCATTACAATCGGTTAACCAGTCCATTACAATCGGTTAACCAGTCCATCAGTTTGGTTTCGAATTTTTTTTTCGGTTAACCGAGTTCATCGATTTTTTGCTCACCCCTAATTCAAGTAGTTGGGCACTTATTAGTTATTAATTAAGTTCTTGAATTTGAATTTTTCGAATGATAAAAATAAATGCTAAAAGAGGTTTACTCCTATAGTAGGCTAATCCAATTTGAATTATATAATGCTAGTACTTTATCAAAAAATAATCTTAATTACGTATATTAATTTTAATCATTTTATTTATTTTTATTAGGTTGGAGAAAGATATCAGATTTAGCTACTTCTGGGTCCGATGTGCTAGGCTACTTAGCGTGAGTGAATTTTTCAACTTATTCCTTTATTAATTGATTATTCTGAAAATTGATTTTTTTTAATTATTTTTTATGCGGATATCTCTTTTTTTAGTTAGAATTTAAAAAAAAAAAATACAATAGTAATATGATACGTCCGCTTTTGAATTATTGAATCGAGTATATTCTAGTGATTGAACGATTCAAGTACACGTTTATCATATTACATTTTGAGAAAATGACATTATAAACCGACAAAAAAAAAAAAAAATATATATATATATATATATAAAATATTAATTAAATAAATAGGTAGAATGGTTCCCTACTTTATTTAAAAAAAGAGGACCACTTGCTTTAATCTTTTTATTTTTATTTTTATTTTTTAAGAAAGAAGTGCTATAGGAAAATAAATAATCAATCCTTTAACTCTTTATATATTTATAAATTTGCTCCCAAAGTTTTTTTGGGATAACTAATTTGAATCAAAATTAACTTTTAAATCTAATTAGTGTAAATTTAACTTTTACTGCAATAAAAATTCATCCAAATAGATTAATTATTTTGAAAAATAAAAGAAAAGACAATTTTTTTTTTTCAGTTCTAATATAAAATGAGGTAAAATAAACTAAAAAAAAAAAGAAGCTAAATTCGATAGTACTAATTAGAATTTATATGGGTGTATAGGTGACACTGTTTCTAGTGCATTGTGCTGGCTGCTTGTACTACTTGTTAGCAGACAGATATCCACACCGAGGCAAAACATGGCTTGGTTCTGTGAACCCTAATTTCAGAGAAACAAGTCATTGGATTAGATATATTTCAGCTATGTACTGGTCTATCACTACCATGACCACTGTTGGTTATGGTGATCTTCATGCTGTCAACACTGTGGAGATGATCTTCATCATCTTCTACATGCTCTTTAATCTCGGCCTCACCGCTTATTTGATCGGCAACATGACTAATCTTGTTGTGGAAGGCACTCGTCGCACAATGGAATTTGTAAGTAATACTTTCATTTATCGCAAAATTATTAAATATAATTGACAGGTTCTAGTATAAAATGTATGATAATGTCTTCCTTTATTTATATGGTGCAGAGGAATAGCATTGAGGCAGCATCAAATTTTGTGTGCAGGAACCGATTGCCTCGAAGATTAAAAGACCAAATCTTGGCTTATATGTGCTTGAGATTCAAGGCTGAGAGCTTGAACCAAAATCATTTAATTGAACAATTACCTAAATCTATTTGCAAAAGCATATGCCACCATTTGTTTTTGCCAACCGTTAAGAATGTCTACCTTTTCGATGGTGTTTCAAGGGAAATTCTCTTGCTCCTGGTAATTAATTCATCCCATACTTCACATGAATAATTACTTAGTCTTGGAAATTTTTCGAGTTTATTCTATATTGATGAAATAGGTAGCGGAGATGAAAGCAGAGTACATTCCGCCAAAAGAAGATGTGATCATGCAAAACGAATCCCCCGATGATATATACATTGTAGTATCCGGAGAAGTAGAGATCATCGAATCGGACCTCGAAAGAGTGATGGGGACTCTAAAATGTGGAGACATGTTCGGAGAAGTTGGTGCACTCTGTTGCAAGCCTCAGAGCTTCACCTTCAGAACTCGAACACTTTCTCAACTCTTAAGGCTAAAAAGTACTTCTTTGATAGAAGCTATGCAGACTAACCAGGAAGATTATATTCTTATTATTAAAAACTTCCTTCAGGTTTGTTTATAACCTTGCTACGGATTTTGGTGGCCTTAGGCCATTCTGAATTTTAGCGCTAGTCATGGCATTCTCTAAATTGGAGCTAATTTGGTTTTGTTTGGCAGCATCACAAAAAGCTAAAGGATTTGAAGATTGGAGATATTCTAGTTGAGGGAGGAGAAGAAGATGGTGCAAACATGGCCTTCAATTTATTAACTGCAGCCAGCACAGGCAATGCTGCTTTTCTCGAAGAACTTCTCAAGGCTAAATTAGACCCTGATATTCGTGACTCTCAAGGAAAAACTCCATTGGTATGCTCCTATTTATCTCTCCAATCTTATCATAATCAGAGTCAATTAATCAACAGTTCCATGTTAAATATGCTCGAAAAAGATTAATCGAAAAAAACTTTCGTTCCAACAGCACATTGCAGCATCAAAAGGGCATGAAGAATGTGTCTTGGTACTACTAAGACATGGATGCAACATACATTTAAGAGGTACTAATCGAGTGCAGGCGATCAGGCAAAATCCTGATAGTTTTTATTTCCCGTTGTTGACTAATGTAACTCATCGTCACAGATGTTAATGGCAACACTGCATTATGGGAAGCTATATCATCAAAGCACCAATCCATATTCAGAATTCTTTATCACTTCATGAGCATTTCAGATCAGCATGCAGCTGGTGATCTTCTATGCACTGCTGCGAAACGAAACGACATCACAATGATGAAAGAGCTGTTGAAACATGGACTTGATGTCGATTCAAAGGATCGACAAGTGAGAACAGCAATACAAATAGCAATGGCAGAGAACAATGTGGACATTGTAGACTTGCTAGTGATGAATGGTGCAGATGTTACTGCAGCAAACCCGTCTAATTTTTCGCCAACCGCATTGGATGAAATGCTGCAAAAGAGAGAAATTGGACACCGAATTGCAGTGCCTGATGCCGATACTAATGATGATCAAGTGATTTTCAAGAAACGAGATGAAGAAAAACATTGTAATTCATGTCGAAAATTTAGTGCAAAGAATTCTATAAGAGTTAGTATATACAGAGGACATCCTTTGGTAAGGAAAGAGACTTGTTGCAAGGAAGCTGGGAGATTGATCAGATTACCAGATTCAATAGAGGAGCTCAAGAACATTGCAGGTATATAAATATATATTCCCTTGATTTATACGTAGGAAATTTCTTATCCATACCGGTTCATGAGTTTTTTAATGGGCCGGACTTAAATAGTAAAAAAATTTAGAATGCCACGTAAATCTGGCAAAAGTCCAACCCATGAACAAATTTACAAACCAATGATGAAGTGCTATCTACCTCCTCCTTCGATCAACTTATCTTGCATAGCAAATCTATTTGCAGCTTATTTCTTTTATTATTATTATACTTGCATTTTTAGTTAACAAAGTGCAAGTATATAATTTGATAATGCATGTCAATTAATTTGATTTGAACATAGAAATGTTTATTATTTATTTATTTTGTAGGTGAAAAGTTCGGATTTGATGCAAGGAATGCAATGGTGACAGATGAAGAAGGCTCAGAAATTGATTGTATTGAAGTTATCAGAGATGACGATAAGATTTTCATAGTTGAAAATCCAGATTTTAAAATGTAACAAAATAATTAATCTATTTTGGATCAATTTAATCCGCAGGCGTTCCATAATTTTTGAAATTGAATGCTACAATTGTTAGAGAGAATTCAAATAATGTATGTATGTATTTATTTTTATTATTATTATTATTATTGAGAAAACTCAATAAAATAATAATAATAAAGATACTTTAATAGCAGATTAGTTTACATATTATTGAGAAAATTCAAATTCTTACTATTACATTGATATTGTGAATGGGCTTTATGTATATGGTCTGATCTGAGTCTTCCAATTTGATTCCATGACAAGATAAAGCGATGTATGGATATGCAATTCCATATAATATTTATATAAAGCTTCAGAATCCGTCAAAGGACCAGTAATTAAGATATTGAGTGTTGTCATTTCAAATTAAATCATAATTCTATAGATAAAGGATTAAACTATAATCTGTGGATTAATCTTTAGTTAATGGACCGATTTCTTTTGCTTTTGAATTTTGATACATTATAAACATTTCTTTATAAAATTAATAAACATGTTTTATAAACATTTCTAATTAGTGCTTCTTTATTGGGCATCAAACTCCTTTTGGTTAATTAGTCAAGATTTCCTTAATCTTGTTCTCATTCCTACTTTAACATTTTATTTTATTTTATTTTCTTGCACCCTACCGCAAAGAATATGCGATAATATATGAAATTCTCCCAAACTATCAATAAATAATAACTTATACACCTCGAATAATATAATATTAAATTATTCTTTTAAATTTATTAAAAATATCATATTTTTCCGCTTTCAGAAAATGTGGTAAAAATGAAAAATACGAGAAAAAAAAATACATATAATGCGTGAACGGCTGAATCTGATTTTCTTTTTTAAACTTTTTAGAAGATGTTTTATATAGTTTTCGCTAATATATAGAATATTTCATATAATTTTATAATTTTCTATCAGTTGACTTACTCAAATTATTTTCAATTGATAATTTAAGACATTTTTATATATTATTCTTGAAGAATAAGGCATTCTGGAAGCAAAATATTGTACACATAACACATGTACATTTAATAGCTAGGATTCAAGTTTCAATAGCTATATATTAAAATTTTCCAGATTAATAAAAAAAAAAAGTTTTATAGATAGATACTATAAAATAAATATTGAGCAATGAGTATGTATTAGCCAATTAATATAATGGTCTAAAATTGATGACACAAATTTTAACTCATAAGGGGGAAAAAAGAAGTAATGGTACGTAACATCATAGATGTATTCATGAAATTTAAACTTAAAGCCTCAACAATGAGATGATATTATTTTAATTTGCAAACGATATTAATTTATCATAATTATGATTTACATTGCAATACATAATTACAGTTACTCATAATTGTGAATTACATTACTTATAATTACGGTATGGGATTCAATTAAGGTTTGAACTCGAAACTTGACTAACTTTATTTTTATACCAATATTACTAGAAATTTATGGTTTATTTTAGGGTGAATATAAGTTAGTTCGATTTGATTATTCAAATAATTTGTTCAGTTCCTATTAATGAAATATGAAAATTTCAAGTTTCAATTCGGTTAATAATTGAAAGTTTTGGTTCAATCCAAAAAAACTTAAATTTTTAAATGGGCATAGTTTTTTTTTAATATTTTTTTTAAAATTGTTAACCATTCGGTTTCAATAATGATATAAGAGAATTTTAATTTATTGGTTCAGTCCACTAATTGGTACAAACATCAATTTCGGTTTCAGTTAATAATTTTTATCAAATTTTTTAATTTTCAATTATTTTGATTTGATTATCGAAAATCCAAACATTCAGACCGGTAATTTACTTAAACTCTAACTTAATTCCAATAAAACTTATGTGTTATTTTTATCTCTAAAATACATGTTGGGCATCTAGCATACTACTAAAAAAATGCACATCTTCACTAGCTACTAATTAAACTCACAACTATAGAAATCAAAGACAGAAGCTATTGAGAGAACAATATTTTAGGCTTTTTAGGGCATGGTCCATTTCGGAGGTGACCTATCATATATATTGTCTAGAATAGGGCAGGTAAGTAGCATTTATTATATAATATACTCTATTCCATGAGAAATGATTAAATTCAATTCCTAAAATAGAATGTTTGGTGATAAAGCGAAAGAATCCACATTGTAAACATAAATTTATTCAGTTTTACAAAACCCATCACCCATTTTTGGTTAAAGAAATAGACTTTGGAAAACAAATCTGCACAGGAATTCTAAAGCTCCAAGAAAAATCTAACTTGGAAGATGAACTTAAGTGGGAAAAGAAATATAGAAAAGGCATAAAAAAAAGGAAGACAAGAGCACTCAATTCAAAAGAAGAACCAAATCAAAATTGGAGAATGAGAAGGAATTTAGAACAAGAACAAGAACAAGAAAAGAGGAATAATATTAGTCAAAGTAGTCAAACTTTTACAGCCCAAGAAACACAATCTAACATATAATAGAATAAAGAGATATACACAAAATTATTCACATTTTTTATGACATTATTATACCTCAATATACTTTCCTCCTTTTAGAAATTGCAAAATTAAAGTAGAAAAAATTGCTGAAAATTCAAGTGAGTTGTTCAAGATTTATAGGGTTTATTATGGATTAATTACGTATATGGTCATTGAATTTTGAGTTTATAATCAAATGGTCATAATAAAATAATTTGTAATACAAAAATCATCAAAATTGTATTGTATTTTATTTCAATTAAGGAAAAACTGACCGAAAAATTAATTTTTGGTCACCGGAACGCCACGTATGCCATGCCATCAGTGATTTTATAGAACGCGTCTAGTCAGCATGTCATGTACCCCGCCTACATGGAGGAATCGACACATTAGCAAGTATACATATTTTTTTTGTACAGGTTAGGTTGGCATGACACGTGTACTTGCCGACATATCAATTCCTCCATGTAGGCGGGCTATATAGCATGCTGACTGGACGCGTTCTAAAAAATCACTGATAGCGTGACATATTTGCGTGACACTCCGGTGACGAAAAATTAATTATCCGGTCATTTTTACCTTAATAGAAATGAAATAAAATTTTAATGATTTCTGTATTACAAATTATTTTATTATGACCATTTGATTATAAATCCCAAAATTCGATGACCACAAACGTAATTAAACCGGTTTATTATATTAATCCACACTGAATTTATATTCTACGATCCCGTCATAAAAAAAATATCACATAAAAATGCTTTAAATTTTTAAGTATTACAATTAAAATTATTTTTAATTAAAAATTGTAAATCTAATGTTGAAATACTAATTTTATAAGTCAAATTAGCTTGAAACATTTCATAACATGCCACGATAAAATTTTATAAAACATGATACATGAAATGTTTTAAGTTAACATAATTTATAACGTGACATTTCAGCCAAAATAATTTTAATTATAATATTTAAATTAGAATTGAGACCCTTTTTTTTTTATCGGACTGTCAGTAATTATAAATAAAATTAACTAGATTTATGTTTCAAATATATTCTATTTTTTTATTTTTTATACTATCTCTCTCAATTTTCTGGCCATTAAACAATGATAATTAACGAGAGATTCCCAATCATCCCCTCCACACTATAGGAAACATACATGATTGCACCCAACAATCTTTTTCACTATAGAAACCTATGCTTTTAAGCTAATTCCATTTCTTGCTTTTTCCTTTATTTTTTTTTTCTTAAACCCTAACAATATAAATACATATCAATCTCCATCTCATTTACTACAATTTTCTCCTCTTTTCTTCTATACCTAATGGATCCTAATTCATGCACTACATCTTCTGCTAATGGGTTCTATAATTTTCTAGCAAGAGGATTGGATGATCTTCACCAATGTTTTCTTACTACCAATTTCATGTCAATTCAATTCCTTCAAAATGTTCTTTCTTCTCTCCAATCTTTTCATTCACAATTAACCATTTTAGTTCAAAGACTTCACCTTCCTATAGGAGAAAAATGGCTTGATGAGTATATGGATGAGAGTTCAAGATTATGGGAAGCATGTCTTATACTAAAATCTGGAGTTTCAGCTATGGAAAATTATTATTCTTCTGGTTCTAACATAGCTTCATCTCTTGATGGATTCATAAATTTAAGCGCACAAGATTCACGTCAGGTTAGTTTCTTTTTTACATATCTAAACATATTAATTAATAATTTCTCATTAAAATTAATCTTTCAAGCTTAAGTAATACATAATATATCCCTTTTACTAATTGTCCAGCTCATTTTTTTTCACTAGTTTCCTTATAATAGTCCGTTTTGCTCCACTTAGCCACACGCTGGCATGGAGTTGTCACTGCATGTCGGTTTCTTAAAGTCCATGTATGTTCCACTTAGCGCTATTTGTACTATGTAGCGCAGCTAAATGTTGACATGGAGTTATCAGTGCATGTTAGTTCCTTATAGTCCATTTATGTTCCATATGGCATGGAACAGTCACTGCATGTCAGCGCTTTACAGTCCATTTATGTTCCACTTAGTTCTATTTGTAATGTGGAGCAAATGCAGACACGAAGTTGTCAGTACATATAAGCTCTTTACAGTCCAATTATGTTCTATTTTATCCTATTTATACTGATATGGCAATCAAATACTGTTATTATACGTCAGCTATATGCGTGTCAACCATAAATATGTATATATAATTAACAATGATAAAATTGTTGTGTAGGTAATGAGGGCAGTGATGGGTTGCCAAAGGGAAATTCCAGTGCTAGAAGAGGATAACAAGAGCTTGATGGAGACAAGAGTGAGAGCATTATCTTTAGAAATGGATAATGAGAACAACAAAGTGTCAATAGAATCAAAACTCAAAGCATACAATGGTTTTAGAGGAGTACTTTATGCAATGAGGAACGTAAGTTCATTGCTATTAATGATCTTATTTGGAGGATTAGTGTATTGTTGGCCAGAAACAAGCTTTAGCCATGGAGGAGGGTGTGAAGGGCAAGTGATTTTTGGGTCATCTTTTACGGTATCAATGGCAAGATTGCAAGAAAGAGTGGCAAATGAAATTGAACAAATTGGCCAACCAGGGATCATGCTTTATGAATTTAGGCAAGCAAGAATTGCAATGGAAGAGCTAAAAGTAGAATTGGAGAGTATCATAGAGTATGAATCATCAGAAATTGAGATCCAAGACAGAGTTGATAACTTGAAGAGTTGCTTTGGGTTGTTGAGATGTGGGGTTGAGACTATAATTGGCCAAATTGATGATTTCTTTGATGAAATTGTTGAAGGAAGAAAGAAACTTTTGGACATGTGCACTCATAGATAGATATACATATATTTGTATCAAATTAATGTAAGTTTTGGTAGAAATTAATTTCTAGCTACTTAATTTAATTAAAAGGTGGAAAGGAAGTTCAAGAATTAATTATCCCTAGCTAATATTTTCATTTTTATTTTTTTTTTTTAGTTTTTTTAAATTTTCATATTGATGGCATAGCATGCACTTTCTTTTGAAGCAAGAATTTTTTTTTTTATGGAAACGATTTTTATTTTTCTTTTTGAATAGAGATTATGGGAATTTGATTCTTTGAAGAAAAGAAAATATTGCAATCCAAAGATAAGAAAACAAGAAGAATAAAAATATGATTTTAGATATAAGCAGTTAGCTTCAATGCAAAGCAAGATCTTTTAATCCAAAGGACATATTCTCCTTTTGTAGAAGGCAAGATTATATATATATATATATATATATATATATGATGCTTCATATTTTGTCCTACAAACACTAGATACATCAGGTAATTAATTAATATGGGAAATTAACAATTAAAGTAAATTAGCATTTTTAGTGAAGTAATTGGTTTGTAATATTAATTCATTGACTTTTTTTCTTTTTTTTTTTTTAATTTTTGGTTGGTAGAAAGTTTGAAATGATGAACGAAATCACCTAAATTTACTTTTATTGTATGATATTTGCAAATTTTATGAATTTATGCAAATAATTTGATATTGTATATTGTAAATTAATTGGCATAGAGCTCTAATTATAAATATATACACATTTTATAAAAATTTGGACAATTCTCATTTTATAAGTTAATTTTCAAGATTGAGTTAGGTCCGATCCTATTTTATTTAACATTATATGATGCACCGAAATAAATAAGTTCGGTTTCAATAATATATATATATATATAGTTAAACTTGCTATGAAAGAAAATCATAAGATTTCAAGATCGTGATAAAAAGAAATGGTAAAATGCATAAAATAAATAAAGCATAGTAGAGTAGGAACTGTGAAGTGAGTACATATATATAGCCATTGATTGATTCACAGCCGCAAGTAGTACTTAAAGTTTAAAAGTGTTAGCATCCGAATCTTGACTAGCAATCAAATTCTTTTGAAGTTATTATTAACTATAATTTACCCTTTCAAAATCATTAATTATTTAACCAACAAAATCATTTTTTTCCTTTACTTTCAAAAATTGTAATATATATATATTATTTTATGTATCATTTTACACTTAATAAATTGTAAAAGGTAATATAATCTAAATATTAAAAAAAAAAACTCTAAAACTGCTGAAATCAATAGCTAGTTAAAATCAGAATAATTTTTTTTTCTCTTTTATATTTGATGGAAATGATAAGTTTATCTTTAAAGAAATAGATAAAATGGCATGAGTTCCTTATTTTTTTAATTAGATGTCTCGAGTTTAAATTTTGAAAATGAACTATTTTTAAGTATTTAAAAGTAGGCGTTTTATCTTATTTGTTGACATGTACAGCATAAATCCAGATTAGTGGAGTTAACGAGCTTTAGATACGAAATGGATTATAAAAAAAAAAAGTAATAGTAGGTTTAATAATTATAAATTGTATACATATCAACAACAATAAAATAGATATAATAAAAATACTTTTATTTTTATTTTTTTTTACCAATCCTTACATCTTGTGTAGGGACATGGGGCTTAATAGTTAATAATGAAAGCTCCAAACTTTTTCCCCTTTACAAGTTAAAGGCTTAAGAATTATTAAGGTTTAACTTCCAACAAAAACAACAGCAAATCCTTCTAATTTCAAAAGCCAAAAAAAGAATGATTACAGCAATAAAGCAAATTATGTTACCTGCCCACAAGACAGTCAAGAAATTCAAATTAGATTGACACATCACATGTTTAATTTCAACTATTTTTCTATCTTTCTATTTTAATTTGTGGGTCAGTTTGAAAAGAAAAAAAAAGATTGTGGGTCAGTTCTTTATTGCTAAAATCATCATTTTCACCTTGTCAAACAAAGCTGTCTAATTTCCCATTTCATCACTCCTCAAATAAATATTTATCTTAGTTCTAAAAGTTTTGCATCAAAGGATTTGACTTTTATTAATATAATCCTTCTTTGTTTCATTTAAATATTACTCATCTAACTGGAATTTTGTTTAATTGAAATTTTGGTGGTGTTTATCTTTTTTTCAGGTCCACTATTTATTGAAGCAGTGATGATGAAATATAAAAATTCATTAATTTTATTTCTTTATTCCAGCTGGTTTTACTCTGAGAAAATTGAGGGAATGCAATAATGGAATGTCCCCAACAAATCTTTTGCATTTCTATGGAGATTCTTATTGGAGTTGTGATAGTAAATAACTAATGATTCAAGTTGTGGGACAATGATGGAAATGAGAAATAGTAAGAGAGAGAAGAATTCAGATTCCTAAGTATTGCTTTTGTGTAAAAATTCAAAAAGAAGTTATTTATTTATTTATTTTTATAATTTTTGTGTACAGAGAAAAGAGAGGTTGGAAGCTTTTGTTTTGATTCTTTTTGTTTCAATTTGGAGTTTGAAAGCAATTGTTGTAAGTTGCCATTGTTGATGATGGAAGTTCCTCAGACTCTCTTTCTCAATATCAACATCCTTCCTTCACATGCTTTCCTGCTGCTTTGATTTTCTACTCTCACTATCTTCTTTTTTCTTTTCTATAACTTGTTTTTCTTTTCATTTTTTCATCATTTCAATTCCCTTTTACCGAACCCACTCATATTATTGCAAACAATTATTATATATATATATATATATATTTTTTTTATTTACGGTTAATAGTTAAATTATAAAAAATACATCCTATAAAAAATAATTTAAAACTCTTTAAATATAACAACTAAATCACTTTAATCGGAACATCGTAAATCTAATATACCAAATTATGTCAGTTTTAAATATGCACAAAACATGTTCTATAAACTTTTACGTAGCAATTCTATCATATTTTAAACTGTAACTCATCACAATAATATTTTGATACTGAATTCGTTATTTTCCGATTAAAGTGATTAAAAAATCGAATATCATAATCTTTTTCTTTTTTTTTCTAAAACTTGTTTTTCTTTTCATTTTTTTCATCATTTCAATTCCCTTTTACCGAACCCACTCATATTGTTGCAAATAATTATTCTACATAAAAATTTTGAGAGTAAAGTTTATTTACGGTTAATAGTTCAATCATAAAAAATGCATCCTATAAAAATAATTTAAAACTCTTTAAATATCACAACTAAATCATTATAATCAGATTATTATAAATCTAATATCGAAACATTGATATATCAAACTATATCAATTTTAAACGTATACAAAGCATGTTCTATAAGTTTTCAAGTAATAATTCTAGAATATTTTAAGCTATAGTTCATTACAACAGCATTTTGATACTGAATTCGTTATTTTTGAATTAAAGTGATTAAAGAGTTAAGTTATTTATGTTAAATAATTTTTTTTATCGAATCATTAATAAATTATAAATCTAGTTATATAAGTATAAACAATCCGAATTTGAGTTACGGTGAAATCTCCTATAAAAAAATAAATAAATAAGATAATTCAAAAGAAAGAAATACATTAAATCACAATCACTCGTAGTTGGAAGTGCTTGCTGAGATATTAGCGATTAGGTTTTGTGCATATGTCCTTTCTGTAGACATGAAATAATTTAAGTTAATAGCGTAGTACAGTGGAGAGTTGTGAAATATATTTATGAGATTCCTAAATAAATTATGTTGCATATCTTATCGGATAAGTATATCTTCTGGTCATTGCCATGTCTTGTCAACTAGAGAGTGTTAATGTATACACACAACACTATCCACAGTGCTCTTACGGAACAGATGTAAATCAGCATTTAAGATATATGGTTGATTTTTAGTTTTTGGTCGCCATTTATAAGTATATATCTTCTCCAAAGTATAATACTTTGTACTAACTTGGTCGGCTTCGTGCAGAATTAGGAATGTTTGTTCAATATAAATTGTTTGATCATAAATAAAAAGAATGAATTCTTGGAGCAGTCCTTACCCTCGGTTTCACCAATGAATTTATCAATTTGAGATTATTTTATAAAATTGTCCACAATTTATTTTCTTATTCAAAGCAATACATAAATAAAAAGAAGACATAATATATACATTTACACACATGTACTTAGGAAAAAAATTTCATTTGACCCACACATGAACTTAATAAATAAATAAATAATAAAAAAACCCTATTACAGTATTATTTCCTAATTTGATGGCAAAATTTAATTTTAAAAGAATTTTATATAATAGACCAATCCAACTTGAACGGAATAATTTTGGCACAAAAAATTCTTTATTGACTTTAAGCATGTCCAAGCATATTACAAGTCATCAGAAAATATAAGTTCTTTTGCTTTTTACAAAGTACAGATGTGTAGTATATTATCCCCTAATAAACTATGATACATGACTAATTTGATATAGAGAAGAATTGGCTCAGATGTGTGCTAATGAAGGCATCCAGAGTAGACTTATGACCTTCAAATAAGGATTTTGTTTTCTACTTGAAAAAATAATCAATTCATCGAACAAATCAAGATTGAAGTCTAACAAATTGGCAACAGAAACAACATTCAGATAAAAAAGTTAGCTCTCCAGAATTCTGCAATACTCCATTTTAATCATAAAAGTTATAAGTTTCTGTTTCTACATGAAACAGATCAATCTTACACATACCATTCACATCAATGCATAGCTTATTCAGTAGATGATGCAAAGCAACAAAGCAAAGGCAGATCAACGGATTATTGATCTCCTTGAATTCCCTAAATATCTAATATATAAACATATAGGCTCTTTCAAAATCTGTATGGCTATTGGCTCCAATTAATTTCAATCAATCAATGTAAACTCGAGCCTTTTAGAAGGTTGCTGAAGCATTGGTAGCTAAAACTCTACCTTAAGAGAAGATCTGTTCAAATTCTCCTCCTACCTATCCCCAATAAAATGACAAAATAAAGAAAAAAGTAAATATCTATCATAGGGTTGCCACCACCATTTTGCCAAAAGTTCAGAAAAAACTGCCCCTGATTGACCAAACGTGGAAGAAGGATCAATACCACAAAGATGAGGCCTCCTATCACCCATGAATTGACAAGAATATCGGTATTCCGTGCCCAATGCAGGTGGCAAAGATCAGAAACAGCAAAGACTCACTCAAAACTGGTGTTTAGAGGCTAATCACTGCCTCAAGGCAACAATTTTCGAAGAGGCCTGGGATACAGTAAGGCACTGAGAATTGCATGTTCATAAGTCAAAACCTGGCATTGCAAACTGTGTTGCAAAAGTTTCAACTTGATTTCGGAGCTCCAAAATGTCCCTATTGCTTTGCAAACACTGAAAGAAAGCCTTTCCGTGCTCACGCTGCCCAATACTTGTAATATGTGCAGCTCTTAGAAGATATTCAGAAATTGTTTCAAAATCAGATTCCAGGCACCCTCTCGATGTCATAGCAGGAGTACCTGCAACAGATTGACAAGTTATTGAGTCAAGACATACACGTTAAGTAAAAAATAAGTGACTGGAACCTTCACTTACCTATCCTTACCCCTCCACAGGTAATAGTGCCATTATCACCAAATATAGCAATTTTATTTACAGTGATGTGGCACATCTCGCAGATCTTCTCATACGTTTTCCCTGGAAAACACGAAGGTAGAAAAAGCGTCAAAAGATGAGAAAAACTGACCTCATAAATAAAATCATTAGGGTGTGCTAAAAGCATGCGAACAGAAACAAAATAATGAACAGAAGGGCATAAGATCTAGTCTTGTGTCAACATAAATTGAAGGTCATGGACAGAAGCATAATCATGAGAATGAAACCAATTTAATCAAGCATGTAATTAAATAAAATGGAATTGTATAGAGAGAAAAGCCAAGTGACCTAAAAGAAAAAGAAAAATCCCTTATCGAAAGAATCACTCAGAAAAATAAAAATAATGCACATTAAACTTTCTGGGGGGGGGGGGGGGGGGGGTTGAAGAGAGAGAGAGAGAGAGAGAGAAGCCTTCAACTTCAACATGGTTTGACCATAGGCTGTAGATGGAAATAAACGAGCAGCCCAGAGAACAAAGAAACTGGAATTAAAGTTAAAGTTGTGACAAAGGTTGAGCCAGCTCACAACAATAACTTACCAACAAAGAAATTTCAATCTTTGGATCAAAATGACTACTTCATTTTTTGATCATGAACACATATGAAAGACCAATATATAGCGTGAAGTGTAAAGAAATAAATTTCATCATGTCTAGTTTCTAGCAAAAAGAGAAAAAGTTTATCATCTCATGAATGCAATATATAACAGTACCAAACCTGTTAATCCCAAAGGTCTCAGATCCCAAAGTAGCAAGTGATTGTCTGTGCCCCCAGTTACTAGCCTGCATTTTCTTCTCAACAATGAAAATGCTAAAGATTGTGCATTTTTCTTAACCTGTTGCATATACAACTTGTACCCAGGAGTGGCTGCCTGTTTTAAGGCTATGGCTAGAGCAGCAATGTGATTATTATGTGGTCCACCTTGCAACGATGGAAAGACGGTAAAGTTTATCTTTTCCTCAAAGTCATACCGATCACTATCATCTCCTTGACCTATAACCAGTCCCCTTTTCCTTGGCTTCCTGCCCTTCCTATAAAAAATTATACCACCTCTAGGACCTCGAAGACTCTTATGAGTTGTTGAGGTAACAATGTCGCAGTAATCAAAGGGGTTTATACATTCCTGCATAAACAAAAACCAGGAGTATCAGTTTTTTTGCCCTTCTACAGTAACAAGTATATCAACTAGATGTATCTTCTCAAATAATATTTGAATTTAACAATCTTGTCATTCAACCACAGATGACACCTTCAATGACACCTTCAAGTTTCTCAAGAGTGCAAATCTTCAACAAGATAATTGAAGACATGATTTCAAGTGAAACTCCAATTTATTTTTGCATTGTAGAGACAAGTGTCAGAACAGGCACTTCTCAATAATGCTGCAATATGCAAACATGACCAATATCAAAAACCATTTTCTCTAAACTACCACAAAAAGTTACTGCACTAACAAGCAATACATTTATGAAAAAGCTCAATGACACAGGCTTGTTTACTACTAGAGGGAACACTAACATGCAAACTATTAACTGATGTTGCCAATTCTGTAAATAATTTTGCGCTTCTCAAGAGCAGAAGTTTGCGTTATCTCCACTTGGAAGGACATTCTATAACAGTCAGATGTTTTATACAGCTTGCAAAGTCTTACAGGAGCATTAGGATCCCCTGCAGAAGTCAGAGCAGAATGCACCTTAGTAACATATCATTAAGCTCTGAATGATAAAATACAAGCTCTGCAGAGAAAGCAAATTAAAGCATCTAAAGGGCAAAAGGAAAACTTCTAGAAATCCTCAGAACAGGTAATGATGATCTCAATCTACAACTGAGATGGATTTTTTTCCTCATATGTGCTTAGTTATGCATATACAGGAAAAAAGAAATCCTCAAGCTAGACCATCATGATTGCAGGGAAAGAGATTGGATATGATCCACTGTCCACAATCTCAAACAAAAATGTAGAATAGCTCATGCTGAAGTAATGGTCGACTACGTCTCAATTACATGAATGGGTTTAAGAGACCAAGTCAAAATAACAGAACAAGGGGGCAAAAACCTATTAGAATCATAGGATCGATAGCAAAACTCACTTGAAACTGAAACAGAATTAAGAGATCCAGGGAAGTTCCTAGATGGATTTTCTGAAAGTGCAGTGCCACAATAAGAAATTGTAGAATGACTTGCACTGAGATATTTAAACAGTGAAACGTGCTTCTTTTGTAGCACAAAAATTCTTATTCAAACAGAGCATATCATTACTATTAATGGCTCTACTCAACAGCAGACATTAGAATTTTGTACCATTACCGTAGATCTCACTGATACATATACAACAGCATGCCTTCAAGATAAATTCACAACACCTTAAATTGTATTTGTTCAAAATGATAATCTATCAAAGACTTATCCTATCCAACTCCAAGTGCCACATTGAATTATTTAAATTCTGAGCCCAATCTGATAGCATATCTAAAGGAAAAGGCAAATTTCACCTCAACATATTGGAAAGGATACCAAACAAAAACAAAATCACTAAAACAATCCAGAAAATATCATTCCACAAAGAATAAGCCATTATAACTCATAGCACAACAAAGGCCGCTAATCACCCCATGCACCATATGGATCTGTTGCTCCATCATCTGCAGTTAGTCTAAACTTCAAGGGGTCCATCCCAATGCCTAAACAATATATTTCAGACTAAATGCAAGCTCATCTTCTTGTTATTATAAGAACTACATGAATTCAACTTATGAGGAAGATCGCAAAGAAATTAAGGCTGCCAGCATTTCCATTTAGCTTATAGTACACACTACTGCTCATCTTCAGAAGACTGCCAGCATTTCCATATAGCTCACGGTCCGGTAATCTAGCACTTCAAGACTACAATAATGGCCACGGTGAATTTGAAAGGATAACTCTTGCATAAAGACATGTATTGAATCAAACATTTTAAATCAGATAGTAGGCGTCAAATTAATGTCAAATGAGGAACAGTCACCAAAAATATAAAAAAAGATAAGAAACAAAGTTATCATTATAGAAATCAACACCAAAAGAACTAAAGTATTGATATAGCACCTTGGCAGCGACAAGACCACTGATTTGAGCCATATCACACATAAGAACAGCACCACACTTGTCAGCAATTTGCCTAAACCTAGCATAATCCCACTCCCTTGGATACGAGCTCCCACCACAAATAAGTATTTTAGGCCTATAATCAAGCGCCCTCTCCTCCAGCTTATCATAATCAATATACCCAGTTTGCGGATTCACCTTATAAGGCAAAGTCTCAAAGAAAATGGAAGCACCGGATGCTTTCCTTCCACTGGGCAAGTAACAACCATGACTAGTATTCCCTCCAGATGGATTATCCAAACCCATGATCCTATCTCCGGGCAATAACAAACCAGTATAAACAGCAAAATTCGCGGAGGTACAAGAATATGGTTGCACATTAACTCCCCAATTCTCTGAATCCAACCCGAAAGCATCCAATGCTCGCTTCCAACAAAGCGTTTCTATTTCATCAATGTACTGATTACCAACAAAATATCGCGATCCAGGCATCCCTTCAGAGTATTTGTTCGTTAAATGACTCCCTAAAGCCTCCATTACTGCTCTGCAAACAAAATTCTCAGAGGCTATCAATTCAATACCTTTATATTGCCGACCTCTTTCTTTCTCCAATATCTCGTATATCTCAGGATCCGCTTCACAAATGGCTTGGTTCCCCCATGATTTCACCGAATTCCTCCTCTCTTCGAGGTTGAATTCACTGACTGTCGCCATTTTTTTCGACGAATTTGATGATGGTTCAGTATCTCTGCGCCGCTTCAAGCACATAGAGTAACCTAAAATTCGAAATTCTTTATCATCTTCATCGTCCTCTTCTTCCTTGTAGAGGTTGCCGTCTTGCTTATCTAAGCTGCCGTTTGGTTCACTACGTTGGTGACGATGATCGTAATTCTCGCTTAGTGGCTCCAGCAATTGAAGCGGGACCTGTGGGACAGGGTTGGGGGTAGAGTCACGGAGGCTGGAGTCGAGCTGGAGGGAGATTGAATCATCGGCGATTTTAGCAGAGCGAGACGGCGTCGTACTGGTTACAAAGCCAAGGGATAAGTCCGGCTCCATTAAAAAGCAGAAGATTGAGGTTGGGAGCAACAGTAGCAACAGAAAAAACAGCGACAGGAGGCCTTCTTGATCTTGCAATAGCAATAACGAAACATTTACGGTAAAGACGACGGAATAAGAGGTTGCATACAAATTTTCAAACACTCAAGCCCTAGGAAATGTTAAATTGCAGAGAAGAATTATAGGATGAGAAAGGAGAAGATAGAGGAGAGGCTGTGTACTAAGCAAGAGTGGACCTTTGGATTTATTATTATTATTATTGTTACAATTATTTAAATGTAATGTTTTTTTTCCTTTGAAATCAGACTTTAAAAACTTAAATCTGCAAGCAATACATCACATCCAATAAGAATGGACGTGGACACGTCCGCTCTCCACAAACTGACTGCTTTAGTCAAAAGAAAATTAACCGTCAAATTCTAATTTGCTGTAGAGGCTGGGCCTTGACATGGGCTGGCCTATTTTGACCCAAAACAAATGAATAAATATTTGGTAATCCAACTTCCATGGCCCAATTGTTATTTTTTTCTTCCACCGATGTTTGTATGTGGCAAACGGATAAAATTGGATGGGATTGAATTGAGTAACGATCAATTGAGTCATAAAAAAAATTGATAAGATCTATAACATTATGAGTCAAATGGATTATTGCTAAACAAAGTATAAATTGATTAGATTATAAATAAATCAGGTAATAAGTATATCAAACTTTATAACCTATATTTTATTTTATTTTTTAAAAAAAATTCTACCATTCAAAAAGGAAAGGACCTTCCATTCTGGAAATAGAAAAATCATGATCGGGATAACGGACTAAAAGTAATGGAATTTGGGTGTGGGTCTTTTGTCGAAATAGAATGTCCTCACTTTTTCATCTTTTTTTTTTTCACATAATTGATGAAATTGAATTTTACTATTAATTGATCGAATTGACATAAAACGATAAATTTTAATCTGATTCATAAATCTAATTGAATATGTCCATAAACTATATATATATATATATATATATAACGTAGCAATAATTTTCATTCTTTTATATGAATTAAAAGTATTGATCACATTATCCTTATGCACTTGAAGTTTTAAAAGCTAATTGAATGAACCATGATCGTTTAGCTAAGGGAGAAAATGAGTGTGGTAATTGAGTAGTAATTCGATACATGCGTGCATGTGATGCAAATATTTTGATGGTTGGATTGTGCGTCCCCGAAGATTAGGCGGTTGGAATGGTGTACAGCGCACCAAATCACATTCATGTGATAATTAGCTTAAAAAAATGTGAATTTTTAATTTATAATTGAGGTGAGAATTAGTGCTTTTTAGATGGCTATGTACGTGTAGCGTGTACATATCATTACTGGGCCCACGTCTTTGCTTGCCTCAAAATGGATCACTTTATTCAAAGTGATGGGCCCACTGGGCCCATCAGTGTATATGGTTTCATAGGTTTGGATTCCGTGCTGATTCATCCGTAACACGTGGTTAATTGACACGTAGTTTTCCGCGGCTATAATTCGGTTAGCCTCCTAGAAAGTTTCCACTGTATTTCAATCCGCAAAACTATTTAAAAAAAAGGTATTCAAGCTTTTATTAATGAATTTTATAAATATAATTAATACACCCCAACGGGTGGGATTCATTTCAAAAGCATCAAGTGATGCGCACCACAGCGCACGAGCTGTAGGGGAAATAAATTGGAAAAATTTAGAGACTTGTACTTTTTTTTGCCCATCTCAATCCACGTAAGTCTGGCCAATTCATGCCCACGTACACGTGTCAATATTGGATTATTATACGAGTGCCTTTTGAGATCGGTAGCTATTAATAAAGATTAAAATTAATGGACAGGTGAGTGTCGGAGAACGAGAGTACGCTGTGATTTCAGTACACTCGCGAGTGGTGGATGAAGTTCCGAAATTTGCTCCTGTCTGTAATAAGACGTCTCCTTGTATCACGTGACAAATTCCGGTGAAACGGCGTGTAGTTGTCAAGCCGAAGCGTTACGTCTTTTTTCTGGCAGCCAGAATTTCTCAAAAAATTTTATATGTTTAAATTTTAAATTACGAACTGAATGACGACAGTGCCCTTTGCATTCGGTCCAACAATTTCAAGTAGTGTAATTTTTTTTTTCTTTTATTGTTATAGAAAAACAAAAAAGGCAATTCTTTTATCGTTTATATTATATTTGACAAATTCTGAAACAAGATATGAAAGTGAAATTGACATTTTCCATTGATACATCTACCAAACCCATCTTGAAAAATGGCATGAAACCTACTTATCTATAAGCCCATAGGTGTGGAAAATGCTTGTAAGATGAGTTGTTTTCTGCTTAGAATTATGTGATTTATATTAGAAAGAAATGTAGTAATTTTTTCTATAGTTATATTATTTGCCATATTAATTTTATAAGAAAATCGTGTAAGTTAGTCGGTTTGACCATTTTTTAAGAGAGGTTTGAAATTATGATTTGTATTATATCTTAATATAAATAATAATTGGAGTCAATATTGTTCAATTGAATTCGACTAACATGTCGGTGATTAAATAAAAAATTAAAAATTACAATGAAAAAATTAAATAATTTTTATACCAACTTTACCATAAAAAAATAATAATTTGTATTTGAACCTTTATAATAATTTAGAAAGTGGATTAAAATAATCAGTTGTTTTATAACAATGTTTCACTACCAATAAATTCTTCCAATTAATTGTTTGAGACATAATATTTTGAAAAGGGACCATCATTTTGTACGACAACAAACTTCGAAGAAAACAAAAATGAAGCATAAAATAATAGTATAGTGAATTACCCAATAAATTATGATATTGAGATAATGGTATTTTTTATAAATCTGTTATATTAGTTAGATCTCGAATTTGATCAAATAATTTTGATATCATTTAAAAACAAAAAAATCTCTTGGATCATTACCCAACAAAATTGGCGCACCACAATCATGCGGAAGCCATTTAAAAGGTTAAAAAATAAATTAATTCGTCGTGTGTGTATATATATACATATATTATTGGCTGAAGCAACGAAGTTGCTGCCTGCCTCAGCCACAGCCACAACTCCCAACAAACAAGCCAAGAACGAACCATACCCAATTCCGAACCATTAATAGCCAATATATATGCATTCTTTTTTTTTGATAAAAAGGCCTTAAGTAAGCTTTTCCCCTTGAATTTGAATGCCATGGACAAGGTATTTACAATTTTAAGGATGTCTAAATTGTAAATAATCAAAGTTTGAGGACGACATAAAGGTGAATAGCATGTGATTTCACTCGAAATGCAAAGATTAAAGAGAAAGCAAATACAAAGCAAAGGAATGATTTTTCTGGAGACCCCAAAATCATAGGTTGACTCTAATAGTTTAATACAACATGATGGAAAGTGGTAGGTTGATCCATCACATTCACACTTCAACTATTCATAATTCATTGACTATTATGAAACTTTTAGAATTATGAAAATTAATATATGTGAGGATAAGAAAGAAAGGAATAACTATTATCATTATTATTATCTTAAATTCTTGATTATATTAATTAAGGTCAAATCAAAACATGACTAGTCCATATTGGCCACCGATAACTAAGCCAGTTACTGTAACAGCGGATATACTCATAAACTTGCGCATTGTATCATAATTCATTGAGAATGTAACTATCAAATAATGAAATTCTCTAGAATTGTCCAGCTATTTTGATGATCATTAAAGTGTATATAATTTATTTAGATTATTGTAGAAGCTCTAGCATTCCTTTTTCACCAATAAGAGTGATTGGAGTAGACCCACTAAACAATCTTCTTCTTCTCAGAAGAAAACCCATTTAAGAATTTCAATAAATGTAGATTAATTTACAACTAAAATAGTTAAATCTCTTCTTCTTAAATAGCTTTCAACTACTTCACGTTTTGTTGAATAAATAAAGATTGCAAAAGAAAACTCTTAAGTGAATGAGTAGGTACCTTAAAAAGCAGTTGACATTCAAATTGAAATTATACATATAAAAATATCTATTTAAATGTCAAAAAATTAATCACCTCTTATATGGATATCTTAAATAATACCCTTCAAATTTCATTTCATAATCAAAATTTGTGAAATATTAATTGAAATGAATTTCCAATTATGAATACTCAATTATTTTTCCTAAAAATTGAATAATAATGATATAAGAATTATATAAAATAAACGATTAAATTACATAGAAAACAAAAGAAAAAAAATCCTTTTGGTACTTTAAAAAGCAAATGAATAATATATATAAAAAATAAAACAATAATTATCTTGTAAGATTAATGGGTGATATAGCATATGCCGTGAAATAAGGGGTGGGCTCCCTTACAAACCAAGAAAAAGGGTTCATAGCTTTAGATATAAAGTTGATTTATTTATATAATTTTTAAAGCCAAAATCTAATTCTAAAGTAGAAAAACACTAAAATTACTACCCTAGAAATAGAAAGTAACATTAGATTTTATCAATTGAGTTCATTTTATTTTTTTCTCGAGGTGGAAGAAATAAAAGTATATTTTTTAAAGCTTCATTATTTATTTGTTTGTTTTTTTCCTCCCATAAAAGATCAAGAAAATTTATACCACACTACTTTAATTGTATCTTCTAAAAAGAAGGTTAAAATTACTCAATAAAAGATAAATTAAAAGAAAAAAGTCATCAGTATTGTTATTTCGGATGTAATTTAATATGCTAATTTGAACCGACGCGTGCACCTAATTACTACTTTTGTTATTCTATATAAAATTTATATACATATATAAACTATTATCTATGTGGAAAAAAGAAAATAATTATATTTAAATGGATATGTAAAAAAAAATAAGTAAATATATTTAAATGGAATTATTGGAAAAGAAAATATTTAAATGGAAAACGCATAGGATGGTTGGTTGAAGAAATTGCCATAAATAAAAGTAAAAACTTCATGCTAAATAGTAGATAAAATATCAACAACACAAATTAAATTACCACTAATTACAGGTAATTAATTAGGTAGACAAAAAAAAAAGTAAACTTAAAAATTTCAATAAAAAGGGTAATATGGTCAAATAAGGTAGGCCCAGTGGCATTTTTTGTCCAAACACAATTCTAAAAGTTCGCCAAACCCCCAAATTCTATACTCGTTCACCAAGTATACCGTTGAGATTCTGACGTGGCAAATTCCGGATAAGCCAATAAATCAATCAAACCGACCCCATCGAATGAAACCGATCCGAACCTGAAAAAGTACAAAAATCGGTTCTTTCTCTCATTTTTCCCAGGAAGCTTTGATAACAAGAAGAAGCAAGAAGATTAGAAAAAGAAGAATCGACGTGACCTTTCTCTTCTCGTTTATATATCTCTCTTTTCTCTCTTTTCTCTTTCTTTGTTTTCAATCTAATTTAAATTCTTTAGAGAATTTTCTGTGTATAGTTTCAATTTATATGCGCTTGCGTAGAGGAAGAAATTGTTTGATTGCTTTAAAATTCGTATTATGGCCACCGGAGTTGAATCATCGTCGCCAGAATCCGTGAGGATGGCCGTGGCGCTTGATTTTCCGGTGACTGATGAAGCATCGTTATCTTCTCCACCGAGAATACCTAGAAGGCTGAGGAAAAGATTGTTGGAGGCTAGAAGTCCATGCACTGTTGAAGAAATTGAAGCTAAACTTAGACATGCCGATCTCCGTAGACAGGTTGATATGATTTTTTGAAAAAAAGTAAATTTTTTTGATTAATTTTAGAAAGAATTTAAGTGTCTTTCTCTGTTGTGAACACAGTCTTCAAAGAAGAATTTTATTTTTTTTTTTCTAAATAAGAAATATTTTCAGACTTAATTTTTTTTTTTTTTTTTGCTTAGTTCAGTGAAATTTCTTTTCTGGGCCTCAAAGTTCTAGAGAGTAATAAGAATAAGAAATTTACTAATGCAATTAATAGTTTCCAGTGATTTCTTCTTCTTCTTCTTCAGTTGTTATCCTTGAAGGAATTGATAATGTTTCTTCTTATTTTCTGTTCAATTCTGGGCAACCGGAAGATTAATAATAGTTCTTCGCTTAGATGCTAAGTTTTCTTTGAACTTTTGGTTCTGTTTTGTTTAAGTTTCTTTTTCCATTGAACTGGGGAGTGTTTTAATCTTGTTTTTGTCTGCGAGGCTTAAAAGTCTATGTTTTTTTTGTAAAAAAAAAATTTAAACATTCCACTTTTAAGATTAAATCCAACAGAACGTTTCGTTGTCCATCCACTTGTTTTTCTTCCTTTTTCTTTTTTTAATCTCTTCCAATTTTGGATTCTTTTCTTTTTATTTTGAATTTAAAAATATTCTCTGTGTTTAGGGGGTGGGTGCTGTTGCTTCTGTTTGAATTTTTTTTTTTGTTCACTTCTTTTTGTTTCAGTTTTCCTTTTTCTCATGGATCATCCCATTTCATGAACCAAAGAAAGAAAGAAACAGATAACTATGCTTGAATTTTTTTTTTAATATATATATATATATTATTGGTTTTGTCATGTTCTTTTTTGCCCTCTTGTTTTCATTTAGTTTTCCTATGATGCAATTTGTTTTTGCTTGTTTTGTCAGCGAGGTTCTGTCCAGAATGCTTCTTCCAAGAAGCACCAATTATTTTACTCACCGTGTTTGCAATTTCTGTTATGTTTCTTTTTCTTAATTAATTCATTTGGTTTCTTCTCATGTTTACCAGCATCGTCTTTGAATTTATCACTGATATTTTTTCTGTTTTCTTTTTGAGTGCAGCAATTCTATGAGAAGTTGTCGAGGAAGGCAAGACCAAAGCCTAGAAGTCCTTCACGGTCTTCATCTAGCGAGGAAGACCTTGGTCAGCGTCTTGAAGCCAAGCTTCAAGCTGCAGAGCAGAAAAGGTAAAGCGCTTTCTTTTTGCCAAAGGTTGTGCTGGCGTGATTGATGGATTATTTTAGTTACTACTGATTAGGTTCCTGATAAGTGTGTTGTTCTAAATGAATAGTTGCTGTAATTAAATGGCAATAGTTTATTCCTGGTATTACAGTATGCTACTCGTGCAATTATGAAGTGTCCACCACAGCATCATTTTAGTCACAAACTTTGTACAGGTATTTGTTGGTTGATTTTGGGACATTTGTACTGGATTATGATGTTGTTTGATGGGTTATTATTGCTTTTTGTTTTTTCACTAACTTTTATCATCATGAAGGTTTGCCTTACTTTTTAGGAGGCATCGCAATATGGTATAATGGAAAAGACTCAAGTCTTTCATGTGTCTACTGCGAGAAATTTTCTTATGACTTTTTATGTTCTGTACCGTCTCTATTTGATCCTTAATCTGTCCCAGCTGCGCTTTCATTATCATTTCTTAAAAAAATTAGTTTGATATGTAGGATCAGAATATGTATTCATGTAGGCAGAAAATATGGATTCATTCCTTGATTTAAGACTTGTTATAATCAATATTCTATCTGTATTTCAACGCTGATACACATTTGTGAATTTCTCCCTATTTTTACTGGAATTTATTTCCAATTGGTATGCTAGAAATTTTCAGACAAAAGTTCAGGTTGACCTAGAACTTGTACTTAATCCTACAGTTGCTGCAATGTGTTAGGTGCAAATACAAGTTTTTTACTATTTTCTTTGGGCGTTATACTATAATTTATGTCTCACTTGTTAATGTGCCAGGTTGAGCATTCTGGCGAAGGCTCAGATGCGCCTAGCTAAGTTGGATGAGTTGCGCCAGGCAGCAAAAAGCGGGGTAGAAATGCGATCTAAGAGAGAGAGGGAAAGTCTTGGTACAAAAGTAGAACTTCGGGTTCAGCAAGCAGAGGCAAACAGAATGCTTATACTGAAAGCTAATTGGCAAAGAAGGGCCACCCGAAAGGAGAGGACATCGCAGTCATTACTGCGGCGAATGGCTAGGGAGAGCAGGTACAAGGAGCGCATACATGCTGCTATTCATCAAAAACGGGCAGCAGCTGAGAGGAAGCGAATAGGATTGTTGGAAGCAGAAAAGAAGAGGGCATGTGCTAGGATGTCGCAAGTTAGGCGGGTGGCCAAGTCTGTTTTTCATGAGCGTGAGATAGAAAGGCACAGAATCAGGGACCAGTTGGAAAATCGACTGCAAAGGGTATATTTAAGGAGTTGTAGTACTTTTCTTTGCTTTTATATCCTAGTTTACTTCCTAATTGATGTCACGTTCTGATTTTATTAAATTACTAACTTTATATTGAATATAATAACTAGGCAAAGAGGCGAAGAGCAGAATATCTGAGGCAGAGAGTAAGGCAGCATAATGCTAGTCGAGTGAATCGGAATCGAATGCACAAGCAAGCTGATCTTCTCTCTAGAAAATTAGCAAGGTATTTAATTTCTGCATTTAATGTTCTCCAATGCTGTGTTGACCTGTCAAATCATTTGGCTTATGACAGCTTAATTTGTCTTGCTTTCACTCTTTATACACCTTCTTTGAAGACTGGCATTCTAGCTCTATACTTCCTGTTATATGATGAAGCGAGGAGTACCATAAGGCTTTTTTTTTAAGTTAAAAAAGTGATTCTATAGTTCTGCAGTAAATAATGTGAACTATCATATAGAGAATTGTTTCGATGGAGACCCAATGCATTTCAATTTTGCAAGAGAGAAATTATTGCATAGTGTGGAATTTTGTTTTAAGCATCTGATAATCATAGATGAAATAGTTATTCACCTGAAAAATTATATAATGGTGTTTTTCTTTCTTTTAGGTGCTGGAGGCAGTTCATTAGGTCAAGGAGAACTACATTAGACTTGGCAAAGGACTATGGGGCCTTGAAAATCAATGAAAGTTCTGTCAAGTCTATGCCATTTGAGCAGCTTGCACGGTTGATTGAATCTGGTGCTACCCTGCAGGCTGCCAAATCTCTGCTTGATCGACTTGAAAGCCGCTTGAGAGTTTTAAGGGCTGTTGATAGCAATAATTCTGCCAGTTTGGATAACATTGATCACCTTTTGAAAAGGGTAGCCACCCCAAAGAAAAGGACTTCTCTGAGATTGTCTGCAAGGAGCAGAGAGGCAAAGAAAGTGGCTGCCACTAGGGAGGCAGCCCGAAGTTCATCTAAACTGTCAAGGTATCCAGTGAGAATAGTTCTTTGTGCCTACATGATTTTGGGTCATCCAGATGCTGTTTTCAGTGGTCAAGGAGATCGTGAGATTTCTTTGGCCAAATCTGCACAAGAATTTATTCAACAATTTGAATTGTTGATAAGGATTATACTAGATGGCCCACTTCAGAGCTCTGATGAGGAATGTGACTCCACCTTGCCAAAACGCTGTACCTTCAGGTCTCAGCTTCCAATTGTCGATAAAGCTTTTTGCTCCTATTTGAATTGCTTTGTAGTGTGGAAAGTGAAGGATGCTCAATCATTAGAGGAGGACTTGGTGAGAGCTGCTTGCCAACTTGAGCTCTCTATGATACAAAAATGCAAGCTGACACCAGGAGGGGATGACGATGCTCTTAGTCATGATATGAAAGCCATTCAGAAACAGGTATCTACCTGCATCGATGGAATTTACCAGATGTGCACTTATTAATTTGCAAAGTTCTTATTTCTAATGAATTTGGTATCTGTTCTCATGCAGGTTATGGAGGATCAAAAGCTTTTGAGGGAAAAGATACAGCACTTGAGTGGAGATGCTGGGATCAAGCATATGGAAAGTGCTCTATCAGAGACACGGTCTAAATACTTCGAAGCGAAGGAAAATGGAAAGCCTGTAGGGTCACTAATCACGCACTTATTCTCTCCTAGCACATCTAGCTCCCCAGCTAGTCCTGTTGGCAGTCCAAGTGACAGAAATGAGATGATCGGCGGTGCTGAGAGGTCAGGTCGTGTAGTTCGTTCGTTGTTTAAGGAAGATGTTGCTTCCTCAGCCAATGGTCGATTGGGTTCCTCTGTTGAAAAGGGGGTAACAGAGAATGAATTGCTTGTGAATGAACTTCTCCATGGGCAGGGTCGCAGCTTTGTTGATAGCTTCCATATTGATGAAGAAAACAGTATCAGGGTCAGTGCATTTTCAAATTATAGTCATTAATCAATAACCGGTGCTGTGCCACATAATGAAATAACAAGTCTCAAATGAGAAATTGATTTGTTTTCTTGTCTTATTTCTTCCAGGCAAAGATAAAAGAGACCATGGAGAAGGTTTTTTGGGATAGTATCATGGACTCCATCAAACAGGATGAACCCAGCTATGACCGGGTCATTGATCTTGTGAGGGAGGTGAGGGATGGAATTACTGAGATGGCTCCTGAAAGCTGGAAGCAAGAGATTACTGAAGCAATTGATCTAGATATTCTCTCTGAGGTTGCAGGGTTTTATACTATTTTTAAATTGCTGGCAAAAATTGTGCGCTATAGATCTGACTTTTTTGGTCTCTTCATCAGGTGCTGAAGTCAGGTATCGTGGATACTGATTATCTTGGAAAGATTCTCGATTTTGCGTTATGTACCCTGCAGAAACTCTCTTCTCCAGCCCAAGAGGATGAATTGAAAGTTGCACATCAAAAATTATTCAAAGAATTGGCTGATGCATGTCAAACCCAAGATGAGTCAAAGTGTTCACATGCTATTGCAATGATTAGAGGGCTCCGCTTTGTGCTAGAGCAGATTCAGGTGTGTATTCATACTCCTCATGTTTCTTGCATATTTATTTTATAAGTGGAGCTTTGTGAGATTTTCATTCTTTATGAGGGTACTTCTTAGTGCATTTTTTGTCTGATCCTATCTGATTGCTTGCTTGCTTCTCATTCCAATTCACGCATGTTATGTTTGGATGCATTATTTTGTTTTCTAAACCTCATTTTTGAGTATCAACTGAATTATGACTCGTTCATCTATCAGGCCCTGAAACAAGAGATAAGTAAAGCACGTATAAGAATGATGGAACCTTTGTTGACGGGACCTGCTGGTTTGGATTATCTTAGAAAAGCTTTCACGGACCGTTATGGATCTCCTTTGGATGCTTGTACATGTCTACCTTTGACTATGCAATGGCTTTCATTTGTGAGAAATTGCAAAGATCTGGAATGGGAGGAGCATACTAATTGTCTCTCAGCTTTGTCAAACCATGAAAATTCATCTCAAGTGTTTATTCCTTCCACCACTCTTAGAACTGGTGGAAGCTTTACACTCAAAACAAATGGAAGTGGAACTGTTTCTGCTCCATCTGCTTCAAATGCTACAGGTATTGATCTTGGCATCTTGCTTTGTGAATCTTCTTGGGAATATGAGGTCCTTGCAAAGTTGATGGAATCACTATTAGACATGTAGATCACAGTAAATGCTGATTTGTTTTTCTTGTTGCATCAGGTGGCAGAAAACCGGAGCCAGAATGCAATGGTGATAGCATTGATGTGCTAGTGAGGCTTGGATTGTTGAAGCTTTCAGGTCTATCACAAGATGCCTGTCCAGAAACCTTCATACTTAACCTGCCGCGGTTGAGGGCTGTGCAGGCTCAAATCCAGAAGATCGTATTAATATCTACCAGGTATGGTAAAGCCTTCCCGTTCTGCCTTTTCTGTTCCTTGTATTTGCTTCTGTCTACAATTACACGTGATGGTCTAACAATTTGGCATTTTATGCTTCCTGTTTTCTCATTTACTACTTTGATGTGCAGTACTTGCCAATTCTCTATTGGTTTTCCTTTAATTATGCGACATGATTAACTAATCCAAGATTACATACTTAATATGCAGCCTTCTAGTTTGCCGGCAAACTATTCTGATGGAAAGACTAGTGGCAAGTGGTACCGACCTGGAAAGCATAATATCGAAGTATGCTCAGCAACTGTTAGAAGTGCTGGCCAGCCGAGACGATGTAGCTATTGAACTAATTGTGGACATAATAAGTAACTTCTCCCAAGAAGTTGACAAGGCAATAGACTCCGAGAAGCTGGAATCGGGGAAGTTAGTTATGACTAGGATGTTAGCAAAAAGCTTGCAGCCGGGGGACCCCATTTTTGAAAAGGTCTCCCGCCCTGTTTATTTGGCTGTGAGAGGGGTTGTGCTTGGGGGCAGCGGCCCTCGAGGAAGGAAACTAGCAGAAATGGCACTCCGGCAGGTTGGAGCCTTTGCTCTGACTGAAAGGGTAGTGGAAACTGCTGAAGTATTAGTGGTTGCAGCCAGTGCGTCGGTGGCCGTGCACGGTGCTTGGTATGCCAATCTGCTTGATAACATGTGAATAATTTGTGTGCATGAAGAAATAATACACACATCTGTACATAGTAGTTGTGAGGGTGTAAAGCTGTGTTTAATTGCTAATGGAATGATATTTGATTGGAAGGAAAAATTATTGAATGATTGTAATTAGAAATTCTTTTGATTTAGTGAAATGTAGATGTTATTAATAATTGTTTCTTCTGAGACTCTGTTCTTGTTTCTTGAACTTAATGCATACTTTCAAAAGATGTTAGTAGTAATTATAATACAATATTAGTATATTACTGATAGGCGATCCAATACAATACAAGTCCAGCCCATGAGTAGGTCTATTGCCAGGAGAGAAGAAAAGGTTATTTTAATTCATATATATATATATATATATAAACTGATAGTTCTGTTAGTAGATATGTAAATTACTATGCGAGCATTTTGCAACTAATGTTATTTCCTCTTTTTAGCGCAAAAGAAATCTTTCTCTTTACTAGTACATATTAAGATATATTATATTATATATATATATGATATGTGTAAATTCCAAATTATTCATATTTGATTTGATTTAAGATATATGCAATCAATTAGGAAATTGTTTTCATAATTATTCCCTAATTCTCTCTCGGCCATAAACTAATACTATTTGAGAGTCATTCACATTTAGAACACCACCATTAATAGTTGATATACTACTATTTAAGAGATATGCAAAATATTTTGTTATTAAGTCAATTAATTATCTCTTGGAAATAATGTTAATTATGAAGATTTCATATCAATTATTTCCATTACAATTAACTCTAATCCCTGAATAAATAGCAGTCACTAGGAAGAGTAAATTCACAGCAACACATTGTTTTTTCTCTTCTCCTATCAAAAAACAAGATAATTAGTGGTTGAGTTAGTGAAGAAGAATGGGGCAAGTGAAGGTTTTGTTGAGTATTATTATAGCAATGATGGTAATTTGTGGAGCTCTAAATAATAAGGCAATGGGGCAAGTTGGACAATGCTGCCATGACTACCATGAGCTTGGAAATTGCGAGCCAGGAAATGATGATGAGAAATGTAATAAGTTTTGCACTGGTGATAATGGTCAAGGTTGCGAAAAAGGTGGATTTTGCAAGAAAGCTAAGCCTAAAAATTACTGCCATTGTTACTGCTGATTTTCTGTTGTTTTACTTGAAAGTTTTAGCTACTTTTACTATCATATGAAATAAAACCTTCTGCTTTCTTGCATAGTACATTATTATTATTATTATTATTATTATGCTAAAATAGGAAAAAAAAAAAAGAGAAAAAGAAAAGGATTGTTATTTTATAGCTTTCCTATTATATTTATTCTAAATAAAAAATGAGTAATTAAATATTACTGAAATGATTAAAACTTTGATTAATAATATAGCACGAAAAATTTAAATTGTATTAATAAGATAAAATTAAATAGAAATACAATAGATAATTTACAGATAAACTATAATTTAAAAAAGAAAATGGCCTATATAATAGAACATATTAAAATGTGAAAAGATAAATTAAAATTATGAGACGAATGGAGTATTATGTGTTAATTGCCATCCTTTTCTTGTAACGAGTTTGATCATGAATCCGTCTTATATCACCCAACAGCTGCTGAAATATATGGATTCTATGGGCCTTGGTTAGTGTTCTTCCCCATATACAGTACTCTTGATTAGTGTCTTCTCTGATAATTAATGGAAAAATTTACTTGTAAGTTGTGATTAGGCATATAATCATAAACTATAAGCCTTTAATCTTGTTATTGTCATGAGCATGGTTTGTTGCATTAATACAAAACCCTACATTGCATCTTCCATTATTAGTGTTAAAATTAAATAGTGTTGTTAGCTATAGCAAAGAGATATATTATTAGAAAAATAGAAAAAAAAATAGAATATTTGAGGTAAAAGATATAAATAGAAGTTCTGTAAGAAGAAATCTCTCATAGACCAGCTTTATATAGATGGATGGATACTATTTAAGATTTGCATATATTAGAAAATTGTTTCTTATTAATTATTTCCTTCACAATTAGCTATTGAATTAGTGAAGAAGAATGGGGGAAATGAAGGTTTTGTGGTGTATTATAATAGCAATAATGATGATTTGTGGAGATTCAAATAATAATTATAAGGCAATGGGGGAAGTTGCAAAATGCTGCCATGACTACCATAAGCTTGGAAATTGCAAGCCAGGACATGATAATAAGAAATGTGATAACTTTTGCAGAAAAGGTTGTGTTAAAGGTGGATTTTGCAAGAAAGCTAAGCCTCATAGTTACTGCCATTGTTATTGCTGATTTTCTATTGTTTTACTTGAAACTTTGAACTGTTTTTTCATTTTTCTTTTTTGGAATAATATCGTAATTCCGATAGGATTCGGTGTATTATGATATGAAATAAAATCTAATGCATTATGATTACTGTACATTATTATTATTATTAACAGAAATATACACATTTAATAATCCACTTTGCCATTTTTTTTTTCTTTATATATATATCCCATACTATAGGTAGCCATTGATCATTCTTTAATCTCCTCATCCCTTGTTTTGCCTCTTCATCCACGTAAGAGATTGAAAAGAACTATTAATACTATGATGTTAAAGAAAATGCTGAACTTTTGGTCTTTGCCTGTGTATCCGTATGGTTTTATTGCCTCGTACAAGCTTGCAGCCATTATGATCATGAATCCCTCTTTAATCATTCTAGCTCAAACATCTCATCTTGTTCGCTATTGAATTGCAATCAACCGATGATTGCTGCAAATGGGAAGGCAATATTTGGGAAGAATCATGCCAAGCGATGATAAAATAGATGGATTCCAAGGTGCTGATGCTATTCACTTTTTTCCTGTTAGTCTGATTTAACTGTTAAAAAGTGAAGAGCTTTCGGTGTATCATAAATTTCTCGAACTACAAATCTTATTGTCAGGTAATGTCATTGCTGGCTCCAATCAGATCAGTGGGTTGATTCCAACTTGGTTTGTAAATCTAGTGACCCTTTCCCACATAGATTTGAGTGGTAATCTAATTTCAACTGGAATTCACTAGAGTACCTATTAGCATCACAAGTTAGTTGATTTTAAATGCTGCACCAGAGTCAGAGAATTGTGAAAAGAAATAAGATAAAACAAAATTTTATTGATTAAAGATTATAACTTTATTTATTATAAGATTAAAAACAGAAACTACATATTAAGCTGAAACCATTACAATAACTAGCACCACCCATCATCCAAAGCAGGCGACAAGCACCCACTTCAAACTAAAACACAAGCTTTGCTTAACAAAGCAAAAGAAAGCAGCTTTGACTTCTCATTCAGTAATTTCCACCGCGAAGACGGAGCACAAGGTGAAGAGTGGACTCTTTCTGGATATTATAATCAGCAAGAGTACGCCCATCTTCTAACTGTTTCCCAGCGAAGATAAGCCTTTGTTGATCTGGAGGAATCCCTTCCTTGTCTTGAATTTTTGTCTTCACATTATCAATCGTATCAGAACTCTCCACCTCAAGAGTTATAGTCTTCCCTGTCAATGTCTTCACAAAAATCTGCATTCCTCCTCTTAATCGAAGAACAAGATGGAGCGTGGATTCCTTCTGGATATTGTAATCGGCAAGAGTCCGGCCATCATCCAGCTGCTTTCCGGCGAAGATCAAACGCTGCTGATCCGGAGGAATTCCTTCCTTATCTTGAATCTTAGCCTTCACGTTGTCAATTGTATCGGAGCTTTCAACTTCAAGGGTTATGGTTTTCCCTGTCAGTGTCTTGACGAAGATCTGCATCCCCCCTCTTAACCGGAGAACGAGATGCAAGGTTGATTCCTTCTGGATGTTATAGTCCGCGAGGGTCCGGCCGTCCTCCAACTGTTTTCCGGCGAAGATCAAACGCTGCTGATCCGGAGGAATTCCCTCCTTGTCCTGGATTTTAGCTTTGACGTTGTCGATCGTGTCGGAGCTTTCAACTTCCAGGGTTATGGTTTTACCAGTGAGAGTTTTGACAAAAATCTGCATACCTCCTCTCAATCGGAGAACAAGATGAAGAGTAGATTCTTTCTGAATATTATAATCCGCCAGAGTCCGTCCATCATCCAGCTGTTTTCCGGCGAAGATCAACCTTTGCTGATCAGGAGGAATTCCCTCCTTGTCCTGAATCTTAGCTTTAACATTATCAATCGTATCGGAACTCTCAACCTCAAGAGTGATAGTTTTTCCGGTAAGAGTTTTCACGAAGATCTGCATACCTCCTCTCAACCGGAGGACAAGATGGAGAGTAGACTCCTTCTGGATGTTATAGTCGGCCAAAGTACGGCCATCTTCGAGTTGTTTTCCAGCGAAAATCAGCCTCTGCTGATCCGGTGGAATTCCTTCCTTGTCTTGGATCTTGGCCTTGACGTTATCGATGGTATCGGAGCTCTCGACCTCGAGAGTTATGGTCTTACCTGTGAGGGTTTTGACGAAGATCTGCATGTTTGGGAAATTGGTTAAGGGCTTGTTTGAGAGATTATAAGAGAGTAATTGGAATTGCGAAGATGAGAAGAAAAGAGAAGAAGTAGGTTTATATAGGAGAGATTGCCGACTTAGTAGATTGGAAATTTGGAATGCTTCGTGTCAAAGGAAAAAATAAATTAGAAAATTTATCGGTCAAGTTTGATCGGCGGACCAGTGACCGTTGGATTGATTGGTTGTTATTTCTTGGTCGCGAACTTTCCACGTAATTTTCTTGAATTTTCTAGTTGGTTGTCCAATTTACTTTAAACTGAGTTTCTATGTAGCTTCCAAAAAAAAAAATTGAAAATTATTATAAATGTAATAAAAAAGAATGTGGGGATTGATTCCTGAAGAAAGTTTCCAATCAAAATGGTGTAATAGGTAAGCAAGTGGCAGTTCAACATTAGCCATGCCAAAACATATTGCAGGACACATCCTTCTTCCGCCACCAAATGATAGGAACTCAAAATTTGTCCCTAATTATATTCTACACAAGAATTCGAGAACCTCTCTGGATAAAATTTTTCAGGCTCAATCCAGTAATTGGAAATAGCCCATGCATTCACCGAAACTTTGGATTTGGCTGGAATTTCATACCCATTAATCACACATTTCTTCCTGCATTCTCTTGGAAGTAATGGAAGAGGTGGGTGTAATCTTAGAGGATCACCAATTTTAAGTAGTTCAATTCATCAATTTTCAATTCGTTATCAAAGATCCTCCCCGTAGGTCAAAGAATCAAGCATGGAGCTTAAGTTAATGGGTGATCCTACCATAGAAGAAACGTTAGCAATGAGTTTTGTTACTTCTTCTTCCCTTATTGATCTAAATGATTGCACTCTTTTCATAGTTAGTCCAATGTGCAAATTTTTCTAACTTATCTCCAATATTCTCCATATTCCAAAGATTATATCAGTGTAATTATAAGTTCCAACACTTGCTCCAAGGAGAAATGGCCTTTCGGCAAAATTGTGGTCATGAATTTTCAGCACTTGCATTGCCATTTCAGGAGGAGAAATCACAATATTGGTGACTTCACCAAGCTGAAGGTGCATAAGAGGTCCATATATTTTGGCTAAGTCTCTTAGGCACTGATGGGGTTGGAAACCAATTAAATGGTGGATGCTCCCTATTAGTGGTGGCTTCCATGGCCCTGGTGGGAGTTTTGGAGTTGAGTTTTTGAGATTCAATTTGTGCCTTATTTTCAGTAATGAGCAGATGAAAAGTGGGAGGGTAAGAGAAATTGATTTGTATTCCATATGGAATTTATGGAATGATTGGCATATTCCATTAATTTCATTTAATATTACTTTTCAATTAAGAAATATTAATTACACTTAAATTTAAGATAAAAATGTTATTTTTATTAGAATTAAGAAATATTAATTAGACTTAAATTTAAAATAAAATTGAGTATTTCAATATATAAATTTAAATATAATTGATCAATTTGCATTGAAAAATAAAATAAAATTAAAAAAATTAAATTAAATTGTATTAAAAATTTAAAAATGACAGATAAATAAAATTTAAATTTTTTTTAAGTGATAAAAAGAAATATATAGGACAGGTAGTTGTTATATATTATTATTATTCACTTTGGTGATGATTGTTGATGCTTACTAATAAATACTCCATCCATTCTTTTATAATTATTATTTTTGTTACTTTTACCATAATTAAAAAATATTAATTAATTTTAAATTTAAAAAAAATAAATAATTTAATGCATATTGAATGATTTAATTTAAAAAATAAATCTAATTGGTCAAATTTTTATTAAAAATGAAAATTAAATTAAAAAAATTAAATTATATTAAAAATTTAAAAATAATAAATAAATAAAATTTAGATTTTAATTAAAAGTGACGAATAATAAAAAAATAGAAAAAATAATTCTTCATTCACCGTTGTAATGGTAACATTGAAATTTTCTCCAAGATTGCAACTTTTGAGCTCATCGAGACAAGAAAAGGACAAAAGGAAAGAAATAATTTCCACATCATTATTTGCGACACCCATTATTAAGGGCAAGTTCCAGCTGGATGCGCTCAAATTTAAGGAAAAGTTTCGAATCTATCTCCTTCATCCAATAATTCCAATTCCTTTATAAAAAACATATATATATATATATATTGCCAGACCTCTCCAATGTCAATTTATGTATTTTGATTAATTTATACATCCCCACAGAGTTCATCTGCCATTAAAGAATCATCATGCAAAATTTGACATTTTTTAATTTCAACCCATTCCTATGTTAAAATAATACCAAGGAATAAACTTATAAAGGGCTGAAATAATCATTTTTTTTTAAATAAATGAAATTTTAAATTATAGAAATCAAAAAATCAAAAAAAAAAAAAACATGAAATGCTATGTGATGTGAGCGCATCTGGGTCACCAGAAGCACAATCCAAAGTTCCAAATATGCGCTGTATGACTACTCAAAAACCATATCAGGCATGCCCTTGATCGTTTTTTTTTTTGCTGTTCTTTTCTATAACAAACTTGTAACATCTGATACAGATCTGTCGTCAACTAGAGAGCAGACTTGGTAAGTTATCATTTTTATGCCACAAGCAATGCACAGGCAGCTTAAATGACATCAAACATCAGCAGTGTAACGTATTAAGTTACGCATAATCGCTGATGAATTTATAAAGAGCAAAGAGGCATTTGCCATTAAAAATCAACTGAACTGAGATTCAGAAACTGTACAGAAATGAAACTAGATCAGGAAAATTTTCTTTCCTCAACACAGCAACATAGAATCAGCATACACCACAATAATACACTTAGCTTTTCATAGCATATTCCTGGAACAAATTAGGGTTTAAAGTTGTGACCTTGTTTCCTGGTGTTGACCATGAGGGTAGCATTCTTCCTGAACTGTTCTTTTCAGCTTCTAGCTCTGAGCCGTTAGTATTGGGACCAATATCAGCATCCACAAAATCCAAGTCATCGTCTAAGCATTGGTTGTATTGATCTGTTTCCATGGAATTATAGACCTCGGTACCTTTGTTCTGCAACTTTGCTGCCCTTTTCTTTGAGCGACCAGTGCTTTTGGTAAAGTCATCATTCTCTTCTGGAGTTCCATTTGGAGCTCTATTTTCCTTTCTTCTCTTCTTTATTGAATCATTGCTGCCGCTGCTGCTTTTTTCTGTTCTATAGTGTTCCTTGATTGTGGACTCAATTGTTTCTAGCAAACGATCTCCATACTTACTTAGCTTGGCCCTAATTGAAGTCCAATTGTAAATTAGATCTCTCGAGTATTCAGTACAAAACCTAAATTTACGTTCAAATTACTGCAAAACTTACTTTCCAATGCCATGGATCTCAAGTAATTCTTCCTCAGTTCTGGGAATTCGTTTGCTTAGGTGCTGCAGCGTGTTATTACTAAATCAAGGAAAATAAAAACTCTAGTCATGCTGTGACAAATGTTATAGAATTCTGAAGGAAAAAGAAACTTGCAAGAATGTGTCAGGCAAATATTGTAAATTTCCAAATGGTTTTCCCTTAAGTGTCCATTTTCAAGAAACTTACTTTCAAGAAAAATAATTATTGAGAATAAAAGACTATAGAAGGCAATATTGAGAGCTCACTTAAATATGTGGTATGCCATAACCCCATCCGCATTTTCTTTGACAAGCGTATTTCGAAGAAACCGTAAAGCAGTGAATAGCTTTGCAGATAGATTCTGTCATTCAATACACAGATCAAAACGGTTTCAAATAGGAAACAGTTTCATTTTTGGGAGGAAACCGTAACAGAGATAATTTGGTAAAATATATTTTAGAAATACCAAGTCTACTTCAGGTTGAAGTTGTGCAGCTACACCAACATGTGGTGGAATTTGCTTCTCAGATGTTATAATGCCTTTAGCTGGAGTCATGTCCAATTTGCCCTGTTTAGATGCTTTTACAGATGAAGGGAATCTGCAAAGTATTCAAGAAGTATTCAGCATTGTAGTTGTTCATGTCAGACAAATAAAATAAAACTAAAGGAATTGGCACTTGCATATAGAAAACACAGGAGCATAAGATATGATATGACAATCTGAAAAAACGTCATCCGCAAAGTGTAATCATGTTTAGCCATACATTAGGTCACGACAATTTTGTCAAAGTATTCCAAGCTAAAATACAATGTTTGTTCGCTAGTCATAAGCACCCATGGCATTAAATGTTATCACAATGAAACAAAAATGAGGCATTCAAAAGTACCATCTAAGCCCTTCTCCAACATCATATTGGATTGACTTATTATGATAAGAAACTGTATTCTAATTGAGTGAATAAATGGACAATCTAAAGGTATAGGATTTAATCTGACTAAATCCTGATGACTTGGACCGGAAGTTGGTTATACTTCAGCAAGGCTTGGTATTTTACATGAAATTTTCAAAATGCAACATCAAATTATCCACAATCAAAATACAGCACGGCACATCAGAAAGCATAAAATATCATAATCAAGAACTGAGGAAAATAGAGACCGGTATCTGACAAATAAAATCAGAAATTAATATTAGAATGCAGATATTACAACAAATAAAAGAATGTTCATGGACAAGGAGCAGATACTGGAGTGAAACTGGATCTTTCATATGCCCTATTGCATAAGTTGGAACAGATATATGCAAGCTAAAAGGACTGTACCTTAATTTAATAGTCTCAGAGCCAGAGCATAAACTATAAGCCTTGGGTTCATTCACCTGAAATAAATACCATTATGACAAAACCAGTTTTGTCTTAGACCAATAACATAATTGCTTCCACCAACGTAATGAATTCAAAAGCATAAAAAACTGAAACAGCTTCGAGTACCTTTAGTACAGATGACACAGATCCAAAAACATCACTTTTCTTAACATCCTCCACAAGAAAATCATCAGTAACAAGATGTCGCAATATTCGACATGCTTCACCCTTTGGCAGATGTTTTCCAGCCCCATGCAGTCTTAATGTCTCGTGTCTGTATTTCTTGACCTAGTTTTGGGAATAGAACTGGGCCAATTAATCAAGGATATAACAGAAGATAACAAGCAAGAAAGATGAGTATATATTCATTGTTGTGGCATACATATTGATTTAAGGAACCCCTGTACACTTCTAAAATATGAGACGATGAAAACTGCTGCCCCGTTAACTTTACCAGTTCAATCTACATAAGACATATTAGAAGTGTTAATAGGATAAGCATGGCTAAGGATGCAACAGATTGCTAAAAATAAATATAACATGGACCAGGCCCAACTAGATATCAGGAGAAGGATTAAAACTTTCAAACCAATTGCATTGCAGTCTCAGTGACATCTTTCTCTACTAAATTTTTGTTCTGTATACAATTATCACATGTTTTTTGGCAGTTTCCGGAATTGAACTTTTCTCCAAAATGCAAGAGTTGTAGGATTCGTCGACAATCAACATCATTTTCACAATAACTGACCTGAAGCAGTTAAAGAAACTATGTGAGATAACACTAAAGCAAAAACAAATGTACTGATAATAACGACAACTGCTGCCAAAGCCTTGCATCAGGGTACCATTCTCAGGAGATTTTCAGTATTTTTCTCGAGTATTCTATCTGAATTTGTCACATTGGTACGGTTATACCCAGAAGTCCAGGGACTTTGTTCTATCTGTCCTTGGACAATCATGTGCTTGACTCGTATCTAAAAAAGAAGAGATGATTAAAATTAGCATAAAACTACAGCTATAGCTTTTTTTCTTTTTCTTTAAAAAAAAATTTCTCTACAAGAATCAAGAAAATGAATTTGTTTTACTTAATTAACTTACATAGTCACTGTAACTGTAATACAAAACACAAGATGAGGGCTGACCATCTCGACCAGCACGGCCACACTCCTGCAGAACATGGCAAGATATATCAAGCTTGCTTACATATTATGACAAAGTTAAAATAAGTGATTGAATTGTACTTTTCTCTTGGTTATGTTATAAAAAAAAATAAAAAAAATTCTCGCACTTCCATTTAAGGAACTAATGAAAGCATTGTTAATGAGTTTCAAAAGCAAGAAAATGTTCCAACCTGGTGGTAACCTTCAATAGACTTTGGAAGGGAATGGTGAATCACAAAGCGAACGTCTGGTTTGTTGATACCTGTAATACTTATGTTACTACTTGGTGTATTAGTCAATCGAGGTAGAAGTAAATGAAATAAACTGATACCCATTCCAAAGGCTACAGTAGCACAAATTATATTGATTTCATCTTTACTCCACTGCTTCTGAATGAAGGCGCGTTGTGCAGCATCCATATTCCCATGGTAAAATGCTGCCTTATGTCCACACTCCTATGCAATGAAGGCAATATCTTCAGCAAACATAAAATCTACATAATGTTATATTTGTAAAAGTTAATGATGATGACGACCTGCATTTATAATTATGAGGGAAAGACTGCTATGTGCACAAGTTTAATAGAAAAATATCAAGATTAATAGCTTAGTGCTTTACCATGATATGGATCATAATAAAATCAAGAGAAATCGATTAAAGGATATGAGACAATTCCAACTAAGTTACAGTCTATGATTGAAGAGAAAAGAACATGAAACAAGTGATCAAAAGAAAAGCCAACCTGTAATTTTTCAGCAACCCTTTCACAATCCATTCTTGAAAGGCAATAAATAATTCCACATTCATCAAAATGATTTTCTTTGATGAACTTGTCAATGTCATCAAGACACTTTTTTGTCTTGGGGATGACGGAATACCTGTAGCATTCAATAAAAGATACTTTTAAATACAGTGGCAGCTCAGCAGTGGTTGATTAAATTTCTTTGTTTTATACTGACCTTAGATTTGGGCGATTAAAGCTTTGCCTGAAAACAATGCAATCAATGAGACCAAGAGCTTGTACAACATCTTCCTTCACACTGGCTGTTGCAGTAGCTGTTAAAGCTAATACTGGAGTTTTCTCAAACTTCTTTTTCAATATACCTAGCTCCTGGATATTTCCCAGTCACAGATACATGTCATTAGCAGAGCTTTGATTCTTTGAACCATGACATTTTTCAGGAAACAGTAAGAAACCCATAAAAGCAACAACCTTATAGTCTGGTCTAAAATCATGTCCCCATTGACTCACACAATGAGCTTCATCAATAACAATCCTGGCAAGCAACCCACGATCATTTAAACTCTCCAAATGTCGCAATAGAACATCACTTCTGCAATCAAAAACACAAAAATATTTAACGCTGCGCCATACTATCAGCTGTCTGTGAGAACATTGCATGTACAGTTTCTACATATTACAGACCGGTGTACAAACAATACCAAGAAATCTACGAATGTAACCCTAAACCAATAATCTATAAGTTCATCACTGTAGACAATAAGACAGTAGAGGTTAGAGAAAGACAGGCATACAGGCAATGAATTAAAAACTTTATCTAAAGGGATCCCTTCATGGAGTAAGAGCAACAAGGAGAAATGCCATAAAACCATCAGAAGTTATAGATGGTAATCATAACCCAAGTGTTGAAAGAATATGCAAATCCTAAAATAACTTCGAGCAGGCAATGCAACACGAGAGATGTTTGATTGCACATAGAGTTGACATGGACAGTACCAACTAAAGGTTCAACTTTGAACTAAGGACCCATTCTGGTTTAACGAGTCTTTAGCAAATGATATCATTAACACTAAAATTCCTATCCTGTATCATTGATTGAATTTTAACAAGGTCAGCAGAACCATCTAAGAAATCCCACCTAATGACCTACTAATACAAATACAATTTCAAACCAGTAAAGGCAAAAAAAAAAAAAAAAAAGAGAGAGATTCATCCCCAGCATTCCCATAAAAGATTAAAAGAAGGGCAAATTCAGCTCATGATACTTGTTTTCTTATAAAGACAACACTTAGATTCAGCTCCTGATACTTGCTTTCTAATAAAGACAAAGATTCAGCTCCTGATGCTTGCTTTCTAATAAAGACAAAGATTCAGCTCCTTTGCTTTCTAATAAAGACAATACTTACTTGGCAACTTTCTCTGGTGTGACATATAGAAACTTGTATTTACAATGGTCAGAGTTGAGTTCTCTTAAAATCTCTTGTTGTTCGGCCCACTCCATATTGGCACTTAAGCAAGTTGCCGATATATTAGCCTACAGAGCAAAGTAATTGGCAATAGTACGTCTGATATTACAGTAGTAGGTGGTAGCAAGTAGGAAGAAGAAAAAAGCTTCACCTCAATTAGCATACCTGCAGGAGATGCATTATTTGATCTTGAATAAGTGAAACAAGTGGTGAAATTACCAAGGTTACTCCTGGAGATATTAGTGCAGGTAGCTGCATGAAAACAGAACATGTGAGATCCACATCATGAACCAAAACAGGTTTTCCTTCCATGTATCAACAAAACTTCTGCAACTAGAAAGAAGCTGATATTCAATTACTCCCTCTGTTTCATCTAACTTGATAATTTTTTAGGATTATTTTGTTTCACTCAACTTGACAATTTTCAAATTTCAATGAGTATTAATTGCATATTTTTCTATTTTACCCTTATATATGCACTAAAAAAGAAGTATTTAATAGAGTGAAAATATATAATTGTAGATAATTGATAAAAGGACATTTTAGTAAATTACAATGAAAATTTTATAAAATTGATCCTAATTAATTATTTTCTTGGTTTGTGTGAAAAGTTAAAAATTGTCGAGTGAAACAGAGGGGAGTATCATATGAAACATAGCTCATGACTATAAGTAGTATTTGTAGAATAATGGCCAGCAAATCACAAGGACTGAAACAGCCAAACAAACAATAGACAGATTCTGAAACTAGTTTAGTGTCTAAATAAAAAAAAGCACTGCTATTGATATGTGACTTTTACCTGGTATGTCAGGCTCTTTCCACCTCCAGTTGGCATTAAAACAAAAACATCATATCCACTCATTGTAGCATTAATAACCTCCCTTTGATTGGGGCGAAATGAGTGATTTCCAAACACTTTCTTGTTGTAAGCCTAAAACAAGCAGCAATCAGGAGAGGTAGTGGAAATAAGAAAGTGACAAAAATCAGTACAGAGAAGCACCTCCAGCTTTTTTGTCCAAGAGAAATTCGTGCTACTCCATTTTGGGTCATTGGAACCTTCAATGTAATTAACTTCAACAAACTTTGGAATGTAGGGTTCCCTCTCCACATGGCCAGATGAAATGCTAAACCTATCTACAGTAGAGAATGAAACTGGTGGAGTATTCCAATTTTCAAGAGATCCTGCTTGATTTTGTAGATGGACCAGTGTATCAGATCTCATGGAATTTATCCTGTAATTGGCAGATTGCGGTGTTTCATATTGGAAACTCTGAGCTGCAGAGGAAGCAGAGAAATGTGAGTTTTGCCTTTCCTCATCACGAACATATCTCTCAAGCATCTGAATTTGCTTGTTCAACTGTAATCTATGGAAGAACAAACAAATAGACATGTGTAAGAACCAATATGACGGTCATTGTATCTTATCTCCCAAGAAAGGTAAGTAAATGCCTATCACAAAATAATGAAGAAAAAAAAAAGAATTGTAATGTCTAGCATAACTCATTTCATGAGTGTTAAATCCTTGCAATCAACTCTTCTCTTTCCGTCTCTGCATATAGGCTTTTTACATATCTATTGTTTCAAGTAGATTGAAATTTTCACATCATGAAATATGAGAGAAGAGAAGGGGTAGTGATGCAACCTATCCTGGCGAAGCTTTTCTATCTGCCCTGAACTCAGGTTGGTACTGTTGTCAAGTAATTCATTTGACACAGCAATTAGCATATCCTTCTTTTCTTGTAAATGATTACCAGCTTCAGGGCAAAGTCCTAGCTGTACCAATCCTAGGAGTCAGGGACATCAAACTGAGGGCAGAATTAAGATGAAATAACAGAACAGAATGTAATTACCCCACACCTTAAGTCCATGATTGCAGTTTTGGCATAATTCAGGCGGCAAAGACACCTCTTCTGATCTTGCAAAGTTATTTTTATCTCTACATGGAGTTATAGGTGTAAAATTGGAACTTGAATGTTGAGGAGTTGAATTTGTAGACTGGTAATGCTTCATAACTATTTGGTCCACATCAATATTCTGAAACCAGAATCAGTGAATGAGATTGAAGAGAAAGTATATCAGTAAGATATCAGCCAAAATTGTAATTTTAAATGGATAAACCCATGGAACGTGTCCACAATGTTACTAAAGAGGAAAGAATACCAAACCATTCGTCTAATTCAGCAACTAGATTATAAAATTACACAGAAATGAACAAAGAAAACACACAACAGCTTAATAACATTAATTATATAAAAAGTTGTAAGGAAATGAATAAACAAAATATTAATGAATAATACATGAACTAATCTATATAAAATATATCAAGAAATAATATGGAATAGGTAGTTGCATATTTAATATTTTTTTATAAATAAAATCAGACATGCAATGGGGGTAAACATGTTGGACAACTATGATTATCTCTCAAGTCAATTTCATCAAATTAACTTAGAAAAAGAGTTCAAACCAGAAGCATACTTAAAGTGAAAAACAACAATTTAGTCAAATTTGAATTTGAATAATTTGCTAGAAATACTGGCATTTATTACCCCAAGAAGATCATCATCATCAATAAAATCAGTTGAAGTTTCTTCAGATGCTTTATGTTGACTAATAGGTGTTATGTTATTGCTGAATGAACCCGAGAAAACTTTGGATCGGGTATTGTTAGCCGCTGATGCTTTAATCTGGCCTTGCAGCCCTAAACCATTTCCAGTTTCTGCAACTCTAGCATTGTCTGGTGGAAAACAATTGCCCCTATACCTTCCCGCTTCATTATTCTTCAAGCGGGATTCACTAAAGTTTTGATTTACATCCATGCCTTCAGAATTTTTCCTACCATTAGATGAGATATGTGAGGCAGGCCTTTCTCCAACATTCTGCGGTGAGTTATCTTTCGCCTTCTTGAAGGGATCAGTTTTACCAGGTTGTAAGTAGTTTCTGCAAGAAATCTGCAGATTGGAAAAAGTATGCCAAGCCTGGCAAATATTTTCCAAACAAGTTCTTTGAAATAAGAAAATATCATATCCTGATAAATGGACAGGTGCTTGAAAATATTAAAACTAAAATAAAGCAAAACACTAGTGTTTGTTGCCAACTCCAAGCAAAGCACCTCTTGACACAGATAAAGCCTTTAGCTAAAAGAAGGCATGTTATCAGTGCCTTCAGAAAACCAACAAGAGAGACCGTCCTCAACACAATCAAGTGGGGACCTCCAAAAAGGGACCTACAATATATGTAGAAAAGCCTAAAGGGACCAATGCACATTACTCCTTTTCTTTTCTCTTCATTTTTCCTTTCTAGTATGGATGCAAAGGCATATGACCACGCCTAGGAAATGGGAATTGTGTAGAGACTAAAACAAAAAGAACTAAAACTAAAAAACCCCTCAAATTCAACTGTTAACTGATGAATGTAACAGCACAAAACTGAAACTGTTATATGTGATGACAAAAGTAGAATTAAAGGAAAAAAAAAATCCACATATACTATACCTTTTGAACTAGTGGACTCTGCAGTCTCTGAAAACTCTGAATTTGGCAGCTGCTTAACCTAAATGGATTGGAAATGACTTGGAGTCAGAGCATTGGAAGTGAAAATGATCTGCGCCTAGCAATCAATCCAAGTTTCCTATATTCTTCTACCACCATCTGGTAGTTTAAGAACTAATGCACTGCTTGAAAATTACTCTCTCAAGCCTTTTAAATGTAAAGGAGAAGAAACCACATTCACAAAAATATGCTTAAAACCTATTCTATGACACCATGCTCAAAAAGACAGAAATAAAAGCAACTAAGCAAACAAGAAAAGATTACAAGAAGGAAACAGCACAAATCATTAATAATGCGAGTGCAGAAATAATACACTAGCCACAAAAACTACAAATTACCGATGATGATGACCTGCAGTTCACAAGAAAGGTCCTTGAGAATTGTTACAGTTCAGCCTACTTTGCATATTAATAATTATTATATATCACTAAAAGGGATATAAAAAGAATGAAAATTTGTTAAACAATTATGTACCTGATAGCCATTACACCTTCAATATGAGGTTTCTGGTTTTGTAGTGAGAAAAGGAAATTTGCACTTAAAAACTTCTTTTGAGATGAAAAATTATCAAGTGCATTGGCATGTTGGGACCAATTAACTTTAGGAAGCTTCTCATCGCATTTGTAACCTTCACTTGAATTGGTTAGACTGTACATAAACCATTGTCTGAATCAATCAAATTATGTGCATAGAACGAAAGAAAATGTTATAGAATGCAACACATATAATCCTTACTTTTGCCTCATATGGCTTTCCTTAATCGTATGTTACTTTCCTATTTCTTGCAATCCCCTCACACTCAGCAACCACATAATTATGTAAACCTGCTTTTAAGAAAATAAGAATTTTAAGTGCAGAGAATGTAATACAATATTGGTTCTGAATAAGAAAACTGAAATTCATCTCGCTTCACACACACATATATACACCATTTTCCTAGATAAATCTACACTCCTCACTTCTCGAAACATAGAATAGCAAAACATCAAAAGTTACAATCAAGTCTTCATAATGTGTGCCTTGCCAATTTTTTGAACTTGTAGCGATAGCCATCGACTGTTCTCGGTTACTGTAAACCATGCTTTCTAATTCACAAGAAGTTGAAACACCGACTCCAATTCAGTTTATCCAATTTAAAACCACAAAAATATCATATAATCAAACTTTATCGGTCCCCTTTTAGATGACAAACGTTGCTAGCCATGGAAATGAAATATTAGCTGTCCTTCCTTAGTTCTTTACATTATCACATGAGCATTCGATTCATCACTATCTATCAATTAAGAAGCTCTGCATAAAAGTAATATCAATTGCTACAAATACCAAATCAGTGTTGCACAGAAAACAAAAACCAAATACAATTGAACCATTTCAATTCTTACGCAAGTGACCTTATCAGGGAAAAAAAGTAAAAAAAGCAAAAAAAAAAAAAAATCATGCCGCAATGGAAATGTTGTAGTATAAGATGGAACATGTAAAGAGAAAACCTCATAGACGAATTGAAAAGTGACTAACCTTGAGCAAAATGAAGTGCTGCTAATGACTGGTTCAAACAGTAACAACTGGCCGTTAGAATCAAAATATTTCTAGGGTTTAATAGAAAAAAAACCTCAAAGAGAAGCTTGGGTAATGGGCCGGTGAAAAAAGACTCTGAGAAGTGAGAAAGATAAGAGTGCGGAGGGAAACGGGAAGGTTGGCTCGAGGTGGAGAGATAAAGCGCGCTCTTCGAAAAACAAACCGGGGTAGAAAGGCGGGATACTTCTATTTTTCAGACCAGAACAAATAATTTAATTTACGAATCTTTTGGGAGTTTTTTTTTTTTTTTCCTCATTCTCATTTTTTAAAAAGAATTTGTAAATTATTAAATTGTAAATTAAAAAAAAAATTATTATTTTTTATAAAGTTGAAAAAAATATGATTAACCAAACAGAAATAACCAACTTTCAATTGTTGCATTTTTTTAGACACAATTAATGATTAATTAATCTACTTTAAAATTTAAATTTAAGTATTGAATTGTTTATAATTTCAAATAACGAATTCTATTTATTCTAACAATATTTATAATTTCAATTAGGCATTATGTACCGTGCACCAATAAAATAAATTGCTATATTAATTTATGTTTCTTTTTATACTTATTAGCCACGTATATGCTTAAAAAAACAAATTATGTATATACAAGTCATACAAACAATTATTTTTATATTCATATTATATAAAAAAATTATACAGTCACAAATAATATAAATGAAATAAAATTGAATCATAAATGTACTAAATTAAATGGATCACATAACAAATCGAATTGGATTACTTCGCATATCAAATGAGTTATTAATAGATCAAATTGAGTTTAAATTATATTTTTATGAGGAAATTTATATGTTATGGCACAATAAATACAATCATTTTTATCTATACTTTTTATTATCTATGAAATTGATTCTTCTTTTAGAAGAAAATGAAAAATGAAGCTCAAATACGAAAACTTTTATTATATTGAATCATTTTTACCGCTAAAATATGTACAGGAGAAGAATTTAGTTGTTGTTAATTGTTATTTAATTGAGTTTTGTATGTATACACACTTTTGACAATAAATAAAACTTACATTTTATTTTTTTATTTTTTTTTTAAACTAAAACTTACATTTTATTGACAATTAAAAATTAAATTATTTGCTATAAAAGAAATAATATACCTCGTGTGTAGTTTGGTTGGCGGAGAAGTAGAATAAGACGAATACAAGAAAAATCATCTTTGGTTTTCTAATCGATAATACTCAAAATATTATCCAATAGACTAAATCTAGCCAAGATGCAAATAAGGTCCAAAGTTGTAAGGCCTAGATAAGAGACAGAAAGTGATCAATAATTATATCACTACCTCCTTGCTCCGATACAGGGTAAATCACTTAAGTGCATCTTTCAAACTCCTATAAATACGATAAAGATAAAAACTAAGGTAATACACAATTCCAATTAAGAGAAATTCTCTCTCTCTCCCTCTCTCTCTCTCTCTCTCTCTATATATATATATATATATATATATGTGTGTGTGTGTGTGTGTTCTCTCTCTAAAAACCTTTCACTAACTTAAATTTCAGAGTGCTAATATCCGGTCCGATTGAGTTAGCCTCACTTATTGCAGGAATAGAGCTGTCCGATCTACTGATCATTTGTCCCAAATGGCAAGCTCATCTACAACTCGATTGCCATACCGTCTTCATATAAGTTTTAATGTTCTAGAATTTATCAATAACAAATGATTTTAATGTTTATTTTGTTATATTAAATTCTTAAAATTTTCATTTCAATATGCATTGAATCTAATTATAACTTAATAAAATAAGAATGGATAGTTTAGAAACTCAATATATTTTTTACCTAAACCATAGCTTTATTGACATTCATCATTCCAACAAGAAATTAACAAGTACGTATAAATTTATTTATATGATTATAATTTAGATTTTATATATATAATTGAATATTAAAATTTCATATAAATTTGCTTTAGTCTCATCCTTTGCATTATTGAGACCATATTATAGGCTTTTAAATATAACAAAAACTGTGTTCAATGAGTATCTAATTGGCTTCCTTCGAAGATCAATACTTGTAACAACCCAAGTTCTACCCTAGTAGGAATTGCATTGATTTATTGTTAAGAATTGGATACGAGAGTAATTGTATATTTGATTTGTGGGTTGAGCAAGGATGAAATTGAAAAGAAAATAAGTTTTAAAGAGAAAGAATTAAGTTAAGTGATTAAGTGGGAATTTACCAAGGGTCAAAGAGACATTTGTAAATGATTTGTTTAGTTTGACCAATAGGAAGGTGACACCTAAGATTGGTAGTTGAGAAGCATTAAATGAAAAGAAGAAGAAGAAAGAAAAGGAAGAGAGAGGGAAGATCAGATTTTTTTGCTTTTCGTTCCTCTCCTCTTCTTGCGTGAGCCAGCTCTATCTTCTTCTTCTTCTTCTTCTTATATTTTTCTTCATTTCTTGCTTCTTGCTTCTCTTCTCGGGTTGCTCTCCAAGGACTTTGAGGTGGGGTTGAGGAAGATAAGTGTGTGTGGTGGCAAGGTAAGTGATGGTTGGAAATGGTTTTTCTTCTCCTTCTATCTTGTTTTGAATTTTTTGATTCAAAGGATTAAAAGTATGTTGTTTGGTTTGTTGCAAGCTGCCGATAAGAGAAAGGAAAAGGGAAAAGAGAATGTATGATCAAGAAGAAGGGTTCAAGCTGCATTGTTTGAGGTTTGGGATTTTGTGATTCTTTTGGTTTATCTTTGTGCTTTGTATGTTTGATTTGTTGAGGCATGTTAGAGTAATATTGGGTTATGTTTAGTTTAACTGAAATTTGATTGAGTATATATTGTTGATGAGTTGTTATGAGTTTAGTATCGTGTTTGTAAGTTTGTGGTTTTTGGGTTGTCTTTTGACGCCCTAAAACAGGGTTTATTTCGTGTGTTTTGGGGTTTCACACGGCGGTATGGTTTTCCTGACCGCCGTGTGAACGTGCCCAGAGGTATGTTTTTGCCTGCGTTTTGGCTTCACACGGTGGTAAGAATAAGCTTAACCACCGTATGAGCGTGCCAAAAGCTTGGATTGTGGCTGTCCGTGGCTTCTCACGGCGGTATGAAAAATCCTGACCACCGTGTAAAGTGTTACTGGATTGTGAATTGTGAGTTTGTTCGTTTACACAGCGGCCATGTGAAGTGATTCTGTTTTGGGCATGTTTTTGATTTAGCTGTTCACACGATGGTATGAATTTCCTAACCGCTGTGTGGGTTTTATACGGTGGTATGACTTGGTCTTACCGCCGTGTAAAGTTGTCTTGTGTGGTTAATTTAAAGAGTTATTTGTGCTTAAGTTATTTGCATATGTTATTTGTTCACCTTAGCGTTATTTTGAATTAAGGTGTTTGATTATGATATATGTATACTGATGTATGTTCTCTTTAATTGATAAAGTTTAGTGAATAGATAAGCATGCTTATAAAGGGCTAGTGATTGCAACTGCTAGTGTTGACTCCGTTTAGGTCTAGTATCAGCCCCGTTTGGATCCAGTGTTTGATACTTTTGGGTATCCAAAAGTTTTTGAAAAAAAATTTAAGACTTCGGTTTTCAGTGTTTGATACTGCTAGTCAGTATCCAATGCGTTGATTCAAAAGACTAATTTATAGGTTTTGATGTATTAACAAAACATTTGCACTTAATCAAATTGGGTATTTATTTAGCTTGAATAATGCAGGTCCAAGTTTCAGGGTCTCATGCAGAGTGCTCTATCAAATACAGAACAGATGAGTTCGTGTTCTACAACTATCAGAGCAGACTTACAGCATTAAAGGTTTATTAGGAAATAAAATTTGTAAAATCATTTTTGAGAAATCCACACACTCACAGCATGTTAGTTACATTATTTTCTGCATTTAAAATATTTTACAAATCACATCTTCATTCAAATTAAATTTATTTCTTTCCTAAAGTTATTTTTTCACAATTATAGTCATTTGAAAAAAGAAAGAGAGCTGTTAATTTAAACTAATTTTTCTTGTTTAAGGAAACATAAAATCTGGATGATTATTCTTTCAAACAGCTTTTAATTAACTAAGGAAACAAAAAATTAAATTTCTTCTATTTTGGAAACATTTTTAAGGGATTAAGTTCACACCTAACATCTATAATTTTCAGCTATAAAAAGAAGTTATGTTGGTGTGTTTTATTAAGTGAGTGAAAAACGTTTTGTTCTAATTGAGTTTTATCTTGTAAGTTTTTCATTCTTTCATGTGCATTCACGATCACATCTCCTCAGTATGATTATAGTTTTTATATTGTAATCATGTTAGTGAGGTTTATCAAATTTGTGAGATAAGATGGTGAGGTTAGGTTACTAGAACCTAGGAAAATAAACTAGCAAGAGTTTAGGTTCTTTTACTTGGGAAAAAGGGCTAAGTATTTTGATCATTTTACTTTGAAAAAATGATTAAGTATTTTTAGAGTTTTCACTTGGGAAGAAAAACTTGGGATAGCTACTTGTAGCAGGCTTTTGACTCTTACCCGTAAATAAAGTCACATTAGAAAGAGAGAAATTGTTAAGACGGGTTGTCTTAAGGAGAGAATGTAGGCGGTGGCCGAACCTCTATAAATCGCGGTGTTAAATTCCCTATCCCTCACTCTCTTTTTATTTTGTGCTCTATAATTTTTATTAGGGGTGAGCAAAAAAACTGATGGACTCGGTTAACCGAAAAAAAAATCCGAAACCGAACCGATGGACTGGTTAACCGATTATAATGGACTGGTTAATGGTTAGTGTTTTGAAAAAACCGATATTAATTGACTGGTTAATGATTTTTGACTCATGTGACTGGTTAACCGAACCGAAACCGAATTTTTAGTTAATTTATTAATTTTTTAATAATTTATAACAATTTATCCTAATTAAAAATGATCATGTACTTTTTTTTATTATACTAATTATTTTAATGTTTTTAAGTTTTTTTTAATTGGCTATTAGTAAGTATAATAATTTATCTAATTAAAAGTGATTATGAACCGGTTAATATATTTACTTATTAAATATTAATTTTTTAAAAACAAATTTGCTTATATCCACCAAATATTTTTATTTTAACAACAATAATGTTATATTATAGTGAAAAAATTTTAATTTTTAAGTATCTTGAATATTTTAATTTTATTTATGAATATATTTATAATTATAATGGTTAACCGAAAAATATTGGGTAACCGATCCGAAAATTCGAAACCGATGGACTGGTTAACCGATGGTAATGGACTGGTTAATGGACTGTAATTTCAAAAAACCGATATTAATGGACTGGTTAATGGACTGAGGCTAATGGACTGGTTAACCGACCATGCTCACCCCTAATTTTTATGCTGAAATTAACTGTTCTGTATTCTATAGAACAAAGTCAGAAAATTACCCGTGTTCTGAAAAACGGGATGAAATTGATTTTTCTAAATTAATTTATCCAATGAAAGTCTAATTTTTTCTCGCTAATAATTTCATCTATATGTGTTGTTTTTAATGGTAAAGGATAATTAAAAAGTTAATTTAAGTAAATTATATAAAATGGATTTATTATGATAATGGTATTTTGCATATCAATTGTCTGTGTTCTAATATATCCAGATCAAGAAAAATTATGAAATAATCAATTCACCCCCCCTCTAGATCATATATTTGGGACTCACACAATGTACCCGTATCGACCATTGATGAGTTTCAGGCTATTGTTATGTATGTCTGTAAGTGATTAGTAGAGCTTTGTACTCTTGATGAATCATATATTTGGGACTCACACAATGTACTCGTATCCACCATTGATGAGTTTCAGGCTATTGTTATGTATGTCTGTAAGTGATTAGTATAGCTTTGTACTCTTGATGTATACGTTAGTACATGTCTATGCTTTGTAGTGATATTTTGTCACTTACCTGTTGTGAAATCTCTATAGCTCAGTGATAAGCATGATATGTATGTATATTTAACGATATAGGCCTGTTTTATTGTTATGCTTTGCTCTTCTCACAGTAATGATTATGTTCATTAGTGAGATCGAATATGCATTGTTTTATTTATGTTTTGTGATTTTGTTGGCAGTTTTTTGTATCTGTATATCCACACTAAACGTTATCGCTTAGCACGAGTATTTTTCCGTGTAGGTATGCAGGTTGAGTTTCGGAGTTGAGCGTCTGTAGGTCTTGGCCACTAGGAGTTTGGAGCTTGTAAGAGTTCTTTTTATTTTTGATATATATACCTTTGTATAGGCGAAGTATTGTGTATGTATCGGATATTGTATTATGTAAAAGTTTGTATATGCTTTTGTATAAGTTAATTGTAAATGTTTTAAGTTGACTCTTATTGATATGTAACTAAGTTTGTTCGTTTGCCATGTTTATTGCTTCCACTTTAGTATGTCTATATGTTTTTATATGTGTATTTGTAGCGCTCCGATATCCTTTAAAGGGGTATTGGGGTGTTACAATACTAATGCGGCTTTGGGCATTGCGATTATAGGGGTGTTAATGTTATTGCTTTTTTTTTTTTGAATAATTTAATTAATGTTATTGCTTTGATTCTTATAAATCACGAGGATATACTTTTGTCATAGAAGGTTAAAACTTTAGTTTACCCTTTGAATGCTCTCTTGCTAGAAGCTTTGAGAAGTTTTAACATACATGAAAATTGAAAACTCATCTCATTTGTGATTTTATCATTGAATAAGAAGAGGGATATTAAAATTTTATCCTTATTTTGTAATTTTTTTTTACATCTTTATTTTGTAAAATTAACAAAACTGCTCATGAGTTAGTTCGAAAAGTTCGTTTACAACAGTTTTTTTAAATGCATTATTTCAAATTAATTTCATTCGTTGTAATATTTGTTATAAAGTTCAATTTTTTTTATCATATTTTTCCAGCATCTCAATTTAGAATTTTTGTTTTCCTATGTAAGAAATAGAAAAAAAAAATAGTATAAATTGCATATAATACCACTTTTTTCCCAACCTTTTTAAAAATATAATTTTCTCCTATTTGTTTGAAATATACATTTTTTAATTTTTTTAAACTAACCTTTTTAATAATTTAATTTTTACCAATTTTTTAATCTCGATATACATACTTAAAAATCAGGAAAATAAAATCTCACTAAATCAAAAAATAAAAAAAATCCTTCTATTTCGATAAATATTCCATAAGTGGTGGTATTATACAAATCCCGAAAATCCTGTTTCATAAATCTCTTTCTTTTTGAAAATAAATCTCTTTCTTAATTTGTCAAAACCACTCACTTTCTTCAATTGCCTTTGGTGTTGTTTTGCAACAAAGTTCTCACTCATAATCAAAACATTATTGTATTTTTGCTTATTATTGTTATTGATTGCATCGCAAAAAAAAAAAAGTTTAGATTTTTAGGTTTTCATTTTTGTTTTGAATTTTTTTTATCTTCCAGTTAGTATACCTTTACGTGGGTATACTGAACTGTAAACAAGTAATTTTAAAATTGAAATTAAGTATATCATATGTTATATTTTGGTATACTGATTTCAAGTTAAAAATTATAACAATACAGTTTGATATAATGGCATATATATATATATATATATATATATATATATATATATATATATATATATACTAAAGTGGAGGATATGAATTTTCAATTATATAATTTGTTATACCTATTGGTATACTAAGTATATTTTTGGCTCTCAGTATATTGGTGGATATACCTTGTATACATAAATATATGGAATTAAATGGGACTTTCTTATAAATAGTGCGTTTGGGGAAACAAATTTGGATGAAAATTATTTGGAGCATTGGGGTGTTTGCACGCGGCACGAGGGGGCAGGGGCACGGGGGGCGAGGAATCACATGATTCTGCAGCAGGGTGCTGCAGAATCAAACTCTGATTCCGCAACACCCTGCTGCGGAATCAGGTGTGGGGGCCCACCCCCCCACAGTCTCTCTCCCATGCCCAATTTTGGGTATTTATACCCGTTGCCTATCATTTTTCCTTTTGTTTCTTAACATCTCTTTCTTCCCTCATAACTAAACACTCTGTTATACAAAATTTTTGCATCTCAATAATCTTTTCCTATGATATATTTGGTAAGTACCTGTTTCTGAAATTTTGTATTAGTTGTAATAAGTTAACGAAATAAAATAATAGTTAGTTAAACTGTTATATATGTCTAATAAATTTTTCATATTTTATATTATGAAGCGAAAAATGAAATATATTATGCTATTATGAAAATAATAGCTAAAATTTCAATATATTGTGGAGTATGCGTAAATTGTTTCTTGTTTATGCAGTATTTGGGCGTCTCGAAAAAAAAAAGTTAATTTTACCTTAATGATGTTGAAATAATTAATTTAGTATTGAATGTAGTTAAAATATTATTTGCGTATATATTGGAACGTGTGTTGGTAAATCGCCATGACTTACATATTTTGTTTGTTATTTTAGTATTTAATATTGTAATTCGACAAAATATTTAATGAACATGGGGAAGTAAAATTAATATGCGATAGATAGATTTTTTGTTTATTTGTTTTGAAGCACACCAAATTATATATTATAATTTCTTACAATATTTACATATAGGTAATTTGGAATATGGATCGCATCCGTAATCTCAGACTATCGAATATTTTTGTGGAATAACATAACGTTGCAATTCTTTTTTTCCTTTTAGTCATAACATCAAAATCGAATAAATACGGTATAACTTACCTTGTTCCGCTAAGCTATGGATTTGAGCACTTTCTTTCCTTAGATCACAATCTTTTTCACTAGATGTCTGTAAATTATTTATCAAATTACACCAAATATTTTAAATTCGAGCTACAACAACAGTACATATCACATAATCTATTTTACAATGCGAATAACTTACCAACCACTGATAATACTGTCGCTAAATCACTGATTACACCTCAAACATTAACACATTTTTCTGCTTAATTCGTCGGCACGCTCTCAAGATTACTTAAGTATTTCTTCTCACCTTTCGTTCACAAGCAGTATACATTTATCTCTCAAACCTCACACAGACTGATTCGGCAGCCTAATTTATATCGGTCGCTCAGCTCAAACCGAATCCCCTTTACTAATTTCGCAACAAAGCATTGCGGAATCAGAGCCTGATTCCGCAATAACTGATTTCGCGACAAAGCATTGCGGAATCAGGCACTGATTCCACAACACTTTGTTGCGTAATCAGAGGAATATGCAGCCTTTAGGATTCCTCGCCCCCCGTGCCCCTGCCCCCCTCGTGCCGCGTGCAAACACCCCAATGCCCCAAATTGTTTTCAACCCTCCCATAATCCAAATTTGTTTCCCCAAAAGCATTATTTATAAAAAAAAGTCCCGAATTAAATGTTATAATTTTTTTTTAATGTAAATTGGCTTCAAAAAGAAAATAAAATAAAATGGCGACGTGATTTATGAAAAAAATATATATTTGGAAAGATGAAAAGTTGATTTTAAATAGAAGACTTTAAAAAAATAGTTAATGAAAAGTTGAGTGAAGATATGATTTTTATTTTAAACAGGAGAATTTTAATATATAGATTAATGGGAAATTGAATGGAAATAAAAATTTTTATTGAAAACTTGTATTTTTAAGAGTAGAATTTGAAAAAAAAAAAGATGTTATTTTTATGATAATACCTTTATTACGTGGTATATTTGTGAAAATTCCAAAAATCATGGAGCGGACTTGGATGGGCCGAAATTCCATAAGGGTCGGACCAAACCCGGGCCAATTCTCATTGAAACCGAACCATAACAGAGATTCGAAGCACTGTCGATCATTTCTCTACTTTGATGGCCAACTGTGGAGTCCTCTCCAACTTCCAGTCCACAACCATCATCAACAAGGTAAGCAAACTATTCACTTGTTTCTGCTTGGTTGATAAGAAAATGCTAGGAAATTCCAGTAAAAAGAAAACATCATTCACTTTTTTATTTTGTTTTGGTAAAATCTATTTAGAAAACAATTCATATCTTTTTGTTATTTGTACAAACAATTATTAGTCTATTATAATTGTTAATTTCTCCTTGTTTTTTTTATGAGCAATGATGCAGATTTTTGTCTTAATATTTTTTTTTTTTGAGGTTTGATTTTTCGAAATGTAGCGGTTAAATAACTTAAATGTGAGGTTCTCCATTGTTGGCTGACTTGGATTATATTCTGATCTTGAGTGGATGACTTTTTTTCCCAGGATTTTGGGCCTCTGTATCGTAGACCTATTGCTCTGAGCTCAAGATTCTCGAATTTTAAAGTTTGTCAAAGTCGAGTAGTGAGAACTTTCATGGCAATGGAAGGAAATGGCGCTACAGCTTCAAATGATGCCGCTAACAAGAAAATTCCACACGTTTTGACGGTTGCCGGCTCTGATTCAGGTTCTGGTGCTGGAATACAAGCTGATCTTAAGACCTGTGCTGCACGTGGAGTGTATTGTTCCACTGTGATTACTGCTGTTACTGCACAGAACACAGTTGGAGTTCAGGTTGTACTGCAACTGCATTTTCTTTGGTCAATTTTGGCAGTTAAGAATTGTAGAAAGGAGGAATTATGGGATTTTAGATTTCTGCTTTCTGTTTGAAGGAAATCACATAAGGAAGAAATGATTTGGCTTGGATGAACAGAGGATTACAGTAATTTAGATAGCGAAAACCATATAATAGAAGTTTTTTGGTGACTTTTCCAGTTTAATTTTTGAGCTTTAGATTCTTATTTTTATGGTGATTTCAGAATATGTGCATTTGTTAAATAGTTTTGTTTTGGACTCTTATGACTGTTAGGGAGTAAACACTGTGCCTGAGGATTTTGTTGCTGAGCAGTTGAAGTCAGTGCTTTCTGATATGCAAGTTGATGTGGTAAGTGGGACTTAAATGTTGTTATGGGTAATATTTTCAACTCGACTTGATCTATCCCCTGTCAATGTGAATTATGTAGATCATGCATCAAAATGGCATTAGTGAAGAAGAAAAACTAACAGCATTTTGTTTTTGTTTTGTTATGCTGTGTTGATAAGCTTGATGCTGTTTAAAAGCTTCTGAATACTAGCTTTGCGACCCCTCAATATGCACCATCAGAATTATGCATTTCTCTCACGATTCTGTAACAATTTGATTGCAATCTGATTATGAAATTATCTTAGGTGAAAACAGGCATGCTACCTTCTATTGTCATTGTGAACATTCTTCATCAGATGCTCAGGGAGTATCCTGTTCGAGGTATGCCAAAGTGTTGTACATTCATAGCATGACAGTTTGGTTATATTTCTAGTGGCTTTTGAGTTGATTTAATCTGATAACTGAAGGCAGCTTTGGTGGTTGATCCTGTTATGGTGTCTACAAGTGGAGATGTGCTGGCTGGCCCTTCTATTATTTCTAGTTTTCGGTAAGTAAGAATGTTTCTTTTGAAGTCATACTCATATGCCTATACTAATTGGTTTGCATGCCTCCCATGCAAAACTCATTTAGCGAACTTGCCGTCCCTTGTCTGTATTTGGGATTTTATAAACTATATGCTGCAATCTAGCATATACTCTTGCTTCTTGTGTCTTATTTTTCACTGTGATAGTTTATAGGCATAATTTCTTATATCAGCAATGGGAGAAATAAAGATCAGCAAAGGCTTCAAAATTGACTAACATTAGGAACTCCCCTAAAAGCTCCAGAAGTATCAAGCCATCTAGAAGATGCGAAACAGGCCCATTAAAACTTGAAGTACATAATCCAATTTTTGAAATTCCCACATCTATCAATAACTAGCTCCACAAACAATCAAAAGCTCAAATGTCGAATCAACTTTGGTATGTTGCCTACCTTTTCTGAAACCAACAAAGAGTTTCTGAAGAATTTGGACATAAATGAGACAGAACAATGGGTGACATATCTTTGCCATAAAGACTGGCTATGTTCTGACAATTGCTGATTGGTTTTCTTAACATTTTGGCGACCTTTCTGTTTCTGTTATGTAATATAGTAAGGTTTGCATACCATCAAAGTTTTGGTTTTTCAACGCAGAGAGGAGCTTCTTCCCATGGCTGACATAGTAACTCCAAATATAAAAGAGGCATCTGCTTTACTTGGTGGTATGCCGCTTGAAACAGTTGCTGACATGCGGTCTGCAGCAAAACTTTTGCATGCAATTGGTCCTCGGTCAGTGGAAATTACTTTAAATTCTTTGTTCACTTAAATGAGGACTGTATATTGATTATGTACTATTTATTTCTTTGCTGCTATGAGTATTTTAGACCCATAAATCACCTTTTCTGTAGGAGTTAAATACTTATTGAAGTAATAATTTCTATCCTGTTCAAATGGGAACTTTTTCTTTTTTGAGAAGATTGTTTGAAAATTTCCTTTGATACCCTTAAGCTGAGATATGAATTCTAAACAATAAAGGAGGAGCATTTGATTTTGTGGTTTTATTGACATGGAAATATCTGAAAAGAAGCCAAGGCATGAGAAATATTTGAACAATGCTGAAGTATTTGAATGGGCCAACTGTTGTTGTATTCGAGTTTGAAGTGATTCAAGCAGTACCTTCATATAACTGTTACAGTCTGCAGTCGCAGTACTTTTAAGCTAGAGTATTTGGTGGAAGCATCACATTTGGATATGTGATTAGTGGAAATTATAGAAAATTGTGCAAGTTTCCTATATAACAATTAAGCAAGTGCATTGGATGCCATAATTTATAATGTGGTCTTAGGTGATGGCTATTATGTAATGTAGCAGTCTATGCATTAGTTTTTTTGGCTTACCATTGTGTTATAGGCTGTTTCGTGATACTTGTATGGAATTACTAGTGAAATGAATGGCCTAAATTATTATTCTTTAACTATTACACCCTAATTCATTGACACTGCAACTTTTACTGCATTTAATGCCTGAGTCATAGGTATAAGCCACAATTCAGCTCTGAGTGGTTTGCTTAAATATGTGAAAGGCATACGTAGCATTCTTTGGCTTGCTTGACTGCTAAACAAGAAATTGAACTCTGGCTCCTAAATATTTCAGTGTTGGAATTGCCATTACCTTTAGTTCTTGTAGCAAATCTAATGAGAGTATGAATTCATCACCTAGCAATTGAAGGATAAAAAAAGAATTTCATGTTGACAAGAGTTTTGAACTTGAAGTATATGTTGCCTGCCAGAAATGTACTTGTCAAAGGCGGTGACCTCCCCAACTCTGTGGATGCTGTTGACATTTTCTTTGATGGTACACCTTAACTTCTATACAATCCTTTAGTACAATGATATTCAGGTTTACTTTATCTGGTGTATGCATGAAGCTTTAATGATCTTTAATGATGTTCAATCAATTTTTGCAGGTAATGACTACCAGGAGCTGCGTTCACCACGCATAAAAACTCGCAACACCCATGGTACTGGTTGCACTTTGGCATCATGTATAGCAGCTGAGCTTGCCAAAGGTTCTCCAATGTTTTCAGCTGTTAAGGTACATGCTTATGTTTTCAGCTTCTGGCCAAATTCAAACAATTCATGGTTCAATAATATAATGACAAAGGTATCGGTAGTATATGGTCTGGTGAAGTCAGGATTGCAATGCATTACCAGTTAACAAAAACTTTGTAGGCTTTCTCTTTCTGCCTGCCTTCACTTCTTATTTCAAAGTTTCAGAAATAAATTTGCAACTTAGAGATGTCATGATTGTCAAGCAAACGATGAATGGGTTAATGTTTTGTGGGATTTTGAGAAAGATGCTGAAGTTCCGGATGTGTAAAGGGGCTATTTTTCCTCCTCCTGCCTACATGGCAGCAGGGACTCCACTATTATGACTTGCTATTGTGGTTGATATTATAATCTGACCTGCACAACCTTTCTCCAGTGCTTTCTTTCTCAGTTTTTTGTCAGCTTTCCCTCATGCTTTTAATTGGTATTTCCACATATCAAATTCTTATGTTTCTGACTATGAGCAGGTAGCCAAGTGCTATGTTGAGACTGCTTTGCAATACAGCAAAGACATTTTGATTGGAAATGGGCGCCAAGGTCCATTTGATCACCAATTAAGGCTTAAGAGTAGCCTCAACAACTTTTACAGACAAGCCACCTTCAGCCCTAATGACTTATTTTTATATTCTGTCACGGACTCTCATATGAATAAAAAATGGGGAAGATCCATGGTCGATGCCATTAAAGCAGCAATTGAAGGAGGTGCTACCATTATTCAATTGAGGTTTGACTCCTTATAGTTTTTCACATTCTGAAGAGACTTTTTTTAATGTTTGGGGCAAAAAAATTAGCAGAAGAAAACTGGATTGCTACTTCATTGCTTATGTTCTAAAATCTCCATGCATTGTATAATGTAGTAACCTTTTTTTTTTGTCCCCATTTGTATGTTCCAGTCTTCCTTCACTCCAAAAGTTTTAATTTTTTTTTCAAAGGTTTAGTTAATCATTTCAAGCTGAGTACAGCTGTTCTATAGTCTTAAGTGTTTTTTTTTTTTTTTTAAATTCCCTTATCTATATGACTGTGAATATGTTTTACTCTGCATTTATTTGTTTACCTTTAAAGAGGTTGATGTGAATTTAAATAGTACTTTGCTAAGCAAAATCTTTTGGATAAAAATATATAATTTGTTAACAGTGAAATTTTCTTTCTCAGGGAGAAGAATGCTGAAACAAAGGAGTTTCTAGAAACAGCAAAAGCATGTCTTGCAATTTGCCGTTCTTATGGAGTACCTCTGTTGATAAATGACCGAGTTGACATAGCCTTGGCATGCAATGCTGATGGGGTGCATGTTGGCCAGTCTGACATGCCCACTCGTGTAGTCCGCTCACTTCTTGGCCCCGAAAAGATAATCGGTGTATCATGTAAAACACCTGAACAAGCACAACAAGCATGGCTTGATGGTGCAGACTACATTGGTTGTGGCGGTGTCTACCCAACAAATACAAAGGCCAACAATGCCACTGTAGGTTTGGATGGGTTAAAAACTGTCTGTCTAGCTTCTAAGCTACCAGTGGTTGCAATTGGTGGTATAAATGCTTCAAATGCTGGCCTTGTGATGGAAATTGGTGTTCCAAATCTGAAAGGTGTTGCAGTTGTTTCGGCTCTATTTGACAAAGAAAGTATTGTAACCGAGACGAGGAATTTGCATCAGATATTGAAGGAGGCATTATCAAGGGTAAGATGAGACACGTATGTGGTCGTTTTCTTGCTTGTTAAGGTATTGGCAGTTTTTAGTTACATGTTACACAGTTGTGAGCAAACTTGTAGCCTTCGGCGATACTAAATTGGACACACCCCATTGTGATTGTGTATGTTCTGATTATTGAAGATAGGAGAAACAATGTGAAGAAATGAAAACTACTAATAATTGGTCGTTTCATTTCCCTTTCCTTCTGTTTAACTACAGAGTACAATTCGCATTATTTTGTCATTTTTCAATTGCGATATATGATGAGACTGTTGTAATTATAAATTTTATGAGAAATTAAACTTCAAATCATCAAGTTTAGTGAAATTAAGGTCTTGTTTGGAAATGAATACCGGAATTCGTTTACAATTTTAAAATTTTATTTGTTTTTATAAACTATATTGTTAAGTAAATAATGGCAATTAAAATATAATTTATTTTAAATAAAAAAATATAAGACTCAATTTAAATACATATTTTGAATTTTGGCATTGCAAATATAAAAATTCATTTGAAATATAATTTTTTATATAAAAGGAAATTAAAATAGTTTATAACTTTTTTATGACATTATTTGACGTACTTGTCAATTTTAATTCATTAAAAGGAAATTGGCTTAGGGATCCTCCCTTAGCTTTGAAAATATTACTTCTTTTAGTGTAAAAGTCATTTGAAAAAAATATATATATATTATGCGACTTAAAGTGTCACTTTATAAATTGAAAGAAAATTATCTACTTTTTGACTTTTTTTTTTAATCTTTATTATTGTTATTATTACTATATTAATATCATTAAATTTTTTTCTCTTACAAAAGGGTATTTTAGTACATTAGAAGTAATTATTAATAAAATTAAGATAATTCAATTATTTTAAAATTTTTGTTAGAACAAAAATGACATTATCAGTGCCATGAGGGACAATTTAATGTGGTTATTAGTTTTAATTATGAGTTTTAAATTGTTAATGATCAATAATTTATATAAGATTTATCATATAATTAAAGAAATTGTGGAATATATTATTTCCGTTTCATTTGATGCAACCACCTTTTATCTATTCATATAAATAAAAAAAATTATCAACTCACTTTAATTCTATAAAATAATTAATATAATTTACTAAAATATTTTTATTAATTCTTTATAATTATATATTTTAATCATCTCTACTCTTTCTAATTCACATATAAAAGTAAAATAGAAAATATATATAATTAGTATTTTTTAATAATTTAAAAATTATTATTTTAAGTGGGTAAAAGATTCATTAGAAAAGTATATTTTTCAGACACAAGTTAGAGGCAGGTTAAGTACAACCTTTCACTATATATAATAAGAGAAAAAAGAGAATGCTTTAGCTTTGGCTGCTGTGGCTGGATCATTCCTTTTCTGCTTGCTTTGAAGCTGTCTTTCACAGATTAAAATCAATTGACTTGCTCAAGTTTATCGATCAAAGCCAAGTCTTGGATCCAGATCTGGTTTACTGATCTAAAAGAATTGGCCTACGACCTTGAAGATCTGCTCAATGAGCTCTAAACTCACGTATACCAACGAGAATCGGAGGATCGAGACTACAAGGCTTCCCCAATATGTAAGCTAATTTATTCAATCTCTGGGTACGTTGAATCCGAGAACAGCTGAGTTCATTTTGGAGATGGTTTCAGAAAAGGAAGAAAATATGATCTTTTTGTGGTTTATTGTAGAGAGGAAGATAAGAAGACTGAAATTGGTGATGCAGATTTTAAGCTAATTTCAATTATAGGCATGGATGGGACTGGCAATGTTGTATCAAATTTTAAAAAATAAAAATTATAAAAAAAGAAAGTCAAAATGGGAGGCTTAAAAATTTTAGAGACGGGACTGTAAAATATTTGTTGAAAAATATTTTAGCAAATATATTAGATGTGTAAGAAAATATTAGAGTGAATTAATGTAAAAATTGTTTAAATATTTAGTAAATTTTTTTTATTGTTTTTATATAATAAGTGATATTTTTTTTATTTGAAATTTTTTACTATAATTTTTTGTATTATGATTGTTATTTTAATTTTTTTTGATTTATTTCGTATTTATTAGGAGGGTTATTTTCTTAGCTTAGCTGGTTTACAATGAACATTAGTTGTGGTTTTGATTTCAATTGAAGTAGAAGCTGTTTGTAAAAAATATCATTTCTAGCACTGGATGATGTGTGGAATGAAGATTATGAGAATTTAATGAGACTATACTTTCAAGAATTATGTCATAAAAGTTAATTTATTTAATATTAGATACTGAAGGTAAATTATGAATTGATTTTTGTTAGAATTGAACAATTGCTCGTATTTTGAATAGGAATATCATTTTAGTTTCTTGTTTTCTTTTCTTATTAAAAATAAGAAGTGCTCCACTTATTCTAATGATGTCATTCATAGTATTGTTGATTCGTATAACGGCTTTTACGGTTTAAATGAATAGACTTTAGGTCCAGCAATGATGGAGTTTGCTACTTTGCTTTGATTGATAAACTATTGATGGTAGCCTCACCATCCTATATCGACAAATATAAATAAATAAATGGATTATCATCAGGGCAATAAATTGCATTCCAAACATAAATATATAAGAATTTCTTGCCATCGAGTTTCGTTTAAGTCCACATCTTCTACTCAAGTCATGTTGCAGTAGAAAATTTTGTCCAGAGCATAAAAATTAGTGGGAAAACACACATCAAGGCGAAAAAGTGTATTGGAGCCTAAGCGCAAAGCAGAGGCGCAGGCCAAATAAAGGTGAGGCACTAAAAGAATCAAAGTAAGAGCAGAACTTCGTAATTCAAGACAACAAAGCTTATATAAGAGGACCATCGACACTCTTAACATGAAGTGTGCATATGATTTAGCATCCATTGTCATTGTTTCTAACTTCAAAACAAAGATAATATCGAACACTCAAAAGATATATAATAATCCTACTCCTGCTGGAGTGCAATAATCCAATCCCTAAAGCATCGATCAAGTAACCACTCATCATCAAGCTCAATATAATATGTATTGTCATTGTCAAGCAACCATTTTCTTTTTCTAATCATAAAATTATATGCTAACTTCCATGCTTACTACGACTCTCTTTCTTCAACTAAAGAATGAAATGAAAGACAAGAACATAATGAAATAACAACCAAATAAAATTTAATGAAAAAGGCAGCTTGGAAAAAAAAAAAAGCAACATTTGAGAAAAGGTAAGGGTTATTTAAATGTATATAACCTGGACTTGGAGAATACTCCAAGCATGTAGAAACCACATCAAACTTTTTTCACATGCTGTTGTAATTCTTTACAGAAGGAAGCAACAGATTTCCTAAGTGGTATAAAAAAAATTTCAATTTTGAAGCATGATAAGTCGGGGCTACAGTATAATAAAAACTACACTCATATATAATACCAGTCAGAGAAGCAGTGGAATAGAGAAGTTCTTCTACAACTATATAATACATGCGCAAGCATCCAAAATCTACCATAGAATTTTGAACTTTGAAGCGCAACATGTCAGGACAGCAATATATTAGGAAAGGAATTGCCGTTACAACTATAAATACATGCTCAATCATCGAAAATCTACTCTAAAATTTTGAACTTTGAAGTGCGCCATGTCAGGATAGCAGGTAAAACAGGGAAGGAATTGCTTCTAAAACTATATAATAGATGCTCAATGTCAATTATCCAAAATATACTATAAAATTTTGAATTTTGGAGGAGGCAAATCGTGGAAGAATAGAAAAGAAGTTATTTCCACAAGCACTCGAAATCTGCATAAGTATGAATTTGAGTGCCAACAGTCTCCTAGTTTGCTGCTTGTCTACTAATTGGATGCTTTTTCCTCTTTATATAGCAAGAGAATTTCTATTTCTTGTTCATATCAAAGCATGTTATTGATCACTATGAAATTTATGGTTAGCTGTGTGGCAATACCAAATGCCAACGAATAACAGAAAAGTTGCCAATCCACTGCTCTATAGTTCATAAAACAAATGCAAACACAGCATAAAGAAAGATCAAAATTCATTATCCCAATTACATGAAATTAAATTTAAGAAGACTCGGTAGTCATCATACTACAAAATCCAGTCAAATTAAACCAAATTCACCTAAGATAAGCAGGGATCTTAATGCGAATAAAGAGCATACTCATCACATAGGCGATGATCACAGAAGAAATCCCAGCAGAGGCATAAGAGACCTTAACACTTTTAGCCCGATTCTTATCCAGAGCAAGATCCATAAGAATAATTCCAATCCCACCAAGAACAAACATAAACCCAGAAGACAATCCTTCAATAATGTACTGGCCATTGACCCGCCCAGGGAGGAACACAATGGGTCGGACTGATCCGGTTGATGGGTCCTGGGTGGATCCAATTCCCGGAGGCTCAACAATCACGTCGTAGACAATGCCGGAGACGACCATGAAGTAGGTGAGTAGGACGAGGGCAAACACCGTCATCGGCGACGGAAGAGTGAAGGTGGGGAGCTTCAGGCGGAGGCGAGGAGGCCGGAGGATTGAGAAAGGGAGGATTTTGAGAGTGTGGAATAATGGATCCATGGAGATCTGTGAGGAATCAGAAGGGTTTTGTGTAGCCATTTTTGTTCTGAATCTGCAGCCTCGGCTAGAAGCGTCGTTAAAAGGAAATTGAAATATAATTGTTTTCAGTAGGAAAATAATTGGCTATGTGTGGGCTTGGGTTTGGGCTTTATATTATTTAAAATAATTAATATTTTAGATCATGCTTAAATCCAATTATAACTCATCTAATTCACTTCCAAACATTCAAATTCTTCTTTTGAAAAAAAAAAATTAGCATGTATTAAAAGTAAATTATAGGAAATTAATTAAAAATTGTCAAATTAATTAGGATTTAATTCGGCAAAAATATAATTATAAAAAGATAAATAAATTATAGATTTAAAAAGATAATAATACAGATTCATTATTACTTGACTAAGCTCTGATTGTAGAATATTTTGAAATAACTAAGATTAAGCATTTGAATTCCTTTTGTATACATATTTAATGACCATTCTGGCCACAATTTGTTTGGCTATTTAGCACTCTTCTTTTTGATATAAATATAAGGAGTGTATAAACTATTTAACCAGAGAAATTTAGATGTCCAAAATTTACATTCACTAATAATGGCCCCACAATTTATCTAATTTTAAAAAGAAAAACTTTAGAATTTGAGTTGCTGCTGCCCATTGAATTCAAGGGTTTATTTTTGGAATCCCAAATCGATGCAGCCAAAATAATAATCATGATAATAATAAAATAATTATAAATTTTATTTGAAAATTGTTTGCCATTCATTTAAATTGAAATTCACATCAATTGGTGGAAGTTACTCACACCATGTCCTTGTTATCTTCGCCTCCATACACATATAAATTTTATATGTTACCTTCGTAGGTATCTTCATGTCTTGTAATGATCAACTTTAGGCCAATGAGTTACCAATTACTATCATAATGTGTTGAAAATACAGACAAATCCACAAAAAGGGTAGGCAAGATAAAACCATCAAATGTAATCACCCGTTTGCAATATCTCATTAAGCTAAATAAAAGTTACAAGTCTAGTTTTTTTAAGTGCAAAATTCCTCTTGTGACAAGATAAATGCAATGTAAAAAAGAAACAAATATTCTGCAACCAACAAAATTTCCACAGAAAATACCCCTACCGAGAACAAAAGTGATGGGCTCACACTGTTCCGGCGCCTCCTTATATAATGTTTTCCTAGGCGCGAACTCCCCTGTTGAGACTGACCATGCGGTTAGAAGCATCCATCTGTGATCCTCTCACCGAACTTCTTCCCGACCCACCATAGGCAGAGTCTTGATAACGTGCTCGTCCACTGCCCCTTGAATAGCCACCACCGGTAGATTGGCCCATTGCTGGTGGTCTCCCCCCAGCAACATTATACCCCGACCGTGTAGAACCTTGCCTTCCTTGAGTGAAGGACGGATTGTCTTGCCACTTGCTGGCAGCCATGCTGGCATAATCTTGGCCATCTTTCCGTCTAAGAGGCAGATCCAAACCACCACCCCCAACCCTTGCCTCCATTGCTCTTTCATTACTTTCAGCCAGGACTGATAACTTCTCTGTTAAATGGAATGCCAATGCCTGCAGCCTTGTGTGCTCAACATCATGGAAAACAATGCATTGTGTCGGCTGGTCCCAACTAGCATGGAGTTCCTCATTGATCATCATTTTGCTGACAATGCTGTGAGTTTGGGCTGATGAGAGGTCAAACATTTTGGTTAGCTGGTCCAAGCTAAGTGACTCGTATGATAAGGAGTAGGTGAAAAGGTATGTCCTCAGAGCTTCTTCCTTAATCTTGGCTTTAAGCATCTCAAGAACATTGTCTTTGTTCCTAAGGAGCCTCCAGACATCAAGAGAGTTGATGACATCAAAAGCTTTCTGGAAATCTCCTTTAGCAAGAGCCCGGGTGGCAGCCATTACATGATCCCTGACATTCTCAGGAGGGCCAGTAAAAGTCTGTCTCTCACTCACCTCAAGCAACCGCCTGAATGTCTTGCTGATCATCTTGCGCTTAGCATCATGGGTGTTGGCTGCCATGTTAGGGACCTCAAGTAGCATGGCACAAATAAGGTGGACAGCCTCCAGAAGCTCAAGATTTATGTGCATGTGATAGGGCATCTGCCGTCTTCTTTCAAGCCTTTCCTGTGAAAACCAATTTACAACTGTTAGCATGGACAAACATGTAACATATGCATACTAAAGCTAAGCCACATTTGATCCATATGTTCATAACAATACAACAATTACGAACATGCACAAGCAACAATTTTTGTTCCTATAACATAATAGAGATGTTTTCCAGCTAGTTGAAACTTTAAATAACAACAGAAAAACAACACTTCATTATGGAAATAGACACAGCAAGGATAAAAAATCAATACAGAACAAATAGCACCTGCTCTGGAGTCTTCTCATGATAACGACTTTGGGAAACACCTTGGGCAAGTAGCTCCTTTACCCTTCCACCAGAATACAGTTCAGAAAGACATCCATGCCCTTCAGTAATTAGCCCAACACGAAATGCACATAAACCAAGTTGTGCCATAGCCCTGTTGAAAAGTATTTGGGTTGAAATATCCATGTGCTGGATACTATCCTGCAGGTGACTCATCAATAACAAGTCCCGTGAAATTGAGAACTCATCCAAGAGAGCATGGTGGTAGATATCACAAAGCATTGCACGAGCTTTGGTCCGCTCATCTCCATATTTGTATATGAGAGAGACTAACACATCCATCATTGTCCTGCTATTCTCAGGAAATGTAGGTTTTCGAGGCACAATCTCAGGAACAGCAACAAATGCTGGGGGACCCCTACTTTCCTCAACCTTTGGCTCCTCACTAACCCCATCATCTGCTTGTTCAGCTAATTTCCTCATTGCATCATAAACCCCTTGGGGTTTGTAATAGATAAGCTCAACCCGCCTCAAGGCGACCTTTGATGCAGCTTTAAAGTCTCCAACTCGCTCCAGATACTCCTGAACATTTTGAGCAAGAATCAAAAACACAGGTTCATCCCGCAGTCTCTCAACATACTCTCGTGTATGTGGATCAATGCATTGCAAACTCTTGAAGAACTCAGTATCTATTCTCTCAAGAAAAGCAACCAAATTCCCCCAAACCCGAATAGTCCCATTATAGTCAGCACCCTTCTGGGTTTCATTCTCATCAGGTTCAACCATATCATCCACTAAAATATTAGGATACTGCACAAGAATATCAAGAATAACCTGCATATTATGCACACACTTCTTCCACACATTTATAGGCATATGACCACTAAGCCCTGGATTCACATCAAACTGGGCAGAGACCACACTAAAAAGAATCTCAAGCTTCTGTGCTGGTGTCTTAGCAACCTTAGTCAAGAAACTTAGTTGCTCCACCTGCTCAAACCTTCCAGTTCCTTTCCTACCTCGGGCAGCAACAACCTCTTTAAACTTCTTGTTTACAGTATCCCAGGTAATCTCACTAGGATCTTTCATGAACTGCTTATCCATGAGCTTATCTTTCTTACTCATCATCTTCTGCCAGTCACCTTCAAGTTCGGTTTGATTGTCTTGACGATCCTCCTCATCCTCCTCATCCTCATCAGATGGATCCTCAACAAACTCCACATCTGACTCTTCATCCTCTTCTGACTCCTCATCAGCCTCCTGATCCTCCTCACTCTCAGGATTTTCCCTATATTTATTAATTAAATCCTCATACTGCTTATTGTTCTTCTTCAGTTTCTGCTTCATTGAGTTCAAGGCCTTTGCATTACTACTGCTCATCTTCTTTTTTGCTTCCTTATTTGCCATAGCCTGATTCAAGAAATCCTCCAATATCACAAGAGCTTTTATGTAGAGTATAGGAACCTTCTCAGATTCTGTCACTCTCATGACTTTCTCAAGCTGTTTATTGATTTTATCAAAGCTTTCTTGCAAGCTGACCCAATCATTGATCTTCGTTGCATTCTTCATTTGATCAACTGTAGCTGACATCTCCTCAAACCTCTTGTCTTTGGCTGACCTGACAACACGTTTTTGGTCATCTGATTCATCACTATCACTAGCAGTTCCTCTGAGATATCTGTTTTGTGGCGCTTGGATGGTAGACTCGCCTGCCCCAATGTCATCAATCTCCTCTTCATAATCAGTCTCCTCCTCCTCGGAGTCACTTGCTCCCTAAGGTGATTAGAAAACAAATATAAGAGAAAAAAATGATGCTGAAAGATAGTACATATCAATGATATGAAAACCATAAGCTACAGACTTAAAATATAACAAACCTGTCCCCAGAAACGCGATGCCATCTTGAAATAAAATTGAATAAGTCAAAAAAGCCTCTCGAATCTGCAATAATAAGCATAACACCAAGGAAATAGTAAGATAAACAGAAGATTAAGCTAAAATTTCAGAAATAACGTAATGTCCAAAATTTCAAGGCAGATTGATTTGTACTTTGGCATTCAAATTTAGATTGATTTGTACTTGGCATTCGAATTTCTGATACTATAACAACTCATGTAGAGATCAAATGAACATGTGGTATGAATTTTTCATTTTAAACACAAATTAGTCATAATTGAATCCCAGCAGCTAAAGACCTATAGACCCAACTCATCATAAGAATAATTTATTCCCAATACTTCAAAGATATTACAATTTTAAGCATAATGCCACAACTCTCTTAAATCCAATTTAATAAACATCGAAACTTTTCAGGATAACAAGTTTTCCTTACCCTTCCCCAGCAAAAAAAATAACAGTAACAAGTTATTGAATGATGTCGTGTTGATCCAAACAATAGAATAGAAGGCAAAACCATGAAATTAGGAAATAAATAACATTAAGAAACACAATTAAATCTTTTTTCTTCCCCAATAACACAAATAACTTGCATAAAAACGGAGAAGAAGGAAAAAAAAAAACCTTTGCTGAGATTTCCTAAAAACCAAACAGAAAATCAACAGTTGAGTACCTGATAGAAAGCAATCGAGAGGTTGAAGATGAAGAGTGAGAGAGCTCAGGTGCGGCGCGGATCTTACGAACGGCGATATAAGGGTTTTGTATTTCTCTTAAGTTTTTCATATATTTTTTTTTGTCCTTTGGGCTCTTTGCAGTGGGCTCAACTAAAGCCCACATTTCTTTTTCATATATATATATATATATATATATATATATATATATATATATATTTTTTTTTTAAGGATAAGTGTCAAATTTATTCTAAAATATTGAAAATATTGCATATTTACCGTTTAAGTTGATTTTGAGCCAAATTTACTCTGAAAGTATATAAAATGATACATATTTACCTTTAAACATACTTTTAAACCAAAATTATCCTTATTATTACATAATTTGCTCAAATATACCACTGAAACTAATGATACTGTAGATACACCACTAAAAACACACATAATAAACTGATTGAAATGATCTAAATTTATTACATATACACTATAAATTGATATTCTATTTTAACTCTCAAAAAAATTGCTACAATTTTTTACTTAGAAGCCGGTTATTTTGATAAGTTTAACATTATAAATTTTAATCATTTCTTTTAGTTAAAAAATAATTTACATGTATTAAGTTTATATAGCCTCAATTAGCTGCTATTTATTTTTCTATTTGCTTACTTAGAGTATCTTGCTTTTGATATTAATAAACATAAACTATTTTTACTTATTTTTTGCTTCAACAAAAAAAAAAGGTATGTTGATTTTTTAACACAGTTCATAAATAGAATATAACTCTATTTCTTATATATATATATATATATATATATATATATATATATATTGTTCTTTTAACCACTTTGCCTTCTCCCTTGTTTAGATATAGGATTATGAATTGGGGATATGGTTGTTTAGAAAGATTTTTAATTCATGTATATGGAATTTTATTTTTAAAAATCATAATTTTTATCTAAATTTTTAATTCGACAAATTGGTGATTTAACATAATTTAGTATAATATATTGATTTTCTTACTACCCCATTCAATTTTTAAAACTCCCACTATATTCTTTTATATTCCTAATTTTATATCTCAAAATCCTATCGAAAACATTTATTTATTTTTTTTAACAAAATATCATAACTTTCTAAACATGTTATTTGATAATTATTACCATCCATCGGATGGAGAGAACCGCAGCGCTTTACCTTAAGAAAGAAAATCTTTCGATACTACCAACGAAGGAAATGAAGTTACAGAAGTCCATTAAGTTCGAATCATAAATAAATTTCCCCAACATCTAAATACTTTGATAGTCATAGAACATATCTTAATACTTGAGATGAAGCTCTTTATCACTCTTTATAAATGGAATGAGTGAGTTTAAACTACCAAATAGTTACACCATAATATGCCATGTTATATCATATATCATGCCACACCACATCACACCCATGGCACACATCAACCATACAAAATGTTAGTCTCTGATTAAGCTAAACTTATTTCCATGGCAATGCCATTAATTCAAACTACAAACGTAAAACACTGAAAAAATAGAAAAATCACATCTATATATATGTAATTGTTATAGTTCCTCAAATGATGGAACCTCCATACAATGTACATGACACTTGATAAAGATTTTCTTCAACCAACAGCTAGACAAAGCAATGCCATTAGTTTATGACACTAACTTAACCTTCTCAAAACAAAAGCTAATGCAGAATAAAAATTCTAATTGTAATCTTCCACATCCCCATAATTCCAATTTCCCAATAAAAATAACACTCTAATTCTCAATTCAACTTGGAATCACACCCTTCCAGCCCAAAGCAGCTACAATTTACAAACACTTATTTAAGACCATGTTCTAAGTACAGAATTGTATACAAAAGCACAATACTCCCAAAACCCAAAACTTTAGATCACTAGTATCTGCATAAGGGTAAATTATTTCTTAACTGACATGAAATTCTCCACTTGCTTGTGCCTCCTTAACTCTCTTTTCATATTCGTCTTCCTCCTCCTCTTCTGCTTCTTCAGTCTCCGTTTCCTCTTCTTTCCCGTCACCATCTTCTTCTCCTCCCCAACCAAAGCCTCCAATAGATCGAGAAACAGGGGGAGGAGCTTTGGCTTCTTCCACGATTTTCATGATCTCGTCTGCACTTTGCAAGGAAAAGGTAGGATTTTCTTTCCTGTAGTACATTGCTTGAGCTGTCTCTGTCAGTTCCCTTGGTAAGTTCTTCAAAAACCATGGATGGCTCTTGATTTCTTTAATTGTGATCCTCTGCACAACACACACAGCTTAGAACTGTAACTATCCCATTACAGGAAGTGCACACATATATATAGCAATAATAACAAGATCTACGACAGGGAAATAATAATAGATCACCGAATGATGCAAGTCCAATAACATATACGCATTTTCACAGGAACCATTGCTGACATGGACACCCCATGTATTCAGGAAATATCTATGAACTGTAATTTTAAGGAAGAGGTTTTCAATATTTTGAACCCAGTAACTTTGGAAGATTGCTTTTGTCTGACAACCAATTAGACAATAGAACAAGTATGAATGGACTAGAGAAAAGGAAAAAAGCACTAATACATCCTTCTATAGGAGACTATTATATCCCCATTAAACTAAAATATAGAGGCAAGAAAAAACAACAAAGTTCATCCACATGAGCCATTGTTATATTATTCACAATATTTGTGTAGGCATATCTGCATTCACGTGTAACAGCTAGAATCAAACAGCTATACCAACATCGTGGTTATTCATGAATAAGAATGAAGCCATCCAAACCTTATTGTAGACCATAGATATAAACAGATGAGCCAATTTGACATGGAATCAAGGACAAACAAGGATTTCAATATTAAGGATACCACAAGAACTTTACAGGAAATACGTAGCAGGCCAGAAGGACTCAAAAAACCTCAATTAATTGAACGTGACATTTATTTTCTTTGAGAGGGAAAGGGTGATAACCTTGTCATTCTTTCAGGAAAAACACCTGATTTGTAGTTCTCCTCTAGTAAGCAAATTAAGATCAATAAAGGGAAACAATATCTTTCTTCTAACAATACTCAATTGATGCTGTTCCGCTAGATTAGGAATTCCACTGTTTGATTCAGATAGGCAAACAGGAGCAAACCAAATTAAAACAGGGCAGCAGTTTGGTTTGGTTTTAGTCTTAAAACAGTTTGGTATTATCCCCCTAAGGAAAAGGAAACTCTTTATGATTTCAGTTGGGTCAACAAATTCATTAGAGAAATCCAAATGGTTGCATACATGTACAGCAGACTGGTAGGTGTTTTCATTTGTATGGATGAATGGTTTGGCTGTCTAATGTTTGGTTGTTGAATCCTCATTTTGTTGAAAATGGTATGGAGATTAGAAGAATTAATAGTGACATGCAATGATCACTTTCAGTCATTCTTTCCTCAAAATAATAGTGTATACAGCTCCTGAATTTAAGCAAACTAATAAGTAGATTCTCAAGAATGGAGCAAGCAGGTAAACTTATTTTCCTTTTCTTCCCATAAGAAAAACTGGATATACTTCAGTTGCCAAATATCATAGCCCAAACATTCAGAAAACAACCACCATATCCTAATTGAAAACAGTTATAAGTTCCAAGCATGCAATTCTCTCTCAAGATTATCAGTTTATGCCTGAACCAATAACTTGTAATAATTTGCCAATGTTTCCTGGAAACAGGTGTAACAAAGGGAAATGGAATAACATAGCATACTCAGAAAAAGGTTGGATAGAGCCCGTGCTCAGCCTTCATCATGGTCCAATTTTTCAAATTCCTATGTTTGTACAAAAACCATTGCAGTGATGCAGAAAACAGCTACTACAATCATCTCTCCCACAACAAGTAATATAACACCTGTGTGTGCCCGAATGATCACTAATTTGTAAAACTTCTGTACGTTGTTTATTGCATTATAAAATGAACATTAGAAACATTGCAATTGACTCATGCAAAACTTAAAGAGTAAAATTGCAATGCAAGAATATCCCATAACCAATTCAACCAAGAACAATGATTGCTAAAAACATCAAAATGCAACAGTACAGGAAATTCATCCAATGTCTTGGATCCTCATATTGTCATCAGAGCAAAATGGAGAAGAGCATCCAAGGAAACAGAGCAAATCGGAGAAGAGCAATTAAGAAGCAGATAAACAAAAAAGAAAATCTAATTTACAAGCAAGATTGAAACATGCATACTTAAAGGAAAACTTCATGTGCTGAGTACTGCAATGATATCTTTATCATAATATTAAAAGTTGGTATATACATGGAAAAGCTCAGTCACACAACACATACCCTGGATGGGTTTGCAACAAATATGCGAGAAAGGAGATGTCTGCAATCTTGTGATATGTGCACATAGTCGGGGATCTTGTATTGAACAGCCATTATTCTCTGCCGAACAAGAAGGAAATTATGAAAAGCGAAACCAAAAAATTTTCTTAAGATAGTAGAGATAAAAGAGAATGAAATACATTGATTGTTTTCCTGAAATTCTTCGGGTCCTCTTGGTCTTCAAATGGATATGCTCCAACCAGCATAACATACAGAGTCACTCCACAGGACCATACATCCGCCATCTGAACAATCATAATAGCCAAGCATACAAATATATTCAATCGCGTTCTCTGTTCAGGAAACTTCTAGTTTTGCAGATAGTAAGTTGTTCAAAGTCTAAATTATTTAACAGACACCAAAAAAATAATAATTAAATAAAACATTAAAAAATAGAAAAACAAATCACATTCCTCTGCAAAGCACTTTGCGTATTATAGGTAGAAGCCATGACAATCAAATAGGTTAAATTGCATATTCTACGATATAAGACTTGCTGACATATGAAGGTTATGAAGTTTGATAAAGCTAATTCCATTCGAGGGAGTTGTTCAGTAAAAACAAATACTTGCAAATCAGCGATTGGCAAGTCAATATTAGAGCCAAATACCTTAATTAAAAACATTGATAAGCATGCAACTGAATCTTCTGGTAGATACAAAGCAAATAATACAAGCCAACAAAGACAACAATGACACTGTACACTATATTCAGCTTTGTAACCCAGAACATGTCACTGAGAAGCATAGGCCCTAATTGTTAATGTCTTAAGCTGGTGTCCACCCTCTAAATTCTACTAGGAACTGCCTTTGCACAATTACTTAATCAGTAGATAGCAAAAACATCCCTTTTCCATATAACTGTAACCTTCAATTTTCAATTATTTGAATTCCTATTTCAAGTAACATCTCATCTACAATGATGGGAGAAGCCAAAAATTCTAAGCAGCCATTGATGAAAATAACAAAATAATCTTGAGAAATATTGGTATTTTCCAGCTAATGATGCTAGTCATCAACAATTTGTCTAAAAATACACAATATTTGTTAAGACTACAATTAAATCTGGTGCACTTGTAAAGAATTCTCATCAATCAAATCGTTTCATACCCAATAATATATGCAAATAACTAGTATGTCCAACATAATTAATGCAAGTTACCTTGCCATCATATTCTCTCCGCGAAAGAACTTCTGGAGCAATGTATGCTGGGGTGCCAACTGTAGATTTAGGTCTTGAATGCAGCAACGAGGACTGCAAGGACAATATTTGAAAAGGAATTGAGAATTTCATGCATAACTCATAAAAAATTAAAAGGAACCAATTTGAATTTTTTGGAAAAACCTTAGAGTAACCAAAATCACAAATTTTCAGACGTGGTGCTGGGCTTCCATCCAACAAGGTATTTTCTAGCTTCAAATCTCTATGACAAATTTGCTGCATATCATTAAAAGAAATCATCTAAGCAAAACAACAATGGATTTCTCAAGCAATTACCGTGCATATGCAATGTTAAATTCGATTTACCAGGGAGTGGCAATAGCTAACACCTGAAATAAGCTGCTGGAAAAAGTATCGAGCCTGAAAACAAATAAAAAAAGCATACAACAATTTAGCAGACACTAGAAAGAAGTCTCAAAATGAGCAAAATTTATTGTCATGCTTATGTTCTAATTGATACAAAAACTATTATAAGCATTGCAACTCAAATCCTGAAAAATGAGGCTAAAAAGAAACATAAAAACCTCGTCTTCACTAAATCTTCCAGCATTGCAGATACGCTCAAAGAGCTCCCCTCCTGCAGCATACTCCATAACAATGGCGAGGTGTGTTGGTGTCAAAACCACCTAAAATTACAGGAAAAAATTAACAAGCAACTAGAGCAACTTTTGTTTGGATTTCTTGAAAAATAACTGAAAAAATAAAAGACTCTCAAGAACCAACCTCCTTGAAGCGAATTATGTTTGGATGGCGAAGCGATCTGTGATTTATGATCTCCCTTGCCACATTCGCATCAATCTAAACCCAAATTAATAGGAAAAAAAAAGTGAGTAAATTAATAAAATTGACAAATTCTCCACAAGAAAAATGAAAAACAAAAATTCCCCAACTTCCACTAAAAGATAGTTCTTTTATTCTCCATGCATCAGAATTCTGGACTCAAAAATATATAATATTAGACACAAAATATTATATATAACAAGAACAGGAACCTTATGACCGCGATCGATGTACTTCATGGCGACGAGCTCTTTGGTCTCCTTGTTCCTCATAAGCCTAGCCACACCAAAATTCCCAGATCCTATATCTTTCACTAACTCGTACTTCTCCATTTTCTGTTTCTCTTACTCCCCACCGCTTTGAAATAAAAATAAAATTAAAGAAAAAACCCAAAATTGAGCTAAAACTAAAACACCTAATCAAAAACCCAATTGAGCTGATATCCGGAGGTTTCAAGAGAAAGAAGTGAGTTTTAGAGAGAGAAGGGTGAAAAGCTGAGATAAGTAGAGAGATTTTAAGGAGAAGAGAGTGATGGGTTTGGAGGGATTTGAAGGAAAGTAAAGAATCTGTGAAGATTTGGAAGAAGACGAAAGAAGATAGAACCAAAACTGTGGTGATTATGAGAGCAGAGAATCTATAAAAACTGTAGCTTTTTTTGAGTGCAAACAGAAGGAGTGAGAGAGAGGGAGAGACAAAGTGAATGTGTCTTTTTTTATTTCAAGAGAGAGAAGGAATTTGGGGGATGGAAAGATCTCACTCTTCCCTTCTTTACAGGTTTTGCTCGTGTGCAAGCGTTTTTTTTTTAATATTTTTCGTATCGAATATTCGATTAATTTAAATTTTCATTAAATAAATAAATTTCTATTAAATTTTTTAATATTTTTATATATTTAACGGATAAATTATCTAAAAAAAGTTACCTTTAATTATAGACCATAATTATTATTTTAATAATATTAATACACTACTGTGTACAACATACGGTATTTGAATTCATATTCTTGCCATTTTTTTAATAAAAAAAAAATTATTTTTCTTGCAAATAAAATTTTAATACGAGTGAAATATTCATATTTAAAAAACATAAACAAAATAATTTTCTGTAGAAAAATGTATATGTGAATTAAAATCGGACGGAGATTGAGATACCTTTCTTTTGGGTGTTAATGTATTTATTTAATAATGTAATGAAATATTCTTCTTTATTTGAGGAATATCATCACATTCTTCATTATTTCAGGAAAACATAATAACTATTAACAGAATAAAACTTACCTTTTATTGAAAATAAAGTTAGCATAGAAAGTGTCCTCTTATACATCACTTGGTTGTTATTTCTTTAAATTTACATGACTGATTAATTTAAAATTAAATATTATCAAATTCATAATTTAAAACTGTTTTTTTAACGACATAACTTATATATATATATAAAATGAAAATTGAACTTGAAATATAGATTAGGAAAATCCGAACTATGTTTACCGATAATCGGTCATTCATTACCTTTTAACATAACACAAAATCCAAAATAATATTAATAGATTTTATTTATATAAAAATATATGTGTTTTTTTACTTTCCAAATATATGCATCTAATTTGACTTAAAAGTTAAAAATTGAGTAGCTACTAGCATACTACACAGCATTTATATAGTTAATCTGAAATAGGACAGATCAGCAATGGCGTCTGGCGTATGGCCCACAAATGAAAAGATCAGGTGGTCAAACTTTCACATGAAAACAGGTACTAGGGTGGTCAGAAATGCATTGAATTCTTCCTCTTTTTATGGTATATGCACACTCCTCTACATATTCCATTATCGTTCTCTTTAAGGGCAAACGGAGTACGTTTTTATGCTTTCCATGAGGTGTGACCAATAATACTAGTAGTTAACAACTTCAACCATACATTAAGATGGGCAAATTTTGACTGAATTTATGAATTCGAATGTGTTTTCTATGAAAATATGATTGATTTATTTATTATACTCTCCGTTTTTTTTATAAAAAAAAAAATTAAATTTTATTTTTTTATCATTTTTAAATTTTTAATTCAATTTTCTTTTCAATTCAAGTTACAAATTAGATTTAAATTTGTATATTAAAATACTCAATTTTATCTTAAATTTAAGGTTAATTAATACTTTTTAATACTAATGAAAATAATAAAAGTGACATATAATAAAAAACAGATGAAGTATTCAATTTGATAATTAATGATATGTTTATAACTCATATTGTTAGGCCTAATTCAAACTATATTATCCACTATGTCATGATATGGCATAAATTCATCTTACTCAATTTGTTTGCCGTTATGGGTGACAAATAGATAATAAAGGTTCGGTTATAAATAGGTCAAAATTTTATAAATTATAAATAAGTTGAATTGGATCATAACTCAAATAAATTATAAATATATAAAATTTTATGACATTTAATTTCTAATTTTTTCCATAAAAAAATAAAAAAAAATTATGCATGTATAAACTAAAAAAAAATATTTTTATATTTGCATTATATAAAAAAATAAAAAAATATAAATAGATCATAAACGGGTTGGAATTGTATTATGATCCAAACGGATCACACAACGAACTGGATCAAATTGAGTCACTTTTCAGGTCAATCGGATCGGAATTGGATCAAAAAATGTAAATCATATAGAATGAATTTACCACTCAACAGTTATTTATTTAAAAATAAATATTTATTAAAATTGATGTATTTTATGTGCAAGTGCAAGTGCAAGGCAATTGATGAATTGTTCATTTAGTGATCCATTGTGAATTATGAAGAAAATATAAATATATGTATTAGTATTATATAAAAAGTTCTCAATTTATTTTTTTTATTTCCCGATTTCGTATAATTAATAATATGATATTCTTATTCTATGATATTTAGATTAATTACATCATATCTCAAAATCTTTTGATTGCATAAGTGATTACCTAATATTTCTCAAATTTTCCTTTTCTTTGGGCCTAAACTTTCGGTTGATTGGATGTCCTTTTTCATTATAAACGATGAACTGTCTGTATCGTAAGAGCCAGTGCATGCTCTTGTTAGTCTAGTCCACAAACCCATCATTCCACCCCCACCACCGCGTACGCGGATTCAAATTAACTAAATAAATAAAATTATTTTTAAGCAAAAATATTACTCCTCACATTGTTTTCAGTAAACCGGTCAAAGTTCAGCTCCATCCAGAATCGATCTATACGTTTCATATTTTTTATATAAATTTTATTTGTAAAGTAATCCGATCCATTATATGGTCATTTTATCTTATTGTTTATTATCAATTTATATTTTTATAATTTTATAACTTTTCTATATAATATAATGTAAATACTTATTAAAAAGTCAAAATAGTATATTTTATTGAATAAAATAATAATAATTATAATAAAGAAATAGAATACCTTATCATGATTTTTTTTTTGGAGGAAACATTATCATGTAAAACTAAAAGTATTTATTTATCCTGTCTCTTGAAACTTTGTCTGATAAATATAAAACTCATAATCGTTTGTTTTTTCAGATGGGGCCCAACGCTTCATACCAATTAACATCTTCTACGTAATTTTATATCACACATGTCCATTTCTCAATGACGTAATACCTTGTTTACGCCTCCACCGTTCAAATGCACCCACCCATCTCCTAATCTTTCTTGTTAATACCATTGCTGAAATATATCTGAAGGGACTCGGATTCGTTTAATTAGTATATATATATATATATGTTTGGGTATAATTTGTCCATTCGTTATTAAATTTGGTGTAAAAAGTATTTGGTTAGGTAGATAAATAAGGTAATTGGGTGCTAACTAAGTAACTAACCATACATCAACTTGTAACTAATCATTATCAAAATTTGTTAGGCTGGGTTCCACTGAGCAAGCAATTCCACTACGATTCATTGCATCATCAAAATGTCATATGTAACTTACCATAACGATATATATAAGGTTCAATTAGGTTATTAGGGTTTGGTTAGCTATTGATTGTTGGATGGGTTGTTTCTATCTTTAAGATAATATATCATATCCAACTACAAAATTCAAAAATCAACTTAATTACATTCTTTTATTTAGCCAATTGTTGTCGGTGTTCGGTTGGTCCATAAATATATGGTGATGTAAATCTAAGATTATCTTTTCCTTTTTTTTTTTTTGATAAACATTATTGGGAGAGATGAAATTGAATAAAATAATATTTAAAAAAAAAAAAAGAAAAATGGATATGATCAGGGACCCAACGATCTACATTTAGTCATTATTTTTCCTTTTCAAAATATACTTTGCAAATTACAGTTTGATTCTTAAATTTTATTTTCCTTACAATTTGGCCCACCTGCCGAACTTCTTGACTTCTCTCCCTATATAATTATTTTTTTCACCCTAGGCCTGTTCCTATATATGATATCTGATATCCTAGCAACTATCAAGTATGGCTAAACTAAAGTAATCAGCAGCCTATAATTATGTGCTAAGAATTTCAATCCGATTTTGAATGGATATTAAATGGAGGAATGCATCGATAATGCTCTAATTATCATCTTTAAACCCTGGGCCTAATAAAGCCCAAATCCAAAATAATCTTCTAGATTTTTGCGGTATGATGGATCCAAATTACATCTGCGACCACAGACTACTATCACCTCTGCTGATGGACAGCGAGCCTATCATTGCGGCCCATAATTTCGCCTGAATTCTTAAATCAACTGTCACCTGTAAATAAAGTTGGCAAAACTCAATTGAGACATTGGCCCAATTCTTCGGACCGCTTTGTGAAATTCTGCTTAAGCCCAAGCAAAATCGCATTTCTTTCTTTCTTTCTTTTTTCTTATTTTTAATGATAAAAAAAATTAAAAAATAACCTTTGGAACATGCAATGATACGCATACGTATTGTTGTATTAGAACCAATCAGACGGTATGTACGCATTGCACATTCACGCCATAAAGCTTTTTGATTAGCGAAATTTTATATATAAATGAAAAAAAATTATAAAAAAGAACTAATAATTAATTAATTATAAAAAAACAAGGATTTTCTTACTCTTGTTTGGATTGTTTACATCAAAATTAGAAAATGATGTACAATTTTATAAATAATTTTAGTCGCATTGAATTAATTACCAACTCATAGGTCTAAAATTAGAATCCTTTCATCTTGTCAGATTTTTAGACAATTTCATCTCTTTAAAAATAAAAATAAAAATAAAAATAGTAGCGGCTGACGAAATCCCACAAATATGTTTAGCTTCTAGGAATGTACTTTGAAAAAGGAAAAGAAAAGAGATTAATGTACTTTAATAATAATAATAATAATAATAAAAGAGGATGTACTTTAATTTACACAACATTATGGCTAGGGGTGAGCATGGTCGGTTAACCGGTCCATAAGCCCCAATCCATTAACCAGTCCATTAATATCGGTTTTTCGAAATTTCAGTCCATTGTCATCGGTTAACCAGTCCATCGGTTTCGGTTTTTCGGATCGGTTACCCAATATTTTTCGGTTAACCACTATAATTATAAATATATTCATAAATAAAATTAAAATTTTCAAGATACTTAAAAATTAAAATTTTTTCACTATAATATAACATTATTATTGATAAAATAAAAATATTTGGTGGATATAAGCAAATTTATTTTTAAAAATTAATATTTAATAAGTAAATATATTAACTAGTTCATAATCATTTTTAATTAGATAAATTGTTATACTTACACATAGCCAATTAAAAAACTTAAAAACTTAAAAATAATTAGTCTAATGAAAAAAAGTACATGATCACCTTTAATTAGGATAAATTATTATATAAATTGTTATAAATTATTAAAAAATTAATAAATTAACTAAAAATTCGGTTTCGGTTCGGTTAACCAGTCACATGAGTCAAAAACCATTAACCAGTCCATTAATATCGGTTTTTTCAAAACACTAACCATTAACCAGTCCATTACAATCGGTTAACCAGTCCATCGGTTCGGTTTCGAATTTTTTTTTCGGTTAACCAAGTCCATCGGTTTTTTTGCTCACCCCTAATTATGGCCATGTTTTAAAGATTATTAAGCGGCCTTCGCAAACGTGAGGGGACGACATTCTAGATGTGTGTGTATGTATTTGAAAGAGACAAGTCTTTAATTCATTATAATTTATAAAATTTTAATCTATTTATAATTTCATGTCTCGATTTAAATTCACCGGTTTAATATATTTGCCACCCATAATTATTGTTGACAAAATCAAACAAAAAAATTTACTCAAATATTTATATATAAAATTTAATTTTTATTAAAAAGTGACAAATTATATTGATTTAATAAATACTAATTTAATAATATTAATTTAATAATGAGCAGTTTTAAATTCAAACTTATACAGAATTTATGTAACTAAAAAAAGATTAAAATATCTTGTCAAATGATAATAATAAAATCAATTCATTTACTAATATCGAATATTTAAATTTTTATTTTTATCTACATTAAATTTAAAATTATTAAATAAAAATTTAAAATTCGAAATAGTAATATATATATAGAATTGATGATGCTTTTATATCCACAAGAAAAGTAAAAGTGGAAAATATAAAATTTTGAATTAGACAACAAGTAAATAATAAACAATTATGGTTTTATTTAAGTTACTAATTAAGTAATGATGTAAGAAACTTCCAAAGTGTGAGTACTAATATTATACATAATTGCACAAATTCTATTCATTTCCCTAATGCTGAAAAGAAAAAGATGTTTTGTGTGGAGATTGTAATAATAATAAACTACTAATATATCTAATCCAACTTTAATTTGTTAATATTTGTTGGGCTAAGAATTGGTGGGCTACAAGGCCGACTTACTTTTGACTTGCTAACATATGATTTTATTAAGTTGGTCCACTTAATCTGGACTTTTATATTTTCCTTTTTTCTTTTCCTCAATTTCGTAGGCTATTCAACTTCACTTAATATTGCTCCAAAATAATTACAAATATTGATTTATTCGCCAGCATTATTTATGATATTTATAATTGTAATAATTAATTATTATCATATCTCTGTTATATATATAAAAAAAATCGTTATTCATTGTGTCATATTAAAAGAGACAATAATCTATTTATTTGCAAACTGTTTATGTCCTTTTGTTTTTCTTAAATAATAAAAATAATTGAAGCAAAAAACGAGTCTCATTAAGTCAAGCCAAAAAAAAAAAAGACAAATATAGAATACTATTCGTGTATTAAGTTCTAAATAATAAAAAATACAATTTGATATTTTTTTAATATACTTATTCCATATTCGAAGTTCAACGAAAGATACACCGAAAACATTTACCATTCCGAATTTGTAAAATTAATAGATCCATGTATAAATTATCTTTTACCTTACTAAAAAATAATTTGCTGCCATCGGGAAAATAAGGGGTTAATTTTATCAATGGTCACTGAATTTATACTCAAATAACACCAATATAATAAAAGAATTTTTGTTCTCATAAAAATTATCGAACTTAAAATATATTTGCAGAAAAATCATTTTAATCGTTTTCTAATGATTTTTTCGCCGAAAAGTGCAGCTGGCGCGTACATTCAGTACCGCCATGCACACATGGCTTGACACGTGGCATGCCGCATGTACATTTCGACAAATTAGCATACTTACATGTTATTTTTTCTATAAGACATGCCACATATCAAGCCATTTACGCATGAGAGTGCTGAATGTATGCACCAGCTATAATTTTCAACGATTTTTTGGCCAAAAAACGGTTGAAGTGATTTTTATATAAATATATTTTAAGTTCAGTGATTTTTATAACAACAAAAATCTTTTTATTATATTAGTGTTATTTGAATATAAGTTCAGAGAATATTGATGAAATTAAATTAACCCGAAAATAAGTTATTTAAGTTTGCCTCTATTATGATTCAAAAAAAAAAAAAAAAGTTTGCCTCTATTAAAATTAAATCTTAAATTTTTCTTTGGTAAAATTTATTGATCTCACTAATTTATAATCAAATCAAGTAGAATCATAAAATGTAACTTTTTAAAATATTTAAAATATTTCATATTCAGTATTTAAATCTAAAACTAAAACGTACAGTGAGGAAGAAGAAATCTCTAAATTTCAATGTCATGATGAGGTGAATAAAGCCTAGAGCACATAAGAGAATCTTCGCTTAATTATATAAAGAAACTTGGAAGAAAAGGTGAAGAGGATAATACATTTTCTCCACTTACCTTTCAATTCTTGGTGGCCATTGGTGGCCTCCTTGGGCCAATCTTGCATTTCTAAGTTTTCCATCAATTCTCTCTCTACAAAATAAATAAATAAATAAATAAAAGGAAGAGTTTTGTATCAATCAACATTTCTTCTTCTCCCACCCAACATATAATAAAAATAATAAATTTAATAAAATTTGTGTTTCCATCTCAACCAACAACCTCTTAATTTCTCAACTGCTATCCATGTGAGTGTCACCCTCTTTCTTTTCGCCACCATGCTAGTATTTTTTTCTCCTTCATACAATGGATCACAGCTTCATCAAAATCACTATTTCTGTTAAAATCTTCAGTTCATAGGAAATTAATTAATTTTAATACTATTACATTCATATAATCATTAATTAAATTAATCCATTTTTATCAGAAAATTAATCCAATTTTAAAGTATGCATGAATAAATAAGATATTAAAAATAATTAATAATCCAAATAAAAATTTTATATTCTAAATTAAAAAATAAAATAAAGCAATGGGAAATATCTGAGCATACCTTGAAATTCACAACTTTTTCTAAAAGCAAAAGCAAAAGATAGACTAAGTGCTAAGCAAATATCTTGTAGGCTAATATATCAATATTTTTAATCTGAGTTTATAAAAATATAATTTATATTTAATAATTTTATCGATTTAATTAATTTATAATTTATAAAATTTAATTTAATGCATTCTTTTATCCAATCCATTGTAATTCAGTGGATCTATTAGGCACATGATATATGAGCATACTCATAATCTTTTGTGAGGCAGAAACAATGAAATGGCATCATAATATAAATAAGAAGGATCAATTGATATTTCATATGTTAAGACAAAATGCTTCTGAGACAGCTCACATGTCTCAATTATTGTAGAAAAATCGAACAACTTCGGAATTAATTTAGATGTATAAAACAAATATAAAGTTATCGGTTCAATAAATTTGGCCATAGTTAAAAATAGCATTAGTATATAATTAACAAGACAGCCGAATTCTTATCATTTAAGCTTCAAATTAAACTTCAGATAAAAATAATAATAATAATAATAATAAATGAATTATTTTCTGGACAACTTACTCGAAATAAATTAAATAAAGGTCAATGCATCAATCATTTTCAATTATCATCCCTTATTTTATAAAATATCTACTATACTCGATATTAAAGAATTAGCTAGGCCCAATTTCATTATCCCAGCTGGCTGTCATGTTCCCTTCATTATTTGGTGATTTACATTGAATTTTTCAACAGTTTGTTGGAAAAATACATTTTCAACTCGCAAAAATTAATATATTATATATTCTTCTATTCTACTCCCATTATTAATTTCCAATCTTTTGATAATTTATTTTTTAGTGATTTTTCAATTGCATGCCGATTCTAATTGATTTACATTTGTATATAATAATGTGAGTTTATGATATGCACTACTCCTATTATTAATTTCCAAACTTTTATGATAATTTTTTTTTGTGTGTGTTTAGTGAATTTTCAATTATACAACGATTCAAAATGATTTACATTTGTATATAATAAATAATGTGAGCGTCTTAATCAATTTAAAAAATTATTAATTTTATTAACTACCGTATTAACTAATAAATCAAATCTACATGGCCATTTTCCATTCATAGAACTTTCAAGGCATATTTGTTATTTTTTTTTTTTATTTTGTTTAAATGAGCATAATCTATATATTTTTATTTCAATTTTTTACCTTAATTATTTTATTCAAATCAAATGCACCATGAAACCTTTTCAATATAAAATAAACCCCAGATTAGGGGCAATTGTAATTGTCAACTAATTTGGTTGTTTACCAATAAAAAATCCCTATATATGGAGATTGTTTTAATCATCTATAGCTATACATTGAACAAGTATTAAATTATTAATAGTTTAATTATCTTAAAGTTAATTATTTGTTTGGTAACTCCAATTACACCAAACAAAGTTTTAGCAGTGTGGTTAGGGTTGTTTAACTCCCTGGTTATTGTCTAAATATTAGAAAATGTTTAGAATCTAGAGTTATGAATAAATATAGAATTTTAAGAGGTTTATATATATATATATATATATATGTGTGTGTGTGTGTGGATATAACTGTCAATTTTTTACCCGCTCCACCCAAAAGTTTGACCCGAAGCCAAATCTACCTAGAGAAAAAGGTATATAATTCGATCTGAAAAATTAAGGATCGAATCCGACCTAACTTGTAACTTGTAACTCGAATAGTTGACTCAAAACTGTTTTTTTGGTAAATTTTATATCTAGTTTTTAATTATCTACGTTGTGTCATTTTATTAATATTATAATTTATAAAATTTATACTGCCATAAATTATACGATATTTTTTTTTACTTTCTACAAAACAAAACTCATCAAATTTTATAAAATATTGTAATTTTATTTTATATGTGTATATAAGTGTGTACATATCTCGTATCTCTAAAAATATAATTACCAAAAAAATTATTAGTATTTTTAAAATATTAAAACTGCATGCAAATGAAAAAAGAAATTAATATTTTTTAGAAATTAAAATATAAAAGTATGAATATCAAATAGATAATTAGTGATAAGTTCTAAAATGTCAGAAATTTGTATGAGACCGTATAACAGTTGAGTTGCAGGTGAGCCAATCGGATATGAGATGATAAGATGATCGTAAGTGATAAGTTTTGAAATGTCAGAAGCTTGTATGAGACTGTATGATAGTTGAGTTGCAGATAAGCCAATCGGATTTGGGATAAATGAATGGACGATCTGACATGTGCTGGACATTCGGACGATCTGATCAGGGATGGATGATTAGATCTGGTTGATCTGATGATCTGATATCGGACGATTTGAGCAGGGATAGATGATCGGATTTGGATGATCGGACCAATAATTGATGATCGGACGATTTAATTGTTCATGCAATAAGACAAGTACGGTTGGATCAGGCATGAGTACTCCAAAACTTAAGTCAGTAGTGCTTTTAGAGAGAGAATGTAGAGAGAGTGTCTCAAGAAATACTAAGATTCTTTATTTTCGGGGTATTTATAGAGACTTGGAAGAGAAATTTGAGTGGTTTGCTCCAGTGTCAGAGCAGGTTAGAGATGATGTGACAGAAAGTAGACAAAACGACAAGGCAATGGAGTGTGTCAGTGGACTAATAGGGGGCGTGCCATATCAGTCCGATTGGACTTACTTTGTTGACAGTTTGTTGACTTATTTGAGTGTCTATATTGTGTATCTGGATCTTATGGCTTTGAGTCTGGTGATAATTGATATTATCAATTAGTTTTAGCAGTTTTAAACGTAATTTCTTTAAATAAAATCTTGAATTTAAATGATATCAGTAAAAAAAAAAAAACAGCATTTTAAAAATTTTAATCGCAATGCGGACGGACTACACTAAAATCTATTTAATGAGGCACATGGAATTCCAATAACGAGATTAAGACAAGAAGGAAAAATCAAATATGAAGACCGAGCCATAATATCCCGAAAGAAATTAAAGCGGCTGACCTAGTTTTAGTGTGACTATTTGACCATGACAATTCCATATTGACAAACTATGTTATGAAATATGAACCAGTCTAAGCAATTAAAACGGGCCCCCTTTTTGCTTAATCAAAAAGAAACTATATAATATCATAATAAAAGCTTTAGAAAAATTATACACATAATAAAATTTCGATGCATGTACCTCGATTTTTTGTTGCGTTCATAATATGATATACTGAAAGAGACAACCAATATAATTGTAATGACTTATAGCATACCATCGTAGTTGTCCGATAAACTGATTTTGTAAAAGTCTAAACTTAGTATTCCGGTAATTAATATTTATTGAAGTTTGATTTGGATTTATGAGTATACACTTAATAGATTTTTGTGATTAGATAGATAAATTTTCTAAATCAATGCCCTCAGTGGTGGGCAAAAGACTCGAAGTCGAATCCTTGAAAATACTGCCTAAACCGTGTGCCGCCAAGCCAAAAGGCCTAATCTATTTCCTTTTAATTAATTAATTCTATGTGGATTTGACATAATAAACCAGTTATATAGACTAAAAAAATAGAAATATGATTCTAGAATATTGTTTTAATGAATTTGAAATTTCTACAAGCTTGGAAACTCCAAGAACTGTCAAAGTCATGAAAAAACACCAATGAAAGAAAAACCCTTACCTAAATGAATAATATTTCATGTATTTGGGCTATTGACTGCATCAATTAGATAGTCAAACGAAACACCAACTTGCACGCCGAAAGGCTTAAGCTATTTCCAATTATATTTTACCTATTAAATAAATTGCATGTTTTTACTAAAAAAATACGACTATATAATATTAATAAATTCATAATTAATATAAACATGTTATAAACAGTTCAAGTTTTATAGATCACACAATTAGTTAAATTGAATAAGGTCAATTTATGGATTATAAATGAATATTGATTTATCAAATCAAACTTAAATTATATTTTTATAAATGAATTAAACCGAATTAAAATTTGAAATTTCTATGAAATTTTGAATTGGGTCGTAAAATGTGTTAGACTTGAGAATTTTTTGTAAGTTGTACGAAAAAATTCATTTTTTTCTTTATTTTTCATAATAGTCGGAGAAAATTTTGGATATTGACATGTTATAGTTCCAACCTTTAAGGTTGCAATAATTTATTAATATATTAATTGCAATATTTGTAGTAGGAATATGGGAATAAAAAACAATAATTTGATTCAAAATTGACCCCAAACTTTTTTTTTTAATTGATGTTCAAATATGATTGTTAATTTGTATATTTTTCATAAATTTATTTTATTAAGGGTATTTTAGAGGATAAATGCAATTAAGTTTTAAAATGTAAAATTATACCAAACAAAATATTATAAAATTCAATTAAAATCCGTGTTTTGCATTATTACACTCCAAACAAGAGAATTCGTTTGGAAATAAATTCTATGTTTTGAATCCTAAAGTTCCAAACGGGCTATAAATCTAACTCGTGATAGATGGCAAATTGAAGGTGAAATAAGAATTCAATTTGTATAATTTATTTACAAATGAATTGCATATGGAATTCATTTGTAAATTAATTCTTATATTTAGAATAAATTTATTAAAATATAGAATTGAAAATGAATTTTTTATTTTTATATTTGGAATAAATGAATAAATGAATTCATTTATATTTTATCTACTAAAATATCCTTAATGCCAATTTTGATATCTTTTTTCAATTACTCCCAATAAAAAAAAATTAATAATCATTAATCATTATTATAAAATTTTCGATAAATACTGAATCAATAATAATATAATTAAAAAAAAAGTAATCCATATTAACATTTCATAAATTTGATTTGAGCAATAATATTATTAAAAAAACCATGCATACCAAATGAAACTAGTCGGTAAAAATTCAATGGAAATGAGTTAAAATCCGGTGATGGTGGTTTTGGGTGACAGAAGAATAGTGATAAAAACAGTGATGAAGAAAAAACAAAAACAGACTACGTTAACTGCATAAAAGTAATTTATTTATAACAAATGATTAAGAGGGTATTATAGTCTTTTCAATTTTATCTTTTAAAAATATAGAATTTATTTGCAAATTCCACCTATTTTGATGGAATTTGGTGAAAGTATAACGAATTCTATAGAATTGAATTTTATGAATTTAATTCTTATTTTTTTTTGCATTCCAAGTATGAAAAATGAGAATTACAAATGAATTACATAAAAATTTATGGAATTCATTTAATCCAAGTACTACCTAAGTATGCTTAAAATTCAATAGGCTATAGATTGAAAGTACATGTCCATCCCTAGTTCTATGTTCTAGAATAAAGCCAATAATTTACAAGCATGCACTTATTTATTTATTCAATAAATGCTGAGTAAATAAATAAAATTATGGAAAAAAAGACGTATAAGACTATAAGAGGCTATGTAATTAAATAGAAAAGTAAAATGAATTTTTTATACATTAGACCATTTTTTAAAAAAACCAATTATTTGGTCAATCTCAATTTAAAAGAATCACGTGTATATGATATTGTAAGATTTACATTATTCGAAATAAACACCTCAAAAGCATTTAAGGGTTATAATATTTTTTTTATAGCCATTCCATATTTAAAATTCATTAATTTGATTAACTTATATTCGCGTTGAATAGATTTATAAATGAGGTAAACAGTTTAATTTAAATATTTAAAAAATATTAGGTATAAATCTCTAATTAAAACATAAAACAGTCGTATAATTTTATTTATCTCTTCAGGTTTTATTGATAAAATAATTATTAATTAAAGTGAATTTTATGTCTTGTCCCTTACCTAAATTTTTCACTTATTTTTCATTACAAAATAAGGGAAAAATACAAAATCCCATACCTATATTGGCATTTAAATTGACATCTTATCTATTATGTCTTCTCCAACAATTTACCTTTTCCCTACCAACACCATCTTCCCATTTGGGTTGCTTCACACAATAAGACATCCCAAATAAGAAATTTTGAGATTTTATTTCTATCTTAAAATGGATTTTTATTTTTAATCTATCCCTTCTAATTTATTGATTTTCATTATTCACGGGTGGTTTAAAAAATAAAAATCACATAATTAAATTAACATCTTAGCTACAATATTGAGTTATCCAATTTCCAAAATTAGATAATTAAATAGTGACTTTTTTGAGTTGTTATTTAGTGTGCGTGTCAAAAAGTAGTCTAATAAAAAAAATAAATTCACCTTTGCATGACAAATGTCCATATTAAATTATTACGTGTTATAAAATTATATGTTATGAAAAAGAAAAGATAAAATAAAAAGCAATAAAAAGAAAATAATTAACATTTTTAAATTCCACATTCCTATTTTAAATTACATAATCAATGCTATAATTCATTTATCAAAAGAAAAATGCTGTAAAATGTACATTCGAAATTACGTACAAATTGGCTGGGCTAAATGAGAATTTTAAAGAGGGACAGTATTGTCAATTCTGGCGAAAAAGAGCAATGGCCAACGGCAGTTTGTAATTACATTCATTTGAATGGTACATTTTGGTAATTATATAATGGACCGTTTTCAGTAATCTTTACACGTGGTACCCATCCAAGCAGCCCAAAAAAGCTGGCAAATAAACGGTCCATTCTTTCGTCGCTTTCTCAGCTCTTGATCACACAATACGAACCGTTGGATCAGAATCTCAGCGCTTTAACCACTTTATCTGGTCAACCGGCTGTGTACTAACCATGGTTAACTTAACCAACTAAACAACCACAACATAAGAACCCCTATAACATCCCACTATTTACAACCGTACCCTCATTTCTCTGATCTATAAATCCAGCGCTGGAGACTCACTAGGTTTGCCAAACCAACGAGCCTACGGGCCCCTATATAGAAAATTCCTAAAAAGCCCCTCTTCTTCTTCTCCTTCTTCTTCTCCTCTCTGATCAACAATGGCTACCAGTTCTCAATCGAGAAGATCTAGCGGTCCAGTTCTTCGATCTCTTTCACCACGTGGAAGATTTCCAACAGTTCATTCAAATTCTTGCATGTCTTCATCTTCATCGTCATCAGCTTTCGCTTCTTCAACAAGCTCCAGTTTCTATTCTCCACCACCAGCTTTTTTCCACAGTAACCACCATAGATCCGCTTCTCCGACTCGCGTTAATATCTACACGACGTCGTCTGCTCCATCTCCGTCGTTTCGTTTCTCTCTCGGCCGATCTAGTTCTCCTAACCGGTCGATAACTGTTTCTAAACAAAAAAATCCAATCTCCCTCCCAAAGAAGACATGCATGTGTTCTCCGACGACACATCCTGGTTCGTTTCGGTGTAGCTTGCACAAGAATGTTGGTGGTCACGGTCATGGAAGCGGCTCGGGTTCTTACACCCCCCACAGGTTGAACATGAGGCGATCGGCGATGAAAAACTCGCTCGTCAGGATTGGTGGTGTCGAGGGAGAGTGGGTTAAGAGAGCGTTGACGGCTTTAATTAGGCCTTCTTCGCATCAGCAAAAGCGTCGAGATGATTTCCAGCCTAGGCCAAGCCGGCTCTCGAATATGTCGAAAGCCGATGGTATCTGATTGCGCTTGGTTTTACAGGTTGGTTATCGTTTTCTTTCTTATATCATCAGATTCCGGCGAGGTATGCTTGGATCCGGCGAAGGTGTGCATAGATGAGTAAGAAGCGGATACGAATCGGGCGAATTCGTTTGATCTGCGGCGTGACTGTATCAAATAGGACTGTGGATTTCATTCCGAGTCATCCTCAACGAGTTATTGTACTCGGAACCCTAGATTTTTTTGTGGGACATAGGTTGAAGGGAAAAATCCTTTGTACATATGAATTACTATGGAAGGAGATTTTGGACATTAAAATCTGATCTAACTTAAACATCTAAATTTAAATTTGAAATTAATTCTAAACACAGCATTAGCACCAGAAATTTGCCAATAATCGTTTGGTTTTGACTTTCTGTACGTCTGTGTGTTGCAGCGTTATGTTCGCCGTGAACATCCCGTTGTGCTTTGACGGACCCGTACCGTTACTCGTCATGCGTTCTGTATGCCGTTGACGTTGCCGTTACCGATGCCAGTTCCGTCGTATTGCGTGTGAGGTATATTCTGTTATTATTGTATGTTATTTATTACTTTATTTCTTATTTGCTTTCTACTAATATTTTATGTGTTTTGATCCAGATCTGACCTCTCTTTTACCAGACGGTTAATTTCTGCAATCTGCAGAAGTGTAAGTTCGAAGTATGGACTCTTAAATTTTGCCTCAAATAATTATTATTTTTTTAAAAAAAAACAAAAGAAACGGAGTGGGATAACAGAAACTGGTAAAAGTAAGGGGACAGCTGGCACATTATGTATTCCATAAAGGTGAAGAATCTAGAAAGGTAAAAAAGTCAGTTTCATGAATAAATTGGTGAATAATAAACAAGTCAGTAATATAAAGATACATTAAATAAAATTTTTCCAAATTATTAAATACTAAGTGATTACTGACAAAAGTTTAAAAATTCATGGATCCAACGTAATTGGATGGATTTGATTTGGATTAAAGTAAGTATTTTCTGGTGGAACTACCATTAACATCCGTGACTTTGGCCATATGTAGTAGTTGTATGTTAGAATTCATATACGGGATGATGTGAAATGTTAAGCAAAGATTTGAAAAAGTGAGAAGAAAAGGAGTTTGATTTGAGTGGAAGAAGTTGATATAACATGAACTTAAAAATTGTGCAAGTTGGGAGTATTGGAATTATGAGTAGGAGGTGGTGTAAAGATAAGAATTAAATGAAAAAAGGTAGGCAGGCAAAGAATTTTGAGGTTGTGAGAATGGGACCTTCATATACGTGGATGCGTCTAAGTTGGCCTGGCCGTGCCAAAAATCCACAGTATTGCGTGTCCATGTGGCATCCACCGTTTAGATATAATACTTGTGACGCGTACCATCGCAATTCACAAACCGCCCCTAGATTTGGTATTGGAACTGGTATGATAAAGATTTGACATATAGAAAAGCGTTTTGGCTGTATGGATTTTTGTCACTGTTTGTTATCCGTTTCCAGCTACCCGCATTAAAATATAACGTATCTTTTGTTTAATATGCTTTCATTCCATTAGCTACCCCTAATAAATGAGATCAAATTATATGGATTTTTTTCTCATTTAATTAAAAACTTCAGATTTAAATTTTAAAAATAAATCATTTTTTAATATGTCTTATCTATTTTGTAAATTTATTTAATATGAATTTAAATTATCCGGATTAGTAAATTTGATATGTAAAATAAAATATAAAAAAAATTATTAGATTACTGAACCATATAAAATAAAAGTCCAAAAATGATTTCTATGCTGGCACTGAATTTTTTAGGCAGTGTGTAATTTATTTCAAAATTAAATTTTGGATCAATTCACGCTTAATAAATTTACAAATTTCTGGATTTCACCTCATAAAACATAATTTGAGATAGGATGAAATAATGGCAAAGTGAAACTCAAGATACGAAAAGCCATAAGCCATAAGCAAAGTGTAGCTTTTCTATGTAACTTGGACGATTTGTTTTTGCTGAAAATATCCTCCATATTTATTTTTCTTTAAAAAAAATATCCTCAAAAGTTGGTGAAGTGATTAATTTTGCACTTCACTGTAGAGTGTAGACTCACTGTAGTGACTAAATGCAAGTGGGCATTTGAAATGGTGGGATGATGAAGTGGGAGACCAAACCAAAGTGGATAAAATTTACAGGTAAACTGAAAGCGATATATTCTGGATACCAGATACTGTCAAGTTCATGGGGTCCTCTATTTAAGCTTGCCATCTACCTAGATTCAACCAGAATACAAACACTGTCTTTTTCTACTTGTGCTGTATTACTTAATATTACTGTTAACAAGCAAAGATCTACCATAATACTATAAAGAAATGTGGCATAGGCCAATTAAAATAAAAATAAATTTATCTATTATCCAAAGACAGATGATTTGGTACATAATAAAAAGAAGAAACGGATCAAAATACAAAATAAAAAATTCAAAGAAATTTATAGAGAAATGTATATATAAGAATGAGGAGTTAGATGGAGAATCACACTATCTTTATTAGATGAGGTATATGGTTATTTATACAGGTAAGTCTTCCTCTCTTAAGGAATTCAAAATACAAATTAGATTCTTTCCTAACTGTACAGCTAACAAATATATATTTGAATGGAAAATCAAGATTTGTATAACTGCTTTGACTACTAATTCAAAAATGTTCCAGCTTGTAATCTTTAACTGAATCCTTCAGTTCATATGCCCCCGCAAGATAGGCCACGATCTGAGAGGCCAATCTTGGATTTGAAATTCTAAAAGAGATGACGAGACAATGGTTTAGTGAGAGCATCTGCGAGTTGATCAGCTAAGGACACATGAGCTACGCGAAGAAGACCAGATTGAACTTGTTCTCTGATGAAGTGGTAGTCAATAGCCACATGCTTCATACGGGAATGAAATACTGGATTTGAGCACAGTTGAGTAGCACCGATATTGTCACAATAGATAACGGGAGACTTAGAAGAGGAAAATCCAATTTCTGTAAGGAGTGAACTGAGCCATTGAAGTTCAGATGCAGTAGCAGCAACGGAGCGATATTCTACCTCAGTGGAGGATCGTGCAATAGTTTTCTGCTTCTTGGACGACCAGGAGATGAGGTTATTCCCAAGATAAATAATATATGCACTGGTAGAAGAGAAGTCATCTTTGTTGCCTGCCCAATCAGAGTCTGAAAAAGCATGAAGGGATAGTGGAGAGTGTCTATGTATCAGTAATCCTTCATTCAGTGTCCCACGCAAATACTGTAACACTCTCTTGATAAGAGACCAATGATTTAATGTCGGTTGATGCATGAATTGAGACAGCTTATTGACTGCAAAGGAGATATCAGGGCGAGTGAGAGACAGGTACTGAAGACTGCCTACTATTGCCCTATATTCTGTAGGATTTGATAGTAATGTTCCAGAGTGTAGTGTGGGAGATGAACCAGATGGTAATGGAGTGAGCACTGGCTTGGCATCATTCATATGAGTGCGATGAAGTAAGTCTCCAATGTAGCGCTTTTGAGAGAGTAAGATGCCATGCTGGTGAGGAACAACTTCAATACCCAGAAAATATGATAAAGAGCCAAGATCTTTCAAAGAAAACTTGTTAGCTAAAGAAGTGACAAATTGAGAAATAAAGGCATTGTTGTTTCCCGTGAGAATTATGTCATCAACATATACCAAGACATACATCAGATTTTGACCATCATTGAAAATAAATAATGACGTATCCGAAACAGAATTTTGAAAACCTGATGTAAGTAAAAATTGACGAAGTTCATGATACCATGCTCTCGGAGCTTGCTTGAGCCCATAGATAGCTTTGCGTAGTTTACATACATGAGTAGGATGATCTGAATCAAGAAAACCTGGAGGTTGAGCCATGTAAACAACGTCAGAAAGGGTCCCTTGAAGAAAGGCATTGTTGACGTCCAATTGTCGAAGAGATCACCCATGACTGACAGCGAGACTGAGCACTAATCTGATGGTTGTTGGCTTGACCACTGGACTGAATGTCTCATGATAATCTACACCTGGTCGTTGATGAAAACCCTTAGCTACTAGTCTTGCTTTAAACCTGTCAATAGATCCATCAGATTTTCTTTTAATACGAAATATCCATTTACACCCAACAACATTGGTAACATTATCAGTAGGCACGAACTCCCACGTGCCATGACGAACAAGCGCATTAAATTCTTCACTCATGGCTTGACGCTATTTGGGGTCTTTGAGAGCTTGAGTTACAGATGTAGGTTCAATGTCCAAAGATGTGGTAACTTGGGTATGAAGATTTAGTTTCTGAATGGGTTTGTGAATATTATTTTGAGCCCGAGTGGTCATAGAATGATGAGAAGCTGGTGGTGGAGTAGTCTGAATAGGAGCTGGCTGTGGCGTATCATCAGAAGAAGCGAATTGTTCTTGTGAGGGCACTTCAGTTGGAGTGATGTTTGGCCTGCAAGAAGAAGTAGGAAAATAAATAGGAAGTGGTGGTGGAATCCAAGTATCAACAGTGGTGGTACTTGGAGGAGGTAAATGATTTTGGAGAGATACATAAGGAAAAATAGATTCAACAAATTGAACATGACGGGAAACAAAGATTTTGGATGTGGACTGATCAAAACAGAGATAAGCACTTTGCGTGAGGGAATAGCCTAGGAATATACAGGGTTTGGAGCGAGCATCAAGTTTGTGAGCGACATATGGTCGTAACCAGGGATAACACAAGCATCCGAAAATTTTTAATTTCGAATAATTTGGTGGATTGCTGAAAATTAATTCATTTCGAGAGGAGAGGGAAAGTGTAGAAGTGGGCATGCGATTGATGAGATATACAGCCGTGGCAAATGCAAATGGCCAAAAAATTAATGGAAGTGAAGCTTGAGATAGTAACGTGAGACCAGTTTCTACTATGTGGCGATGTCTTCGCTCTGAATATCCATTATGTTCTGGTGTGTGTGGTGGAGTGGTGAGATGAGAGATGCCATTGAGGGATAGGTAGTCCTTTAGGCTAACATATTCACCGCCATTATCAGAATAAAGAGTTTTAATTCTCCTTTTGAAATAATTTTCAACAATAGCTTTGAAACGAATGAAAATATCTTTCACTTCAGATTTTCTTTGCATTGTGTAAAACCATATATATTTTGTAAAATGATCAACGAAAATAACGTAATATTTGAACCCATTTGGAGATTGAATTGGTGAGGTCCAAACATCAGAAAATATAATTTGCAATGGATGGTGAGAAACAATAGATGAAGACGAAAAAGGTAACTTATGACTTTTATTACATAAGCAAGCAGGACAAGAAAACTCTCTAGACAAAGAAGATGATAAATCTAAATGATAGTGAGCAAGAATGTGTTTTAAAATGGGATGAGCTGGATGACCTAAACGTTGATGCCACTGAGAAGGTGTAGTTTTACTGGTGGAGAAGGCAATGATTGGATTTTTGATTCGATGTCTTGCTGGCCATTCATAAACTCCTTCCTTGGTGCCGCCCTTCAAGAGAATTGCCCCCGTCTGAAGATCCTTAACATGAAAAGTAGAAGGTAAGAATTCAACAGAAGTGTTATTAGTTTTGCAAAATTGCGAAATTGAAATAAGATTCTTCTGCATATCAGGCACACACAGAACATTATCTAATGTAAATTTAGTTGAGGGAGTGAGAAGAGATGTAGAACCAGTGTGAGTGATAGAGTGACCGGTCCCGTCTCCAATCATGACATCATCCGAACCTATATAAGGTGTGTGAAAAGAAAGATTATTTAGATCTGTGGTAATATGATGAGAGGCACCACTGTCTAGAAGCCAAGGTTGAGTTGTGGATGATGTATTAGCCGCAAACTGAGCTTGAGGTTGCCTGGAAGTGGAGGAAAGAGGGACTGAGCTTGCTACATGAGTGCTCTGTGAAATGGGGACAATCTGATAGGATAGACATCTTTTGGCAGTGTGACCCTGAATGCCACAAATTTGACAGTAACCCAGGTATGGTTTAGATGATGGTCGAGGGCCGCTAGATGAAGCATTGAAGTTTGAAAATCGTCCATTGATATTAGGAGAATTATTTCGGAACTGCTGATTGGAATGAGGACGCCAGTTATTAGGTGTGTTTGAGGGACGCCGGTTGTTTGAAGAACGCCAGTTGTGGGATGTTTTGTGTGCAGGGTTGGCAGTAATTGGAAAGTGAATTTCAGGTTTGATGGTAGAAGCGACAGATGTCTCAAATATGAGAAGTTTCTCTTGAAGTTCATCAAAGGTTATAGATGTATCCCTAGCTTGAACAGCCCGAACCAGTTCCTTGTAATCTTCACCCAGGCCATCAAGTATCTTTTCAGTTAAATCATCTTCTTCCATTGGTGCTCCAAGAATCGCAAGTTCATCTGCATGTGCTTTAACAGAATGTAGAATAATACTCATGGTACCTTTTTGTAGGATTTTTAAGACGATTTTTGACTTGTTTAATTCGTCCCCTCGATGGTTTAGCATAAGTATTGGCGAGAGTGGTCCATGCTTCTTGAGAAGTTTTGGCTCTAGCAACAAAGGGAATAATTTCAGGGGATAATGATCCAATGAGGGCATTAAGTATAAGTTGATCTTGGCGAATCCATGTGTGGTATGCGGGATTTGGGTTGGTGTTGTCGTTTTCTGTGATAGTTTTTGACGGACATGATTTTGTACCATCAATATAACCAAGGAGGTCATATCCAATGAACAATGTTTCAAACTGAAGTTTCCATGATATGTAGTTGATTGACGTTAATTTGAGAGGAGCTTGTGCTGAGATATTAATAGTAATAAGTTGGGATTGATTGGTGTTGAGTGTCATTGTGTGAACAGGATTGTTTATATCCGTCGGATTTGGCATGATAGAATAAAGAAGAAGAAATAGGTGATTTGCAGAAGCAGAGGAGGTTGCTCAGATACCATATAAGAATGAGGAGTTAGATGGAGAATCACACTATCTTTATTAGCTGAGGTATATGGTTATTTATACAGGTAAGTCTTCCTCTCTTAAGGAATTCAAAATACAAATTAGATTATTTCCTAACTGTACAGCTAACAAATATATATTTGAATGGAAAATCAAGATTTGTATAACTGCTTTGACTACTAATTCAAAAATGTTCCAGCTTGTAATCTTTAACTGAATCCTTCAGTTCATAAAATGATGTGAATTCAACATTTGATTGATTCAAGACGTTGCTCAAATTTTTCTGTTCCGATGATACATCACATTTCAGCAGATTATTTAGGAAAGAGAAGTGAAAATTTGCGACAACCCTCCATTTACATTATGTCATTAGATTGTCAATGAACTGAATTGGGCAAAAAATAAATCTCAACTCATTCCAAATTATTTAATTTAAGCTTAGATTTCTTATTGCTATTTTAATGTTGAAAATTAATTCTGAACTCCGGGCAATGGCATGCTCAGGCAGGCTGGCTCATTTTTTCAAATATATCTTCTTGTCCTTTTTTTCTTCTTCTTTTAATTGGCCGATCCGTATATATATATATTTTTTTAATTTTATGTTGATTTGATATTTTAGTTTGTTTTGCGTTTTTGCTTCAATAAATTGAGATTTGATTTTACATTTAGTTTTCTTATTTATTCATATCTTATTTGTATTCTTTAGATTTGATTCACTTTTGTTAATTAATTTAAATGTAGTTTAAATTTTTGTTATACAAATTTATCTTATACGGTTTAAAAGTTTTTATTTTCAACCATGTCAATTATTATCCTTTTTGAATGGTCAAATAAATTGAATTTTTCATTAAAAGTTAAATTGCTTGCTGTATGTTATCATTATTTATTATTTTTGTTACAAAAATTTGAAAATTTTTATTGTATAAATTTATTAGTTTTGTGCATTATATGTATTTTGAAATTTTATAATTTTATTTGTATTTTACAGATTTACTCTTTAAATTATTAAAGAAAGTTTAATTTGTATTTAAAAAAAGAAAAAAGAAATTTACTTTATTGAAAGACTTGATATAAAGAAGGCCCATACCCACTTGCCTTATAATGTAGATCCAACAAATTGCAATCTCAAGCACTTGATAGGTTTTGGTCATTCTTTCAAAAATTTTCCAAGACAAGATGATGGGCCTATACTAAAATTCTTTCAAAATTTTACAAATTTCATGGGCCAATACAGTGGTCCCAAATAGGCCCAAATGTTATAGAGGCCCATTAGGTGTCGATGGCCCACCATTAGATTTATTAATCGATATTATTTAATTGTTTATTATAGCTTCTGTATTTCAACGAAATCACAGTATAATGAATGTCCAACAAGTCGCAAATCTAAAACGCGAGCTCCTTCCTTTCTCTCTCTCTCTCCATCTCTGATAAAAGGGGAAGCCTAAATCAGAGAGAGCTGAGCGAGAAATCCATTTAATTCCTCATTAATTCCTCAATACAGAGACCTCTGATTGACTTTAATCTGTACTGCTAGATCCCCGCACTCGCCGGCGATCGCCATGTCCTCCCCCACCGCCGTCCGATCCCCCATCCTCCGCCTATTCTCCTTCATTTCATTCCTGCTCCTCCTCTCTCCCGTGCTTTCTTCTGAGTTGGATCATAAGGTAATTACTGGACTCCTTGTTCAGTTTTGCTTATTGTGTTGTAACTCGTAGATCTCGTTGTTTGGGGATTTTGTGTTTCGGAATTGGACTCAGATCTGAGAGGTTTTTGAGTTGTTTTGGTTAGTGGATTTGTTGTTAGGTTCGTTTTGGAAGAATTTGAGGGTTTGATTCGTTTGATTTTGCTACTGTGTGGTGTTATGAATTGGGAATTTGGGCTAAGATCTTCGTTTGTTGCATGTTAATGCCTGAGGGCTTGCTTGTAGAAATGTATTGCGATGAGGGTTTTGTTGAAGTTGTACTCTTTTTGTTGGCTGACCGAGTTATGATGGTGGGAGACTGATGTCTGTGAGAGTTGAAAATATACTCACCTTCATCTGAGAAACACTATACAAGGAAATTACCACAAAATGTAGAATATGTAGCATAACATGATGTTTTGCTTAATAAAATGTGCAGTGGTCTTGTTATATATTCTTTTAATTGGATCTGATTATTACCTCAGCCATGTAAATGGATTTTGGGAAATTGCTATAATAAAAGCGATGTAATTATTTTTAGTGAACATTAATGCTTTGTTTTGCACATGTTTATGAACGTATTTGGTTTAGCTAATCTACATTTAGCTCCCAAGCCATCCTTTTGTCATAAGCACTTTGGTGTTGCCAAGGTGGGTTTTTGTTCGCTGACCTGAGAGGATGTGCAGTGTAGCTTGCTCAAGAGGTTTCAACCGATGTGCATGGTTGACAATGTACCCAAATACTTGAATAATCCTGTCTATTAGGTCTTCTGGCACAATTAGGGTTTGGATAATGATGTTTATTTCGAAGCACATTTTTGTTGCTTGATAGAGCATATGGTCATATTATTGGCAACAAACAACCTTGAGAGTAGGTTGAAGTTGTGTCAGGAAATAGCTGTAGATTGAGAACTAATTCAGATATCTCATTTGCTTCACATGTACCATTATGGCACAAACTTGACTAATTTTAATTTTTCTAGAATTCCAAAGTACGATGAAATTTGACTGCCATCATTTTTGTGCTTACGAGAACATATTAGAAGATTAACTAGGTCATCTGGTGTAGGAGTCCGTCACAACCTATGTTTTTTATAATATATATTTCCTATACTTGTATGAGCAGACTAGACTTCTCTTCTGATTAAGATTGAAATGCTGCCCCAAGAATGTGAGTGAATAATTCTTTTCGAGTTGCACTGTAATGGCAACTGATGTGAAATTATTATATCTTATTTTGGCAGATTGTTGTTTATTTTATCACTTTCCTTTGTTTTTAATTTTATACATTTTGTCTTATATTCTGTTGATCTGTGTGTTGCAATAATATCATTAATTGTATTGAATTTCTTCTGACAAGTTTTTCTTAAAAAAAAACCCTTTTTTTCAGTATCAATCTGATGAACCAGTAACCTTATGGGTGAATAAGGTTGGCCCCTATAATAATCCTCAAGAAACATACAATTATTACAGCCTTCCATTTTGCCGACCATCAGGCAATGCTGCACACAAATGGGGTGGCCTTGGTGAGGTCCTAGGAGGAAATGAACTTATCGATAGCAAGATTGACATAAAGTTCCCGAGTATGTAACTTTTCTCCTATACATCTTATGTCCTGGACTGTAGTTAGATTTTAGCTCTTCTTTCTGTTTTAGTCTTCATTTTTTCCCTTACTTTCCATTATCATTTTTTAAAATTTTTGTAGAGCCTGTGGACAGAGTTACCATTTGTTCACTTGAACTTAACGAAGAAAAAGTCAAGCAATTCAAGGATGCAATTGAGAACAACTATTGGTTTGAATTTTTTATGGGTATGTTCCACAATTCATTTTAATGTGTAGTACTATTGAAATGTTGCTGGAAGTATTCTCCACAGTTGTTTAATCTCTAGCAAGTTCTTGTAAAAGAAAACCTGAGATTTTTGAAATATAAGCTGTAACTTGTTGCTGGAAATAGAAAATGCAAAGCACCTATTTGTTATTGGACTCGTTTTAATCAGTGTGCAAATTTATATAGTGTAATTATTCACATTGCATAATTTTAAGATTAGTTCTGGATGAGAAAGCCATTTTTACACATGCAGCTCCGCAAATAGGTGGATCTTTATCCAAGTTTTATAATGCAATTTGTCAACTCAGTGATGCCATTTTAGATTAAGAGGTACTCTAGATTGCTGTAATACTATATTACAGATCCGAATGATTCAAATGGATTCAAGGGGATGATAACTCTTCCTCTTTGCTCCTATAAATTAAAATCCTAAATGATTACAATTGCTTCCATCAGTTCTGGGAAGATGGTAAGTTGGGCTATTGCTACAACAGGGAGTCAGGTTTGCATATAGTACCTTCTTTCTTTTTAATCTAGTTATCAAACATCTTTCTGTTAATTCTTCTTTAGAGTGCTATTGCAAATTGTGTTTTTGTGCTGTTGTTTGTATTGGGGTTGAGTTTGCATTTTAATTCTTAAAATGCCTTTCCTTTTTTCTTGTGCTTCATATGGTTGAGCAAATTACATGTGTGATGGGGCACTAACCCTCTTGTTTGTCTTTCCTTCTCTTGCTGCATCTTTGACGTTCTGATTGCAAGTTCAGATGACCTGCCATTGTGGGGTATGCCTTCACCAAACTATGCTTTGTTTTTATCAATTTCTGCTTCTTTATATGATTTTCTTAATTTTATTCTTGATTTGTGTTATTGTTCATCTTCTAGGCTTTGTCGGTGAGTTGCATCCTGACAAAAACAGCGATAATGGCAAGCATGTGCTTTACACGCACAAGACCATTACTGTTAGATATAATAAAGATCAGGTTAGTGGTCCCACGATGCCCATCGGGCTCCTATAGAGGCTGTTTGACATCTGTTGTTATTGTATTGATGTTTCTTGTTTTTGCAGATTATTCATGTCAATCTTACACAAGATAATCCGAAGCCCTTAGAAGCTGGGAGAATAATTGACATGACGTATTCTGTTAGATGGAGTCCAATTAATGTTACTTTTGCACGGCGTTTTGATGTGTATTTGGACTATCCTTTCTTTGAACACCAGGTAATGGTTAAAATTTTGATGCTTTTTGAATGGTCTTTTCAATTCCCCTGGCTTGATTTTCTCTAACGATTTTCTTGGACAGGAAAAATGGTTTTGATGTTGATTTTTTTGCAGCTTGGTTATCTGACCCTTTATTTGGATGTTTCTTACTTTGAATGAATATTCAAACATGCAGATTCATTGGTTCTCCATTTTCAATTCTTTCATGATGGTTATCTTTCTCACTGGTTTGGTGTCAATGATATTGATGCGGACTCTTAGAAATGACTATGCCAAATATGCCCGGGAAGATGATGATCTCGAGTCTCTGGTGATACTTTTTCTCCGCACCAACTCTTGTGAATATTTTACATCTGTTGATGAATCTACTTTCATCCTTTGTTGAGTTCTCTAAAGTTGTTTAATGGCATGGTTATTGTGTGCGTGAGACAAGTAGTATTTGATTCTAACATGGCAAATTGTGCCGATCATTGAAATATGTTTTCCAGGAAAGAGATGTTAGTGAGGAGTCTGGCTGGAAACTTGTTCATGGGGATGTTTTCCGTCCACCTCGCAATTTAGTTCTTCTTTCAGCTGTTGTTGGGACAGGTGCCCAGCTAGCATTGCTGGTTCTTCTTGTCATCTTGTTGGCAATTGTTGGAACACTATATGTTGGGTATGTTGAGAAATCACTCCAGAGTTCTTGCTAAGTATGAGGCTTTTCATGTGTTTTGTTGATAAATATTGATGCTCACTCCTTTTCAGCCATGTTCTGTGTCACCACTTTTGCTTTAGTAGATTCTATCTTGTTGATGACTGCTTCCCTTATGTACTCTGGTTGTCCTGGCCATTTTTGAAAATATTTTTCTTACTCGTAAGACATGAATCTTCTATTTCATCTCCTCATCTTCACACAATAACATTTAAAGGTTTGCATGTGTTTCAGGAGGGGTGCAATTGTCACAACTTTCATTATATGTTATGCCCTCACGTCATTCGTTTCTGGTTATGTGAGTGGGGGGATGTATTCCCGCCAGGGTGGTATGCAGCTTTTATACGTTTTTGATTGATTATCTACTTACTGCCTTCTTTTAGTATTTCCTTAAGATTCTTTGTTCTTTTGCAGGTAAAAGTTGGATAAAGTCAATGATCCTCACAGCTTCTCTGTTTCCATTTATGGTCTTTGGGATTGGGTTCATCTTGAACACTATTGCTATATTCTATGGGTCTTTAGCAGCTATCCCCTTTGGCACCATGGTGGTGGTTTTCATAATTTGGGCTTTCATTTCCTTCCCTCTGGCACTTCTTGGCACAGTTGTAGGTAGAAATTGGAGTGGTGCTCCAAATAATCCATGCCGTGTGAAGACCATTCCTCGTCAAATACCTGAGAAGAAATGGTACCTTACTCCATCTGTGGTCTCAATGATGGGAGGATTACTTCCCTTTGGTAGCATATTCATCGAGATGTATTTTGTCTTCACATCCTTCTGGAATTACAAGGTGAGTTATTTATGTTATTGTTTGTTGGCACAAGCAGATGTATTTTAATGACTCTAAGATGTCCATTTATGGTACCTGTTTTTCGACGCACAAGAGTGATAGAAATGCGGGTTTGTTTGCATTATAATCTCATGACAAATTTGTTTTCTTATACCTGATCTTTGCATCTCAAATCAATGAAAAAGCAACAAGGCAAAGAATATAGTTCTTTGTTTCTGTACATGCACAGGAGAAATCATTGGAAATTTGATCAAAATAATAAAATTTGTTCAGCTGGTCTGAAATTTAATGGTATTCTCTCAAAAAAAAAAGTTGTGCTTTGACACCTTATAGCTAAAATCTACTTACAAATTTTATTGATTGATTTCTTGCCACTAAGAAGTTCTTTTTTGAGTTAAGATATTAGCCTAACTTTGGTTCTTCTGTTTGTGTCAGGTGTACTATGTATACGGCTTTATGCTGCTCGTTTTTCTGATTCTCATTATTGTCACAGTTTGTGTGACAATTGTGGGGACATATTTCTTGCTGAATGCTGAGAATTATCACTGGCAGTGGACATCATTTTTTTCTGCTGCCTCAACAGCTGTTTATGTCTACTTGTACTCGATATATTACTATTATGTGAAGACTAAGATGTCGGGCTTCTTCCAAACAAGCTTCTATTTTGGATATACTTTGATGTTTTGTCTTGGTTTGGGAATTCTTTGCGGTAAGTGGTGATTCTGACTATATTTTCTTCTCTTGAAGTACTCAGGCAGAACAATGGAATCTGCTAAAGTACTAATTCTTCTATTCATGACTAGCTCTAGGATGATTGGAAGAGGATTTACAAACTTATTCTTGCAACTTCGTCCTTGGCATCTAGCTTATGATATAACTATGTTTCTTGTTTATGCAGGAGCTGTGGGGTACTTGGGCTCTAATTTGTTTGTGAGGAGGATTTATAGAAACATCAAATGCGATTAAAACATCAGCGAGAAGAAAGACCTTGGAGCTTCTGAGTGCAACATTCTTATCGATAAAATAAATTTTGAGGAAGCCTTCGGTCATGTAGGGGCAGCCAACCATGCGATATGGTTGACAATGGGGAAGTATTCTTCTTTCTCTGGACTAAGGGGAAGCCCTGAGATTGTTTTTGGTTTTTTATTTTCCCCGGCTGTAAGTGAAATACTTAATTTAGAATTCAGAGAGTGTTCTTATAATCATGTTAAGCTAGCAAATTACATCAAACGCCTGTCATATTTTTCTTTTTTTTTTTTTTCTTTTGTTTTACAATAGGTGCCCTATGTAAGGAGTGTTGTCTAATTGCCCCTTCCATGAATTTGTTCGGTTATTTTGACATCGTTGGTAGTAGAAACTCTTCTGGGGCAAATTTGAAGAAATGAATTTTGTGCTTCAGAATTATGTGCATATTTGGTGTTTCTATGGATACTTTGCATTGTAATCTCCTCATACCTTATATTATATGCCTAAAAAGAGGGACTACCCTGTAAAATGTTAAACTCCGTGGAATTTGAGGCAACAATTGCATTTGTTTATCTACAAAACCTGCAAATAAGAAACGGACAAACTGTCAATCTGCAATTGTCTGGGCAAGGAATGAGTTGAGGGTTTTTTACCTTCGGTTGAATGTGCGGTGAATTGTAGTTCTCTCTCTATTTACCTTTGGCCATGTTAGGGTGTGTATGCATATGCTTTGACAGGAAGAAAAATAAAAATAAAAAATTATTTTATATTTATTATTTATGCTGATTTTGTTGGGATGGAAAATAAAAATAAAATATAAAAGACTTATATGTTTATTATTTTATGTGGATTTAACAGTGCATATTGTTGTAAGTGCGCGCTGTATCAATGCTTGGAGATTTTGGGGGTTGCTTTCAAAAATTAGCTGATCTGTTATCAAATTAGTTTAATTTAATTTTAATGGATATAATAGTTAGTTTCATTTTAATGCATTTATATCCATTTTAAATTCGTTTAAATTTATCCTTTCATTATTTATATTTGTCTAAATCTGTTTATTAATACCAGTGAATATCCATATTTGTATAATTATAAACTTTAATTTAATAAATTTTTAAATCAATATTTAGGTAAAAATTTACATAAATTATTTTTAAATTAAAAATTATATATAAATATCACATAAAATTAAAGTAAAACTTTCAGATTGAAAAAAAAATAAATAAATACATAGTTGAAACTCAATGAATTTCAATTCAAAATTTCTAAATTTTCAGTGGTTCAAATTTTATGTGCACCTATAATTTTAATATTTTTTTAAATAAATGGATTTGATTAGTGTGGATATGCATGTATACTCATTATCGACGACCATGACTAAATATATAAATAGATTTGAATAGTTTGAGGTACTAAATTCATATCTGATCAAATCTATTGTGAGTTTTATTTTTAATATTTAAATCTATTCTAAATAGATTTATAAATACCCATATCCTCAATGAATAGAATGAAAGGTATTGGTTTCGCTGAAAAAACCGGAACTGCTGCTATCCCTAAAAGAAAGATGATGGTTAGACCACATATAATCAGTGATTGTCACTGAAAATGAGGACGTGAAATTTCTTGGTGGTTCATAAATTTCCTATTGATGAACATTGGTGTTGTTATAGCAAATTATAGAAGCCAGAAAAACAATAAACCCCAAATATCTTCTTTTGTCACAGGACCGTGGCAGCCACATTCACCAATTTGTTTCTGGTGATAATAAAAAGATAATGTAAGCCACAAGAACTAGCCACGTGGAAGATAGGATATCATGCCACTACAACCATTTCCTAACCACAAGCCACCCATTTATCAACCCAACCAATCTCCCAAATCATTTAGCCTTCAGCACCAAGAGAGTGATAGTGAGAATTATCAGTGAAAAAATGGCCTCCACAGCTCTCTCAAGCGCCATGGTGAGCACATCCTTCGCAAGGAAGCAGCCGGTGACAAGTCTCCGGGCATTTCCGTCTGTCGGAAAGGCCCTTTTTGGGTTGAAATCCAGCCGTGGAGGGCGGTTCAAGGCCATGGCAACATACAAAGTGAAGCTGGTAACACCAGAGGGTGAACATGAATTGGACGTTCCGCATGATACTTACATTTTGGACCATGCTGAAGAGGTAGGAGTGGATCTTCCATACTCATGCAGGGCTGGTTCTTGCTCTACATGTGCAGGGAAAGTTATATCAGGGACTGTAGATCAATCTGATGGAAGTTTTCTTGATGATGATCAACTTGGAGAAGGTTGGGTTCTGACTTGTGTTGCTTATCCTCAGTCTGATCTTGTCATTGAGACCCACAAGGAAGAGGATCTTGTTGCTTAAATTTCACAGCTCTCTTCTATTCCTTGCTCATCAGACTTTCTTTGTGGCTGTTGCGTTTATGGTTAATTTAATGAGTTATTTTGTTTAAGTTTGTAGTCACAAACCAAACCAAACTCTTGTAGCTTAATAATATTTTTATATTTTTGTGTTTCTATGCTTTTTTTTTTGTCTGAAAATTATTTTCCTTAATAACTCTTTTACACACACTACTCAACATATTATTATGGATTGCTAAGATATGTATAACTGGTGAGAAATTGTTGAGTAATCATATAAGATGCATGCTTTCAGAACTCTTATTTTAATCTTCTAATTGGGTTACCAACGTTATCTTGAAGCATTTCTAGTCATTGAGAATAGGATAATAAATGTAAGGTTCATATTTGTTCTTCAGGATAAGTTAGAACCAAACTCCACATTTAACACAAGTGCTGGATATCAGGACAACTCTTGACATAATCAAACTTTTAAGATACTGATGTAACCATGAATTGGAGCCACAAAAAGATCATTGCATATCAGAATAAAAATCAACTAAACACCAAGCTATCAGATTACATTTCTAACCTATAAACAAGAATCTCAATTCAGATATAATGCACCTTTTAGCTAAAATCTATGTAGTTATGACTTTAAGGCAACTATTGATGATTTAGACCATCAAGGAAAGAAAAAAGCAGAGTCAAGCAACATGAAATTTTAGTCAAGTCCTTCTAAACAATTCTGATAGAGTCAGGACTTTCGATTCACCTTTGTTGTCTGCATCGTCGTCATCATCATCATCATCAATGGCTGGAGGATGTAATGCAGTGTCATTCAAGTACTCCTCGATCCGCAGCGAAAGTTGGGCATGTTGAGGATTTGAAGAAGCCTCAGCCTCAGCCTCAGCATCATCTGGCTGTTCAGGAGCTGCCTGATCAGTTACACCATTCAAGGAGCTTAAGGAAGAAGAGCGTGAAATGGTGCCTGATGCAAGTGTTATTTCATCTCCCTCATCGATCGTTGTATCGAGTGAACACACTGATCTTGTGGCTACTGAATGCACTGATTCGCGTTTTGATCTCTTCTTCACTCTCTTACACCAGCTGTGTAGTGACTCTCTAACACTCTCCGACACCAAAGCTTTCTTCCACCTCGATCCCATCTGAAACTCATCAAAGATCAGACATGTAATTGCATATCAGAAGCTTTAATATGCCATTGTGTTGTATGAAATGAAGTTAATGCCATTACACTGCAAGATAAGAGAGTTTTTTTTTTTGTTCATATATAAGACTCTGGTTTGGTTGAATCTAGCAACCTTACAATCCTGAAAGCAACTTCAGTATTACTGAGCTAAAACTTATTAGTGTTTGATAACAGATTGATGGTTATGTTTGGGAGTGTAAAAATTGAACAGGAACTGAAAACTAAACCAAACTGTGAGCAATTCAGTCTTTTCGGTTTGGTTTAGAATAAATTTTGTTCTTAAAAGTTTAGTTCGCTTTTCTGAGGTCAAAAGTCAAAAAAAACTGAACTGATCAAAGTTTTTAAAATGGTGTCATTTTGTGTTTTATATATATGTATGAACCGAATAGAATCGAACTGTAATAATATAGTCAGTTCGGTTCTTGAAATTTTAAAATTCTATTCTCGATTTATTCAGTTCGGTTTGGTTCTTAATCGAACCAACTATTTGCGTTATGTTAGAAGTTTAGAACCATCTAGTTATGTAATGACAATGTAAATTTAGGTAGTAAAATTTTGAGCAAACCTGAGTAATGATTACATTCAGAGGTACAGTGCTATAGCTACACCAAAACTGCACAATAACCCTGCATTCACCAATATAATAAACAACCATTTTGCTGCTAATGATTCAAGAAAGTGGGTGTACTTGAAAGTATTAAGTTTTCAAAATAAACTCATAGTTTAGGAAAAAAAGCTTACCCAGAGGCTAGACGAATAACTACCATCACATGGTTTTTCATGAAACATGCTCTTTGCTTAACTCCCCACTAAACATGAACAGAATTGCAAAATTTAAGAAAGCCATATTTAATATTTATCATATTAAAACAGCAATAAACTATGATTCATTAAATAATAGTTCAGATATCATTCACAAGTAGCAATGGAGCTTAAACACAGATTCACAAACACACATGAAGATGGAGACTTACCAAGGACCAGATGAATGTTGCCATCTCAAAGGCATTCTGCGAAAGAAAGAAAGGAGTTAGGACAATATAAAATTAACCTTGTACTTAGCATAGGATATGATCAACTCCATCACCTGAAATATGATAAATTGTATCAGCCTTAACAATATCTCAGGTTTCCCAAACCAAAACAGATCATCCCTAGGCTTCACTTGACTCCCAGCAGATGGATCTGTTTGTTCCTCAATTTCAAGAGCTAATGTGGAAACTACATGCTGAAGTTTTGTCCCAACCACCATCACAAGCTTTGACATGTTAAAGAAGCATACACTAAATCAATAATTGTCTTGCTGTATTATTGAAATGATCAATAGAGAGGGTATGACTGTGCATTTGGTCGGTTTGTTTCAGAACCGAACCGAGCCGATAAAATCAAAAACCAAACTTGCATTATTTTAGGAACTGAATTGAAGTATATTTGGTCATACTGGTTCAGTTCAATTGGTTCCGAAATATATATATATAGATTTATATATAATTAATAACCCTAAAACAACGTTATTTCTCAAAGTTCAGTCAGTTTTAAGCTTTTGAGAACTAAACCAAATGGATTGAACTGAATCTTACGTTCAGAACGAATTGATTGGACTAAAAACTGAAAAGATTGAACTATATTGATAAATTATCCATGGCTTGGTTCGGTTTTTGGTTATAGTTTGGGGTTTGCACAGTTTTAAGACAAGAGTACACTTACAATGGCAGGGATGAAAGAGAGCCAAAAGTAAACATTCAAACCTGCAAAATTTACATAAATTCATCTTCCCAAGAACTTAAAAATGGCAAAAACATCTAAGATTACATCCAAAAATAAATGACAGCTTACCATGAATATTTATGAAGATGCATACAATTGCATAAACCCACAGTGGCCAGCTGCAAAATCGTCAGGAGCTAAAGATCTGGGGTCTTCTAACATTAAGGCCTCGAATTTAAACTAGAAATGCTTTAAGAACTACACTTCAAGTAGATCAAATGCATACCTAATTCCCAAAATGCCATGAAGTTCATCTTCCATGCTCCGAACCATATATCCATGGAAATTGTAAGAAAGTGGCAATTTGTGCTCCTGAAAAAATGGAAAGTATTACAAAATATAATATAATTTCAATATGTGCTGGATGAAACAAGGCAGCTATATTTTCTTGCTTTGATTACTGGAATCCAGATCACATGCTCTAACTAATTCAGTTTCAGCATTGATTTTCTCCAAGACTCGAATTCAAGATCTTACTTAAGTGAAACAAGTGCCAAATCACTTGTACCAACGAATGCCCCCGTAACAGAACAAAGAATTGCATAGATATCTGGAATAAACTAGATTATAACAGTTCCAACTAATAGAACAATGCAAGTTAGATACTCACAGTGATGAAACCTAAACGCAGTGCCAAGTAATCTGATTTCTTTATAGAACTCCTAAATTGTCTAAGGAAGCAGAGCTGCATAAGCAAATCAGTTCAGTGTCAGAATAAGGAAATGCAACCAGCTCTGAAAATTAGAGTATTTCCAACTCTAAGAAAACATCACAAGTCAAAAGCAGTAAGTAACAATAAAAGAAAAGAAGCAAGCAACCATCCAAATGAGAATGCGGCTCCTGCTCCATGGATGAGATGTGTGGTGGAAAACAAAGGTTGATTGTCGCCGCATCACCTTGCTTTTCTTTGCTGTAAAATAGAGTAGACAACAAACTCTGAAAGATTAGTTACTATATAAATATAATTACAAAGAAAAATTTGGATGTAATTTTGCAAAATATTCTAGTTGTTGTTGCTGGTAAATATAAGCTAGAATTAAGAAATCAGTTTAATTTCATCATTTCATTTGTGTACCTTGCGAACAACCATCAGGCACTAAGCTGACTTGAATTTCCCATTTCCTCCAACTGTAAATCTTGTAAGACAGAGTGCGCGAAAGAAATAAATCTCTGTACTAATTCTGTAAAACTTACATTATGCATGCAGATATACCAACCAAGACATTGGATGAAAAACAAGTTGATGATTGCTAGCAATACTTTATTAATGACCGGTTATTACTAATTGTTATCCAACATTAATAGCCCCATTCATTTAATAGAACCTGATCATATGCTCTACAAAGATGCCAGGTACACTCTCTATGTCTAAATACTTAGAATTTCCTTTTCCTCGTATCTCTTATTAACTTGAGTATAAAGAGCCTTTCTTGCTGAAAATCCATCGGATTGTTCCCTTTCAGGTGATCGGAAACTAGAATCTTGCTAGCCGTCGTAACAAGTGATAGGAATATGATATCAAGAATTCAATGTAGAACATACATGAAGCATTCAATTACAGCCAATAGAAGCATAGAGATTAAAAGGAACAGCAAATTAAGTTTGCTTATGTAAAAGTCCTAGACATCACCCCAAAAATAGGAAATATAAGGATGCCTGTATTAGGAGTCATTGCTTTTTAACCTGAAGATGAGTAGTTGTACCTTGCTCATGGCCAGACCAACAGCCAAGCAGCTGTAAAGAACATGAGTGATACCAAGAACAAACAAAAACCTATGAAGCTGATGAAGACCCTCCAACGAAACGAATGGTTGGCTACCCTAAAGCCACCAAATGATTAGGTAGTATTAGTCAGAGCTTAGAGCTTTCGATTACCAGTAATCATATAAAAAATGATTAGATTGTAAAGACCAAAGAGAAAGAGAAGCAATTTACCTCAGCACATTGATGAGATGTTGAAGTAATTATCCCTTTAGGAGGAATATCAGACTTATTAAGAAATGATGGTGAGCTTTCCAACAAAACTCCTTCATTGATGCCATAATCTTCCTCAGAACATATATAGAATTTACTGCTGAAAAGAGATGCATCTACACATATCTCAGATATCAATCTTGCCCATTGTGCCAACAACAGAGATATAAGCCCAAGCAGCATCAGCTCTAAGAAAGGAAAAACAGCAAAATTTGTGGAGATTAAAAAACCAATCATGAATTTTCCAATTCCTAACGCCTGAACTGAATGCATAGGTAGGAAAAAAAGGTCAATTTGTTAATATTAGACACCAGCAGAAATGTACACTAACGAACCAAGTTTGGAACTGCTTTGGCACTTATTCCATTAAGCAATGGCTCAAGTTCGAGTTTTATGCATGGAAAAAATTAATTATGAGAGAGTTTATCCCAGAATGGACCAATCAGACTCTAACGAAATTAGTTGGAGCTCGTGGGTTTTCAAATAACAGTAATCATACGAACTTACACATATCGATTAACTCAAAAATTATTCATTGTTCTTTCAATCTTTGATCAAAACTTCAAAAATCAATGTTATTCTGTTTTCCATTAATGAATTAAAAGCTTACCTTCCTTAATTTTCTCCAAAGAGACAAACAGAGCCTTCCTCCTAGTCTTCTTCAACCACTGCACACCGCAAGTTAAAAGAATCATACATGGAGATTCCTAATTGGATAATTCTCATCTTTTAAAGCAGTGAACATTATCAAATTCTAAAGAACAAAAATCAAAAATTATAATTTTCTGAGCAAAACATTTTAAACTCCCAAGACAATATACAGACTGTTGAAACAGTTTCTCTCATCAATCCCACATTTTCCCAGCAACCAAACAGGCTACTGTCCCTACTGTGGGACCCAAATGAAGTAAAAATGACTCTGAACAGAATGTCTTATATTTTCCTGCATTTTCTCCAAACCGAGCACTCTTTACCTTTCCAAATCTGTAGATAGAGCGTTCAACAATGAAGCACACAAAAACCAATACAGTGATCACAGAAGCTACAGAATAAGTAGGAGTCTCAGCCAGAGACCTCCCATGTCGTTCTAACACTTCTTCCGCCATTACTTAAACTCATTCAAAAAGATAAAAGAAAAATCAAAACTTTCACATTTTGTGCACTAGTTTCTCGGTAAAGCTCAGAACTTTTCTCGAGAACTTATCAAACTCAAACTAGACTGAAAGTTAAGTTCTTAACTTTAACTTCCCCACCACTTTCCTGAGAAAAAACAGAGTATTTTTCTCTAACAATGGGTGACAGGGAAGGAAAGAGAAGGATCCAGGAAACAAGGAACTGAACTAGAAAAACTAAAAATGAATCAACCAATTAGAAATCTGCTGAAACTGAACATTAATTTATTAGTTTGTTTATTATTACTTTAGGTCATTATAGAGATTTCTACAGTGAAGTGAACATGGAAGGTGTTTCAGTATATTAATTTTTAATTTTTGGTGTGTTTTGGATTTTGCAAGCAGCCATTTTTAATTGCATGGGAATAGCTGCAATGCTACCATCTGTTCTACTCTCGCTATAAATAACATAAGCATAATCCAGTGCAACCTACCCACATGGAATTGTTATTTTTAAATATCTTTAGATATATTTTCCTCTACTGTTTTTCAAGCATGAAGTGATTTAGGATAGCGAGACTTGTATCTAGCCACGTGAACTCCACTGAAACATAAATTCAATTTTTTAATAAAAAATTAAAAAAAGTAATTAGTTGTATTATTTAAAATTAATAATAATTTATTATTATTATTAATGAATGTTAATAATAGTATTTATATAAAATAAATTAAACTAATCATGATTAGTGAAGTGATTAGTTCCTATGGTTATTGTTTCTTTAGGGGCAAATTAAAAACATTTACAATTTCAAGGGGTGTTTGAATGAGGATAAAATTGGCAATTAAAGTGGGTGTTAAATCTCCTCTGCTCTCTCTTCTGCCTTCCTATAAGCCCCTAAAACCCTAGTCATCTCAGCCTTTCTCACCGATCACAAGCAACTTCCGGCCATGGCTATGCAATCAGTCCGCCTCCGTCGAGCTTTAACCTCACTCTCCACTCTTAACCGGGCTCTTCACTCTCCGATAATCCCCACTTCCTCTCCTCCTCTTCCCCAAAGTTCCATTTCTCCGTCGCTGTCACCACAATCGCCGGTTTCTATCCTCTTCCAATCGCGGCCGTTCATTGGATCACGAATTTCTCTTTATTCTGAAGGGAAACAGTACAAGGTGTACAAGGAGGGAGATGAGATTACGGAGGATATGGTTCTTTTCGAGGGCTGCGATTTCAATCACTGGCTGATCACTGTGGATTTTCCTAAGGACCCAGCGCCGACACCCGAAGAGATGGTTGCCACTTATGAGCGTATCTGTGCCCAGGGACTCAATATCAGGTTATTCTCTTTGTTTTTTGTTTCATTGCTGGAAAAATCAGTTTTTGGGAGATTATAGTTCTCAGCTAGGAAACATTGGAAGCTTTTAGTTCATCAGTTTACTTCTAAATTCAGGCGTTGGCTATGAATTTTAAAGGAGTAATCTTTTGTGTAGAATGTGAGGATTATTCTTGTTATTGAGAAATAAAATTGTGTTGTTAGAGCACAAATTATCATCATTTAGAAACTTTTAGTTGAAGTTCTTGTTGTTAGGCTGCGTTTATGCGGCAGTAGATTATTTTATCACCTAACTGAAAATATGGTTGTTCCACTGTTTCCACTGTTTCTGCTGTAATGTATGTGTGTGTGTAACATAGAGGATTGGTTTGTTTTGCATTGGCTATTAGGGCGATATGGTGCAGAACTTAAGTATCCTTGATGTTTGAATTTTAACGGTTAAAAATAGCTGATAGAATCATTTCCTGTTTGCAGTATTGAGGAGGCAAAGACAAAAATGTATGCTTGTAGCACCACTACTTATCAAGGCTTTCAGGCTGTGATGACAGAAGAGGAGTCAGAAAAATTTAAAGGTCTGATCTTCTAGCATATTATTACAATAAACCGATGTTAGTTAGATCTTAAGTTATAGCTACTGAATTTGTGATTTCCTTTATACAGACGTACCTGGAGTTGTTTTTGTGTTACCAGATTCTTATATTGATCCGGCAAACAAGCAGTATGGTGGTGAGATTTTCTCTTGTGAAATTCTTTGTTTTTTCTTGCATTATGTTTTGAGTGAGGGCAGGGAGGGGAGAGGAACAAATCCAATTCTTTTTCACACTTGAATGACCAAAGTGTTTTATCGTTGCTGTCTGCATTCAATAACATAACATAAGCTCTAATTATGGTTGCTGTGTAAGCAGCAATTTGGTATGGAGTTCATTTGTTGAATCTTTTATATAATTCCTGCGTTGTGCTTTCAGGAGACAAGTATGAGAATGGAGTGATAACACCAAGACCACCTCCTTATCAATACAAAAGGGGAGGAAGATTCAATGACAGGAATAGAAACCCTGGACCGAGATATGAGCAACGGGGTGGGAATCCCCAATACAATCAACAAGGTTATCCACAAGGTGGTGGGAACTATGGAAATCAACAAAATTACCCGCCAAGGCAAAATTATGGTCCTCCAGGACAGGGAGAAAGGATGCCTATGAACAGAGGAGGTCCTTATCAGGGCAACTACAACCAAGGACAGCAGGGAGGTCATTATCCTCAAGGCCAGAGGGGAGGTCCACATCAGGGTAATTACAGCCAAGGACAACAAGGAGATTATTATCCTCAAGACCAAGGGGGCTTTCCACAAGGAGATCAGAGGGACTTTAGAGGAGACAGCAGGAACTTTTCTCCCGGACATGGTGGAACTCAAGGGCATGGTGGAAATGCTGGCTATGGACAGGGCTATCCTGGTGAAGGTCAGAGGTTCTCACAAATGGAGCAGAGGAACATGCATGGAGAGCAACCACCTTATGCACCAACGGGGCAAACTGGGACTAACCAAGTAAGACACTTTTCATTGAACTTAGTATAACAATATAATATGGTATCATGCACAGTTGCATATCTTGAGATGAAGATGAAAAATAATTATAATGGTTTTGAAATGCATACATAACATTCTTGCCTTGGCATATGATAAAACACCATTTTTGATTGCCTCGGTTTTGCAGGGAAGATATTAGGAGACATTATGAGAAATATCTGAAGGCAACCAAGAGAAGAGACATGTGAATCATTCTCATAGTTCACTTGGTCTAAGTAAAAACCATGTTGAGTCATGTTTGGCAAATAGTTTTACTTTTTGTTTACCTCTTTATCGAAGAGTAGGATTGAACTTTTCCCATTTGATGCAAAATGAAAATCAGTTTCTTTGGGACTTAGGGGGTGTTTGGCATTGCTTTTAGAAGGCTAAAAAGCTGCTTTTTTTATAAAAAACTGATTATGGGACAAAAATAAGTGTTTGGTAAATGCTGATTTTAGAAAAATTAATTTTCTGAAAAGTGAAAAAATCTGCTTTTCAGAGAAGCTGTAAATTAAAGCTTTTCAGAAAAGCTGATTTTCAGCTTTTAAGGACAGCAGATTTAATCTTTTTTTTAGACAAAAATATCTTTTATTTTATTTTATAATGACAAATAAGTGGAAATTATTATTATTATTTAGTGAGATTTTGAATATAATATATTAAAAAATATATATATATTATTTTTTTTATTTTTTATTCTAAAAAGCTATTTTTAATTATATCATTTACCAAACAGTTGACCACTGTTTTTGATTTTATAAGTCATTTTAAATTTTATTTACCAAACAATTATTTACTTTTCGATATACCGCTTTTTGAAATACCACTTTTTTCAATAGAAAAAGTTGTTTTCGTAAGTTTTGCCAAACTGGCCCTTAATCTATATATATATATATATATATATTATCCATGAGACATTGGATACATTTAATTGTTGGACTCTCACTCGCAATCTTTTAGTGGAGAATGTGAATGGATGCTTTTTGCTTGAACCAGGTTTCCTACAATTTTCCATCTGTATTCCATCATAACCAAGAAAACTATCATAACATCTTATTTCAAACTGTCTAATTTCCTAGAAAACCTATGCTACCCACAAGAGTTAGCACGGTTTGGTTAGTTCGGTTTGATCCGTAAAATATATAAATTTCAATTCAGTTTGATCGGTAAAATATGTAAATTTCAGGTTGTTGGTTGGGTTGATAACTGAAAAAAAAAAAAATTAAAATTACAGAAATTTTTTGTAATGGGATATTTTTGTCTACTAAAATTTTTAAAATTGTTAATTGGTTCAATTTGGGTTGGTGGTATAAGAAAATTTCAAATATTGTGCTGCATATTTTATGAGAATTTTGCCAAAAATTTGGTAGATTTGTTAAAAACAGAACAGGAACTACAGGTTCAGTAAGAGAATAATTTGAGAGTGAATTGATACTTTCTGCAGAGAAAAAATGGTAGGATGTTTATTTAATTCATTTAATAGCCTTATATAGGCTTACAAAAATACTCACGATTTCTTAACCAACAATCCCACTAATACTAAAAATTAGGAAAGATATTTGAAAAATAATAAAATGACAACCTAAAACAATAAAATAGCTGTTCATCAGACTTGTTCAAAGACCAATAGAGCTGATGTTGTACAACTTTAATAGTTTTTATGTAAAATGGACATTTAAATGTGTTTAAAAACACTTCTATGTTTTCAATAATCAATACCAATTGCAATTGGTCTCTCTAAAATTACACATATACATACCTGTCGGTTTATGAATACGAAGTCTAGTTCAGTTTTGATTTTTAATTATTTTGGTTCGATTTAGTTATAATTAAAAATTAAACAGTTTTACAATTCACATTATTTCAAGTAATATTTAAGTATTTTCTTAAATGTATTATTATTAGTTTATTATTTTGAGTCGAATATGAAATAGCGGATTCATTCTGAATTTGAACAACGATAATTTTGTTTTTATTTAATTTTGTTATTGTATATATAGATGATATATAATTCTAAATTTCTAATAGTTACAGAAAGTTATACAAATTGAATGGATACTCGGTCACCTTTCTTCTACATTCTCTTTACCTATATCCTATATATAGGACATTCTGAATTTATAAAACTTGTTTTATCTCATAGATCAAATCCTTTCTTTTCTTTTTTCTTTTTATCAAAACAGATTATTCAATTTTTAATATAAAAAAATTCAATTACTAATGTAAAATCTAAAATCATGTATTTTTTTTAAATAAAACAATATGCCATATTTTTTTTTTGGTAAAGAAAGAATGAGCAAAATTCACGAAAAAATAAAATTAATGCGTATAAAAAATGCCAATAATATTACGATACGTTCACATACTAAAAAAATGGAGCTAGATGAAATTTTTTTATTATCTTTTATTTTTTTTTTGGCATAATTTTTCTTTTTTTTGGGAAGCATACATATCTAGTTAAGAAAGAAAATGATAAGTATTATTTAGTAATTTTTCAAAAATAGTATTTTTAATAATAAATATTATTTTAATATGACATGGAAAAACCGTTTGTTCTGCTCTGCTCTGTTCTGGACATGGAAAATAATAGAAGGATTTTCCCGCCATTTTCGCCTGACATTTTCTCTCTCCTTTTCCTGCAAATGAATCTCTCAATTATTTCCATTAATTTTTCCAATTCTTATATTTTTTCAGAAGGAAAATTCCCATTCTTTCCTTCTTATCCCGCTAATGTCTATCCTCTGATCCTACGTCTCTTCTTCTTCGCTTCCTCTCTTTGCTCAGGTAACAATCTTACACTTTATACTGAATGTTAACCTTCATTAGCTTGTGATTTGAACAATGATATAACTTTTTTTAAAAACGAAACTACTGGCTTTGCTGAAGCATATTTTATGGTTCTTGTTTTTAGATGCTTAAATTTGCTGCATTATTCGTTTTTCGGGGGTTTTGGTTGTCCTTTGTAGCTACTTTTATGGGTTGATGGATTAAAGCTTTGATCTTTCCTTCTTTTAAATAATGATGGTTGTGTAATTGCCTTCTTTGGTGTGTATAATTGGCAAATATTATAATTAATTTTTAAAATCCAGAGAATATATAATTTAATATAGTGACTGCTCCATGTGCTATAAAAAGAATGGAGTTGAAAAGTGTACATGATGTTCTGGATTCTAATCAAATCAGAGAAAAGGTCTGGAATCTAAAACATCGTAATTTTAAAAAGGCTGTGCTGCAAGTGACACTATAATTTATGATTCTGTCATACAAAGTCTCTGTTGCATCTTTCAGAGTCTCCATTGAAGACTCCAATTCAATGGATTGGAGACTGGTTTAGATTCAACAGCTTTCAGTAAGTAACATTTGTGAAATTGGCAAGTTGACTTGGTCTAGTAGAAGAATCAGCTATGGAAGTGGATATGTTTTTGTCTAGATGTATATCTTGGTGGCATAGATTAGTAGATAATGCTTGTAACAAATGCAAGAAATTTGACATCCTTGACCAGTACAACCTTCCTTTACAATTGGATTTTGTCATTGTTAGTGCTTTATCAGCCCACAATACCTCCTTTAAAATGCGTCAATGCCTCAATGTGCCTCATTGGTAGAGACTTGAGGTTGATAGATAAGATATTGGGAGCCCTCCCCAAAATTTATAGTTTTTAGGGCAAGTTCTATCATGAACTTATCATTATGTTTTCAGCCCCTTGAAACCAACTCCAGTGATTTCTATGTAAGACATCACTGTTAATGTTCTTCCCGCCCTTTGTAGCACATAAAGAAGAATATCTACTTTTCATGTCCATCTCAACTTCAAAAATATCAATTGAGGACTAAATATTTAGCTACTCAGAGTTTTACACTTGTGTTTTTAGCAGCAATGCTTCTATGTAAGACATCATTGCTCCTTGCTCCTGTCTCACTCGAGTGGTTTCAAGCCATGCCTTTGAGCAAAAATAACTAGATGCTTTGCATGAAACTTGAAAATTAAGAGATTAGATCCATTACATGAAAGCTTCTGAAAGTTAGCTGATGCTTCCCTGTGTTTTGTTTAGCTGAGTGTACAATTTAGAATCATCAGCGATTAAAACTTAGGATATAACGCCCCATTGTGATTGAAGATTTTATAATAAATCATCCATAATAGGTGAATATTTATTTTGTACATACTGTTGTAGTCTTTTTCATTACATATAGAATGCAGATAATATGCAATCATGAATGATTTATACAGGTTTAAGTTACTGATTAAGTAGTATCTCTAGTATATGCTTTTGTTGTATCAATACTTTCTGAAATTTAATCATCCTAAAGCAATTTTTTCCTGCTGATTTTATTCGTAATTAGAGAATATATTGAATAAATGTAATGGGCTTATTTAACATTACTTATGTGTAGTTTTGGAGAAGCTTAAATTTGGCAAATATGGTATGTGCTTACTTATCTTTTGCCATAGTGGACACTGGCTTGTATCTAGAGAACACTGAATGAATGAATTGTAGCATAATTACTTTTCCGTAATCTGATCCTCTTTTCTATTTTTGTTTTTTTCTTCAGGAAGAGACGCTTTCAAGATCAGCTTGTGGGGACTTCAACCTCTTGTTGATAAATTAGATATTTATTCAATCGTGCCTGAATGGTTGATTATGATATTAGGAACTTCTGTGAAGTAGCAATGCTCAAAAGTGTCCAAATGTAGAGAGGAATATGCAAATTATATTTTAACAAACTTAAATGATTCTTTTACTTGCTTTTCTCTCTGCTAGTTCTTCATAGTATGATATTGGGTTCTAAGTCATGGACCATGGATTTGTTTTAATCTAAACTTGTTGATATTTTCTTAGTTAACCAGTCAGAATGGGTAGCGCTAGCAATCATGCCCCAAAGACTCCACGTAATGGGGTTACGGCTTCTAAGGAAACTGCCTTTTTGCATGGTGAATTGGATATGTGGATTATAGAAGCTAAATTTCTTCCAAATATGGATTTACCTTCAGAGAATATGAGAAGATGTTTTTCTTTATTAGAACCTTGCAAATGTCAATCCAAAAAGGCACTTATTAGTCAGTCAGGTAAACATCAAATGATCACAAGTGACCCCTATGTATCTGTCTGCCTTGCGGGGGCGACTGTAGCTCAAACTCGAGTAATTTCCAACTGTGAGAACCCAATGTGGGATGAGCATTTTCGTGTTGCAGTTGCTCACCCTGTCGTAAAAGTGGAGTTCCATGTTAAGGATAATGATGTGCTTGGAGCTGAACTAATTGGAGTAGTAGATATACCTGTTGAGAAAGTCTTAACAGGCAATACAATTAATGATTGGTTTCCTATCATTGGCAATTTTGGGAACACAGAATCTGTTCCTGAATTACATATTTCCATTCAGTTTAAGTCAGTTAGTGAAAACTCTTTATATAAAGATGGTGTTGGTATTGGACCAGATTACTCAGGAATTCCTGATACATACTTTCCACTCCGCAAAGGAGGGATGTTGACTTTATATCAAGATGCCCATGTACCTGATGGTTCACTGCCTAATATTTTGCTTGATGGTGGAAGTATTTATGAGCACAGTAGATGTTGGGAAGACATATGCCATGCCATTTTGGAAGCTCATCACCTGATATATATTATTGGATGGTCAGTACACCATCCAATCAAGCTTGTGAGGGAGCCAACAAAGCCATTACCTTCTGGTGGAGATCTTACTCTTGGAGAGTTATTGAAATACAAGTCACAGGAAGGGGTCCGTGTGAATTTGCTGATATGGGATGACAAAACTTCACATGACAAATTTTACTTGAAAACGGTAACACTTAAGAAACCTAAATGTATATTGCAAATAGTTCATGTAACTGATTCTTTTGTTGCATGTTGCCCATTTTTTTTGTTCTTGTCCCTTTGGCCAGTCAGAGAGGCTTACTAAGAATTATTTATTAAGTGATCTATATGATAATTGGCTGCAATGTTTGCTGGGTGAAATTGAACATAAATGAAGCAGAAAGAAATATCAAACCCAGATGCCTTTTTTTTTTTTTTTTCTTTTATCTTTATTTCTATGTACTTTGTTATGATAGGGATGATAAATGTTATGTAATATTTCAGATTGCCATTTCCATTCTATGAGGATTTTACTATCTTCAATGCCGACTTGAATGCAGGATGGTGTGATGCAGACCCATGATGAAGAAGCCAAAAAGTACTTCAAGAACTCTAGTATCCAGTGTGTTCTTGCACCTCGCTATGCCAGCAACAAGCTTAGCATTTTCAAGCAAAAGGTGTGGAGCATTTATATTTGGAATTCAGACTTGCACGTAATTAGATATTATGTACCAATCCATGACTATAACTGTAGCTTTATATGAATAAAAGACTTTTTAATCATCAATCTCCTTAGAATACAAGATTGTAAATCATTTATGGTTTTTGTTTCTAGTCCAGGTTGTAGGAACCCTCTTTACACATCATCAGAAGTGTGTGGTTCTCGACAGTCAAGCTTCTGGAAGTAACCGGAAAATTACAGCTTTCATTGGTGGCCTGGATTTGTGTGATGGCAGATATGACACTCCAGAGCACAGACTTTTTCGTGACCTTGACACTGTCTTTAAAGATGATTTTCACAATCCTACATTTCCTGTAAGTGGTTACCTCAAATCTGTAGAACCATATGTATGGCAGATCTGTGATAATGCATGGTTAACTATGTTTGACTAATGATGGGAACTAATACAATATGTGAAAGTGCATCTTCTGGTTTCGGTTTAAAATACTAAATATTTCCATATGCAAGAACAAGTAGCACATTTGAGAAGGTAAAGAAGAGCAGGAATTTCTAATGTACTGATTGATTGTATTATCAGCTTTTGGTTCTGATGAAAATCATAGTGCCATTTCATGACTAGTTGTGCAGAAGGGATGTTAAATTTCTGATGATAGTCTAGAAGGGTCCCTTTTTGCATCTGTTAGGTCATTTGCTTTATATGTATTTTCCCTGTTGAAAAGCAACAAATGACAGCTGAAAAAACAGATGTGAAGTCTCAGAATGAGTTGGTAATCATTGTATTTCTGCTAAATGTGCAGTCTAATGCAAAAAGTCCAAGGCAACCATGGCATGACTTGCACTGCAAAATTGAGGGTCCAGCTGCCTATGATGTATTGACAAATTTTGAACAACGATGGAGAAAAGCAACAAAATGGCGTGACTTCAGGCTCAGAAAGGTTACGCATTGGAATGATGATGCCTTGATAAGGCTGGACCGTGTTTCGTGGATACCCACTCCTACTGCTGGTCCTGATGGTGACAAAAATGTGAGGCTCACTGATGAAGAAGATCCGGAGAACTGGCATGTGCAGGTAGGCAGGAAATTGGTTTTATTGAAATCATGCACTTATATTGGGCCTTTGATTTGAACCTGCAAATTATGACTGAATGTAGTTTGCTTTTATAGATATTCCGGTCCATTGACTCAGGATCTGTAAGGGGATTTCCAAAGGCCATTGAGGAAGCTACGGCTCAGGTTAGAACCAGATTTATGTAATGCTTCTATGTGCCATGTGGAGTTGAACTATTTACATTAATTCTTCTTTTTTTCTTTAAGTTTACATTTATGTGCAACGATTCTGAGTAAAATCAGCAAATTTGCACCTTTTCTGCAGAATCTTGTGTGTGGAAAGAACCTGAAAGTAGATAAGAGCATTCATACAGCATATATAAAAGCAATAAGATCAGCACAACATTTCATATACATAGAAAATCAGTATTTTCTTGGATCTTCCTACTCTTGGCCATCGTACAAAAATGCAGGTAACTGATTTGCAGGGTCATCATTTTTTGTTCGATTAAATGAAGAAATATAATGATGCCCAACAGCTAAAAAATTTACGTGTACTCTGATTTTGCTCTGATGGATAACATAAAAGTACTTCACTGTCTGTTTTTCTGTTTCATGCATTGTATATGGAAATGTTAATTGCAAGTTTTCTCTTTAAGCAGGTGCAGATAATTTGGTCCCTATGGAAATAGCCTTGAAAATAGCTAGCAAAATCAAAGCAAATGAACGTTTCTCAGTGTATATAGTAATACCAATGTGGCCAGAGGGTATCCCTATCAGTTCTTCTGTGCAGGAAATTTTATTTTGGCAGGTTCGACTTTCGTTTATGCCAACTATACTCTTAATATTATAATTCTGCTTATTGCATGGTACTACTCTAGATTTATAATGCTTCTGATGGGTAAGTCATGCTATTGTTTATTTCTGGTGAGAGGAAAGGAAATTGGTGATATTTGAAACTTATCTGTTACTACAGGGGCAAACAATGAGCATGATGTACGGTGTTATTGCTAAGGCACTTCAGGAAGCAGGCCTTTCTGATCAACGCCCACGAGACTACTTAAACTTTTATTGCCTTGGCAAACGTGAACATTCATCTGAGCCGAGTTCTTCCCAGCCTATTCGGCTATCTGAAAATCGTTCTCTGGTATGCTTGTCTCATCTATTCTGGGAAGCATTATGAGATTGCTTTTCATCATTTACTTTCAAGCACTCAAACTTTGACATTCATCTTTAATATTCATTCAGAATATGCAACTGGTCTAAAATATTGACCTTTCATCTTTACATTAGCTAATTAAGAACATATTAAATTGGCTTAAAGTTAGATGAAGGGGCTATCCTCAGAATATTAGATGAAGGGGCTATCCTCAGAATATGTCTTTCTTCAATGAGTATGATTTGCTCCTTGGGCTGTGCTTTGTTGGATAAACTTATTAGCTGATTTCTTTTGAGGAAATCAGAATCCTTGTTTTGTCAACTTGGCCTATAAATTTAAATCACCTTTTTCTTTTGGCTTCACATCAATTGCTTTAATTGCACACATTGAACTGAATGCTGACCTATAGATTTTTCTTCTGCTTTTCTTAACAGGCAGCAGCCCAAAAAAACCGCAGATTTATGATTTATGTCCATTCCAAAGGAATGATAGTTGATGATGAATATGTAATCATAGGATCAGCAAACATTAACCAGAGATCATTGGATGGTTCAAGGGACACAGAAATCGCAATGGGTGCTTACCAACCGACTTACACATGGGCACGAAAAACTTCTCATCCACGCGGCCAGGTTTGAAACTTATGCTGCCATAGCAGAGAAATTTTCAAGTAACTGCTATCTTAAACTTCCTTTTCCAGTTTTATTTGTTTAAACGTGCTGTGAATAGTATCATTTTAAAACGTGTCATTTTTCAAAATCTCTCACTATATGCTTTTTTGGACCTTTTTTTTCCTTTATTCAGTTCTTCCTGACTGGTGATTCTAACACAAATTCTGGTTTCTATGGGGTTAAATATTGATGAAAAGACAAGGGAAATGGTTTAAGTTATAATTCAGAGTTACAAAGTTTTGAGCAATGAGGATTCCCAATCAATCCATTGTCTAGAGTGCATTGATACTGGTCAGGATTCTTAAGTAAATAAATAATGATAAAACAAGCGGTGACCAGTTCGGTCAGTAGAGATTAAGTATATAATCAATTATCATAATTTAGCAGAGATGCAGAAAAGAGTTCAATTTTTCTATCAGTACAGCAGTGATCAATTGTGAATTACTTGTGCAATTTTTTTGGAAGTGCTTTAGCCGTGAAGTGATCATGTGATATATTTGGCCAAGAAGTATGATAATTAAATTGGCACTAAAATATCAAAATATGCTAACATGAGAGACTGAACTATATTTCGACTGGTGATATTTTTGATCTTATTCTGTTGGTGCAGGTATATGGTTACCGCATGTCTCTCTGGGCGGAGCACCTAGGCATCCTGGAGGAGGATTTTCGTGAACCACAGACAAGTAAATGCATGAAGAATGTTAACAAGATTGCCAAGAATAACTGGAAGGTGTATGTCTCAGAGGAAGGCATGGAAATGAGGGGACACTTGATGCAATACCCAGTTCATGTCAGCAAAGATGGGAAGGTGACTGCACTGAAAGGCCATGAAACATTTCCTGATGTTGGTGGCAAGATTCTTGGAGCTCCCACTACTCTTCCTGACGCATTAACCACATAATATTATGTTTGAAACATTGATTGTTGATGAAGTTAAACTGCAACTGTGAATAAGTATATACAAATTAGACAGAATTTGAAGTAATGCCGGCCTGTTGATGTGCAAATCAGTTTTGTTCTAAGCTCAAGCATTGCTAATGTGCAATTGTAAAGAAAATTTTGAGAGCTGAAACAATTAGACACTGATAAATTTTATGTAAAGTACTCTGATGGGATACTATAGTCCTGCTTACCATCTCAATGCAAGTTACCTTTTGTTTTACTGTACTAATTCAGATTTTTAGCCTTTTTTTTTTAATTCTTCTGTGCCCTTAAAACTTTGGGAGGAATATTAAATCCTTTTATTTTATTCTATGTATCCATTATTCATATGGTAGAAGATCTGATATTTGAAATTTTCAATTACATTGAACGATCAAGGAGAGCAAAGTATGCATGATATATTGAATTTATGAAACATAAACCATTTTATCAAAAATACTTTATTCAAAATTTAATTTGAGGAGTGAACAGCAAGGACCGCATAGCGCAGTGGATTAGCGCGTCTGACTTCGGATCAGAAGGTCGTGGGTTCGACTCCCACTGTGGTCGTTTATTTTATAATTTCTTCGACTCTTTTTTCATTATTTTTTTGAGCTTTTTAATCTTTTCGGCGGCGAGTTCGATTACCATATTTCACTTATCCCGCCGAATCTGACCCGTTTTCCACTGTTTCGGGTAGGGTTTCAAATTCTCTGCGACATTTCTTCTTTGAGCTCTCACGGTGTTAGTGAAATTTTTGATTGTGGAGTGAAATCAATTTTTTTTTAAGTTCCTGATTTTGAATTGAGGCTTTTTTTTTTTGGTTACTGAAAAGGACGTTTTGTTGAGCAATGGCGTCGACGGGACAACCGCCATCTTTGAAAAAACGGGATGCACCAGTAGCAAGAGAAGGGGACCAGCTAACTGTAACTCCTCTTGGGGCTGGCAATGAAGTGGGTCGGTCCTGTGTGTATATGTCCTTCAAGGGGAAGACTGTTTTGGTACCATTTTATTGGTTAATCTGATTGTTAAAGTTTTTTTTTTTATAATTAGTATTGATTTTTGCGAATTGGTTTTTTATTTTCTCTGTTGTTTGTGATATAGTTTGATTGTGGAATTCATCCGGCTTACTCTGGTATGGCTGCACTGCCATACTTTGATGAGATTGATCCTTCTACTATTGATGTGCTTCTTATTACTCAGTATGTATTTCTTTTGTCAGCTTTTGCTCAATTTACTTGTTAAATGTCAGTTTCTAGTGAAATATGATATTTTAAGTTCACAAATTGATTAATTTCCTGTAGTTCGGCTAAACATAATTATCATTTGCTAAATGAGTTTTAATCAATTTTATAGTTGCTTGCTCCCTTGCATAATTTTGTGATCCTCTATGACTTTTCTTTCCCTAGGTGATGGGTTAAGGATAACCATTGTTGTTTGTGTTTGATTGATGTAACAAATGCATTGGATGGTTATTTGCGTGAGAATATGTGAAAAGCAACTATGCATTAGACATTCAGAACTGGGGGGAAGTCTGACTATTTTTGTTGCTCTAGCTGATTAGTTTGGTGGCTTCAGCAAGGGGGGTTAAGTATAGGTTGGAAGAGTAACAATGGAGGCATCCAGCGCAAGTATGAGACATAAATTGTATGGGATTCTTTTATTTGTTTGCTTCTCTTTTTAGTTTACTTGCAATAATGAGAGCTTTTTGTGAGATTGGATTGAAGTTGTAAGCACGTGGTATTTCAAAAGATTTGATAGTATTTTTGCCCTTGAATCTTCTTCTTTTTCTTCTTTGGTTCAATTAGTAGTTCCAATGCACTATCTGCCATTACTTCCTGAATTAAAATTGTTCGCCTCTCTCTCTCTCTCTTTCTCTCTCTTCAAATTTGACATTTTTTATTCATTACGGTTGATGGTTTCTGCTTGCAGCTTTCATTTGGATCACGCTGCATCTCTACCTTATTTCTTGGAGAAGGTTGGTTTCTTTCTTGATGGATTACTACTACTTATCTTGTTCAATTTTCTTTAAGCTAATACATGGGCTTCTTATTAGACCACATTTAGGGGCCGTGTTTTCATGACTTATGCAACTAAGGCCATCTACAAGCTGCTCTTAACAGATTATGTTAAAGTTAGCAAGGTTTCAGTCGAAGATATGTTGTTTAATGAACAAGACATAAACCGTTCCATGGACAAAATTGAGGTGCGTGATATCTTATTATTGTGGCCTTTTTTCATTCTGCCTATTTCAAACCTTGCATTCTCCAATATTCTTGGTAGGATTATTATTATTCTTCCTTATCATTCCTTGCATTCTTTGGGTGTTTATGTCCACAATGAGAAAAACGGACTTAGTTTACATTAGTAGTCCTTGGACCGGGCAATCCATTGTGAAACTATTATTGACTGCTGAAAGTCACTTCTTTAAATTTGTTCCATGTTTATGCATTGTTTGTTTGAGTTGATGTTACTTTCATATTACCATAATGCACTATATTATTGATATTATTATTATTATTATTATTTATTTTTTAGTTGTTTCCAATTAAAAAATACCTCTTTTAAAGAAAGTAATGGATGAACATCATCAAAATACTTTTATCGCTTCCATCAAATTGAACTTACCTTCTGCATTTCTTGTTGATGGGTATTGCTTCCCTGCTTGTCATGTTTGGCGTCAGAACTTGCAACGCTGTATCTCAACTAAAAATATGATGGACTTTGGGTTGTATTATTCTTTTAAGTGATGTGGCACTATGCAACCTCAAAGTGAGGCATTTGCCCTATTGTGTATTTTAGCGATGTTCAGAATACGCGATCAATTGTGTAGTTGGTGGTATGCATTTGTATCTTTATGCCCATCAATTGTGTTTCAGACCTTTTGTTTTCTATATTGCTTGTCTTTTCTGCATGGTAATGGTTGGATAACCTCATAGTGCTGGATTTATGAGCATGCACCTGTACTGTATGCATGTATTCATGTATGTGGCTGAGCATGTTCGAGGCTGTCAACCTCTTTATGGATTAACAATCTGCACAGTTCATTAACAATTCTTGTAATTGCAGGTTATTGACTTCCATCAAACCGTGGAGGTAAATGGCATTAAATTTTGGTGCTATACTGCTGGCCATGTTCTTGGTGCTGCCATGTTCATGGTTGACATTGCCGGTGTCCGAGTACTCTATACTGGAGATTACTCTCGTGAAGAAGATCGGCATCTTCGTGCTGCTGAGATGCCACAATTCTCCCCTGACATATGTATAATAGAATCCACTTATGGGGTTCAGCTCCATCAACCTCGGCATATTCGGGAGAAGCGGTTCACTGATGTCATCCACTCCACCATTTCACAAGGAGGACGAGTTTTAATCCCAGCATTTGCCCTTGGCCGTGCTCAAGAACTCCTCTTGATCCTTGATGAGTTTTGGGCAAACCATCCTGAGCTCCATAACATTCCCATATATTATGCATCTCCCCTTGCCAAAAAGTGTATTACTGTTTATCAGACGTATATCCTTTCAATGAATGAGAGGATCCGTAATCAGTTTGCTAACTCAAACCCCTTCAAATTCAAACACATATCACCATTAAATAGCATTGAAGATTTCACTGACGTTGGCCCATCAGTGGTCATGGCAAGTCCTGGTGGACTGCAAAGTGGGTTGTCAAGGCAATTGTTCGATATGTGGTGCAGTGATAAGAAAAATGCTTGTGTACTACCTGGATATGTTGTTGAAGGGACCCTAGCCAAGACCATCATTAATGAACCAAAGGAGGTCACGCTAATGAATGGACTAAGTGCTCCACTGAACATGCAGGTTCATTATATTTCATTTTCGGCCCATGCTGATTATGCTCAGACGAGCACATTCTTGAGAGAGCTCATGCCTCCTAACATAATTCTTGTTCATGGAGAGGCTAATGAGATGGGAAGGCTCAAACAGAAGCTTATAACAGAGTTTGCAGATGGCAACACCAAAATTATCACCCCTAAGAATTGTCAGTCTGTTGAGATGTATTTCAACTCTGAAAAAATGGCGAAAGTTATTGGGAAGCTCGCTGAGAAGACACCAGAGGTTGGTGATACTGTCAGTGGCATACTAGTGAAGAAGGGCTTCACTTACCAAATTATGGCACCTGAAGATCTCCATGTATTCTCGCAGCTATCAACAGCAAATGTTACTCAGAGGACTACAATTCCATTCTCTGGTGCCTTTGGTGTGATAAAGCATCGTCTTGAGCAGATGTATGAGAGCGTGGAATCTGGGACAGACGAGGATTCAAGGGTTCCAACATTGCAAGTGCATAAGCGAGTGACAATCAAGCACGACTCTGATAAACACGTTTCCCTTCATTGGACTGCAGATCCTATAAGTGATATGGTGTCTGACTCAGTTGTAGCTCTTGTTTTGAACATCAGTCGGGAGGTTCCAAAGGTGGTGGTTGAGTCAGAAGCTGTGAAGTCAGAGGAAGAAAATGAGAAGAAGGCAGAAAAGGTTATTTACGCACTTCTTGTTTCACTATTCGGAGATGTGAAGCGTGGAGAGAATGGTAAGCTTATTATAAGTGTTGATGGTAATGTAGCTCAGCTTGACAAACAGAGTGGGGATGTTGAGGGGGAAAATGAAGGTCTCAAAGAAAGAGTGAGGACTGCGTTCAGGAGAATTCAAAGTGCAGTGAAGCCCATTCCTCTCTCTGCACCATAACTTCTCTTCCAATTTTCTGCCATTGCTGTTTCTGAATTTTGAGGAAAGTTTTGTTGCTGTAATCTCTAATTCTTAGATTGTACAGTTGACCTCTGAAGTGGATCATAGGTTGTAGCATCTGTTATCTTGATTATCATCCTTGTTTTCTTAGCCTTCTTGGACTTCTCCTTTTAATCATCAGTGTTTGCAGTATAGTGAGCTTAATTGTGTTAATTATGAACCTTTTCCCCTCCTCAAACAAAGCAAAATAGTTCGAACTTTGAAATAAGAATGGGATAAAATCATCGTTGACTGATAGAGGGTAAAGTAATCGTTGATTGATAGGGGGTAAAATAACATCTATTCTACTTTCTTCCGGTATTATGACATTTATATTCAAATTTTACTTATTTAATTGTGTGGGTTTTATTTTATGAAGTTTGTATATATTTTGTTACTATGAATAAAAAAATCAATTATTATTGTATTTTAACAATATTAGCCTATTAGGTCTTTGTATTTATAATTATGTAAAAAACTATTTTATAGTGTAATTAGTTTTATATCACGAAATTTGGAATACTTTTATTTATTCTTTATTTTATACATGTCCCACATTTTTAAGTGCAAAATATATTTTGTATTTATTTACACTCTAATCTAATTATTGTAACGATTTTATTTTAATTTTTAATTACTTAAAATTAGAAATAAAAATATATAATTATAATAATTACTTATTTTTATTACTAAAAGTAAGAGTATTAATATTTCTATTTAAATTTAAATTTAATTTTATAAAAATATTCTTCACGTGCAATTATTATTAATTTTTTTGCAATTGATATAAAAAAATATTAATAAAATAATAAATATAATTAGTTTTCTATAATCAAGTCTCAAATATTTTTATCTACAATTCATTTTATATGTGTTCCATATTTTTAATTATAATATAATTATTTTAAAATTGTAAACAAAAATATATAATTATAATATTTATTAAAAATAAACACTTAACTAGTATAAATATATATATTAATAAAATATATGTCGTCAGAATCTCAAGTTTCTAACCTTTCAACTTTTTCTTCTCTTATTTTTGCTCATCCCTTCATTCGCCACCCTTTTGTCTCACTTTATCTCGGTTGCCATTAGTCTTCTAATTTTGATATCAAAATGAAATATTAAAATGACAGTAATTTTATTAATAGTTCGGTCAATTTAATTTTAGTAATTTTTTAATATTAAAAATTAAATCGAAATAATTTAATTTTTATTTCAATATCGAGCCAAATATATCAAATTATTTTTAACGTGGTTTGATATAATCCAATTCAATTTAATTTTTGATTAAATTTTTAATTTTAATTATGATCTGAGATCGAAACCGAACCCACATGAAAAAAGAAGTGATTCTACTTGAAAATAACTCCAATGACGATTCAAAAATTTCGAAAACGAAAAAAATTGACTCACTCAAACCGATCCGATTGTCCCATCTAGTTTTAAGTCTTCAATTTTATTTTTTGTGATCACGAAAATACTTAAGTTATAGTTAACCAATCACAAATTAAGTTTTTATGAAAATTAAAAATAAATAAATTGGCACTAATTAATTCACAAAATAAAAATAATTTTTATGGTAGGACAAGTAATAGTAATTGATAAAAGCTCAAATAAGAAAAAGAATGGTTAAAACTTAAAACGGTATTTAAAAATGGCAATTCATTAGTCTAATATCGAAACACAAAATCTTAACAAAAAGAGGCATTTATGGCAGAAACAGCAGAGACCAGAAGGAGAAGACGGAGGAAAAACCACCACCACCATCACCACCATATCTCCGATCAGTGGGCCACGATTCTCTGTGGCCCCTTAATATCAAAACCCTAATTATACACGAACCAGAGCAAAGATCAGAGGTACCAAAGCCCTTTGACACGGAGAGACTATGGGGAGGAGGTCCTTTTCTTTCTTCAAGGCTGCCAGGCGCCGATTGAAGAAGAAAGCGGGACCACCGTCTCCTCCTCCATCTGCGCTTCAGCCTCCTCCGCCGTTTAGAGCAACATCGCCACCCCAGCAGTTGAACGAGGGCAATAATGGTAATAATAATAACAGTTTGGTTGCGCTGACGGTCGGGAAGACGAAGAAGAAGGCGGGAGGGGCGAGGCTGTGGATGAGATTCGATAGGTTTGGGAATTCGGAGCTTATGGAATGTGAAAAAAGTACGATTATTAAGCGAGCAGCGATTCCGGCTAGGGATTTGAGGATTCTTGGCCCTGTATTTTCTCACTCGTCTAATATACTTGGTAAATTTTTTGTTTGAAATTAGATTGCATAACAATTTAATGTTTTGCTTAAAATTAAGCATGAAAGATTTAAAATTTTTATTATAGTTTAACTTATAGCAACAATTAAATTGAACTTGATCATAATTATCAATTATATTTTCCATGTGAATTAATTAATGCAATGTACTCTTTAATCTCCAATGTCGCACTTTTACCATGAATGAAAGTAGCATCTGATATTTTTAAATTTCATTTGGTGTTAATAATACCATGATACATGTAGAAAACGAAAGCAGTAAACTTGAGAACAGAGATGGCATAAGATCATGGTGATATCAGCTTCTTTTAAAGGTGTTCTTTACTGCATCAAAATTGATAGTTAATCGAATCTGCTAGGCTAGTATTACCTTTGTTTACAATTTTTTTTTAGTGTGTGGTGCACGCTAGATAGCATAATGAAGAAATTAGTTGTTAGTCATATCTATCATTTGACTAACATTGTTGATCACTTAGTAATGACTTCACCCTTCTTATTATAATGTTAAATGTTTTGTATTTTGTGATCCTTAGCGTTTGTCCATTAATCACAAATCCAAGAAATGATGATCCATTTTTTCATCCTAAGGATCTTGGAACAAGAACTTTTTGTCTGCTATTGAATATTATTGTTCCCTTTTTGCACATATCTATATACATAGTGGAAAAATAGGAGGTGATTTTGTTTTTCTTCTAATTTTAGCGAGGGAGAAAGCTATGGTTGTCAATCTAGAGTTTATAAGGGCTATAGTCACAGCCGAAGAAGTCCTGATATTGGATCCTCTGCGCCAGGAGGTGCTTCCATTTGTAGATCAGCTCAGACAACAAATTCATCTTACAAGGCCATTCAATGCCCAGGAAGCGGGCCTTACTGATACCCAGGATAATGAAATGCATACTTCAACAGGTGGGCAGTGGTTGCCTGTTTCAGAAGCTGTTGAGGGTCTGCCATGTGAACTCCCATTTGAATTTCAGGTTCTGGAAATTGCATTAGAAGTTGTCTGCACATGTTTGGACTCCAATGTGGCTGATCTAGAAAGAGATGCTTATCCTGTTCTGGATGAACTGGCCAGAAATGTTAGCACAAAAAATCTTGAACATGTGCGAAGTTTGAAAAGCAATCTCACACATTTGCTTGCACGTGTACAAAAGGTGTTTTCAGTTTGTTCTATTTGTTCTATTTGTTTAAGTTTGAAAAAGCAACCTCACATGTCTTCTTGCATGTGTGCAAAAGGTGTTTTCACTTTTCAGTTCCTTCTATTTGTTTATTCGTTTAGTCCTTTAACTTCTGAATGCAATTCATCTAGATGCACATTATACCACTATTTGTCCTGCTGCCTAATGATGAAAAATGAAAATTAACACACAAAATAAGGTGGGCATTTCAGATGACTTTTGCCATACAAATTGTCCTTAAAATTGAGTTAATGCCACCTACTGATGCATGGCAGACTTTTCTTCTTCATTATCATCAGCATAATCTTCTTCTTCTTTAAACTATGAAGGTTCATGAAGTTGATTGTTTGCATTTTGAATCTTCTATCTCATTCCTTTGGTGTTTGTTTGTTGCTTCTGGATTGTCAATTCCCTGGCTCTGTGAGAAAATGTTTCACACTGAAAACTTAGTTGTCCACTGGAACTTGTATTTGTGTTGTTCTATATGGCTAGTGTTTTCAGGACTCTACTTTTTGTCCAAACAAAGAATTCTCGTTATTGTTTTGTTATGGATTATTTGGGGATCATACACGCATGAGCATGACTGAGCTCTCAGTAAATAATCAGTCCAAGTGTATGCATGGAGTTATTATTACCAGGAATCATGAATGCTGGAGCATTACTGTTCTCTTAATTAATTAATAGTCCAGATGTGCAAGCATATTGTGACTTGGTAGTAAAGGAAAGCCTCTAGCAGCTTTCTGTTGGGTCCTTTATCTTGTCCATCAAATTTTCCTTTTTCCCCTAGCTTTGCGTCATTATACCTTGGATGTAAAGTTAGAAAGTGCTGGTTTGGACTGAGGAGTTGGTATTATGAAATATTATTGATATTTACTGTATTGAAGTATATTAATTTAGTTAAAGATTCATTTCACAGTCTTGCTCCCGTTTTTTGTATATTTGCTTTAATGTTTGGAGAACTGGTGTACATTTGTTAATTACTATTGGTATGCTTTTTTTTTTCTTTTTTTATTTGGTGAACTATCTTAATATTATCCAGTGTTTTTGATGCATTTCTTTGATTCTACACATTCTTTTTCCATGTTAAGTACATGATTATGCTTTAAAATATGCACTTGGACAGATAGTCTTTTAGAAAATTAATTTTTAGATGCAATGTGGATTCCCTCCTTAGGATGGGTTCTGATATTGTTGCATCATAGTTTATCTTTTGTTAAATTGTTACTGAGTATTGCATCTCTGGCTGATATTAGGTTAGAGATGAAATTGAACATTTGTTAGATGACAATGAAGATATGGCCGATTTATATTTGACAAGGAAGTGGAATCAGAATCAGCAATCTGAGGCCCTATTAGGAACTGCAGGTTCGAACAGCATTGTCACTGGTTCCTCGCACCTTCACAGACTTAATTCTAGTCGCAGCGAGAGGCTTGTGACTGGCAGCACTTTGCATGTAAATGATGTGGAGGAATTGGAGATGTTGCTTGAAGCTTATTTTATGCAGTTGGATGGAACACGTAACAAGATCTTGTCTGTAAGTATTTAACTGATTAATTTTTGTGTGAGAAAATTAATAAGTTCTGTTTATAAAGTTGCCACAAATCTTTATAGGAGCATCAGCATTTTGTGGATAATTGTTAAGTTTACTAGGCTTCACACAAGTCACAAATCAAATCCAGTTCAATGTGATTGTCATGAAAGTTTGTTGCTATTGGCTCTAGGGCTGGAAAAAGAAACTGAGAAAAATAAACCAAGTCCAAAGTGATATCAATGATTAACCAAACCGATTAGTTTAGGTTATGGTTTTTATTTTTAAAAATATGATCTAAAGGTTGCAGTTTTACTTCAACGGTTAATGGTTAACTAATACTAATTTCTATACATACATATACACATACACATACATATACATATACATATACATATACATATACATATACATATATATAGATAGATAGATAGATAGATAGATAGATATGCCCAATTAGATATTTTTACTTTTGAATTTACAATTCAAACATTATGTATATAAGGTAAATGTCTTGCCTAACCTTATGATTAAGCTGTTGATGAAGTTTGATTTGTGTTTAATGTATTAGATATTTAGAACTTTATTATTTTTCCTATTATGGCTAAAAATTAGAGTACTAGATATCGTTTTGTCATTTTATTTGATGATACTTCATGGTGGAATTTATGGTTGAATATTTACATGTAAAGATTTATTTTCTTTCATGGTTAACTGAAATTAAATGACAGTGGTTAACGGTGGTTAATCGACTGGTTAATTCTTTTTATGTTTTGCAAAATCAAAGGGTATGGACTGGACTTAAAAAATAGGAAATGGACTCAGTAACGAATCTATGCCCACTCCTAGTTGGCGCAACCTCATTTATTATCATGCTGAATGAAATGTTGGATATATACTCAGAAAAGTAGTTGCAAGGCATTTATGAGGTCTTATGAATTTATATTTCAATTTTACTATCAAATTCAGACCCTTTACAATTCTGGGTTAAGTCGGCAAATTTCACAAGTTGTTTACACTAGTTATTATTAAATTGGAGCTCAAACTGAATGCAATTATGTTTATCATCAAATTCATATTTTTTTAAGTTACATATTTTTATTTTCTTGAATATGCAGGTTCGTGAGTATATTGATGACACGGAAGACTATGTCAATATCCAACTTGACAACCAGCGAAACGAACTTATTCAACTCCAGCTTACATTAACCATTGCATCGTTTGCAATAGCAATGGATACTTTGATAGCGAGTTTCTTTGGGATGAATATTCCATGTCGATTATACGAAATGGATGGAGTATTTGGCTACTTTGTTGGAAGCACTTCAGCAGGATGTTTCCTGCTTTTCCTGCTTGTTCTTGGATATGCTAGATGGAAGAAACTACTTGGTTCATAATTTTTGCTAATTTTTTTACAGTAGCGTACACTTTCCAGAATTACGTGGCAATTCTCAGATAATGGAGAAGCCGTTTGAATTATACTTTTAGTAGATTGCGCAGCTGCATCAAACTGCTGTTTTTGATAGTTGTACATGATGAAATAAAATATTGAATGTGATTGACAAATAGGACCTGTAATTTTTTTCTTTTTCTGTTATGAGGAGTTATGCTTCAGATTAAAATTGTAAGTAATAAATATACTATGTTGCTATTGAAATTCCAGTTCTGCTTGCCATTGCTTATTAGTATTATTTTGATGCCCTAGTAAATAAGAAGTGAGATGTTAGCAATTTGTTCCTGTAATTGAATTTTTTACCCTTCCTGCTTGTGTTTTTTAATTTTTACTCAATTTGAGATTTTATAACATTGAAAAAGATTAGTACTACTAATTTAAAGCATATCAAATATTTGTTGAATAAGTGTTAAGAACGAAAACTTGATGTTAACAGTTATGATTTGACCTTTAAACAACAACCCATTAATATTACTTCTTTTTTTCTTTTTATAGAACATTAATATTAATTCTCAATTATATTATTAGTTGGACTTTTAAATATTTTCTGGATTTAATATGGTAGAATGTCGTTTTCTTCACACATAATGATAGAAGCATGTTTTTCACCAGATAATAATACAAGATCCTATTAGAGTAACAAGCAATTCTCAAAAATAAATAAATAAATAAATTCAAATCCTATATAAAATTCACGAGTCTTAACTTCTTCCTGACATGAAAGACTGAATGTGCTTGTGAATGGAAATGGGTTTTGATCTTAAATGATGACATTAATAATAATGCAAAATTCAAATGTGTTTCATTTTGAAAGTGGACCTAATACAAGTACTGGCTAATTGGCCATTTCTATACACAAAACAGGAGTAATGGCTTTATTTGCTTTACATGTTCTTTCTTTCTTTTTTCTTTTAAATACATCTTTACGGACACAAAGAGTAGTTCAACATTCAACCATTTTAACTGTGAATGATTTCCTTTGCTTTACATGTGTAGCTCCACATGAAAATTATTTAGAACAAAAGAAAAAAGAGAGAGAATTCTGCATCACTCAAGTTATTATGAACCAGCCGGTCCAATTAATGGTCCAGCATGAGCAAAAATTATATAATGCAAAACTTATCTTAATAATACATTAATAATTTGCTGACTAAGAACATCAATAATTTCAAGCAGAGAAAATAACCAATTTCAGCTCACCCACAACCCAATTAAGTACTAGAGCTAATCCATGATTATCCAACAAAAGATTAACTAAACATGGTGTTTTACTCCTACACACATTTCAATACACCTTAAGATCAAGTTTTATGATCCTAACTGAAAAACTAAAGCAAACATCAACACAATTTGGATAAATGATGAGACTAACTGATCACTTGAGCATACTTGATTGAGGACTGTGCATCAAGCCATGAAATCATATCCTCGAAGACGGTGAAAATTCTATCACCAGGCTCCCCTTCAAGTATGCAGTGATAACCTCCCTCATAGAGTTTCAAAGTTTTATCTTTGCTGGAGGCTTTCTCATACAGAAACTTGCTCACCGTCGGATCTGTAACCTTATCATCAGCTCCATGAATAATCAACAATGGAGACGAAACCTGTTTGCTCATATGGCATTGGTTAACTATGTTCACATAAATTTAAAAACATGACTTTTTAATTAGATAATTGTAACCTTCTCCAGTTGTGCCTCAATTTCCTCTGTCGCCTTCAAAAGTTCTACAGCAGTTTGTAGCCGCACAGGATCATTGTAACAGATTACATTGTAGTCGGCCTATAATAGAAAGCAGCGAAATTGTTTAAATGATTGTCTCATAATATTAAATTCTTCTACATGTAGAAAATAAGGCAAAAGGTAGATTGTTAAGATTGGAAAGCATAAAGTATTTTTATCAGAAAGTACACAGAACAAACCATTTTTCTTGTCTTTAGGTCTCTGATGGCCAGCTCTGCTAGATCTTTCTGCGGAACAAGCTTCGCTTTTGGCATGGCTCTGGCTAGAAGGGTTAGTACCTTCAAAAGTGTTGGTGCTGGCTTCACATCCTCTGAAATCTTAGCCACAATTCAAGGTCAGAAAACAGTCAGAATATTATTTCTAACTAGCTATAAAATTTTAGGCATGTGATGCATAGGAGATGACAGGAGCTCTACATAATACTTGGTTAACAAATGCTAGTGCAGCGAAGGTTGATTTAAAGACCGGCTGGTTTTCTAAATAGCATTTGAGCATGCCTGCCTCTAAAACCTGCTTCTTCCAATTCAGAAAGGCCTCAGTGCAGTTCAAACTCTAGTATTGTTCCTCAATGGACTGAGAAATGTGCAGCTTAGGACATAATGGATATATTTGAACACATTTTTTTTATGAAATGCTAATTAAGGATTGATTTAAACCCTGCCTGATTTAAGATAAGGATATGCTTACTCTACACATTGGAGCAACAAGCATTATGCCATCCCATGCTTGTGGTTCCTTTAGATGAACTTTGAGGGTAACAGCTCCACCCATGGATTGCCCCAGTATGAAGCAAGGCAACCCTTTCAATTCGGGTCTTCCTGCCAATAATAGCAAAAAACAAGCTCACGAATAAAATATATGACATCGTAAATGTGCAATACTTCCAAGAATTGCCATAACAAACCTTTAATTTTTGTGTACTGTTCAATAACATTGTCAACTAATGCATCAAAGCTTGGGATGTAACCATGCAATCCCTGAGACAGACCAAAACCGGGATGATCTAAAGCATAAACAATGTATCCAGGTTCAGCAATTCGCCTCGCGATACCTGAAATTTTCCCCAATTTTCCTCGAATCAAACACAATGTGCTGGTGTGATTCAGTTTGTATGAAATAATCAGATGAGAGGAAATGACAAACCTTCAAAGAAGAAAGTACAAGTATCGCCATATCCATGGCAGAAAAACACAGCACCTTTAATTTCAACTCCTGATGGTGGCATCCAGCTTTTCAAGAAAATTTCTAAACCTTTAGAATTCCTTTCATACCACTACAAAATCCAATTAAAACGTTTACTAACATAACTCCGCTTCAATTGCACAACATATATCACAACCGAACTACTTAGTTGAAACTCTCTAAACTCGGATATGACCCAAGCTGATTGAGCTTTGCTAGCATTTAAGAACAAGTCCTAACCAAAAGACATTATGCTATGAATGACTAACCATTACCGGTCGTTATCCACTATTAATAGCCCGACTCATCTAATAAATACTCTAAGCCTTTATACTTAAGAATTTCTTGTTGTAAGCAATGATCAATATAAAATTTCAAATTTTTTTCCTTTTAATTACTTTATTAATCCCAATAGGGAGAAAATGAACTTACCTCTTCTGTTCTAATCCCAGATGGAGCCCCCTACATGAAAATTCAATGCCAAAAACATAGGATAAACAGTAAAATTTCACATAAGTAAAAGCAACCATAATTATAAAGATGATCAATTTTAAAAGACCTTAAACAATGGATGATCCAGCTGATTTTGGACCTCAGTGAAAGCTGATCGGACTTTTCTTCTAGCTTGAGCATAATCCAAAGTCTGTGAAGCAATCGAATTCAGCTCTTCACTAACACCTTCTATTTGCTTTTTCTTCTTCAAAATGTTCATGTTAATTAGCTGGCTGGACTTCAGGCTAATCTTGGGTGCCGGAGCAATAATGGGTAGTTTCTGTTTAAGCGGATGGTCGATCAGAGAATCAAGATTCCGGCGATGTAAAGAGAAACTGGGCGATTGGTATCCAACTTTGAGGGCAAAGTTCATTGTCAAACTTAAAACAAGTCAGGAAGTAGCAGCAATTGCTCAACAACTGCCACGCGCGGGGAATGGAAAGCCAGCGATTGATTACCACGCTCTGAAGGAAGACCACTGATAGTTCCGGCGACTTCAACCACCACCACGACGCAAGTGAAAAAAGTTCGGATTCAGCCGGATCACACCCTTTACGGTTTCGGGTCTTGAAAACCCGATACTGATTTCTCGTATTTTCCTTTAAATTTATAGGATTTAGTATTTTCTAATGATGTTAATCGAAACCAGGGATCATGAAGTTAGGCCGGTCGGCGCCGGAAAATTAAAGAAACTGATAAGGACAGCTCAGTCGATTTCGGAGGGAAAAGGAGGAGTGGCCGATCGGCGGTGGAGGGATCACGGTGGCCGGCGGCGATGAATGTTAAGAAGAAGAAATAGAGTAACAAATTATTAAAAATGGTGGCGGATGAGGAAAAACAGAGTAGCGTTTAGACTTTAAATAGGAAGTGAAGCATGTGATTTTTATGTGTTTTCTCTTAAATTTTCAGGCAAAATGAAAGTCAAACACGAAATTGAAGTATAACGGTCAACGGTCAACAGGGTTAAGATTGCGCCGGAATTTTGTTTAGTGTTACATCACCGACCACTCAACAGTGAGAGTTCTGTTCTCTTTGTTTTGGAGGACTACTACAGCCATGATTTTTAACCGTTAGATTGTACACGTAGAATTTAATGTTTATTGTAGCTGTGCTGTGAAGGAACATACCAGTTTGGATCCTCCATCGAAGAATCCATGTTTGAAATTTCACAAATTAAATTTACTAAACTTTTAATTAAAAGTTGTAATTACTAAAGAATTGATGATATTAGATGGAGTAGATGTTACTAATTAATTATAATCAGTTAAATTATTCTCAACATTCCATTATATTTGATTCTTTTATTATTTTCAATAATATTAAGTATTTATTAATTAGACTTAAATTTAGTATAAAATTGAGTGATTAACACTAAAATTTAAGATAAACTTAAATTTAATTGGTTATAAACAAGTCAATTTTAATCGAAAAAAATAAATTATATTAAAAATCTAAAAAATCATATAAATGTAATTTGAATAATACTCAAAAGTGTTACCTACAACGGAATGGAGGGAGTATTACAATGCATCGCATTCACGCCTGTATAAATAATGAAAGTTTTAAAATCCTCTAGGTATTAATCTAAGATATTAATCTACTTCTAACTAATTTAACTGTGGAATTTTGCTAATTTTTTATTTTATATATGTGCTCAATCACGTACATGGTGAATCCATGAGCTATATGAATAGCTAAATTACCAATCCTGAGATTGTATCCTTTTTGATAAATTAAATTAAATTTATCCTAAATTATTGGTAATTTAAGATATCTAACAACAATATATGAAGTATATTTATTTAGTAAATGATTGTGACATTTTTAATTAAATTTGATGACAAATTAATTAAAAATGTTAAAGAGCTTAATTAGTAAAAGGATGGATGTCTAAATATTGATTTTAATATATTAAAAGATTTTAAGTTAAATTTCTATTTAATAAATAATAAATAAGAGTAAAAGAATGGATAATAGTATAGAGTAGTAAATTGGAAATTGAGAATAAAAGCCCATGGCATATATTACTCCATTTCCAAGTTTTATTAAGATGACAAAGGCTTGCATTATGGGCCAACCGTCCAACTCCATAATCTATTTGTAGGATCAAATTTTGTTGATTGTCAAAAGGAACTTCTATTAGTAATCAAAATGCTCACAAAATCATGTAAGTAGTCTCTCCAATTGCTTAAGGCAAATTGAGGGAGAAGCTCCTTTTTGCATTTTGTTGCCGTTAAATCTATCTCTCTATATTCATCTTTGTTTACATATCGAAATATACGCGAATATTCATACTCGTTTCAAGTTCGAAATACCATTTATACAAATATTTTTCTTTTTCATATACGGAGGAATTATTTAGAAATACAGTTTGTGCAATTCCCTTTTCTCTCTGAAAGGGTCTAATTTTATTATTATTATTATTATTATTTAAGGGAAGCTAGTAAAACAAAAGATAATAGGAAGTTGTGAAAAATTGGAATAAAGGGGCATGGCATAATGGATAAACCAACTCTAATTAAAAAGAGATAGGATTGCATTATGGGCCAATTATCAAACCCCACAATCTTTTTTATTTTTTATTGTTTTATGAAAAACCCCACAATCTTTTGATTGGGGGGGCAAATTGTGTGGATTTTGATACCAAAGGACATTTTGGATTATTTTTTATGTATGGAATTTTGTTGTCTCTTTGTGCACTTTATTTGTGGAAGTTGGTTGGCTTCTCCCACTTTATATATATCTATATATATATACACTCTCTCTTGAATCCAATTATTATGATTTTTCAACTTGCATACCAACTTTACTTGCAATTAACTCACCCTTCTCACTTTAAAATAAAATAAAATAAAATAATTTGCTTTATTTTTTATTTTTCCAAAAAGAAAAAATAAAGAAACAAGAAAATTCCCACTATCACTAATTGGCAAACAACTAGTTCAAGTTGCATATAATTAAGCTTAAAAACACCCTATAATTCTCATATCCAATGTTTCTTTGCTGTTGAGTACTTATAGTTTTTAATCCATTCATTTAATTAACATGAGACATGGCTTTTTTAATTTTAATTTTAATTTATCCCAATTCACTTAAACCCCATATTTTTTTGTTAATAATTTATCCCAATTATTTATGCAAAGGGAGAACCATTCAATATCCTCAATGCCAACTAAGCTTTAGCTATGCTTTATTGGACCACCATTTTTATGATATCATAATGTTTTACATCATCTCTTTTTCTTTTTTTAAACATCATTTTTGTTAAATAATAAAAGGAAAAAATAGCTTTGCCATTCAATATTCCTTCAAAAAAAGGCAAGATATATCAATTTATATATTATTCTGTTGAAATTAAATTATTTTAGCATTTAATAATAATTTATTCTATTTTTGTCAATTATTAGTACAAATAACTTTTTTTTAAAAACATTTTAAGCACAATGGTAATGAAAATTGTGAAAAGATATAAACAAATAAATATGCTTAACTGTGAGGCACATGTGTTTAGTGGCTTTTTATAAAGGACTAAATTGAAAAAGAAAACAGAATAGGAAGGTTCACTTCACACTAATATTTTAATAAAATTTTCAATCAAGTCCAGTTTTCAACCCCAAGTCTTCAACGAGAAGAGAGAGAAAATCACAGCCAGAGGGGAAGAGGGGTAAGAGGAAACAAAAACAGAAACCCTAATAAAGAGAGAAAGAGAAGAAAGTGTCCATTCGATTCTTCTCCTTTTCAATTTGCATTTCAAGATCTCAATCCGTCAATCTGAAAAAGGTACAGACTTTTCTTCTCTCTGTGTTTTCTAAAACAAAAACATTGTTTTTTTTAAAAAAAATTCGTCAACGAATCTGTTTCCGTATCAATTTCTGATTTGTTAAAATGAGCTCAGATTCTAATTTGGGATAGCCCTTTTATCGTACATTGCTATGTTTTGATAAAATTAACCACTAATTTATTTCTCTATTTATATACATGTCCTTTTTATTTTATTCTGCATGATATATGCTTCTTATTATTTCTGATTTTGGGTATTTTGAAGTTTTTTTCTCTTGTTTGGTTGCTGGGAAAATGTGGGAAGTAGCAGAAATTCCAATTTTTAATTGTGGGTTTCTTTTCTTTTCTTTTTTTTTTCGCCTAGCTGAATAAATATGAGCTTTCACTCAACTTTATTTCCTATATTTTTCTTGGTTTCTGTTTCTGTTTGTAGCTTGATTCAGTAGGAGCCTGCTTTGCATTTCTTTTTATTATTATTATTATTCCGTTCTAGATTGAATTAAAAGCTTTTTTTAGCTAATCTGTCAATGTTATTCAATTTTTTGGGAACTCCGATTGATTTTATTCTTTAATTCTATGGGTACGATTCTTACTAGTCCTAAAATGATCACGGAATTTGTGGAAGGCAATTTAGGTTGTTTTTGAGATCAATGAAGTCATAAGATGTAGTCATGAGCGTTAGACAGAACAATTAGATAGTTTGTAAACCTAGGTCGGCTGGAATTATTCTCAATTTTATTTAGGAGTAACAGTTTGATTACTAAAATCCCATAGATAGCAAGTAATGAATTTATATTCGACCAATTATTGAAATGGATGTAAACAGGTTGTTCACGTGCTTAGTTTTCATGGTAGAAATACATTTGACATTTTATTTCTTCTGAACTCTGATATGATCCAAAACAAGTTAGGTAAGGAAATGACATGTTGTTTGGCATTTGTTGTGGGATATTATTGCAGTGGAAACAAATAAGATAACTATGTAAGTACTAACTAGTATTATGGGCAGTCATCTTGAAACTTTGTCTTTTTTTGGATTGTATATCTTGTTTATTAATTGGTTGAGGTGATTCTCCTATGATGTTTTTGTTTGGAAAGAAATATGATAGTTCTTACAAGTTATTTGTCTTTCATATATCTCATTTTGTTATTGACCTTCCATTTCTTTCTCTTTCTTTGTTATTCACTTATTATGATTTTTTTTTGGCAGGTACTGGTTCTGCTTTCACTATGGCAAATTCCAAGGGGTCTGCGAATGTCAGAAACTTGATGTACTCTGGGAAGCATGCTTTGCTCCCTCCGAAAATACCATTTCCTAGTGTATCCCCATCGTACGTTGATTATGTTCCTAGTGGTGTTATTGGATCAAAAGCTGTTCAAAGGCCTAGAGAAGGAAACTCTCATCACCAAAGAACATCCTCTGAGACACTTCTCATAGAGGAGCAACCCTCTTGGCTTGATGATCTCCTAAATGAGCCTGAGACACCCGTTCGTAGGGGAGGTCATCGGCGTTCATCCAGTGACTCCTTCGCTTATATAGATGTAACTAATGCTTCTAACATAGACTACGCAAAACAGGATGATTACAGATACAAAAATGTGATGACAACACCTTCTTGGGCATCTCAAGATTATGATTATCAGAAAGATGCTCGGCAAGTGTCCCACTATGCTGATGTTAATACTATGAAACAGAAAAACAAAGCTTGGGATTCGTCTTTGAATGCCACAACACGACTGAGTGGAATTCCTTCTCCAAGGGAGAATGCTGTTCCACAGAATTCAGCATCATGTGGTCTGCAAGAAGCAGATGGGGTTCCTTCTACAGTTAGTGAAAAACAAGATTCAGCTGAAACTGGTTCAAATGATTCCAAAACTTCATCTGAAAGAAAGGATGGTTCTCATGCTAAGTCTTCAGTTTCGGAGACTGACACAAAACGTGCTAAACAGTATGTAATTTTTAAATTTAGTTTTTTTCATAAGTTACTATAACCTGTTTTCATCTTGGCATATCAAATTTTATGTGTACTGCATGATTTAGCTAGACAATTGCTGCAATTGATTGCTTGTTATATTTATTGTCTAGAGATACTTTGTTCACATTTGCGAGAGATTTGTAACTTTTGACCAGCATTATGCACTATGATTTTTAAGTAAGGCATGATGCAAGGCATTTTACCTTCACAAGACAAGGCAAAAGTTCTCTGAAAAATTTATTGCATATAGAAATATCAAATTTAATCAAATACTATGTCAGCACATTCTACTTAATCATGCCTTAATTCAGAACTGGTGAGATGATTCTTCGTTATACTAATCTTGGCTACATCTTCAGAAATATTTGTCACTTGTTTGCACCATGACATCACAGGTCTGCCCCTCACTTTCTTATTTCCCATGATCTGAATATTCTCAACCTCTGGGAATGCACTGATCTACAATGCATTTGTCCAAACCATCTCGGTCTCCCTTCTGTCACTAGATGCTGCTTCCACATTCCTACAAATGCGTTCATTTCTCATGCAGTCTACCTTTGTGTTTCTGTGCACATCCATATTAGCTTCCGCATTGTTCTTGAGCTCAATTTGTGTACATCTGTTTTCTTCACTGCCCAACACTTATCATGGCCCATAACACTTACCCATCTTGTGGATTAAAATTTAGTTCAGCCATAAATTAATTGAAAGGAAGTGGGAGGTGTTGTGACAATCAACATTGTTGAGCAATCAAAATTGCATTTTGGTGTAATCAAGTGGTTATTTTTTTAAACTTCAGAGGTTCAAAAAAGAAACATGGTAAGTTTGATAGCTGGCAGTTAAGATGATTTAAGAAATTGTCGTTCGGAGCTGTAAGGATTCATACCTTGTTTAATGCTCATAACTGGAGGGTTTAACCCTCTATTTTTCTTTTCTATTGGGGGATAATGAATCCCTATCTGAAATTCATATATATGGATTTCCGCCATGCAACAAATTGTTATTTTCTTTAACTCAATGTAGTAAATGCATAGAAGTGGTAGTGAGCTGCAGATTTGGATAAATTATTTGCTTTTGCATGAAATGAATTTGTGTCAATTGGCTTAAATTGCTACAACAGTCTCTGATTGGACAAGAAGGCAAAACCTACCTTGGGCTTCTTGGCTGGTGGCTAGACATCATAGTTTCTTTTCTTTTCTTTTTTTTCCCCCTTAAATTTGCCAAGGAAATGGTGAATATTGCAGCCACAAGCATTTTTCTTTTTCGAAAAGTTGATTTCTGAATTTTCTGTTATTGTTGTGTGAAATCAACCATATGATAAATTCTTAAATCAGAAAGTAACAGATGCTCCTTATCTCACATTACCTATTGATCACATAGGTAAGTACCAACTGTTTCAGTAAGAGAAGCAGCAATTCAGATCCACTTTCCATCATTATTCTGATTCATTCAACATTTATGTCTTATTAACATTTTATATTTGTTCCAGTAACTTTAGTCCCATTATTTTTTTGGAATCTTTGTTGTGGAAGATATTATAATACCACGTATATGATGAATAGAAAAAGTCTTGATGAATTGAAAATGATGTATGAAATACATTGGCTTATAATGCTATACAACGTAGGCAATTTGCTCAACGTTCCCGGGTCCGGAAACTTCAGTACATAGCTGAGCTGGAAAGGAACGTGCAAGTATTACAGGTATGGCTCTGCAGAAGTCAAACTTGTAGGATTGGAGTTAATTTGAAGAGTACGTGGGACGGGTTGCTTAAAGCTGTCTAATTTTGTATACTTCTGCTTCTCAGGCTGAAGGATCTGAAGTTTCAGCTGAGGTTGAATTTCTCAACCAGCAAAATCTTATTCTTAACATGGAGAATAAAGCCCTTAAGCAACGCTTAGAAAATTTAGCTCAGGAGCAGCTTATTAAATACTGTAAGTTTTATTTCCGGATTTCTTGAGTTCTACGTATTGAAAATACTGTACTTTCCCTTCACCTTTTTCTTGGAAATTCACCTTTTACTTAAATAGGAGTGATGCAATGAGAAGCTTTATGTAGAAACTAGAAATTATGGTCTGTTTTTGGCTGATTTTGGATGCCACTAGTGCTCATGTAAAATTTTGAAAGACCACCACTTCTGGCCCTAATTAGCTACTACCTTTTGAGGGAAGTAATAATTAGTTTATAAATTAGCCAATTCATCTTCTGCCCACCCTTCATCAACCAAAAACTCTATAATAGAATCATAAAAGAAGTGAGAATGTAAAATGTGTCATTGTGTGTGTCTATAGCCAAGGTTTGTGTTTTCGGTCATTTAGAAGGAATATGTGATAAAGAAGGATTCATTATCCAGGATGTACCAGAACTGGAAACACGGAGGCAGTTTGGGAGTGATTAGATGACTCATTTAGTAAAAGGTTAAGCATTTGGGGACTATTTGGTATTAAGAGCTGGAAGAATTCCTCTCTTGTCTTGCCAATTGATCTATTGGCCTGTTATAGCAAAGTTTCAGTGTGAAACAAATATTTTGGAGTTTCTAAAACCGTCTGTTGCTATTTTGCTCTTGCGGAGGGCTGCTTCTTTTTTTTGTTTCCCTCTTTGTTTTGCTTGTTGATATCCATAAAAGTTGCTCCATTGGCAAATTTCTTTTGCATTGACTTCATTAACAATTTCTGCCTTCGGTGTTGACCAAGTAATATTTGGTTTTATCTCAAGCAGCATGGGATGCTATATGGTTGAGGGTATCTCTAGGTTTAAAATTTGACATCTTACCTAAGAAAGTTTTTATCTAATACATTTGTCCTATACAACTCAGTGCATCTTGGCTTATGTATTTATCTATTTAGCAAAATTTGAAATGGAAGAGTAGTTGTGGTTTGTTTGATTAAAGGTTGTTGGATTTTTGATTGATTAAGGACTCATCAAAATGACAAGCAAATTTCTTGGCATTTTGTCTCTGAATTCCTGACCGTAATGATGCTTTTCAATTTTCATGTGTCCATATATTTACGAACATATATACATATGATTTTGACATTCATGTCCTGCTCCCATTTGGAAGACTTAGTAGAATTGGGATGGGATGGGATGGGGTGAGATGTAGACAGATAAGATTACAGTGTGACAAATATTCCCCTTTTGTTGGTTCAACATTTATTGGAAGAACCTATTTTAGGATTGTTCTTTGCTCCAAATAATCTAGTAACTTGATGAAACACTGAATTCAATGTTGACTGCTAGGAATTGATTAGTTGCCCTTGATTTTATTAGGACTTTGATCTTTGAATTCGAGTATATGCTTAAAAGTTTGAGGCGACCTCCTTTATTGATATTCATGAAATTCCAGATATATTTGAAGTGTTAGTAAAGAAATTAATTGGAGTAAGTGTATATGTCTCTTGCTTATTTTCAAGACAAATTTTAGTTAGGCCTGTGATTTGTGGTTCAGTCACATTATATGTTATATTTTCAAGGCAATGATTAATTTGCTATAGCTGAGGGGCTTGTCACTTTAGTGTAAACATGAGACGTTATTAGTATTGCTTGAAAAGCACGCTTGTGCCTTTTTCACCTCCCATTCTAATATTTTTAGTTAGGGCGAGAATTTTGTGTGTCAAATTACTTAGCTGATATCATATGCATATCCACTGATTGATATGAATGACGAAGCTATTTATGTTTTTAAAAGAATGATCATGTGCATTCTTATCTCATCTGGATTTATCGGCTGTTAAAATATTGGGTATACAGTATAGAGGTGTAAAAAAGAGTAAAACGTCCAGCTTTTTCACAAATAACTTATCTGCCACAGCATTGGACATCTTTATGGTCATGGAGACCACTTATTGGACCCTCCAAAAAGCTGGCTTTGGCAGGAAGCTGTCTTTTGGTGCCAAAGCCCCTGCTTTAGTTAGTAGCTGTATTAATTTATGGCACAGTAAATATGGGGTTTGGTCAATTAACCTCCAGACACTGCATAACTTTTTCTTATAATTAATATATATATATGTATGTGTGTATAATCCTTTTTATGCTCGCAATACTGAAGTTTTTGAGGGTGTTTTCAGTGGAGCATGAAGTTTTGGAGAGGGAAATTGGAAGGCTACGAACCTTGTATCAGCAGCAGCAACACCCACAGCCACAACAACAGCAACAGCAACCATCTTCAAGCCATCGTCGAACTAATAGCAGGGACCTCGAATCCCAGTTTGCAAGTCTCTCCTTGAAACATAAGGAGGCCAATACTGGCCGCGATCCTGTGTCAGGTCCACTCCGCACTTAGATATATATACATATGGATTAACCTGAGATTTGTTGTGCCACTATTTCCCCTTGGTTGGGATTCCACATTAACCATCATTATTTTCTCTTGGAGTGGGATCATGATAAGTTCATCCACTCTGTATCCTATCTCTTTGCCTGATTTGCACATTTTGCTTTTTCTTTTTCTACGGTTTCTTGCCCCTTTTTTCATTCGATAACCTAATATTTCGACGTGCGCCTGGTGGTCATTTACTGGAAAGTTATGTTTTCAGACAAGATGGCTCACCTGAGGTGGTAACTTTAAAAAAAAAAGGATCTATATTTTGGTCCTTTTGTATGCCGAAGTGATTATAATTCAGGAAATTTGTGAGTTCCACTTGATTTCTATTTAGAGTATCCATTTTGGTGGAGTAAAAATGTAGTGAAGGATTTTTAGAATATCATGTAATTTGTAATGGCGGTATTCAATGCAAATGCGTTCTTGTAAAATCTGTTTCAATGAAATTCGCCAACTTTGCTTATTTGGCGGGTAGATCAACAAATCTTATGCTGCTTTTGTATTTTTAGTTATGTAGATCAACATGTTCTCTTGACCTTTATTGGAAAAAATTCCTATTATTATTATTATTATTATTATTATTATTCACTATCAATTATTCATTTTAATGCAAGGGTGTACCGTTTGATATGTTGAAAATAATATATTTTATTTTTGGTCATCCGATTGGATGATGTGTACCATACACTAACATTCCTGTATCAACAATCAATATTACACAAATCCAATAGTTGTTTCACCAGAAACCTATCGATAATTATAATCACCATGTACTAAACAAGTCTTAACTAAGAATGTTTACTATGATAACATTTCTAGAACATAACTTCAAGAAGCAACAACAACAATGAAAAAACATAAACATAAGGATTAATGGACTTATGGTGACCAGAATTGGGTAGTGTTGGGAAATCATCTGGCTGTGGCATTACACATTCATCACCATTAAATAAAATTCTTCTTGGCAGAGCCCATCCTTCTCTGAAAGTAAAAATTCCTGGATCCTTTCTTAACAACATTTCAGTTTGTACATTCCCACTCCCACCTTCTTGGAGCAACATGTCGTTATAGTACTGAATTCCCCAAAACATTCCAGTATCATCTGTAATAAATAACATACGGTTAATTACATTTACGATAGTTAAACTTATATTCTAATAATGATTCAATTATAAAAAAAATTATTCCACAAACATACTTTAATTTTTTAAATATTACAGCTAAAATCGTTTTACCTAAAATACAATGAATTTGGTATCAGAATACCGATATGGCTCTATAACATGTCAGCCGAAAACTTTTAGCAAATATGTCACAAAAGAATGTTTTAAACTAACATGACTTACACATCAGCACTTTGATACCAAATTCACGAATTTTCAACTAAAATTATTCTAGTTGCAATATTTGAAATAAATTTTTGTTATGACCAAATTGTTCTTATAGTATAAATTCAATGACAATAGATGTACATAACTAACTCAAATTAGAAGCAGAAACACTAGTTGAAGTTAGATAAAACTTACTGATAATACCATACTGATTTAGTGGGGCATAGTTGAAGCTGAAAATCTGAGTTATACTTTGTAAATTTGGATGCAAAACTACCAAATTCCACTGAGAATAATTCTTCATAATATTCAGATTAGTTACTGTCATCTTAACTCGCCAATATTCCCTGTAACTTTCTTTGACATGCCAATGAACTCGAATCGGGCACATATGTTGTGTGCATACTACTGCTGCTTGTTCCACATTCGGATCTTGTTTTTGTTGCAGCAATGGTGGAATTTCCCCGAACCTGACAACAGTTTCAAACTTTAATTGTAAATTTTCCGCAAATTCAAACTAAATCTTTGTATGATTATATAAATTACAAGAATTAAAGCTAAGAAAAGTGCTTAAATGGAGAAGTTGAGGTAATAAATTGCTAAGTTTAGCCGTAATGCTGACATGATTAAGTGTGTGGATTACAAAAATTGAAGCTAAGTCAGCAAAAGATGAATACATAATTAATTTTCGTAATAAGTTTAGCTGTCTGGAAATGTCTTATGTCGTGCACAGTATAAAGAAAAGAAGTTATACTTTACACATTTTGATCCAGGGAGTCCTTGGCAGTTGCAACTGCATGTAGGGCAAGGAACAATGGTATTGTTGTAGAAAGCAGATAAAGAAACACAACATTTTGGAGTTGGTGATGAGATAAATTGGGAATAGATACAAGTAACATTCCATGTACCTACAGATCATCACAATTAAACCATATATATACTTAAATAGATATCCACAAATTTAAAAAACAATAAAGTTAAAAAGGATGATCTTACTAAGAGCTTGAGTCCACCGGCGACCTCCATCAGTAGTATACTTGCTAGGCTTAACCTGACGAGGATCTCCACAAGTATAGCCAGGAACTCCGAGGCTAAAATTTCCAGGCATTTTGAATCCTGAAGAATCCGAAGAACTACCAACATTCATCTGAAAAGTTGCACCAAATTTAGAAGGGTCTTGTTTCATGGATGATAAGACACCTCCTTTACAGCAATTCTGGGATTGAAGATTGTATGAAGTTCCAGGCAAAAGGTCGATGATCACCGGTTGTTTCTCGCAGCAATGGGGGAGCTGTCCGCCCCTGAATTCGGAGCAATTGCCTTGCTCGGTAGCCTCAGCACCCCACATTCCCCATATGACTTCTTTGCCTTTCCATATCCAGCTTAGTTTCCACCCTGGTGAGTCTATGTGCCGGTATAATTGGAAGTTATATATTGAGACCTTCACCTGCAATTATCAAACACCTTCACATACTTCAAAAAAGGTGTTTTAGCGACGGATCTCTTTTAAGCATATATATGCTACAGGTCGTATTGGACCAAACTAAGTCCACAGTTGACAACTAAAATCCAAACCTATCATCAAATGAACTTTGAAACAAGTTTGGAGTGCACATAATAACCAAACTCATGATCAGGTCTATCTGCTCGCTATTTGTTAGGCGTTCGGCTTTTGTCATCCCATTTTTTAGTGAAATGGAATCGGTTCTACTTCTGCTTAAAACCCTGGACCAATCACGTCCTACCACAAAATATTCTTTCTAAATTCCATAGTTGTCCTTCGACTAAGAGACAACTATGCCCTTCCAAATGATGTCGTGGCGAGCAGCGATTGGACTGAAACCTTAGTTAGTAGAGGATTTTGTGGGGCCTTAACTGAACTGAATACACATAACACAAACAGGCAGACATTCTTTGAAAAGTGAAAACCCAGAAAAGACAACCAAGAGATTTTTTTTTTTTTTTGCACACCAAATTTTTTTAAATCACATAAAATTAGCATATGTTTTGCTATTTTTCTTTATTAGATTAATATATACTAATTTCTAAATAAACAAGGCTGCAATTTATGAATAAATAAGAAATTTTTTTAGTGGGAAAATCAGAAATGCAAAATAGAGAAATTAGAAATATAAACAAATAAATGTAGAAAACTTACATCACTTGTATCAGAAGACTGCAAAAGATCCCATTTGATGGTTATATTTGCATGAGGATCCAATGGATCAAACCCATCTGTAAAATTAACAAATAAATTAAAAAAAATAAAAATCCCAATAAGAATTTCAAAATAAAATAAATAAAATTTAATGAAAAAAAAGGGGCTACTTACAAGAAGGTGAGATGAAGCTGATGAGAGTGAAGAAAATCAAAATCAAGATCTTACCCATTAATCTATGATTAACAAAGAAAAATGGGTTATTTTCAAAATCATCAAAAGATAATTTTTTTTTTTTTTTTAATATGAAACAAATAAAAAGCTGTTCTTTTGCTTCACTCTTTAAATATGAGGGATAGAAAGAGAGAAAGAGGAAGAGAAAATGTGTATAGTGTTGAATGTTTTGCTTGTTTGTTTTGTGTCTCTTTCAATATTCTTAATTTAAGAAATTGATTAAAAATAAAAAAATATATATATTAATTTATTAACTAATCAAGATTAGTATGGTAATTAATTGTGGGTCAGCTAACATCTGGAATTTACCAAATCAAGGTGCTTAGAATGCGTCTAAAGGATTGATTTTTCAAGTTTAATATTTAAAGCTCACGCGTTAATTGGTTGTTATTTGGGTTCTTTAGGTAACTTTGGATTCAATAATTAACCAAAATATACATTTTCTATTTATTTTTCTTTTCCTTCGATTTTTAAATTTCAAAATCTCAACCGTTAACATTATTGAAATTGCTTGAACATAATTTTACCATGTTCTAATTTAAAGCAAGATAATTCCACTCCTTATATATTTATTTTTTAAAAAAATGTATATAATCATACATTGTAGTAAAAAAGGTATCTATTTTGAACCTGAGATACTGTAAATATTTACTATTTTGCTAGAGTAGACAGTGAAAAATTACTTTTTTCTCAATACCGTAACAAAATTGCAAATTAAAACCGTGAATTCACGGTTTAAAAGCATGATACAGTTTTATGATTTGATTTATTTTATTGTGTAGAACTTTCAAAAACGATGATGATTTTCTTTTTTTTTAAATCCAATTTAATATTTCTTAAGTTTTACCCTATCTCATATTCTTTATTTCTCTTATTATTGCTAATATAAGTTTTTCTTATATATTCAATGTGAATTCTACATTGAGTTTAAACAATAAATATGATTATGATATAATTTTGTTTATTTGTTGATAAATTTGGACCATTTATGCCCAATTCTTAATAAACATTAGCAAAATAAAACAAACAAATTTACTGATGCAAAATACCGCAAGAAGTTTAAATTTATGATAACCTTGAATTATCATGCAATGTTACAGTTTTTCAATTTAGATTTAACAAATATCAGTAATTAACTAAGCTACCTGACAAAAGGAGTTAATCGTAATAAAAAAATTATTTAGGGGGGAATAGGTGAAAAATGTCTTTTTATTGTCCATTGAATTCTGATACTGTGATCTCAAACTTGCCCCAAGTAAAGGCTATATTGACCTTTATTCTGCACGTAGTTTCCTAATTTGTTTGTTTATTTATTTATTGAGAATTTTGTTTTCTATTTTATTCCTAAACAGTTTTAATTTTAATCGCTAAATACTTGTTGATGGAGTACCAAAACAAATCATAACCGTACACAGTTTAGACAATTGACAATGCTTCTTTGGTTCTAATCCTCCAAGCCTACAAAAATAATTATTTTAAAACTCAACATAATAAAAAGAATTATATAAATTCAATACAAGAAAATAAAAAATAATGTTCAAGGAATAGTTGAGTTTTTTTTTATTTAAATGATACCCTATCACTCATAGGCTATCAGCCTTGCATGTCAATAATATAATGTTTTTTTTAGTTACGGATATAATTTCTAATTAATTAGAGCTATAAATGATTCTGTAAAGAATTAAACCCCAAACCTACGCTTTTAATCAAGTGCTAATAATAATATGTTACCTACCTAGTACAGACAAGTCAAATTATTAAAATTAAAATCAAAATCAGATGGTATTCCAGCAGTTTCAACGTCTATTACATATAATAAGAGTAAGGAAATGTTTAGTGAAATTCAGTTGCCTCCCTAAGACCATGGTTTAGAACAGAACAAGTAGCTTCCTTCTAGCAGGCTAAAAAGTAATGCCAAAACAATAATCAAATTGCCTTTAGCATAGCTAACTAGTTCCTTTTTCTAACTTATCCATTTCCTATAAATCAAGCCAAAACTAAAGTTCCCACTGTATGCCAAACTGCATTGAGAACTCTTCCAAATAACACAAATTCAGTTTATGGCCATCCATAGAAATATGTATGCAAAATAAATAATATGGAAACCAATGAGTTTTATCTCTAAAAACCTCGTGCTAAAAAGACCGAAGTTCTGCATAAGCACCCGAATATTGAATGCCAAAAGGCCGTCCTTTAGCAGCATGGTTATCCAACCTATGGCTTCCCTAAAACAAGAGAAGATCTCATAAGAAATACTGCAGAAGCAGACCATGGAAGCAGATCTAAGTACCATTATCTATAAAGAACAGAGTTCCAAGCAAGGGTTTTCTGTATATTGAAATAATGGAAAATATTGTATTTGGAGGATGTAACTATGGCAACTTAATATATGAAGAGAGATTATTTTATCAATGCTTTACCAAGTCTGATAGTTCTGCCAGTGGAATGGGTGCAACACAGAAAATGTAAAAGATAAATTAGGAATGGCTAGGAAGTAAAACCAAAATTAATATCCATGCTCAAAACGTTTTTGGCAATGCATATTTTAGGAAAAGGAGAAACTACAGAACATTGAAGAACAGTCAGAAACATGATATGTCAAAAACATCTAACATGGATTGGTATTCAATGAATCACATTAGGGAAGATGACCACTCTTTTGAAGGTTGCTTAATCATTGGCTTTACCTGGCATAAAGATCAAAATTCTGTATAATTGCTAATGGCACGGAGTAATCAAATTAGATGACAATGTTTTCAGTTAATATTGCACATATGATTGAGATGGAACTGAGCTGGAGGCAGTAAGAACAGGAAAGGTTTGACAGATAAGAAAAGGAATAGCCATAAAAATACAGACAAGTACCTCAGACGGCGGATATAAGCAGCCAGAGTTAAGGTTTCCAAGCTCAACTCTTTTCTTAACATCCATCATGCATGCCTACGTCTTTTTGTATTGTCGTCGGGAAAAAATTCCCATTTTGAATGATCCAGGGTGCCTAAATCATCAAGTTCCGCAATGGCAAGCAAGTATTGGGTGAGCTTCACAAGCTCCTGATCACTATCTCTGTTTGCATGAGCCTTCCTAAATGGCTTGATTGTCAAGCCATTTTGTGGGTTCATGACAAAATTTCTTCGCAGATCATCAAACATTATAGTATTTTTTGAACTGTAAAACTGAAATGAAACAAAACAAAAGATCAACTTTCAAAGGGATTGTGCTTCACATAAAAAGTTCATCAGGTCCCATCTTCTATATTCTATAAAGCATCTGAATTTAGATGTGCTGCTAATTTGAAAGGAGCAAGTTTATAATTTGTCGCGGTTGGAACAAGATTAATCTTTAACATTATAGATCCACAGCAGATTTGAAGTCATTTACTAGGTAAAGTTAATTTCCACTTTTCACTAGCATGGTAACACCTTAGAAATTGACTGTCTTGATAATTTATGCACAAGAATAAAATAATTCAGTTTTTATATGGTCCTTAAACTCTTCCACATACATAAGAACAAAAAACAAACAAAGATATAATAAAAATAAAAAAAGAATTAAAACATAAAGATTCATCCCAAAAATTGCACCTCTGGGAACTGAGCCCAAATCAAACCCAGTGGCTTGCAGTCAAAGATCCCTCGAGAATCTGATTGAACTGTAATCATTGCTAAATGGTCCAGAAGAGCTGTAATTTTATAGTTGGGATTATTGAGAACTCCCAGCTGACCCATCTTCAATTCAACCCACTTCATGCTGCAGGATGGAGATAAAAAAATTAATGATTTCATATTATATCTAAAGAAAAGATTTTCCATTCACATCACAAAATGTGCCAAGCCATGACGAAGTAAAGAAGACAACAACCATAAAACCCAAAACTGAGAATATAATTAGAGCAAAAGTGAGAAGTGCAACCAACACCTTGATGATGATCAAAATACGTGTAGGTATATGCACATGTAGTTATCTTAGCGATTCTTTCCTTTGCAAGTGTGTGAAAGTTTGGAAAATGACTTAGTTCAGGGAAACAGTAAATATATAATATATCTAGGACACAATGGATCTGACCTGGTTGCAGACCATATCATGATATCATACTCTGCATAAGCAGCTGTGAGAAACTCATGAAGATCTGGAGAAGATAACGTTGTTAGAGACTATATTATACAGAAAATATAAAATTTAATTGCCATAACCACCACTTACAAGGCCGCATTAGTTCAAGTGGGTTTTCTGCTGTGGACCGGTGATCAAAAAGTGTGTAATCAATATCTAAAACAAGTAGTTTTTTCCCTTCCCGACATGGATTCCGAAGTTCAATCTACAATAAAACACAAAGGCAAGGTATACTCAAAAGCTATCTGCGTCTAGGAAAAGCATCACGTCATGCAAATAAATTAATGGCACTAATATTACCAAGCCTCATTTAAATGAAACTCCTTCACATGTGCCAAGGCACACAATATTACATGGGATGAAGAGCAATGCGCTCTCATGCTACAAGGAACTATTCCAAACTCAACGAAGAAATGCTATCCCATTGAAGCAGTTACTTCAAACAACATCTTCATTAGGATGAAAAATTAAATGCATAACCTTCAAGAGGCCCACAGCCCCTTGACCCCAACCTCAAAAACACACAGAAGACGCACATTTATATGACATCAATCTTTCTCTCATCACAAACCATGCCCTTCTTTCATTCAAAATCTTTAAGCCAACACAAATATAAAGAACCAAAGACAAATGGTTACCACTTCTATAATTAGACACATATTTTGAAGGGAACAATTTATATTTATGGAAATATGTTGAAGGCATATGTTTCCATACCCATAAATCATTTAAAAACCTACGAAATACACAAACAGAGATTTGCTTCAAGAATATTACAATTAAATGTCAAAAATTTATGTCTGACCTTGTATTGATCTATACGCCTTCTCAGTTTTTGCTTATTTACTTCTTTATCTTTAATGTCAACAGCTTCATCTTGCCCAAGTTCAAAATCATCAACAATCTCTGGAGAGTCCACTTGATCCACAATTATATCATCTTCAACGGTTCTGCAAATTCAGTTGACTATAGTCAATTTTAAATTCAAAAGAGAAACGTTCAAGTTGCAAAGTTGTGGCAACTACTTGAAACTCGAGTAAATCTCCTAGGAAGCAAACTAGCAAGAACGGAACTTAAAAAGCCCATTTGATATAACTAAAACTAAACTTTCTACCTCAAACTTATTTATCTACAAACAAATGTTGAGAGTTAGTTGCTGATATGAATTATAATATAAAATTGATCACAAATTGAAAAATGCACTCAGCCGTCAGCCCATGCTAATTGCAAGATTTCTTTGCGGCCAACACAGTAAATTTCAGTGTATTCCAATCTGTTTCTGGTGGTTTCTAGTTTTACTTCCCCAAATATATATTTTTTTAATTAATATTAAGATCACTTCAGAAAGAAACAACAGCACCTCAAGCATAACAACAAAAAATTAAATCCTCGCACCTTCACAGTGCATACAAAAAGAAATATTTAACACTCCAGACCCTTGATCATAAGATTCCTATTGCGACGGAAATATGATTAGTGCAGGGGGGTTTTCAGTGGATTGCTGTATTATAGGTCTCACTATTTCAATTTTAGGCAACCACTCTCTTGCCAACCTCAATCTACAAAATGTAATTTCTTTTCATTCATTCATTCATTAATTAAATATCTACTTCACTTGAATGGAGAATCGCAGTATTAATATTAAGCAACGTGTAGAAAGGAAAGAATATTAACGCTAGTGAAATAATAAACTAACGTTTTGGTTTCAAGCACACTTCAAATTTTCACTTTCCAGATAAAATCTTCAGTTTTTACTTCTGCTAAAGAAATCTTTTGGTTTTTAAATCTATAAAACTGTGAAATTCATCCTCTCTCAAGTAATGAATTTTGCCCTGTCAATCATATGCTTTATTTACCATAGTCCCATATCAAAATAACCCATCATCATAGAAGCAAAGAAACAGCACAAACAGTTTGTAAGCAGCAGAAATTTAACTTCAATTTTATTAGCTAAAAAAAAAAAAGAACTTGGCATTAACAGAAAAGGGGGAAAAAACCAATAAAAAAAAAGAATTTATTCGAAGAGATGGAGAGAGAGAATTGAACCCAATCATGGTCATCTTGAGAGAGGATTTGAGGGGAAGCTGGGAGAGCAAAACGGTGTCGTCAGCCAGCTTGTTACCAATTTTAGGGTAAAGAAGCTTTTGGCGCTTAGGCAAAACATTAGTGAGTTCGCATATTCGGCGTTTCAACTCGCCGACCGAGTCGTCGCCGCAGACTCGGACGGTGTACTCCTTGCCGCTCCACTTCACAGTCAGTGTCAGCTCCTCCTCCGTTACCGGCGAGGTTGATACAGAAGAAGAAGCAGCTGCCATGCGCAAAGAGCTTTCCCTGTATCGCGGAGCAGAAAATTGTTTGTGTTTTCCGCTTTTTTCACTTTGTTTCGTGTCTGATTTATGCCACCTAAGCCGTTTAATTATTTGTTTTAGGCTTCAGAATCACTTTTTCATGCCCTTAATTTTATTTCTTTTCCACAAAGATATTTTATATTTTAGATATTTATACGGAATATATGCCTTTCTTGTTACTAAACTTTAATTTTACCCTTAAAAACCTTATTTTTTTCATTTTTTATTTTTTAAAATAGTGTAATCTTATTTTTATTTTATACGGTAACTAATCATATAATGTCACGTATATAAAAATAAAATTTTTACAATTTAATTAATTCGAGTATAAAAATTAATTAAAAAAATTTTAGAGAAATATCGCTCTTTTGCAAATAGTTAATAGAAAAAACAAACCACCTTATTCCTTTTTCTTATTATTGAAGAGACATTTCAAATTTTGATAGAATTGATATTTTTATATTTTTATTGCAGATAATGAAAATATAATTTAGTTATAAATAATTAAAGAGACAATCGAATTCAAAATGTTTTGTATTTTAAATTACTGATTATCAAATCAAATTTTATGATTAGTTGATATTTTTCTTTTAAATTCATATTAACTTCACATAAATTATAAAAATTATTAAAAAAAAAACCGTGAAAATTTATGAAAAGCCTAAGCGCAAAATAATAATAGTAAAAACCTTTATTTTATTTATTTGGAATTTGGTTCAATTAAAGCTAGCAATTTCTATGCAAATGTGAAATTGAGAAAAGAAATTGTGGTTTCATGAAATTGACAAAATTAATGAGCATAAAAGTCAAGTGGAGTCCACTTTTTGACAACGGCCAGTCAGACAATTGAACCTCGCTTTTATATGTTGCACAAGCATTGCAATTGCATACACACCACCACGATGATGTGTACAGTATTTAACATTGGACCTTCTTAAAATTCTATTTTACTTATTAAATTATTTTCAAATAAAATTACTCTAATATCTATTCTCAATTTCAAATTGTTATTAATTTCCTTATTAAAAATATAATTATATATAAAATACTCCATTTTAGTAGTAAAGAAGCCTATCAAAAATTAAGAGAGCAGAGAGAAAGCCATTGCAAAGTTTTTATTCCACCGCTTTTGACAAGCAAATACAAACAGAAAAAATAATAGCAAATTACTTAGCCTAGTCAATACTAATACATCCGCATCTTCTCAATTTTTCTGTTCACATATAGAAAATGCGTTTTTTTATAAGTATTTATAAATATTTTATTTTCAGAATTCGAACTCGAGACATTCGGTTAATTAAGGGAGAAGTGACCGCTTCCATTTCATATTTTAAGGATAACGAAATACTAAAATCTAAAATGACATACTACTATATAAATCAAACATCAGAATAATGGCAATGGGCAATTGATAAAGTTAAGGCACATCAGCCCAAATATCAACACCAAACAATCTGATTTTCCTTTGCACTTTAATTTTCAAAACTGGAGGAGTGGTTTGGGAGTTGATAGTTTCTTGATGAATAATGACTTGATCACCAACTCTCAATTCTTTCTGACCAGCAAACTCAATCCAATTCACACCTAAGAAGCATTCTCGATCATTTTCATGCTGGTATATTGAGCATGGAAATATCCAATTCTTTTCATTATCATCAACTACATGCATGTTCCTGGTCTGACCTTCGCGAAAGGGTAACTGCCCAACTATAGAAGTTGAGATCCTTAACTGATTTTCGATATCCATTCTAGTTAGTACTTTTGATAAGAGTACAACTGATCCCATATTACTGTAATTGCTTAGTACAATGCTTAGCTTTCTGTCAATTTAAAGTATGTCAACGGTCTCTCACTGTAATAAAAGCGATAAATAGCCAACGACAATTAATAAACAATTTATTTTCTAGCAAAATTATTAGAAATTTGCAATAAATTATGTAACTAGAGAACTAAAAGGCACCAAATTGATGTGCAAACAAAAATAGTGATGACAAAATTGTTCTCTCACAAAAATGGCAATAACGTCTTAGCAAACTTGCGAGAAATTTGTAACTGATCGTGAAAGAAGAGGTGAAAAAAGGCACTAATTTGGCTTGCAAACAAAGTAGCAATATCAAATAGCGACCAACACATTAATCTCTTGCAAACTCTGCATGTAAAATTGTTAACGCACACTATAGCAACAATCTATACAGCAACAGTCTAAAGTATGCTAATGCTCTCTAATCTCCAACATATGCTACATAATTTATACATATACATATATTGGAAACTGAAGGTTCCGATAGGATGTGATGAAATTCGAGTGCATTTAACTATGTTCGTGTATTGTGCTTTGAAAGATTCTACAATTTCTACAGATAAAATTCCATGAATTTTCTTATGGATTTGTTGGAGAATAATTGGTCCTGGTCTTCTGTTGATGTTGAAAGGTCAAAGTCATGCCAAATTCTATTTATTCGGCGACCAATTTCTGGGCAGTTACTGAGTAGGCTACTTTTTTTTTTTTTGGTACCGATACAAAAGTGGACAAATGATTGATAGCTTGTAGCTTCTTGCTTAGATGAAGAATGAGTCGGATCGGGTTGGTTGAATTGAATTATAATCGTAGTAATTTTTTTTGCAAGTTATAAATAAATTGAATTAGTTATAAATAGATTTAAATGAGTTATTATTAAAGGAATCGAGTTATAAATAGATTAAATTTTATAAAATTATTTTTTATTTTTTTAATAATATTTTATAAAAATAAAAAAATATTTTTATATATTTACATTATATAAAAAAAATTAAAAATTATAAAAATATAAAAGCTTAAAGTTATACGAGTTAAATTCGCGAGTAGTGTCAAAAATTGAAAAATCTAATCTCACCATGAGCTTATTTATTCTATTTAATAACTAAAATATCAATAATTTATTGAGTATTAATTCGATATGTCAATAGTAGTATAGAATAATGAATATATTATATTCTTAATAAAAAATAGTTTTTTTATCGGATGGTCAATATTTAGTATATTTAATACGTACAACATAACGAATTATTTTTCAAAAATATTTTAATCAATTTAGGATTAATCAAAATTATATATATATATATATATATATATATAATGAGAGTATGAGAGGCATTATTCGTGGAGAAAAGAAGGATAAAAATATTTTCACATGAACCTTGTCCTCAAACTTGATAAATCTGTCCTGTAATTCTCGAGTGGACTTCCAGTGAGGTTTCTTCTTCATCTGAGTCTTCATTGCAACGTTCTAGTAGTAGGAGTTGCGGTCCCTTACATCTATGTCTAAGTATGAATTTCTCATCGCAATTAAAACACAGCCTTTGTGTCATTCTCTTCTGCATCTCGTCCCAATTGAGTTTCTTCATGGGTGATGATGCCTTGAATTTTATTGGTGAATGCCATGGGTCGGTTAAAAAAACTAGTGGCTTTCCTTTGGCGAGTCAATTGCTCATCTATCATCCGTGCAAGACTAATAGCTTCCTTCAAGGATTTGGGCTTGAACAACCTTATGTCATCAGCTATTTCTGGTTTGAGGCCTCCCATGAATGTTCCTACCAAAACTTTTTTTGTCCAACTTTGTACTCAATTACCCGGCCATTCAAACCCCTTCTAGTCGCCCAAGGAGTCCACCTGCTTTATTTTTGACAATGCTTCATCAAAGTCCTCGCATTCTGTAGGTAATCTCGCCTATAGTTATTCTTTAAAAATTCTCCTTTTCTCATCCATTGCCACCATTGACTAGCTTCACCTTCCAGATAAAAAGAGGCTAAGGGCACTTGTTGAGATTCAATGATGGCTTGATACTCAAAGAATTGATCCACTATTGTGAACCATTCGGTGGGGTTATCTCCAAAAACTCGAAGGAACTCCAACCTGGTGAATTTGGAAGAAAACAATTGCTGTCCTCCTTCCGAGTTATCTCTAGTTTCTTCCTTTATGTTGCGATAATGCCTATTCGAAGAGTTTGCCTTAGGTTCGAAATTGTTGCTATAAGATGCTGTTGTATTAGAGATGAAGAGTGCGGACATCCTGCTGACAGCCTCCTCTAACTGGTGTAGTTTATCGGAGATACCAATCTCCATTTGGTTGAAGCAGTATTGGATTTCTCCAAGCCCAACCTCTAAATTCTCAATTCTTTCCTTATTTGTGCCCATAATAACCGAGCTCTGATACCAATGATAGGCCTCAGTCAAAGCTTTGAACTAATTAGCAAACCAGTATTCTACTCCAGGTAAGAATTATAAATCACATGAATTTTAGTTGGAATGAACTGTCTTTTATTATTGTTCTAAAAGAATTTAAATACAATGGAAAATAACAACTACTCGTGATTCTTAAATCACATCCCTAAGAATTAGACACTAATGGATAATGACAATAATTCATCCGCCATTTATTGAATTGAATTCGAATAACAATTTGTTCTATTTTTAAGCAAGTAAACACGAGAGCCATCACAATTTAAACCCAGAAACTTCTTCTGCATGGTTAAATGAAATGCATGGCACTGTTCACTTGAAAATTGGCAGCATTTATTCAAAAATACTTTTAATTCCTTTTGGGCACTCTTGAAGATCTTCTTGGTTTATCATCACACATGTAAGAGTTAATAGACTAAAGAGTAAAAATATATGTGAACTTTAACTTATCCATTTAAATGAGGGCAACAAAATAAATCCAATTTTACAAATTAAAAAATAATATTAAGAAAAAAATGTCAAATTTGCCACTGAATTATACCAAATAGTATAAATTTAGCACTCTATTATAAATGGTTTAGATTTGCCCTAGCAAACCAATTTATATTTGTCTTTATTTCTTATTAATAAAATAATTTAGTTATCGATGTTATAAATAAGTACAAATATGAACCATTTTAATAACGAAAAACACATATTTGAAGAAGAAAAAAAACAAAGTTGAAAACAAATTTATAATATTAATCTAATAGAGCCTTGATAGGCAAGATCTTTTATAAGCAAATTTCACCTGATAAAACCATTTTTGACTTTATCGGAAGCACTGGGCTCTGTGTATATATTGTCCGCTTTGGGCCGGGGCTCTCACGGTTTTGTTTTCAGGGTTTTGTCCCAAAACGCGTACACAGGGAGAAAGTGTCCATGGCCTTATAAGATTCATTTCCAACTTATCTCCAGCCGATATGGGATATGATAGCATTGCCATCATCACCCTTAGCCAAATCTTATATAATTATGAGTCTTGGTTACATAAAATGGAACTTATGTCCTTAGCTACAGAAATTGCATCCACAGAAGCTCCAGAGATTCCATTCGAGATAACCCCACACAGTAACTTCCATTTCCACCCTTCCAGTGATTTGGGAATTTATTTCTTGGCATCCCATCTTCATTAAGGATGTATTTATAATCCTGTGTGAAAAAAAAAAAAACCCTTTAATCATAATCCCAAATGAGATAATACTTATGTATTCAATTAAAAATATACTTATATATGTGTGATCTATGAGAGCCGTAAAGTTTCGAATTGAATTCAACCTCACTTTTAGCCAAGTATGAGCTATACTTCTATAGCCAGTTGCGAATATAATAATGGCATCAAAATGTTTTTTGACACCATCGCTGAACTCAATTGTATTTTCATTTATTTTTAACATGTCTGGCACAACCTACAATAAATATAATAATCTCACGTTAGAAAATAAAAAGTCACTAAAAAAATGACAAATATATATTAAAAATTTGAAAAATTCTTGTTTACATTATATAAATATTCATGATTTTTTTTTTTCATTAACTAAGCTAATGATAAAGTTTTCATAGATACAAACAGAAAAAAAAATAGCAAATTACTTAGTGCAAACAATACTAATATATCAGCATCTTTTCAATTTTTCCCATCACATATAAATTAAAATGCAGTTTTTTCTAAGTATTTTTAAATATTTTATTTTCAGAACTCGAACTCGAGACATCCGGTTAATCAAGGGAGAAGTGACAACTGCCAAATTCCATTTCACATTTTGAGGATACAAAAGACTAAAATTTTAAATGACATACTACTATATAAATCAAACATGAGAATAATGGCAATGAGCAATCGATAAAGTCAAGGCACATCAGCCCAAATATCAACACCAAACAATTTGATTTTCCTTTGCACTTTAATTTTCAAAACTGGAGTAGTGGTTTGGGAGTTGATAGTTTCTTCATGAATAATGACTTGATCACCAACTCTCAATTCTTTCTGAGCAGCAAACTCAATCCAGTTCACACCTAAGAAGCATTCTCGATCATTTTCATGCTGGTATATTGAGCATGGAAATATCCAATTCTTTGCATTATCATCAACTACATGCATGTTCATGGTCTGACCTTCGCGAAAGGGTAACTGTCCAACTATAGAAGTAGAGATCCTTAACTGATTTTCGATATCGAATTTAGTTAGTACTTTTGATAAGAGTACAACTGATCCCATATTACTATAATTGCTTAATACAATGTTTAGCTTTCTATCAATTTAAAGTATGTCAGTTGTCTCTCACTACAAAAAAAGCAACGGCATGCGCTGTGGTATTCTCTTAGCAAAATTGCGAAAAATTTGTAACTGATTTTTGAATAAGAGATGAAAAAAAAAAGCACTAATTTGGCTTGCAAACAAAGCAGCAATGAAATAGCGACCAAACCAGTAATCCCTTGCAAAATCGTTAATGCAAATTACAGCAACAATCTATGGCTATGGATAAGTCTAAAGTATGCTAATGCTCTATAATCTTCAACATATGCTACATAATTTATACATATACATATATTGGAAACTGAAGGTTCCGATAGGGTGTGATGAAATTCAAGTGCATTTAACTATATTCGTGTATTGTGCTTTGAAAGATTTTACAATTTCTACAGAAAGAAAATTCCACGAATTTTCTTATGAAATTTTTGTGGAGAATAATTGCTCCAGGTCTTTTGTTGATGTTGAAAGGTCAAAGTCATACCAATTTCGGGGCAATTACGACGTAGGCTACATTTTATTTCTTTTGGGTACCGAAACAGAAGTCGACTTAATGATTGATAATTTGTCGCTTTTTGCTTAGATTCCCAGCGAGTCAGTTTGGTTGAATTGAATTATAAAAGTATTAAAAAAAAATTTGCAAGCCAGATCGAATTAAACTGAACTACGGTTTAAATGGATCAAAACATAAATAAATTAAAATTTATTATATTAATTTTAAATTTTTTAAAATATTTTATTTTAAAAAATAAAAAAATATTTTTATATATTGATTTTATATAAAAAAAAATATAAAATTATAAAAGTATAAAAGTATAGAGTTATATGAATTAAATTCGCCAAGTAGAGTCAAAATTTAGAAAGTCTAACCTAACCATGAGCTTATTTATTTTATTTAATAACTGAAATAACAATAACTTATGGAGTATTAATTTGCTATGTCTATTCTTAATCAAGAAATAGTTTTTATTTTTATTTTTATTGAATGATCAATATTTAGTATATTTCATACATGAGACATAACAAATTATTTTCCCCAAAATATTTTAATCAATTTACAATTAATCAAAATTATATATATATAGGATATTTTAATTCAATCAACTCAAATCACCTGAAATTGGACCCAGTTGGTTATAGTGATCGTGACATTTGCGTAAATAAGGTCTAAAGTAATGCTTAATACACATGGAAATAAATTTGCCCCTCAATTATATAAAATAGCGTAGATTTATTCATAAACTTTATTTTAATTCAAAAATTCCTAATTGTTATCAAACTGATTTACATTTATCTTTATCGTTATCAAATTGGCTCATATTTATTTAATTATTAGTGTTCAAAAATGGTATAACCCATCTAAAACATTTAATCCAATCCATCTAACCCATTTTTTCATAATTTTATTGGATTATTATAACACATATAAACTATTTTAAAATTTAAAAAATATTTGTATGAGTTATGAGTTATTGTATAATCCAACCAACTAATCCATGAGTTTAGCTTTAAGTATTTGGATGATTTTTTTTTCTCTTCTATGGATATGGATATGCAAAAATAGACCCTAAAATATAATAAATAGGATGTAATGCCTCAAAAATCCCGATTATATAAATAATACTTTTCGAGCCTTGAATAGTGCCATCCGAGATGAATAGTATAACCTGACATCGCCATGCACTTTTCTTAAGCATTAGGAAGTACATGATTCATAGAGAGTCCCAAGTTGTAATTTGAGGTCAAATTAAATAGAGTTTCAAAAGTCGAAAATAAAAAATAAGTAGTGGGTTCGACGCGAATAGTGCACACATTGATATAGGTTTGATCAAGTGTACAAAAATTATCCGAGACTTCTAAAAATTAATTTGACACTAGAGAATGGTTATAAATGGTAAAATGGAATTTTCGAAAGTAAAAAATTAAAATAATTGAGACATAAAAGTAAATTATTAGATCGGTAAATGCACCTCCCGACCATGCACTTTTCTTAAGCATTGGGAAGTAATTCATGGAGTCCGAGGTTGTAATTTGAGGTTAAATAGAGCTTCAAAAATCGAAAATAAAAAATAAGTAGCGAGTTCAGCGTGAATAATGCATGCGTTGACCCAAGTTTGATCAAGTGTACACAAATTATTCGGAATTTCTAAAAATTAATTTGATCCTGAAAAATGATTATAAATGGTAAAATGGAATTTTCAAAAGTGAAAAATTAAAATAAAGTTGAGACTGAAAAGTAAATTGTAGGACTGGTAAATGCACCTCCGTGCCAAAAAATTTACCGAAACGACCTAGTTTTAACCCGAAAATTTAGACACATCTAAAAGGATATTTTTTCACATTTATGGACATTTTTTCATGAAAATTTGATAAAACTTTGTAACATTTTTCTATATGTAATTTTCTTTTTCATTTTTTTGGATTATAATTAAACTAATTAATTTCACGTATTAAGAACTTATATGTACTTTTAAGTTTTAGAACACAATTAATTTTTTTAAAATTGTTTTAAAAAATAAAATATACATGTGTTATCTAAAAATAACATTTACAAAAATGAAATTAATATTTTATACTTAAAAAAATATAAATATTGATAATTTATAATTTATATGTTTATAATACGTTATAGACAATTAACATAACACAAGTAATCCAGTAATAAACCAACCAATCTAATATAAAAAGTTTAAAATTATAAACCAACTGAATTGGATTGGATTCAACTCATTTAAATTGTTAGATAGATTGGATGAAAAAACAATTGTAATCCATCCAATTCATCTTTGAACACTCCTACATTTAATTATATAATTACCAAATTGGTTCATATTTATCTCTATAATTATCAATTAGTTTACATTTGCCAAAAAGAGTCCATATTTATCTTTATCATTATAAATAAAAGTAAATGTGAACGATTTTAATAATAACAAAGACATTTTTTTAAAAAAAAAAAAGAATAAATCTGTATATATATATATATATATATATATATATATATATATATATATATATATATATATATATATATATAATGAGAGTATGAGAGGCATTATTGGTAGTAGGGGTGAGCAAAAAAATCGATGGACTTGGTTAACCGAAAAAAAACCGAAACCGAACCGATGGACTGGTTAACCGATTGTAATGGACTGGTTAATGATTAGTGTTTGAAAAAAAATCGATATTAATGGACTGGTTAATGGTTTTTGACTCATGTGAGCGGTTAACCGAACCGAAACCGAATTTTTAGTTAATTTATTAATTTTTTAACAATTTATAATAATTTATCCTAATTAAAGGTGATCATGTACTTTTTTTCATTATACTAATTATTTTTAAGTTTTTTAATTGGCTATTTGTAAGTATAACAATTTATCTAATTAAAAGTGATTATGAACTAATTAATATATTTACTTATTAAATATTAATTTTTAAAAATAAATTTGCTTATATACACCAAATATTTTTATTTTATCAACAATAATGTTATATTATAGTGAAAAAATTTTAATTTTTAAGTATCTTGAACATTTTAATTTTATTTATGAATATATTTATAATTATAGTGGTTAACCGAAAAATATTGGGTAACCGATCCGAAAAACCGAAACCGATGGACTGGTTAACCGATGACAATGGATTGGTTAATGGACTGGAATTTCGAAAAATGGATATTAATGGACTGGGACTTATGGACCGGTTAACCGACCATGCTCACTCCTAATTGGTGGACAAAAGAAGGATAAAAACTTTGAGTTAGAATGGTAAAATTTAATAATCTCTAGGTTTTTGAGAGAAGAAAAATTAAAGTTAATGGTTGCTGCTTAAAATTCGACAAAGAAATTAAAAGTGGTTAAAAGCTATATATATACATGTCACCTTCCAATTAAAGCATGTATGTATCTCCATCATTTTCTGTAAAAATAAAAATCAGCGGAATTTAAATTTAAGACCATCCAATATATTAAATCGGCTTTTTATTTTGTTGAAATGCCCTAAAGAGACAATCTCCATTTCTTTTTGGTAAACCAATCTCCATCAAGGCATCAATTTTAAATGGTCCCTCTCATACATCATTTTTTCTCAAGTTCTAATATTGTTACATATTTATGGTCTATAATTTGTGATTAGACCTACATGTTAATATGAGTTGTCACACGTGTCCAATTTTACAAATTAAAAGATAATATTAAGAAAAAAATTGTCAAATTTGTTATGGAATTATGCGAAATAGTACAAATTTATCATCTTTATTATAAATGATCTATATTTGTCATAACATAACATATTGATTCACATTTATCTTTATTTGTTGTTAATAAAATAATTTATATTTGCCATTACTATTATAAATAAGTACAAATATAAATTATTTTAATAACGACAAAGGCATGTTTGAAAAAAAAAACAAAGTTGAAAACAAATTTATAATATTAATCTAATAGAGTCTTGATAGGCAAGATCCTTTATAAGCAAATTTCACCCTTAGCCAGATCTTATATAATTATGAGTCTTGGTTGCATAAGATGGAACTTATGTCCATAGCTACAGAAATTGCATCCACAGAAGCTCCAAATATTCCATTTCGAGATAACCCCACACAGCAACTTCCATTTTCACCTTCCAGTGATTTGGGAATTTATTTCTTGGCATCCCATCTTCATTAAGGATGTACTTAATTCAGACTACTTTCCAAGTGCTGCCTAATGGATTTTGGTAAGTATTAAGCATTTTGTTACTTACCTATAATTTACTTGGACAAATTTGAACCTCTTCTAGCTAGTATTAAGCATTTTATTAATGAAACTAAATTAATCAGAATCAATGGATTTCAAAACACCGCACCTATATTATATAGATAAGAAAATAGATTTGTTTATTTCAAAACTAGATAAGAAAAGAGACAAAGCAATGTATAGTATTAGTTGGCAACAAGAGGCAGCCTTATTTTTGCCAAACTCTGAAACCGAAACGCTCTCATCACTAAAAAAATTGTTTGTCTCTAGATTTCTAACTTTTCGTTTTCTTTAGATTCTTTTTGTCTTTGTCGTGTTCTATAATTTTAATAGTTATTAACTTGTGGGATTTTCAAATATTTGATATATAATAAATAATTCAATTACAATTGTCAAAAAAAATGGAATAATTGAATTCAAAACCTTTCTTATTATTTTTAATTGAGTGTTTTAGATCCTAATTTGCACAAAACTTAAGCTATTTATAGACATAGACACTGTCTTTAAAGATAATTCTTTCACAATCGTAATAAGACGAATATAGAATAATGCTGGGCGGCCTTAAACTCTCTTTAAACTCGGTGCCCATAAGACATATTCTTATATCTTTAACTATGGTATACTTTAACACACCGTTTAACTTTTCATCTTATCTCAAAATACTACGTGAGAGCCTTTTCTGTCAGAATTTTGCACATTCAGTCATATATATAAATATATATTAAAAAAAGAAAAAGACAGGTTTTACACGACACAATTCAGATCTATTTCAAACTCGGATAATTACATGGATAATCAATAACTAACAGACGGATTTCATAAGAACGTTTTCAACCAACTAAACTTGATCCTTTCTTCTTAACATCAATTTTATAGTAAGTAGAAGTAGCCTCATCTATCTCTAATTTGTAGAAGATAATAAGATCACCAGGCCTAAGATTTTTACTACGAACAAACTCAAACCAATCACCAAACACAGATGGTTTTGCATAACTTTTCTCTGGAACACTGAAACCGAATGTCCAAACACTTCCTCTGTCATCTTTAACGTTCAAATTTATTTCGTGACCTTTCTCCACCGGCTGGAAAGCTCTTATGCAGTTCTCTGGAACTAACAATTTTTTCTCTACATCACTTTTGCTTAGTATTTTTGAAAAGATAGCCCTTTTTCGAATATTGCTGCCTTTGTTTTCTGATAAATTCATGGCTACAAATTTTGTGTTTCTTCAAGTTATTGTGCGTGTGTATATATACATATATAGTGTAAGGCTTGTCGGTCCATAATTATTTATATATAAAAGAAATAAAAGAAAATAGTACGTAGCAGAAAAATTTCAGATAGATAATGAAATTTGTCAATTATAGATATGGTACCAACTTTGGTAGACTTAATCTAAAGGGTCCTTTTTTTCAGAAGCGCACATCCACTCAACCCCTTTTTGTATAAAATCAATGTAAATAATTCTTTTCTGATGCGATTTCATGGCCTGATATAGACAGATTCTTGTACTAATTAATGCTAGTCGCTGTTGTGGCGCAGAGTGCAGAATTCATGTGTTTTGTTTTGTTTTGAAAAGTGAAAAGTGTTGCTTTTGTTTTAGAACAAAGGTCAAAGATGATTATGAACAAATAAAATTTAAAAAGATGATGTGCCACCACAAAAAGCTAGCTGGTGGGTGGCTCCTCAATCATAAAAATCAATTTTCTATGTCAATTATTGTTTCGATTTAAGAAACAAACATGAAGTTTGACAAAAAAAAAACATTGAAGCAATCTTAGAAATCAGTTGACTTACTTTTTCAGCGACTTTGCTTTTTTATTTTGTCCATTGCTGTTCAAATTGAATGAACATTGATATATCAAATTCAGTAAATATTCGGTAAATTATTTTTTTAATATTTTTTTAAACAGTTCATATTTAATATATTTCATGGTAAAGTCAGTTAGAAATTGTTAAATTTCTCAGATGTAGCGACTCAGTTCAGTCTCAAACTCTCTCCACCAATAATCAAAGTGAGGTTCCAATCCAAAACCAATTGGCTATGGGTGGAGTAACCCACTTAGTATTATATGTTGGAGGGATTTCTTCTAACTTTCCGATGTGGAATTTGTTTGCCATCCCAACATTCTCTCCCTCAAACAAAGCTCACAAGATACTTGGCTCTTCCTCAAACCCAACTCATCTCCTCATTTTTTTTTCACCGGGAGATTTTTTTCAGTGGGAGTCCATTATAGCTTTCTTTTTTGAAGAGACCTGTCCGTAACTTTTTTTGCTCACGCTACTCCGAATCAGACTCTGATACCATGTTAAATTTCCCAGATGTAGCGACTCAGTCCAGGCCCAAACCCTCTCCACCAATAATCCAAGTGAGGTTCCAACCCAAAATCAATTGGCTATGGGTGGAGTAGCCCACTTAGTATTATATGTTGGAGGGATTTCTTCTAACTCTTCTAACTTTCCGATGTGGGATTTGTTTGCCATCCCAACAGAAATAACATCATGATTATCTTTAAATACATAAAAAATTTACAAGAAATTGATATGTATATTGTTTTTTTTATAATAAATGTATAGTATTAATTTTCGATAAAAGAAAAATTTACTAATTTATCATTAGATTTATTAATAAATTGAAACTTAAGAGGCTAAAACCATAAAATTAAAAGGTCATAAAGTTTATATAAAAGCAAAAAAAAAGGACTACGATTGTTTTGTCATAACGTGATAAGGTTATTATATGGCTTTAGTGAAAATATTTCAATGGTCCACATTAATTAAAAGACTAATTTCTAACTTTAGGTCATCCCTACATGAGACGGCGGCTGACCAAATAAAAATGTTCAGCGTACTGCGTACTCTATGGTGTAATTAAATCAAGTGTGCTTGATTCTTTAATATTAATATATTAATGTTAACCATATGCACCAATGTTATTAAAATCGGACCGGATATAGAACCGGCAAAGTTGAGAGTTCGTGGTTCGACCGGTTCGACCGGGTTCAACTGGATTTTTTCTATTTTTTAAAATATTATTAATTAGTATAATATTTATAAATACTACTACTCAAATAAAAAAAATCCATCAAAATATTTAGTATAGATCACAAATATACTAATAATAATATTTTTTTCATCTTTTATTTTTTAAAAAAAAATTATTACTTGATTAATTTAAAAATTAAATAATTTAATAACTTTAGGTGAAATTAAAGAAAAGGTTAAACAATTATTTTTAAGTTAACCAAATTTAATAATTTATTCAATTTTTATTCTATTATATTTTATTAAATTATTAAACCATTATATTATTTTTATTAAATCTAAAGGTAATTAAATAGTAAAAGAATCAATTATTTGCTAAATAAAACTTATTAGATTATTTATTTTTTATTTTTATGAAAATAGTACTAATTTTTATTAATTATTTTAAATTAAAAGCATTTTTTCAAAAAAAAATAAAATAAAAACATATAATATAAATTTTTGGCCGGTTTCGGTTCTCCGGTTCTGGCCGGTTTTTTCTGGTTCAATCCGGTTTTCTAGTGTTGAACCGATCGGTTTGCCTTCCGGTTTCAATAACTATGCAATGCACACATTTCGATTGATTGAGGGCACTAGTGTTCATCCTACAGTCTATATTGATGTATAAATTTGTGTAGCATATTTATACTCAATTATGAGATTTTTTTTTTTAAAGATAAAAAAGAAAAATAATTTGATAACGAAAAAAACATAATAATTATACTTATTGAATTTAACAGTTAAAATCAATGGAGACATAAAAAGATTGAGATATCTCAATCCTTGTTAACAGAAACAATATATATATATATATATATATATATATAACATGTGATGAATCAATCCTTGTTAATCCCCTGAATTGCTGATAGTCTCTCCAGAAAATTATTAAAAGTCTCTTCTTGACTAAGCATACTAATTCTCGCATATTCTCTATTAACTCCAAATCGCTCTCCGCCTCTTGTCATGATTTTATTGGCTCTCAAAAGACCCTCACAGTCTATATCCTCCTTGCATTTCACCCAAGCAAAGGCTAGAACAATACAAAGAAAAGAATTATATTAATTTAAGAAAATCCTTTCAATAATTAACTAATTAAGCTTAATTAATATCTGTTTTACCAGGATATGACTCTTCGTATTTTCTAGAGAAGTTGCACCACGTTTTTGGGTACTTAGGAAGACTGAAAATCTCACTCTTGTGAACAACTTGTCTCAATTTCTTCCATCTTTCTTGCATCAAGGATTGAGCATACTCGAAGAAATTCTCGGAATCACTAGTTTCGGATCGCTGGAAGCTCTCGGTAACAGCTCCGAGAATCTTTGCAGCTCTTAGCTGCGATTCTTTGGAGACACCAACGGTGCTAATCTGAATGAACTTGGTCATCATCCTTGCAACTTCTTCATCCTTAATCAAAGCCCATCTTTCAATTTAAAAAAGAAAAAAAGATAATCTCATAATTCGCTAAACACATCCAAATTTGAGTTACAAGAAAGGCATATATTATTCAAGAGTATTGAATTTGAAATTTCTCGTTTTGTTAATAAGATACTGATTATCAGGTCAATTTCTGATAAAACATATAAATTTTCTACCGAAATCTCACAGGGACAACTGTAATTCTTATAACAGCCAAGGATTAACATATGATTAAAAATTGATTATATACTAACCCAATCCGAGAGCCAGCATGGCCAGTGGTTTTGGAGAAAGTAAAGAGCATTAAATCATAATGTAGTTGATGAGTAATTGGAGTGTAGTGTGGCCAATAATAGGCAAGATCATGAATATATTTTCCATTTTCTGATTTGAAAACGCTTTGTCTAATGACACCATCAGGATTATTTGGAGAAGTTATAATCTCAATGTAAGGTTGGTCTTTATTATCAAAGGAATGTACATCTCCTTCCCATTTGCACTTCTCTGAATTCATCAACTCTATCACCTCTTTGTAGCACTGCATATATATATATATATATTAAATTCGAGAATTTTAAGTATATGACATTTACACGGAGCAATTCATTTCTCACCGAATAGTAGGGAGCAGCGCAGACAATACTGAAGGGGCGGGATCCACCGGTTAAGCAGAGAGCATAAACAGCTGCTTGTAAGAGCTGTGTCGATCCTGTACCCACCACTATATAGCGACCATCTGTTACTGCATTCCCAACCGCACGATGCAGCTTCCTGATCGCATCGTCTAGTTCTTTCTCCAAAAACCAACATGCATTCCCTATATCACTGAAGTAGCTCATCAGAGCACCTCCTGGAATCACCACCGTACACTTTTCACCTATTTTCTTCCAGTATTGCTCGAACACCGTCGGGTCTCCCCTTTTCAAAGTAAAGAGTTTTTAAGCTAATTAGTATTTTTCTTAACCATTGTAAAGAGAGTTTCTAAACTCAAAGCAGATCATAGTACTCATATTCAACAATAACATGAAATTTCTGATTCAAACTTGACTGATATTGATGGAAATTAATGCTACAGAACTAATGAAATAATGATAAATTGAACTTACATGTCAAGATTAATAATGGTACCATTCGTAGCAGAAATGGAGGTTTTGGTTTCATTAGCTGCATTCTCTAGACTACCCATGTCTGATTTTCTCTTCTCTTCTCTCACTATATATAAATGCTAGAAATGGAGGATGCAAAATATGGGATGGTTTGTACTAAAATCTATTTCTTGCTTTATTTAAAGAAATATTTGGATGTTCGGTATAAATTTAAATTATTCGAATTTTTGTATTTTGAATATCGAATGTTTATATAAAAATAAAAAATAAAATAGCTTTCCTTATAATAAAATTACCATGAATAAAAATGTTGAAGAAATGACAATGTTTCTTCTCTATATATTCATTATTTTTGTATATCCATATATATATAATGGGAAAAAAATGGAAACTTTATTTATTCATAATTTGTATGAATTTCAAGGCTACAAGTAATTAATTGTCTGGTTTTGCATGTTGTCCATGTATTTTTTTATTATTATTATTATTAAATGAATGGCAAAGAGACTATATTACAAAACGCCTAAATTTCAATTACAGAAACAAACAAAAAGAATCTATGGAAAGTAACATGCTACAAATTAATAATAATAACAACAACAACATGATATGAATTAAAATAAATAAAGATTATTAAATGACGTAGGATGTAGGAACACAAGAATAACGCCTCTTCTTCATGTTTTAGTTGCATATAAAAACAAATAGAATCTCCAGAAAATAGACTAACAATCTAAAATTTAAAGAAAAAGAAAATAGAAAAAATATATATATCTTTTTTTATATAATTATTACTATTATTCAATTCAAGGAGAGTTGGTTTTTTATATAATATGTTAAAAAATTACTTTTTCCGTCTCACCAAATTGTCATTTATTGGTAATAATTGATTTTACTTAATTTTTTATAAAAAAAATTATATTAAAGAGACTAAAATGCCCCTCATCTTAAATTAAAATGTTTATTTTTCTACTGTCACTATTATCTAATAGTGTTTCAAAAAAATAAAAATAGTAAAAAAAAGGAAGTGTTAAAAAAATAAATATTTATGTGTTTGTTGATAACAATAACAGTATAACACAATAAGATAAATTTGGAATACAGGAAATAAATTTTATTTTGAATTTTACAAAGTGATAATTTGTGATTATTTTTTTTTTTTTTGCAAAAAAATAATAAATTGATGAGATGGAAAAAGTATGAAGATTAAGCAAAATATGGTAATTATATGTAGTCTCTATCCAAAAAGAAATCTCGATTTAATTTTTATTTAAGCTAATTTATTGCAGTTTACTTTTCGTTTTTACATTATAGATGTTAAATGTTTAAGCAACCTTATATAATAATTTGTCTAGCTATCAATAATTATGAATTATTATTTTTTAATTTATCAAAAATAAGTCCTCATTAATTTAGAAACATGTTAAGAAAAATATGCAGTTCCAACCTCATTAAGTAAGAAAAAAATAATAGAGTAACTTTTCTTAATAATATATATCATATATAAAAGTATTAAATGGAGAAAAAGAAACTTAGACTATAATATCTTCATATTTTAATCTCTTCCTATAATCTTAATTAAAAATTAAAATACACTTATATAATAATAAGGAATTGAAGGAGTTAATTAATTGAAACATTTGATGACAAAGTTTCCCATGATAATTGATAAATCCAAATATGTCTTTATCTGTAGGAGAGAGGACGATCCGATCGGATGAGAGAAACCTGCAATAAGAGGAGCCCGGTCGGACCAGGCGTGAGCACTCCGAAGCTTAAGTTAGTAGCTTAGAGAGAAGATGTGCTTAGAGAAGAAATGTTGTGTATTCAATACCTGGTGCCATCGTTGGCTGGACTATTTATATGAGATGGTTGAGGGGCACTTGAGTGCCTGGGGAGTGATTACTGGCTGTCAGAGTAGGCATCCGGCGACATGACATGGAGCAGGTGATAGGCATGGGTGCTGCCTTGTGTCAGGCGGCTGATAGGACTGGCGGTCACATCAGCCGATCGGGCATGTGCATCGCCTAGGAGCTCGTGTCTGATGCCTTTTGCTGATGGGCTTTGGGCCCTGCCAGTTAAGTGGGCCGACTGAATGGGCCTTAAGGCAAATGATATTTGCTGTGTTATCACTTGTCCCCCCTCAACAGGTCCGATCGGGCATGGATTTGCCTTTGCATGGTCCGTTCGGATGGGGTCGGCTCTGGAAATTCCCGATCCGAGGACGCGTACTGATGCGCGATTTTGAATTTAGGAGGCGCTTTTTCTGAAGCGACGCGCCTGCTGAGACAGCTGTTTTCCTTTAATGTTGTGAGTGTACCGAGGGCGACGCTTCGTTCTTCGCAGAGACATAATGTCCTTTGACACGTGGCGCTCTCTGAATGGCGCGTCGTTTGGCATTTTTGAGAAGCTTCCGTCTATAAATAGAGGACTTTGTGAATCATTCCTTCTTTACTTTTGAAATCCCTAGCGAAGCTCTGCCAAAATCTTCCTTTGATTCCCAGATTTCTGCAACTACTCTTTACCTCTTCTTCGAAATCCTTCAAGTCTTTTTCATCAAGTAAGTAACTTTTCTTTTTGCTTTCTTTGCGATTTTCCTTTTCCTTCTCACACCCATTTCATTTAGAAAAGAGAGTTGCGCCTTCCTTTCATACTTTTGTTGAAGATGGCCTCAAGCAGTGCTGCAGCATTGGACACAACTTTTTTGGAGTGGTATGAGAATAAACCAGCCGTCGATTTGCATTCTCGACTAACTGCCGGGGAGGTAGCTGAAATTCCTTCCAAGTATGGCCTTTCTGGAGACGTAGCGGTATTAGCCTGCCCAGAATCAATGGCGGTGACGGAGGGACCCTTTGGTCAAGACAATGGGGAATGGTTCATTTGCCATCTTCGTAGCCTGGATGCGGGCCTTAGGATCCCCTTGGGTGCCTTCGAGATGGCGGTGTTGAGGGGGTATGATCTCGCCCCTAACCAACTACATCCGAACGGTTGGAGATCGGTGGCGTGCTTCAGAATTCTTTGCATAACCGAATCGGTAGCGCCAACTCTGGAGCTGTTCACTCACTTCTTCTACATCTCGTGCCGGAGCGACGGAACGGAGTATTTCTTTACAAGTTGCCCAAAGAGGAAGTTGATGATCGTCCCCACCTCTATGAAAGGGTACAAAGAACTGTATTTCCTGATGGGGAGGAAAGGTGGATTTGGGGTGCGCCTCACCCGATCGGTCAGGGTCAAGGCTCTGAATGACCTAGCCGTCGGTCAGCCTTCGTACGAGCAGGACATTAAAACGTTAATGACCGCCGTCGCCAGAAATGGGAAACCCTTCGAGTCCGGCTTGCTCTTGACTACCCTGTTCGGGTCTTCCAGTTCTGAAGGCGCTGAGGATGTAGAACGTGAGCATTAGGGCCGTGAAGAAAACATTGCCATTATGCATCATAATGCATTGCATTTTATTTATGCTTTGTGAAGGTAATTTGTGTACGCAAAAACTTATCTGGCTTATTATTTTTTGTTGTGCAGCTGAGGTGGCAGGTGGGAGTGAGGCCTCCAGGCAACTTGGCGATCGGATCCGCCAAAAACGTGAGGCAGAGAAGAAGGCCCGGGAGCAGAGGAAAAGGAGGAAGTTGGTCCCGTCTTCCGAGCTTCAAGCCTCCAAGGGGGCGGTCGGTGCTTCTACGACTACTCCGGCCATCGCTGCTGTACCAATCTCGTCGGCGCCCCCAGCTGCTATTACTGCGCCTGCTTCCACTGTTGCCGTTCCAACGACTGTTCTTCGAGGAGAGGCCCCTGCTCGGCCGTTACGCCGCCGTCGCCACACACTCCGGGACGAGTCGGACGAAGATGATCAGCCGATCGGTCCAACTATCCGAGAGGCGGAAGAGGCTGCCAAGAAGAAGGCAGAGGAGGCGGCCAAAAAGAGGGCCGCTGAGCTAATCGCCGAATCGGATGCACGGCTTGCGGCCAGAGGCAAAGCTGTGCAGCACGGCGAGTCTCCAAGGCGCTCGTCCGACCGGAGGATCGTCCCTATGAAGGAAGTCCTGAGAGAGAACTTCGGCGACGACTGGTCGGTGGGCCAGGTAGCAAATTATATTTGCCGCGGTCTTCTCCGGGAGGACGATCATCGGGACGCTGGCGATGCCAGTCAGCTCACCAGGGAAGCCCAAGCTATCGGCCAGCAGCTGATAGATGTAAGTATTTTACTGACTGTTTTCTGGTGCTTGTTTACACCTTTGTGCCTGAGTCTTTTGGTTTTGATTCTGCGTAGGCTGCCAGGAGGACACAGCGGCTGCACATGATGGCCCATGTGTGGAAGGGGAGGGCCGAGTCAGGCGCCGTGGCCAAGGCGGAGGCGAATACACGTTGTGAAGCAGCTAAAAAGGAAGCTTCCGACCTTCGAGCCGAGGTTGCCAAACTAGAGGAGCGGTATGCTGCTTCTCAGTCGGAGACAGTAGCTTTGAGGAAGGAGGCTCACCAGAGTGCTCAGGAGCTGAAAGCTCGGCAGGGCGAGGCCGACAGGCTGAAGGGCGAAGTTGCCCGACTATCCGCAGATTGTGGACAACTGAGGCGATTCGAGGCAGATGCAAGCCGACTGGATGCCGAATGCAGAGAGTTGGTTGCTGAGAACGCCAGGTTGAAAATAGAGGTGGAGTCCTTGAAGGCGACGGCAGCAGAGAACGAGGCTTCCTATACGAAGATTCTTGAGATAGAGCTTGCTAACCAAAAGGAGCGCCTGATCGATGAGTTGGCAGACACCCAGGTGGGGCTGTTGTCTCGGCTAGTTCATGAAGCTGGGCAGCGCTTCCCTGGGGCGGATCTGTCATGGATGGATGACCCGGCCTCATTGCCTGCTCCTCCAATCAGTGACGACGACGAAGGCGCTCCCGAGGGGGAAGTCATCGAGAGAACTTCTGGAGAAGGTCCCTCAGTTCTGCCGACTATTCAAGAGGATCCATCTGAAGCGGGGCCTATGGCGACTTCAACCCCTGAAGCCGAAACGGAGGTTCCTCCTGCACCCGAAGCTGAGCCAGTGGCGCCTTCTTCCACTGGGCCTGTCTCTGAAGGGGGGGCAGTATCTGTACCGCCTACTGCCGACCCTTCTCAAGCCGCTGCTGATCCGGACGCCGAGCAAGTTGCTGATCCACCTGGCGGGGTGGAAATTGTAAATATAGATAGTTAGCATAGGAGCTTAGATTAGCTTTGCTTTTTCTCCTTTTTTCTCTTACGAACTGTAAAGTGTAGACATTTTTTATTAATGAAATTGCATTTTTCTGCAAATCAATGTATACATAAGTTTGTACTAAAATTTGCAATATGATCGAGCTAATTAAAACTCGTAATTAAAATTCGCATTAAATTTCACAAGTACTTCCTGAATTCGAATAGCGTCGAAGCTAAGTGATACTCATAAAGCTGCATAAGTGTTGCATAACTGAGCTATATGATACTCGTAGGGTCGCATAGTTATTGCGAAATCGAGTTGAGTGATACTCGTAGAGCTGCATGAGAATTGCATGGCCGAGAATACTCGTAATATTGCATAACAATTGCATAACCGAGCGAGAGAGGTTAGATCCTCTATAATAGGGATAATACTCGGGGAGGTAAGATCCTCCATTACGTTAGATTCGCTTTTGTAGCTTGAGACGGGCATCAAGCCTAATCGTAGAACGCTAAATTATGCATTAATTGAACGAATATGAAAGAATGAACCTTTTTATTAATCAGGCAATTGCCAGGTTCTGATACATTATAAGACATGGTACTTCTTGAGTACTTCAACATTCCAGCTTCTGGGGACCTCTCGCCCTTCAATAGTTCGGAGCCTATAAGTGCTCGGGCTTAGGACTTTAGATACCTCATAGGGCCCTTCCCAATTTGGCATTAGTTTCCCCACTCCGGCGTTTCCCAAGCCTAGTTCTGCCTTCCTAAGTACCAGATCGCCTACATTGAAGGTTCTAGACCTTACTTTAGCATTGTGGTATCTGGCCACTCTTTGTTTATAGGCAGCGATCCTGGCGTAGGCGTCCTCCCTCTTTTCTTCGATGAGATCTAAGTCTTGGCATCTCTCTTGAGTGTTCATCCGCTCGGAGTAGAGAGCCGATCGGTAAGAAGGGAGGCCGACCTCCACAGGAATCATTGCTTCGGAGCCGTAAACAAGAGAAAATGGCGTCTGATGAGTGCCTGTCCTGGGGGACGTTCTATATGTCCACAGGACACTCTGCAGTTCTTCAGTCCAGTTGCCTTTGGCTTGACCCAGTCGCTTCTTCAGTCCCTCTAAGATGGTCCGATTGGAGACCTCAGTCATTCCGTTGCTTTGGGGATGAGCAACAGAGGTGAACTTCAGTTTGATGTTCAAGCCTTGGCAAAAGTTCCTGAAGATGGAGCTGTCGAATTGCTTGCCATTATCTGCAATAAAAACATTGGGTAAGCCATACCTGCAGATGATGTTCTTCCATGTAAAGCTCTTGACTCTCTCGGCTGTGATGGTGGCTACCGGCTCGGCCTCAATCCACTTGGAGAAGTGATCTACTGCCACTATGAGGAACTTCATCTGCTTTTTGCCTTGGGGAAAAGGTCCCAAGATGTCCATCCCCCATTGGTCGAATGGCCATGCAATTCCGATCGGCTGTTGGTCTGCTCCATGCTGCCTTATGATCCTGCCATGAATTTGGCATTGCGGGCATATCCTTACTTTCTCCTGGGCATCCTTGAGCATGCTAGGCCAGTAATATCCCGTCTGAAGGGCCTTTCTCGCCATGGCTCTGCTTGCCTCATGCGCACCGCATATGCCCTCGTGGAGCTCTCTGAGGATGTAGTCCCCCTCTTCCTCCGACACGCACTTTAGCCAAGGGTGACTGAAAGCTTTTTTGTACAATTCACCGTTAATGATGGAGTAATTGAGAGATTTTCGAGATACCTTTCGAGCTTCGTCCTTGTCCTTGGGCAGTCGTCCTGTCTGTAGGAACTGCGTAATTGGGCTCATCCAGGTTTCATTCTCTTGGTCGATCTCCATCATCTCCGGTTCGTCTAGGGAGGAGGAAATCTGGTCTACAACGGCAATTTTTTCTTCTATGACACTTTGTGCGGAAGCAGACATCTTAGCTAGCCGATCGGCCTCTGCAGTTTGGTCTCTCGGGACTTTATGTAGCACCCATTCCGATCCAGCCTCTTCCAGTTTTGCGAAAGCAGTCTTGACTTTGGCCAGGTACTGGATCATCGTGGCCTCACGTGCTTCGAAAGTCCCCAGAACTTGACTGGTGACCAGCTGGGAGTCGCTCCTTATGGCTACTGACTCCGGTCGGATTGCATGGAGCAGTCTCAGCCCTTGAAGGAGCGCCTCGTACTCTGCCACATTATTAGAAGCTTTAAAATTAAGCTTTATGGCGTACCTTATTGTGATGCCCAAAGGGCCTTTTATTACTATGCCGACGCCTCCTCGAGTGTCGTTTGCCGCGCCGTCCACTGTCATTTCCCAGTTTTGTGGCTTGGGCTGACTCGGTGGTTCCTCACCCGCAAATTCGGCGATGAAATCTGCCAAAGCTTGGGCTTTTATAGCCTTTCTGGGCTCGTATCTGACATCCCAGGACTGTAGCTTAATCGCCCATCCCACCATTTTGCCTTCCAGATCGGGCGTCTGGAGTATCTTTCTTAGAGGGTGACCCGATCGGACGATGATTGTGTGTGCCTCGAAGTAAGGTCTCAACTTCCTTGCACACATCATGAGGGCAATAATTAGCTGCTCAACCGGTCCCTTTCTCAGATCGGCACCTCTGAGTACTTCACTTACGTAGTACACGGGCAGCTGTTGGGTATCTTCTTCTCGGACCAAAGCACCTGCAACAGCTTTCTTAGAGGTGGCTAAATACAGGTATAAATTTTCACCTGGTACCGGTCGGCTGAGCAGCGGCGGGTTGGTGAGGAATGCCTTCAGCTCTTCGAAGGCCTGCTGGCAGTCTTCCCCCCAGACAAAAGTTTCGCTCTTCCTTAACTTCTTGAAAAAAGGCGTGCAGCGCTTGGCTGAAGAGGAAATGAATCGTCCCAAGGCTGTTATTCTTCCATTCAGCTTCTGGACGTCTTTTATGCTCCTGGGGGGTTGCATCTCGAGGATGGCCTTTATTTTTTCTGGATTTGCCTCAATCCCTCGTTGAGAGACTAGGAATCCTAAGAATTTTCCTGATGGTACCCCGAAGACGCACTTCTCGGGGTTGAGCTTCATCTGGAATTTATTTAGGGTGTCAAAAACTTTTGCCAAATCGGCTGGATGTTCCTCGGCGCTTCGGCTCTTGACGATCATGTCGTCAACATATACTTCGACATTCTGCCCGATCTGGTCTTTAAAAATCTTGTTCATCAGGCGCTGATATGTGGCTCCGGCATTTTTCAGTCCGAACGGCATCATCCTGTAGCAGAACGTCCCGTCGTCTGTGATAAAGCTGGTTTTTTCCTGATCCAAGAGCCACATCAGGATTTGGTGGTAGCCAGCATATGCGTCTAGCAGAGAATAAATGGCATGGCATGCCGTGGCGTCTACCAACTGGTCTATGCTGGGCAAGGGGTAGCTGTCTTTGGGACATGCCTTGTTGAGATCGGTGAAGTCCACACACATCCTCAGCTTGCCAGACTTCTTTTTGACTAACACCACGTTAGCCAGCCACTCTGGATATTCTACCTCTCGGATGGTTCCGGTCTTGAGTAGCTTATCCACCTCTTCGGAAATGAACTTCCTCCGATCGGGTGCGTGCCTTCGTAGCTTTTGGCGGATCGGAGGGAAGCTCGGGTCCATATTCAACTTGTGGGTGATTATTTTGGGGTCTACCCCAGAGATATCTTCTGGCCTCCAGGCAAAGGTCGCTTGATTGATGGTCAAGACATGCATAATGGCCTCTTCGGTTTCCTTATCCATGCTTGTCCCCACCTGAACATTTTTGCCTTTATCTAGCGACCTGGCCTTTGTGGCCTCTGCTGGGTCCATCCTGGGCCTTTCCGCTTGCTCTTGCTGTTCCAGGCCCGGCTCTACGACCATCGCTTCTCGCTGCTGCTTTATCATGGTGATATAAGCCTCCCTGGATGCTTTCTGGTCACCTCTCAAGATGGCGACGCCTCCTGTGGTCGGAATCTTCATCACCATGTATCGGATGGAGGTCACAGCTCCGGTCTGGAAAAGCAGCGGTCTGCCAAAAATGGCATTGTAGGCAAATGTCATGTCGACAACCATGAAAATTACCTTACAAGCATGAGCTATTGCTTCTTGGCCGAGCTCGACAAAAAGCTCTACAGAGCCCGCCACGGGGATAGTAGCATTGCCCAGGCCGATCAGAGGAGTGGCGTTCGGTTTCAGCTCTCCGATCGGAAGTCCCATGGCTCGGTAGGCCTGGAGAGTTAGGACGTTGACAGCACTGCCATTGTCCACCAAGATTCTTTTTACATTGAAATTGTTTATCCGAGCTCTTACAACGAGAGCGTCCTCATGTGGAAACAGGACGTCTCGTGCGTCTTCGCTGGAAATGGTGACTGAGGCAGGCTGCTCTGCCTGTCGGGAGAGGTAAACGCCTTTTCCTCTCCCTTTCTTGGGGAGATTCTCTCCGTATGATGACCCTCCGGTGATCACATTTATTACCCCCGCATAAGGCCTACCCGGATCAGCATTTCTGGGGTTCCTGCGCTCATCGTCGTCTGAGTCAGGATCGTCCCTTCTAGGCTTCGGCTGTCTGCAGGGTTCATCCCCTCTGGCCGGGCCTACGAATCTCCTGAGGGCCCCACGGCGTATCAGCCTTTCAATTTCTTTTTTTAGCGAAGTGCACTCGTCGGTTAAATGACCGACGTCTCTGTGGAATTCGCAGTATTTGCTCGGGTCCCTCGCATCCCGACTTCTTCCGGAGAGGTCTCTGGGCCAGTTGACTCTGCGGTGCTTCTCTTTAATCCACATTAGCACCGCAGTCGGGGTAGCATTGAGAGGAGTGTATGTCCTCTCTGCCTGGTCGTCTGGACGCGAATTCCGGTCTCTTCCTGATCCTCTGGCTTGGCCTGAATTTCTGGAACTTTGAGCTCCATCTTGGCCTTTGGCTGTCCGATCGGAAGCGGAGGCTCTTTGAGTAGAGCGATTGTCCGGATATTGTAGGCGGTCCAGGACACTGGTCCTTCCTCTGCTTTTGGACCTGAGAGCATCATCCAACTGGATGTGTTGCCTAGCCCTCTCCATTAGCTCAGCGAAGCTGGATGGGGGTCTTGTTGTGAGCGACTCGAAAAGTGGTCGGTCAGTGGTGCCGCCCTGTAAGGCGGTAGTCGCCATCTCCACACTGACGTTTCTCACTTCAGACATGGTGGCCTGAAACCTGTCGATGTAGTCTCGAAGACTTTCATCGGTTCTTTGGTAAAGATTGCACAGGTCGTTCACCGTTTTAGGCGCGCGTGTTTGCACAATGAACCTCATGGTGAACAACTCTTTTAACTGTCTGAATGACGTAACGGATCCCATGGGCAGCTCATGGAACCACGTCAATGCATCCCCTCCCAGAGTGGTGGGAAAAACCCTACAGGCTATTCTTTCGTCATAAGTATAGACCTGTACCTTGGTCAAGTACTCTGCCAAGTGCGTGGCAGGATCTGTTTTGCCTGTGTACCTTTCCATGACCACATCTCGCCACCTGGGGGGGAGTTCAGCATCGGTGATTTCTCTGCAGAAGGGAGAGGCAGTGTTGCCACAAGTATTTCCTTCGAACGTGCCTCTTTTGGGCGCGAGGAGACCAAACTGCTTCAGCTTCTGCATAAACCACTGATCCTGCTTGTTCGGCTGATTCTGTTTGCTTAGGGTCGTGGCGGTAGATTCCCCGCCCTTGTGCCTTCTCGTTTGGCCGCGACTTGGAGTGCACATGTGGGACACATCATCTCTCGTAGACACAGTAGCAGACCTGTTGCTGTAGGGAGAGGCCCTACTTGTAGACACTATCTGCTTCCCCTTGTCGCTCTTGCCTGGGGTTCTGGTTGCATTTTTCCTGACTCCCTGAATTCGGGATTCATTGATAATGACTCCCTTGTTCCTATTTCTTCTGAAGTCTTCGCCGGCGAGGAAATCCTCTTGGGCTCTTTCAGAAACATCGGGCATCTTACCCTTTTTCAGAGTCTGGACGATGCTTTTAGTAAAATCACTGAGGATGGCACGCATGTCCCTCACCGTGAGAGGGGTGTCCTCTGGTTGCCTTGTAGTGGCATTGTCGAATTCGGGAAGGAGGTTTGTCCTCATGGGGGGCCTAGTGGGCGCCTCCCTCCTTCTCGAGGTGCCTGAAATGGCACGGGTGTTGTCGTCATGGTCGAGGTCCATGGGGGCCGTATTCTCATTGGATCTTGAGTTCGCCATCTCTCAATGAAAGCACCAAATGATAAATCCAAATATGTCTTTATCTGTAGGAGAGAGGACGATCCGATCGGATGAGAGAAACCTGCAATAAGAGGAGCCCGGTCGGACCAGGCGTGAGCACTCCGAAGCTTAAGTTAGTAGCTTAGAGAGAAGATGTGCTTAGAGAAGAAATGTTGTGTATTCAATACCTGGTGCCATCGTTGGCTGGACTATTTATATGAGATGGTTGAGGGGCACTTGAGTGCCTGGGGAGTGATTACTGGCTGTCAGAGTAGGCATCCGGCGACATGACATGGAGCAGGTGATAGGCATGGGTGCTGCCTTGTGTCAGGCGGCTGATAGGACTGGCGGTCACATCAGCCGATCGGGCATGTGCATCGCCTAGGAGCTCGTGTCTGATGCCTTTTGCTGATGGGCTTTGGGCCCTGCCAGTTAAGTGGGCCGACTGAATGGGCCTTAAGGCAAATGATATTTGCTGTGTTATCAATAATTAATTAATGTACAATAAATATTTGTAAATTGAAAAGTCTAATTTTAGTTCATAAGCGTATAGTTGTAGCCATTAATTTTTTTTTTATTCTAGCAAAAGAAAATAATTAAATTATTCCTCACATCAACTATTATTCTCCATTTTTCCCTCAAAAGAATAATAATAATTAAAACCTATTCTCAATGTGTATTAACTCTGATATACTCTTTCCAAGTATCTATTTTTTTCTATTTCATAAATATTGAAAAATCATTAATTAGCTTAGTATTTTATTAATTTTTCATTCAAAAAAAAAAGAGACAATTTAATATTACTTGGAATAAAATGTATAAATATAATGAATTGTAAAATGTTGCAAGGTTAAATACATAGGTAATGATAATCTTTAGCATTATACCCGTTTAAGCCCTAATAGAGATTTAATCAAGAACAAAAAAATATAAGTAATTTAAATTTGAAGGCCAAAATTATATTAATGATATAATATTTATAAATTCTTAATGAATTTTATTATAATTATTTTCGTTATACATTCCCTTTGCTATATAAGCAATAGAAGGTTAGGTCTTCTCTACTCAGTTTAGCCATAGAAATGGAAATTTCTGTAGTAATAGTTGGCACATGGTCATTAGGTCAAGTCTATCCACTTTCTCTATAGGAAACATGGTTCTTGAAAAGAACGAAACTTTTCAAGAATATCGTTCCTTTTCAAGAACTATGTTGCAAATAGAGAGACGAGATAAAGAAAGAGAGGTATAGTGAAATCTGATGGCCTTGCTCCTACTGTTACTACATTAATTTTTGCACAAACGGCTACAGCCAAGTCTCCATTAAGTGTCTTTTGGCACCCACTAACAATAAAATTAGTTCAAATGTATTGGGTGGTTTCGGGTTTAAATTTAGTATGTAGAAAGTTCAGTATGTTGAGCTTCAAGCAATTGAACATCGAACAAGCAAAACCAAGTGAATGCTCAATCCTAACCAAAACTTCACAAAGATAACGGTAGAATAATATATTTAACTGGCCATGGCTGTTTCACCACATTCAAATTAGAGAAGCAAAATTTCATTTGCTAATGAGATAGGAGATTGAAATAATGATTTCCGCCTAAAAATTACAAATCTCTTCAGTTTTAACATTATTTTAAAGAAACATAAAAAGAATACTATATTACAAGAAAGGGAGAGTGGGTGTTGGAGAATTTGAAGCATCCTAGTTGTACATTGATCTTCAGTCTTCATACTCTGTCTCTTCGTCATCTTCTTCATTGTTGTCCCCATATCTCCATCCATCCTCTGTGTTGTCCCGATCCTCCTCCTCGGTTTCCTCGCTATCTTCTTCCTCATATGTCTCTTCCTTAACTGGCCATGACTTTTTCACCACATTCAAAGTGGCACGCGATGGACTCGAGCCTTTTCTTTGTGTCAGTTTCGAAGGAGGCATCTTCAAGTTTGGCTTGGCCCGGCTCTGTTTCTGACTTTTCCCATTCACACGTTTATCTGCATAAGCATCTTGATCGCTAGCCTCATCCATCTCATTGTCTGGATGCGGCGAGACATGCTCCACGTTTTCATCAGACATATGACCGGGATGCTCCTTTCTGAGATGGAGTTTAAGCTTGTATTCATGTATGTAGGCCTTCATACAGCCCTCATATGGGCAAGCATAAGGACGATCCGATGAAGCAGAGCCATAGGCCCCTGAAGTAGGCTTTGAAACTTTAGCTACCTTCTCTGGAGGGGTGGAATATTTCACTGTATCAGCAGTAGAGTGCTGTAGAATTGATGGAGATACTCAGCATCAGATAATTATAATGTATATGAGAACAATATGCGATTGAAAATTATGTACGAAGATAGCCTAAGCGGAGAAAGGATTTATACAGTAGAAGCATGGAATAAAAGACATAACTGATTCAGTCATAAATACATAGATGTCCTACATAGTCATAAACTAGCATGTCTTAGAAACAGTCAACAGGCATTTCTTGCATAATATCTATCAATTCCAAACTGTTACCAAAGCTACCATCTGCAGCAGTAAATACAGGATTGTGAAACTAAAAGAATCCAAATTTTGAGCATTTGAGGAAAAGATATAGATTTCACCAGTTAAAATAATTAATCTGGCTGACTTGTACAACAACTCTTTTAAGAGAGCACGATGTATCAAATGATGTGGACAAATTGAAATGTACTTCCAACTAAAACTTCAAAGCAAATTATATGCCAAGAAGCATCTATAACATCTACTATAAATACTCGAAATACAATTCAAAAAATAACCTTTAAGAAAAGAATTAGGAAAACATTTTCTAATAACTATCATCAATGTTATTTGGAGAATAGTAATAATAGCCACTACACATTATTCATAAGTTGGATCTTAATCATGCTCGTGTATCTATGGTTTAAACATCAGGATCACAATTCCCATGCAGATAAGAAATCTGGCTTGCGTTCCTATTGTTTGAAATCTACCTAACGAGGGGTGGCCCAAATTTAGAGACAACATGATTAAGTATGACAGAATAAAGGCTTCAAGACCCAGGACAGTAACATGTTAAAGGACAAGGTGCTGATTCAAAGTAAGCTTGAAAGAGACTGAAAGCTAAGAACTGATAGATTGAAATTTGGGGGTGGATGCTTATGAAATATCAAAGCATCCAAAGTTTTTAACTGCCCAACTTTACTTGCACAAAATGGTGCCACTGAGCAGGCCTCCCGAGGAAATGTAAAGATATTCAGTTGACTTTTTACAAGGTTAAGAAGCAGGAAAATTACTTTTTGCGTAGTGTTTGCTTTGGTTTGGTAGAATCCTGAAATTTGTAATTGTTGTTATCATCATTTTGATTCCAATTGAATAAAATATTGTTTCTGGCTTTAACCACGTCACTTTTGGATCTTTCAAATGGGATTTTATGTAGCATATAGGCAACAGCATTGGTGACTGAGAGGTTTTCCTGATATTGTTTGTACCTTTTTCCTCTTTTTATCTCTCCTTTTTTGCACTTCCTCGAGAATAATTCTAATCCCCCCATCATAAGTTACTTCCAACTAATAATAACATCATTAAAGGAAAAAAGGTAACAGATGATGCTTAAGTAGTTAAAAAATTAGAAAGTGAAAACAGGTATTTAAAATAAAATAAAAAATAAAAATTAGCGAGAGGAACAAAACTAACCTTTTCATGATGAGCTGAAATGTGATTCTTCAGCTTGTATTCATGAGCATATCTCTTTCCACATTCTGGATATGGACAAATATGGTAGTTTTCTTGTGAATGTGTTTTCATGTGTGACCTCAGGTTGAAATCCAGGGAAAATGCCTGCAGTTCCACTAATCAAAATCAGAAAAGAACATGAACATGAACATGGAATGCAAGTGCATTCACATGAGACAAGTAAAGGTAACATCTTTAGTACATGAAATACAATAATATAAGACTGCCCCACTGAACCAAAGCACTGATTTCCTATCAGTCTGAGATTCATGCATGACTTAAAAGGAAGGAAAACACCAACACAAAACAAAGCACACATATGCACAACCTAATAATAACTTATATGGGCAGCTAGATCAAAATATGGAGATCAACTATTGTTTTGGGTAACAAGAATATAACAGCAAAACCAAATCATAATCCAACATTGGAAGAATCATTTCAGACTGACATGAATCGCCAATAGTTCATGTTGATAGAAACAATTAACCATACATATCTCATAATTAGATCCAAAGAGAAAAATGAAGAAAAGAACTAAGCAAAAAAGAAAAAGAAAATACTAGGGCAATTAGACTGATCACCTTACCACAACCTTCATGAGGACATACAAAATCCCTTTCCCCTGTATGGATTAAGAAGTGTCTTTTCAACTTCGAACTATCCAAAAATTTCTGCAGCACAAAGGCATAACTATATTGACACCAATGCGCCGAGAATGAGCATGGAAAGGAAAAAAGTAAAAGAAAATTTTGAAACCATGAAATAATTCTCAAGGTCTTATTAAAAAGCCTTGGAAAAATTTGAAAATAAATTTTTTGTCACACCTTTCCACATCCTTCATAATGACAAACATATTGTCTTTCCCCATGGATATGAGAATGTTTTCTCAAAGCGCCGGCATCTATAAAGGTTTTTCCACAGCCTTCAAAACTGCAAAGGAAAAGGACCTCAGTAGTAGGTTCTGGCTCTGGCTCCGGCGCTGGTAGTTCTTTTGCTGTCTCTTTCAAGGCCTTCAATTGGTTCTCTACATATATAATAGCAGATGGAAGAGTTGGGTCAACTTCAGATATTAAGTCAAAAAAAAAAAGTTTCCTCAAAGAAACTTTCTACAACTGCATTTTACACATCAATCCCACACACCCCCAGAAGACTGAATCAAAACCCATAAATTGAATACCAAATGAACATTGTTCAAGGCTGTGATCGTTTGAAAAAGAGAAAAAACAAAGGATGAGGAAAGGAAATGCATCTTGACTTATAGGATGCAGACAAATTTCCTTCATTTAATGTAACCAGTTCACATTCTTCACCAAATTCAGCTTATTTCCTAGTTCCCTTCATCTCTTACAAAACTGAATTTAATCTGACACGCAACAATCAGAACATGAATTTAAATTTTAGAACCTACCTAAAATTAAATTTTGACATTTAGGTAGATATGATTTTTCCTCGCATTCAAAGACATTAATGAATATTGAATAGATAACTGCACTGAAAATTCCATAAGGAACTTCTCCCATGTGTGACTCTGCTAATACATATCACTAGCCTATATAACTTGGAAGGAAATGTTAAAATAAATGAGTTGCCTTTATATGGTTATAAAACCCATCATAAGGTCCTTTGTTTCCATTCCTTGGTACAAAACTTAATATTCCATAACTTAGCACACATTAAGCATCATTTTGATCTATCTTGAAGCAACCCATTTTTTTTTCTTTTTTCCTTTTTTCTTCCAGTTGCTTGGTCCAAAACTTAATGCTCCATCCTAGTCTAACAACATTCATACACAAGCTGTTAATGGCTAAACTGAAACCCACAAAATATTGCTTAAGAGGTTATAACCAAATTAAATTGCAAATCATATGATAATGGAGAATATACACATACGCACTTGATAATGAGAATATCAAACAAGGAATGCATGAATGCAGACCACATCTTTCATTTAGCAACTTCTAAATATTCAAGAACATGATAATAAGTCTTAATGTTTGTTTTAAGCCATATGATTGCACAACTATTATTTAATTGGCTTCAAATATGTTGACATTTATCTCAAAACAAGGCACAAACATCTCTATCCGCAAACTGAACTTTCATAAAAATCATAATACTCCTGCTTCATGTCAAAGCGAGATCATATTGGAACATCCAAGTATAATGTGACCAATGCAAATGCTTAAACTTTACAAAGAGAATTTCACAATTCAGAATCATTACTAGATGAAACAAATAAATCTGATGGGAAAGAAAAATTAAAAAAAAAAAAAGTTGAAAATAAGTGCAACTCACCCGTTACCCATTTCAAAAGAAAACACTTCCCACCAGTTGCCACAACATCTTGAGGCACCCTGAGAAAAGTAATGGTAGATAGTGATCATGACAGAGAACTGAACTACAACTTCATACAAGGAACATTACATAACTATTCACACCTTGAAAACATAGGATAAAGCAAAAACCATGAGCACAGAAAAAATAAAACTTGGAATGATATCAAAATTTCGGGATTCAATTACAGTTTATGCTCCAACTTCTGTTTGTTTAATTGGATATGTAAACTAAATAGAGATAAAATAGAGAAAAGGTAACAAAATCATAGACAGAAATCAAACGCCAAAATGATACTTGTTGCATATTGACCTATATAACCAATCCATTAATAGTAATTGTCAGGAATGAAGATAAACTATCCCCGTCAACATTCAAAAAGTTGAAACGGACAAAACAACAAGAAAAATAAACAAAGGTCAAACGTGAGCCCAATTTGAAAGGAACCAATTTCTCCATTTCATGACATAGTGAGATATGATACAATCTGTACTATCTTGACCTGAACTTGTTTGGAAATTTTGAATGGCAAAGTAACAGAAAGTGACTTCTCACTCCTCCTTGCTTCTGTCTGTTTCTTTTACTTTTATTTGTTTCCTTTGGCTACTTTACAGTCTTACAATGAGCCTAAAATCAGAACCAACACTTTGCCTCTCAACTTTCCATTCCTTAATTATCTCAGTAACCATACAAACAGCTAAAGGCAAAATTCAAGAAAATGGCTCAACCAAAACCCAATTAAGCTAGCCAGTAACCCATAAGCCCCAGGCCTTGACCCTTAACCAAAATAGTTTAGCTCAACGCCTCCAAAATACAAGAAATATACTGGTTTCATATTAGAATCAGTGTAAAATTTTGCCCTTTACAACCAAAAAGACAAACACTTTTAAAGTTGGTTTCTTTGTTATATTCTTTGCGCAATGTTTCATAGCCTTCTTAACAATCAACAACTTTTGTTTATTGACTATCAACAAGCACAATTAAAAACAATAAATTACACCCAAATATTACAAAATTAACATATAATTCCAAAAAATAAATTAAAGTAAATTACCACTCTTTGAACCATTTAACAGCAGGAGCCTTCGATTTGAGAATGGGACGTCTCTCAAATAAATTGTGGGTGAACTGGCTCTCCATGGACCCCTGCCTCTTTGACGTGCTTAATTAAATGCAGGTTAGTGAAGTGGTGGACACAATTTAAAGCTAGTATGTAGAAATTGATTTAGAATTAGAATTAGGGTTTGGATTTTCAGAGGGAGAGATAGAGAAGAAAAAGCTTCAAGGGCCTTTGTTCATGTCGGATTAGTCTGTTATGGTAATGGATTCTGAACCGGGATTTGAACCGAAACGAACCGGCTGGTTCAGTGATTTGCACGTAATAACCAAAGTAAGCAGAACCGCAAAATGTAAAAGAGGCTCCTAAACTTTCGTGTTTTTGCTATTTGACACCTCAATTTTGATTTTATCATATTAAACTCCCTAAATATTTATAAAATTTTGCATTGAGTCTACTCTAGACAGTTGTTTGTTTATTTGGCAAAATTTTTAAGATAAGGGTGCAATTTCCCCCTAATTACCTTGTAGATATGGATAAATCTACTAAGAAGAGGTTAATGAAACTGTGTGAAATAATGGCTAACCTCCACATAATAGACCTTAGGATGTGGACCAGTTAATGGTCCAATAGGCCCATTCTGGTCCTTAATCAAGAGGTTTGGAAACCATAATATTCCTATAATATTATCATGCATTTCATAAAAAAATATAATATAGTTCGACTTGGATCCTATTTATATTGGAATCCATTTAGTAATTAGGATATTTTTGTAAAGTTTAAAGAGAAATCAAGTTTCATCAGATTAGATTGTAAAATTAATTATTAGAGATCAAAATATGAAATTATCACGAAATAAGGTATATGATTTATTGATCTAAAATTAATTAGTGAAAATCGTGAATATTAAGATTAAATTAACATAATTAAGCAAATAATTAAATTTTTACTTACAGCATGCACAATCACCAATTAAATCCTTCAATTATTTGATTTGATATAATTGGTAATCAACACATGCATTATCATATTAGGTAATTGTATAAATCAGTAGAAATGTAGAAAACAATAAAAACACAATAATAATTAGGTAAAAAGAACAAATCATCAAATAATGATTGATATTATTCAAAATTATCTTATACATATAAACTATTAAACTCCAATTAGTATATTATATGAAAAAAAGAAAACACAAAAGTAGACATGTAAACATCAAAACAAGATGACAAAGACAACAAATTAATAAATCTTTCTTATATTCCTCACCCACCAACTTTTGGGAATCTTCTGTTTGGAGTGCTTATATGCGCTGCAACTTCATATATATAATTAAATTTTATACAATTATAAACAAGATTATAAAAATAAAATAAAATAATTTTAAAAAAAAAATAACTGTAAATATTCATTTTATTTAAAAGTAAAGTCAGCAAATATCTCCATAAGCAAAAGTTTTCCTTTAGAAATATCACCATAATCTTCAAATTTGTGGCCACTAGAATATTTTCCCTTGTGCCAATTTTGAGCAAATTTTCTTTGCCTTTTTAGAAGGATCATATTTTTTATAACACTAGTCCAACTTGGTACAACTTTTACCCTTTGAACCAAGCAACTATCCATCCCCATTAGAACATCACTAATTGAGGGGCGATTTTCTTCTTTCAACGACACACAACGTGCAGCCATACACAACAAATGCTTAATTGTGCCCTCCATGAATGGTGGCGGCAATCCCATTCTGGTGTCAAAAATTTCGGCTTCTCTTCGCTTTTGAATCAGTGGAATCGCCCATTCTACTATCGAAGCTGGTTCTTTAGTAACATCAATTGCTTTTTTACCACTTATAATCTCTAACAAAACTATCCCGTAACTGAAAACATCATTTCTAGTACTTAATTGGCTAGCGGTAGTGTAACAAGGGTCCATGTACCCTATTGTACCCGCGGGTTGACTCAGTATTGACTCTGGTTGTAACACAGCGAGTCCGTAGTCTGCCAACTTAGCATTCCAAGTTGAGTCAAACAAAACATTAGCAGACTTAATATCTCTATGAATTACTAAAGGCTTGCCTTCATGGAGGAATTGGATTGCCCTAGCAATTTGGAGAGCAATCTCGACTCTTTTCGCCCAAGTAGGTGGCGTTTTGGCCACGTGCAACAAGTCGTAGAGTGATCCATTGGGCATGAACTCCATAACCAAAAGCTTATGGCTCTTGCATAATTGGCTACAACTACTTGTTCCAAGAAAGTTGATAACGTACGGACTTTTAGGTAGAGAAGACAATACAAGAATCTCATTCTCAAGTTTCTTGGAGTTATCAAGATCATAGCCAAAAGATGATTTCTTGATAGCAAGAATCTTGTTTTCTTGAAATAATATCGCTTTGTAGACTGATCCATGGCTGCCTTTACCAATCAATCTAGATGGAGAGAAAGACTCAGCTGCTTTAACAAGTTGTTGGTAGTCAAACTCTGCCATTTCTTGTTGCTGTTTGATTGGAGAGAGTGATGGAGGTGGGGTAGTATGGTTCAGAAAGAAAGAAAAAAGAGAGAATGATTATGAAGTGAAGTGTTTGTTTGGCAAGAAAATGGAAAAGAAAATAGAAAGTAGAGATGGGGTGGCATGAAAAGGAGAAATTATAATGGGAGAATTATTGAAGAAAGAAAAAGGCAATGAATTTACAAATAAAAGAGTTGGGGAAAAGCAAAGGCTGTCCTAGTTAAAAGGAACTATTTCGGACTTAAAAGATAGATACCACTTAGCTGGTTTTTGGGTCCCACACCACTTTTTATTTAATATTAAATAATAATTCTTATTATTATTATTATTTGATAAAGTTATCAAATTATTGATTATCTGTTATATTATGAATATTATGAGTACACAACATCAAGAAAGATTTGAATGGGCTATTACAACTTATGGGCTGAATATTTGCAAATTCATTTGGAACACCCTTTGCTTTGAAGATGGTGGGCTAATGGTGGATTTCAAGATGGTGAGCCCAAAGGCTTTGAATTGTGAATCGAATAATTTCTAGGCTGTGTTTGGGCCATTCTGCCCACACTAATTACCACTCTAATTTAAGCTTAAGCCTATCACTAGGATATTAAAATCCAAGAATTGTAAACTCAACACATTATAATTGGGTCAGGCCCAGTTGTTTGAGAAAAGACTTCAGTACGTTTTTCCTCAAAAATTCTTCTATTAATGTCGATCAAACTCTTATTTTATCTTCAAATCTTGAAGGAAGAAGTTGTTCAAATGGGGTACAAAATCCTCGGTTTGGCTGGAATTGAATTGAGAAATGATGGATTGGATTATAAAATCAGATCGGATCGAATTGAATTATGTAGATGTATTATATATGGGTTAAAATTTTCTTCATTAAAAATTAAAAATATATATCTATAATATATATAACAATGGATTTACATTTACGTTGTATAAAAAAAAAGGGTATTAAATCACAAAAAAGTATGAATGAGTTAGAAGCGTATGATAAACCTATAAAATTAATTAAATATAATTATAGTAATAGATGTACAATTACAGTTATATTAACCAGCAATTGTGCAAATTTTTTTTTTTTAGGATCTCAAATAAAGACTAATTATAGGTAATCATTGATAAAGCGTGAAACATCATTATCGAGTACATCGGGCACTTCATATATCGCCTTCGCAGAGGTCGACCCGCTATGTTCGGTTGAGGCGCCGAGGGCCCTGAGACGATCAGGGGTGGACAAAGGGTGTCGGCAGTGGCGACAGCAACAGCGGACACCGGATCGGCAGGGATCGGGGCAGTAGTAGATGAAGTGCCAGAGGGCCCTCGCATGGCCTGCACCTCCGAAGCCGGCAGGAGCTTCCAACTCTTCCTCCCCTTCTTAGCCTTCCGTTCGGCTTCTCTTTAATTTGGCCATGGCCCGAGCGCCCAACTCCCAAGTGATGTCGTCCCCACCGGCCATCTTAGCTGCATCGCAAACACAAACGAGATAAGTTTTCTTTCCCAAAAACACACATTTAATGCAAATGCAATTCAGTGCATAAATGACAGTTTATGTCATTCCATCTACTCTGATCCTAATGCTCACGTTCAACATTCTCAGCAACCCCAACGTTCTCGACGGCCCCAGAGCTAGAGGACCCATGCACCGTTCCCAGAAGGAATTTGGACTCATAAGGTCCTTTGTTCCTGGCCACGGCGTCCGTCAGATTTCGAATGTCGGCCTCATATATCGGCTGTTCCGCGGCCTGGTCCCTTAGGATATTGGCCCCGCCCGATCGGGCGAGACTCACGCCAAAGCCGCCGACCCTTCCCACCAGGAAATATCTTTTCTTGAACCCCTTCATGGAAGTCGGCACATTAATCAGCTTTTTCCTCGGTCTGCTGGTGAAGAAATATTCATTTCTGTCGCTCCAACACAAGACGTAAAAGAAGTGTGTGAAGAGGTTTAATGTCGGTGCCACCGCTTCTATCTGGCACAAAATTTTGAAGCAGGCCACCGATCTCCACCCGTTTGGATGTAGTTGGTTGGGGGCGATGCCATAGCCATTCAGCACGGCAGTCTCAAATGCGCCGAAAGGAAAACGCATCCCTGCATCCAAACTCCACAAGTGGCAGATGAACCACTTGCTCTTGTCCTTTCCAAAAGGCCCATCCGTCACCGCCATCGAATCGGGGCAAGGCATCAGGATGATGTCATCAGGAAAGCCATATGTGGCGGGAATCTCGGCCACCTCCCTGGGACTCAACCTAGAGCATCGCTCAACCGCCGGCCTGCCTTTGTATTCTTCCATGAAGCTTCTGTCTATTGATTGCCCGCTGCTAGAAGCCATTTTCGACAAGGAAGAGAAAAAATGCAAATCCCTAACTCCTAAAGGGAATGAGTGCAATGAAAAAATAAAGAGCAGGAAGAAATCGGAGAAAAGGCTGAAGGAAGTACTTACTTGATGCTGGAAGCTTTGAAAAGTTACGAAAAAGACAATTAGGAATTGCTTAAGTCTGGAAAAATCAAGAAAGAAATTTGGCAGAAATTCGCTAGGAATCGCAAAAATGAGGGAAAATGCTGCACAGAGACCACCTATTTATAGGCCAAAACTTTTGGGGCACGCCAACCGTCTCGCCATTAGCAGCACGCCACATGTCCTAAAGGCATAATGGTTGTACGAAGAACGAAGTGCCACTCTCGGAGCACGCGCAGCATTAAATGAAGACAGTTATACAAACAGACGCGCCTTTTCAGAAAAAGCGAAGTATAAAATTCAAAAATCCAGCCAACGTATGTCTCTCGAGCGGAACAATTAGAACCGGGCACTGTCCGAACGGAGTCACCCAAGGCAATCTATGCCCGATCGGACCAATTTGGGGGGGGGACAAGTGATAACCCTGCAAATATCATTTGCATAATGGCCCATTCAGTCGGCCCAATTAACTGGCAAAGCCTAAGGCCCAACAAGCGAGAGTAACAGGCGTGAGCTCCAAGGCAGCGCACACGCCCGATCGGCTGATGTGACCGCCAGTCCCATCAGCCGTCTGACACAAGACAGCGGCCATGCCAACCACCTGCTCCCTGTCACGTCACCGCATACCTACTTTGATTGCCAGTTATCACTCACCAGACATTCAAGTGCACCTCAACTATCTTTTATAAATAGCCCAGCCAACGATGGCACCAGGTATTAAATTTTTAGCATTATATTTCTAAAGCATTCTCTCTCTAAAAACTACTAAATTAAGTTTTAAAGTGCTTGCGTCTGGTCTGACCGGGTATTCTTTACTGCAGGGTTCACTTATCCGTTCGGCTCGTCCTCTCTATTTCAGATAAAGACAATCTAAGCTTTATCAATCATTAAAATGAATAATAATTTTGACGGTATAATAATGCTACAGACAGAAATTTTGAATGAAAATTTGAATTTAATACAATATGCAGCCTAATTAGTAATTGATTTTTTAAGTAAAATTCAAATTTTATTTATTCGATATTTTTAAATTTTAAATAAAATTTAAATTAATTTTTTTTATTAGAAGTTAATTTATTTAGAAATAATATATTTAAATATATATATTAAATCACTTAATTTAATCATAAATTAAATTTAATTAATAATTTTTAATTTTAGTTAAAATAACAAAAATGACACGTAAAATAAAATAAAAATAAAAATAAAATAAAATTGAGCAATAAATGCGAGTGTTAGATTATACGCTAATGATTCAATTTTTATGCATCATTGATAAATTCTAAAAATTAAAAATGGAAAAATTTGTAACTGCAAAAATGGAAAATTCTCATAATTATTAAATTTGGGATCGGCCCACTTGGGCTAAATTATTGGATCACGAGATCAACGAGTTATCCATCAAATCAGGGTAGATTTCTGAATAATGACACATGCCCCATCGGCCCCACCCTCCTAATAACAACATCATAAAATTTCGTAGCTCCTTTCTATCCACGCTGTCTAGGCGCGTCGCAGTAACGCAAAATTTATCACGGCCCATAATTCATCGGCCATCACGACAAAATTTTAGAGGTTTTTTTAGTTTCATTTAAAATGACAATTTGTAAATTTTAATAACATTAATTATATATTTTATGATTTTATCCTTATGTAAAAAATAATTAATATATAAATATATATAATTATAAGAATTAGTAAAAAATATTTTAATAAATTATAATAAATATTTTATAAAATAAATGTTAATTAATATTTTTTTTACTATCGACAAAAAATTGAAAGTTATTGTGTTGAATATAACAAATAGAATACAAAATAATTATATAAATAAATAAAATGATAATTAATACTTAGAGTGGTATTCGCGCAAATTGTAATATCCGTTTATTAGTTAAAATATCCGAATTATATTTGTATTTATTTAAAATTAAGATTATACTGCTCGTACACATTCCGAATCTAATTACTAATATTCATATACTACTTGATATCTATTTACCAATAATTTTTTAAAAATTAAATTAAAAAAATATAAAATCAAAAGAAATACAAATAATTATTTTATTATTAAAATGCATTCATAAATATTGAGATAAAATTAAATATAATATGATAAAAATCAATATTTCTTAAAAAATTATATTTTTTGTACTTCTATTCAGATAACGAATTATGATAAAAAAAAATGATATCTATTAAGAAATCCATTTTTTTATACAATTCGGATAATATGTATACAAAAAGCTAAATTCGAAATGGTCAGTAAAACAATTAATGCTAAGAAAGTGGTAGCTTGGGAGAAAGTGACTCATGCTCAGAAAGATGGAGGGTTGGCTGTTAGAAAGTTGTCTGTTACGAATAATGCGTTTGGGATGAAAATCTATTAGGGTCTTTTTAATAATCCATATAAGCTTTGGGTTCGGGTTCTTAAAGCAAAATATAAGGTGGGTGATAGTTTGATGAATGGGATAACTGCGCCTGCTTCTTGCTCTCCTATTTGGAGGCTCGCTTGTGCTAATTGGGAGGATATGAGAAGCAATGTCGCTTGGGCTTTGGGTGATGGCAGGAGAACGAAGTTTTGGCTGGGGCCAGCTCCGATCTTTTGAACCTAGCTTCTCACGATGTTCTTGATACTCTAAAGGATCAGTCTGTTTCCATTTTTGCTCTTGGTAATGGAAATTGGGATTGGGACTTGCTTAGCTAATATTTACCTCAGCTTCTTTTTTTTTTTTTTTTTGGTGCTTGTGGCGGCTGTTCTTCCACCAGTTGATTCTTTGGGCGAGGATACGACATAATGGGTGTTGTCCAGTTCCGATAGTTTTTCCATCAATTCTGCTTATGGGCTTCTCTCAAGTGGAAGCTTGCATATATATATAACAATAGATTGCCTTGGGATTCCATATGGAAATGGCCAAGTCAACAGTGAATTAGGATATTTTTCTGGCCGTTGTTGAACAATGGGTTGGTGGCGAATGCGAAACTGTATCGCAGGCATTTTGCTGATGACAATTCTTGCCAGATTTGTAACGCGTGTGTGGAATCGGTGACGCACGTCTCGCGTGATTGCTCTACTTCCACTCTGTTGTAGAACTTCCTTCTTCCTAACGGTAGTTTGATCTGGATTCTGATTGTGATCTCTTTGACTATATTTCTTTTAATCTAAAAATTGAGAGGGTTGTGGCTTTTGAAGTCAAATGGGATGTGTTGTTTGGTATTAGTGTTGGGCTTTATAAAGATGTAGGAATGAATTCATTTTTAGTGATGAGCATAGGGATGTGTATGTCATGGTATCAGATGTTGTTAAACATGCTATAGAATTTTTATTGGACAGATCTCATTCTTCGGAAAAGCTAACTCAAGTGCTCTGGGAGCGTCCTCCTTTTAATTTTTACAAGTTGAATTGTGATGTTTGATTAGCCCCAGGTTCTAATCTGGCTTTTGGAGGTGTTGTTCTCAGCTATGGCAATTAGATTAATGGGTTTGTGAGCAATATTGGTAAATGCCCCATTTTGAGAGCTTAACTTTGGGGGGAGTTTTTCATTGCATATGGCGAACTCTATGGGTATTACGAATAATCGTATAGTTGTTGATATGATTCAAATAAATCTATAATTAATATAATAAATAAATAAATAAAACATATAAATCTAATTAAACAACAAAGAAAATCATTGTTTTAAGTATTTGACTTTAATTTAATATTTAGGGTATTTTATTTGTTTTTACAGCCTTAGCCACTGCTTGGTGCATCTCAATTCAATTCTCCACTATATCCAACAAAAATTACCAATATTGAGAAGAGCTGACGAGTGCACGTGAGCTGCATGTGCGGTCAAATTGCTGCTAAAATCGGTATAATCATTACTACACTAGCCTGTTCCCCAACACACTCTCTCTCCCTCTTCTGACTCTTCACCTTTTCATCTCTCTCTGCTGGACACGTTTCACTTTCTCTCTACGTTTCCCGCCAAAAGCTACTCGTTAAAAGTTAAAAACTTATTTTTCTTTTTAAAAAAAAAAAAATTAAATTAAAATTACAATATTATTCCGTTCAAACTATCTCAGTACAATCTTAACTTTTGCCATTTACAAAATTTTAATTTAAAATTTTATTTAAAACATAAATATTTGACCACTTAAATCAAAAAATATTTATGAATTGTTAATTTTTCATTTTATTTAACTCAATAACTTTTAATTATTTACACATATTAAAATAATTATTAATTAATATTGATTTTATAAAATATTTTTATTCTATTAATTATCTTTTTTTGAATAAAAATAAAATAAAATTTATATAATTAATATTTCTTAAAATTTAAAAATTATCACTTTAAATAAATAAAAAAAAATCTCTTAAAGAAGATGACTCAAATTAAGACAATTGATAAAAGTGAGTTTGTTCATTTGAAAGAGAAAAAAAAAAAAAAGGCAGCGAGTATATTGCAGCTTTTAATTATTTTGTTAAATTTGAATTTAAATTGCAAGTTATTTATTTATTTCTTAACCAAAGTTTTAACTTAACCATATATTTTCAACTTTTATGTTTGCATTTGTTACAAATTTTTATTAGAGCGTTATTTTAACTAAAATTTCATTTGTAAGAATAAGACGTTATAAATATTGATAATAAATAATTATGAGCCTTTATTAAGCATTAATGATTTAATTTATTTAATACGATACAATCATGTACTATGTAAAATTTTTCAATTTTATTAGGTAAGTTATCTAAACACATTACACCATTCACATACTAACAACCATATATTATAAAATATTGAAATTAAGAGCTGTTCATTTAGTACAACACGAAGATCATGCTCTGTATAAGATATTTCAGTTTTACTAAGCAAGTCCTCCAAGCACAATATATACATAATTTTTCTCTAAAATTTCTAGATGGTAGAGTTTTTTCGATATTTTCTTTCTTAGGTGACGGAAGTTGTTGGACTGTCAAATATATTTTTATTTATTATAATAATTTACTGTATTTGTCAAAGAGAACACAAGGGTAGGGTAATAGAGTGAAAAGGTCAAAAGAAGAAAGTAAATTGGAACAGAAAGAAATGAGAATGAGCAGTAGAAAATGATTTGGTAAATTTGAGTAGGCAGTAATTTTACACAGACCACTAATTACAAGGTCTCTCTCTCTATAACTATAAATGAAAATACTCCATGTGGGAGGCTGAAAATTTCCTGACAGTCCTTTCAAACCATCATTTTTGGAATATGATGTGAAATAAAAAAAAATTAATTACATTTTGTCAGTTGAGTTGGGTAGGAAACTAATATTTAAATTCTCAGAAACAATATCTGACTATTCCAAAATAAACAATTCTAATTGGTAATTTATGGACAAATTATATAAATATACATATTATAATAATAAATTTTATTTTTTTAAATTGTGAAAATATAAGTGGAACTATTATTTTCGGACAGAAATAATATTTAAAAATTATAATTTTTAAGCAGCCATATGCCAATTAAAAGTATTAAATTTGAAAAGACATTCATTTATTGTGAGACATTTCTTTGATTTCTTTTGATGTAATTATTTAAAAAATTAAAAAAATGGGCAAAATCAATATTAGAAAAATCCTCTAAATAAGGGTAGACAAATCAATATAATATGATGCATGAATAGTTATATCTACTGTGGCCACTGTCCTTGCCTAGCAGGCACAACAGTGAGTCAGTGATTTTAAATTAATGTAGCAAGCAATGCCATAATTACAAATATACCCATAATAAAGAGGAAGAAAGAGTGTGCATTTAAAATTGTTAGATTATTATATTTGTTGCTTGATTAATTATATGATTAGACATTGTTAATTAATTAGATAGGATAAAGATATGGGTTGGTGTAAAATTAGATGATTATCTGTTTAGACTAAACTAATTTGTCTAAAAAGTGGGTCCAGTTGGAATTGGCTGTCTGATAATGTTATGGAAATTATAGAATATTTGTTTGGTTTAAAGTATAAGGAAAGAAGAAATTATTAGGGCACCTCTAAAGTTTTTTTTTTTATTTTGGCCACCCACTAATGGTGGGTGGACAAAAAAGTACTTTTACTAAGCAATTGAAAAGAAATTAGAAATACTTTATCTACAAAGCATTATTATGTTAATATTACTCTATATCTCCAATGTTTTATGGTATGATATGAATCAAAGTAACAATTTAATGCCAAAGTGCAATCTTAATTTATTTTCACACCAAAAAGAAAAGAGTAAGAAAGCTTAATTTATTTTGATTTTCATATGTACAAATTTATTATTTTTTAAATAAATATTATGGATATGATATGATTTAATTGTAATTTCAATAATGACTTCTTATCATGCCATTAACTTTTTAATGTGGCATGTTTTGAATGATTTCGTATCTATAAAAATAAAATTTTATTAAAAATATAAAAAGACTCGAATTTGATTTGTCACATTTAAAATGTTAAGACTCTTTTATAATTTACATAAAATTACAGAAATTAAAAAATATATATATATATATGGCCCTCATGTGATGGTGAAGAGACTCTAACTCGAATTTTTAAACTCTCCATAATGGAGAGTTACGAACTTACTACTGAGCTAATAACACAGCATCCAGAGGTGCAGCAGCCTCTAATTAAATTAAATGGGTTCATTTGACCCACCCAATTTAGAAAAATATCAAATACAGTACTTAAATTTTTAATTTTTCGAAATGATTATACTAAAATTACTCAACTAAAACATTTAATTGACCCATTAAAATGATCATACTAAAATATTTAGATAACCCCGTTAAAATAAATTAATATTTATGTTTTTTTATTGTTATTATAAAGGGGATTGCGACGACAACTTTTACTATAAATAAAATAAAAAATCATATATTAAAAATGATGTATTTAAAAATATTAATAATTGAGTAATTATTCAGTACTTAAAAAATATAGATATTATGAGTATTCTTATGAATATTATTATAAAGTATTTTTTAATATATTTGATGTGAAAGTTTTTTTTACTAGCTGTAAAATTATACTGAACTCATTTTTTAACTATGCCACTGACAGCAACATTAGTTCAATGGTGTAATAGAAATCTTACTATAAATTCGTATGTTAAAACATAATCAATAATGAAAATATATAATAGGTAGGCAATTTTGGAATTTTACAAGCAGAAGGCTAAGCATATAATAAAAAGAGAAGTGTCCAAAATCAAATTGACATATACGAATACAACAATATATATAAATATAAAGAAGAAAGAAAGAAAATAATAAGAAGAAAAAACAGTGTGGGGTTGGGTTGGGAATGAGCTGTCCCGCTGCATTAAGATGCCTTTTACTATGATGCTTACCTGCGCTGTCTATCTGCGACTAAACTAACACCATCCCCATCTCTTTTCACATTTTTTTTACCTTCCAAACTAAGAAAAACTCCTTTTAACAATACCATGTTGATATTTATCATTCGATAAAATAATTTTTATTTTTAATTCAACAGTAAATATTAACATTTCCACACCCAGCGTTGCTCTACTTTTCAATCATCCATGAATGTTAATAAAGTACGCTATTTACGTTAATACTAACCGTTTGAAAATATATATCTTATTCTTAGCACCCGAAGTTACCCTAGTTTTCAAGAAAAGCGAAAAAAGAGAAAGACAAAGTGTTGAATCGAAATTTACGTGTAAATTAGGGTTTCGTAGAACAAGTACAGAATGGAGATTACAGTTACAGAGCAAGAGAAGAGCAAGAAAGAGGAAGCAGGAACTGAATTTACATGAGCAAATCTAGAGGTAAAATAAAAAAAAGGAATTTGCACTCATACAAGTACAATAATGTCCTTATACGAGACCAGTTTTGTTAGTTAAAATAAGGGTAGAATCGGGTGCAAAATATTTTTACGTAATGTAATAAGTAAATATTAAATTATTAACATTCTCTTTTTTTTTTTTTTCCTTTTCTTGACCCCACGAATGGACTTTTTTTATTTTTTATTTTTTTATATTTATGTGTTTGTGTGAGTTGAGGCAAAGACAAGAGTCAATCAAGAAACAAAGCAACCCCACAAACTCTTAGTCCTCTGCAACCTATTATAACTCTCTCTCTCTCTCTCTCTTGTTTTTCAAGAAAAACATGAACTAGAAGAGAAACATTTGGATCAATTTGTCTGAAAATCAAACAAAGTTTCCTTTTTTTTATATTTTTTTAAATAAAATTTAAAAAGAAAAGAAAGAACATCAAATTCAAAGCCACCCCACCACCATATGGAGCTTACAGATATGCAAACCAACGAGCAAAGCCAAGAACCCCACCAACACCACCACCACCACCACCACCACCACCGTCAACAGCAGGTTTCTTTTGACGGTAGATCATCTGGCGGCGGCGGAGGAGGACCACCACCAACTCAAGGCGGCCCATTTATGGGCTCCATCTCTATCCAAGCTGGCCTTTCTCATCATCTTCACCACCATCAAACTCTTTCTTCTACTTCCTCTCCTCCTTCTTCTTCTTCTTCTCCATCTTCCTCTTCTTCTTCTTCCACTTCAGCCTCCACGACATCCTCATCGGCGCCACCTCATCTCGTCGACGCTTCTCTTGCCATCGCCACCAGATCTGTTCCTCTTCAAGACTCCGCCAAGAAAAACCAGCAGAATCTTTCTATAGTTATAGCCACAAATAACACCACCACCGCCGTAGCTCCACCGCCAGCTAAGCGGTCGACGAAGGACCGACACACGAAAGTTGATGGCCGAGGAAGGCGAATCAGAATGCCAGCGACTTGTGCAGCTAGGGTTTTTCAATTGACTAGAGAATTGGGGAATAAGTCGGATGGAGAAACGATTGAGTGGTTGTTAAGACAAGCGGAGCCGGCGATTATCGCAGCCACCGGAACTGGAACTCTTCCGGCCAATTTTTCGACTTTAAACGTTTCTTTAAGGAGTAGTGGATCCAGTCTTACTGCTCCGCCTTCAAAATCAGCTCCACATTCGTTTCATAGTGCTTTGGGTTTAACTCATCATCCTCACTACGAAGAAGGTTTTGCACATACATCTTTGTTAGGTTTCCATCAACAGCAAAATCAGCATTTACTAACAGCAGATCAAATAGCTGAAGCGCTACCCGGCGGCGGAGGAGGAGGAGGAGAGAGTGGTGCCGGTGGCGGTGCTAATTCTGGTGAGAATAATTATGTTAGAAAACGATACAGAGAGGATTTATTCAAGGAGGAAAGTCATCAACAGCAACCAGCTGAAAGTGGTGGCGGAGCTAGCGGTGGTGCCGGAGTTGGAGGAGGCTCTCCTATTAAAGGATTCAAAAGTGGGTTGGAGCCAAGTAAGCAACAGCAACAACAACAAGAAACGGGTTCTTCTGGACTAGCAAGGCCATCAAATATGGTACCTGGAGCAGCCATGTGGGCAGTGGCTCCAGCACCAAATAGTGGTGCAGCAAGCACATTCTGGATGCTACCGGTGACTGGAGGCGGCGCCACATCAGGCGGTGGACCATCGGAGCAACAGATGTGGCCTTTTTCAACAGGTGGGAACACAATGCAAGCTCCATTACAGTTTGTACCAAGAATTAATTTCCCAGCAAATCTTGAATTTCAAGGCGGAAGAGGAAATGCTTTGCAATTGGGTTCAATGCTAATGCAACAACAGCCATCGCAGCACCTTGGATTAAGCATGGCGGATTCGAATTTGGGAATGTTAGCTGCTCTTAATGCATATTCAAGAAGTGGATTAAACATAAATTCTGAGCAAAATAATCCATTAGAACAGCACCATCATCATCACCACCACCATCATCAACAAGGTACAGCTAATAGTGGAGAAGAAGATCCAAATAATTCTCAATGACAATGAATTAGATTAATATAATTAATATGGTTTTGCAAGATTTGGGAATTGATTTTGTGTTTTATTAAGTGTTAGTGATTGATATTTTGATTTTGAATATTGTTGTTAGATTGATGTGAAGAGAGGATTGAGTTTGTAATTTGTTTAGTTTGGTCCGAAAATCGGACAAAGAAGAGAATAGATTAGAGAGAGAGTTTGTTTGTATAGGAGGATAATTAATTTGTTTGAATTTTAGTTATTTTTATCATTTTCTTTGTTTGTATAAGCAAAATGAACAGACAAAAATGTCCTCAGATTGTATTTTCAAAATGGTTTTAGCAAAAATTAATTATTACTAATTCAAATTTATTTATTTATTTATAAAGCAGTTTTCTTTTTAATGATTCATCAGGTATTTAAATCTACTAATAATTTAATTAATTTAAATTTATACCAAATATATTTATTTACAAAATGAGGCAAAGCGCTCTCAGCGTAAAGAAGGTCCGTTTACTTCAAGAATGGCAAAAGTCAGTGAGAAGAAAAGCAAAGAAATCTTGTTTCCATGATAAGAGTGAGTGGAAGAAACTGTTGGACAAATTCTCAACTTCTACACCTGCGTGTTAGCTTACAGGTTTCTTTCTTCGTTAGCTCAAATTTAGTATTTATAATAATTTCGTCTCATTTTCTTTATTAAGTGTTAAATTCGTTTTTGCCATTCAATTTTTGGAAATTATTACGATAAAATGCTCTCATTTCGCATGATAATCAATTATGCAATGCCAATTGTCCTTTATTTTAAAATAAAATATGTTAATTTGATAGCATAAAGATAAAAATTATCTATTTTAAAAAGTAGATAGATAAAATATTTTGTTATAAAATTTTAAAATGAGAATCATTTTACAGTGTTATGATAAATGAAAATGGCAAACATATAGCTTTTACTGTGTATTGTCAGTTAGTGTTTTTTACCCTCCTTTTTCATTTTCAATCTTTTTCATCTGCCTTTGTTAAAAGAAGAAAGAACCAAAGAAATATATATATATATATATATATTATACAGATATTGTGTATATTATAAGAAAAAGGACAGTCAATTTCTTCTGGTATGTTTGATGATGATGTCTTAAGCAGCAGAAAATCTCCCATTCTTCCAGGAAAATTAATGTCACTTTGGTGTTGATGATTACAAATTGCTTATATTAACAACAATTTCAAGAGGCAGATACAATAGAATAAATTAATCTTTATAATAAAATAAAAATGCTATTTTATTTGATGCAGCTTGTTGTCTATGTTTTCTAAAATTAGAAAAAATCATAATAATTTATGTACGTTGGATTTTGAGAAAGGTGAAGAAAGAGGCTGAGATTGAGAATCTTATGATTGATGAATTAATTTTTTGACTCGGTGAGTTATGACCGAGTCTAGATAGGTGGGTTTTTTTGTTAATTACAGCTCCAGAGAGTGACTTTTTGTTTTGACTTGCACAGTCAATTCAGAAGACTTTCACGTTTCATTGCTCAATCATTTTTCAGGTATTTGCATTAGATATCCTACATCTTTTAGCTATCTATACTTTTGCCCACCTTACTTTCCTTTCTTCATTTTTTATATTTTTCGGGAAATAATACAAAGAATTTATGTATTTGGTGTACCTAAAAAAGGCCAAGTAAATCTGTTCATGATTTGCATTAATCCGTACAATTCAATCAAAATGCACAGGATTCATAAACATGGGATATATATTTGATTATTACTCTACTCATTATCTTTTTTATAATCCAAGGAAAATAATGTCTTCTAGAATGGAGATGATAATATACAAAAATTGAGTCAAATCCGGTCCATTTCATGCCCTAATTTTCCTTAACAACAGACAAAACTCAACTTTCATCCCCTTCTTAAGCAAAATTGAAAAATAAAATTGTAATTATTGTGTATCATATTATACATAAAATAAATGCTAACTAAATCATATTATATTTAATTTCATGGTTCTTGGGTACCACCAACCGCAATTTCCGCAACAAAAAGCTAAATTTGGGATTAATAAATTATACTTTATTTAACAGAAAGGCTAATTGAAATAGTACAACTATATATTTTGACTTTTACGTAAAATTTTATAATTATTTTGTTATTTATTATTTTGAAAAATGGGAAACACTACTGTTTTAGGAAAGTGTTTATATATATAATTATATATAATAAACAAGATCAGCTAAATAATAAATTAAATATTACATGAATGAACGGTCACGAAGCCGGCGGAGCATAGTTCATACGGTATGCTTGTGTCGTATGGAACAAAATAAGTGCACGCGCTTTACGTGCATCAATTATTGACGTGCCAAGTGCGGTTTTTGGTGGTAGCATCTGCACTTGTATTTATTTATTTTCATGCATGAATCATAATGAAGGACATGAGATAGGCTGTGCATGTTTTTAAATCGTTGGATGAAATAAACATACGTAATTCAACGATTCAAAAGCGTCGTGCACCATCTGCCTATTCTTAGCTTATTTCACTAATCCTATAATAAATTTACAGTTTCACATTTACACTGTACGTGCATGTATAAAATGTTCATGGATGTCTGAATTTTTGGAATAGAATCCAAGAATCAAGAAAAGGGAAAATTACAACGTTCTTATCTTTCTAAAAGTTCAATCACCATTGAAAAGTGAAAAAAAGTGGTCTCTAAAATTCTAAATCTAAAGCTAGGGTGCATACCTACCATATCATATAATATAATATTAGATACAAGTTTTATGGAAAGAATACTATGATTTGAACTTCACTTGGCAAACTCAAATATGTACAATTTACTTTCACAAGTTTGGAGACATTTCTTTTCATTGGCAAATTCTCAAATTTCACTACACTGTGGCAGCACATACTTCCCAATTCCCATCCAAAATTATGATGAAAACACTTTACATAACACCCTGATATCTAATTTCTCTGTACACACACAAAAAATAAAAAAGAAAAAATCTTGACACGCTTTACCTTCATTTAGTTGTGTAAAATTTCATGGAAGTTTGCACAAATGATCTGCATGTAACATCTGCACAGACTGACACAAAAGATATATAAAACTCGGTTAAGAGTTTAACTATTATACAATACAAATTAAGACAAGATAAAAAAAAAAGGAATAAAGTTGGCATATTCATGATGACCTGAGAAAATCGAGAATACATGTTTTACAGATTAAGAATCAAGTCAGAACTTAGAGTTCCTTCTTATCTTGCATTCGTTCTCGAGTTTCCAAGGGGATGAGAGACAATATCCGCATCCTGCAGTTAAACACGCGATTATTAAAGAAATGTAAGAAAACTGGACTCGGGTAATAATGTTAATTTTTGAATGATTTCAAATTATCCACGAACACTAGTATTACATAAAACTTTCCACAGTTGCAGGAGAACTTACCCATGTAAAAAGTTTTACGAAAGTTAAATAGCATGACAATAATTTACTGCAGAATGCAGGCATGTTCATATGCAAATTATTTTTCAGTAAAAGAGTTACTGTTTGGTGGATAACTTACGATACTGTATCTGCTGCATAAAAAATTGGAAGCTTTCCCAATCCTGCTCCTTTCCATTTCTTTCCTGGAAAGAAAATTTCTTGCTCAGCCTCTGTGCTTGTTGCAGTCAAAACAAACTGCACGACAATCACCAAGCGAACAAAAAAGTTCTAATATGCATGGTGTTCATGAGGAAACAAAACAGACAAACAGCTTACAGCCACCAAAGCAAATAAAATATGTACCAGTGGGAAAAGAATAGCCATGACACCATAACTTACAAGAGGAGAGAAGAAGAAGATAGCAAGAACACAAGGGCTTCCTGCAAAGACAATGGAGAAATTAGCGTTGGAAATGATATCTCTAAACCTAACATACAAAATCCTCCTATCAAGCAAGCCAAAGTATATTGACATGAAGGAAAATCAAATAATGATAGTTTCCAGGTTCTTCTTTTTGAGCACTCAGTGAACAGTCATGCACAGCTTGGGTGCATGGAACATTTATTGTATATGAAATTGCCTACAGCAAAGCTGGGAAATCACAAGAAGAATAGACTCCAGTTAGATTTTTTTTTTTTTTACCAAAACCAGCAAAGAAGGCCCAATTAGTTTGAAAGAAGTCCAGCCGTCTGTCCAGAGCCACTTCAGTCAAATTCCACTTGTACCTAAGTTTAGAAGAACGGTAAGCAATTATCCATCCAAAGATAGGTGCAAGACATCAAATAGCAGATTCATGTTTTTCACCTACTCGAAACAGTAGTAAGCGTACATCCAGGAAAGAAGAATGAAATTGAGTGCCTTCCCTATGTATGGTATGAATCCAGTAGCATAAACCTGCATGCAATTATTGTCAAGTGTTTAAACCAAAAGGCAAGAGCCCAGTAAAGTGGAACCAAGTTCCTCGCAAGCCAAAACGTGCATCTGCTGATAAGTGTGCAGAAAGTGCTTGAAGCTAATGATAAGATGAACTAAAATAACACAGGCAATGTCTTCAAATGTATGTATATTCAAACGTATAGCATACCTCTAAGAAAAAAAAGCTTAACAGCAGTATAGAATACACCTGCTCTCCAATTCCAATCATAACTCTGCACAAAGATTACACATCAAAGATGAACCTGACAGCATCCAATTCACAGCATGGTTTTGTATTCAAGAGAGAGAAAAGAATGCAAGAAAAGAGGGAAATTCAAAAAATCAGAAAACAAACAGTCACGAGTTGGAATCCTACCCTCCCAAACCAGCACGCTTTTCCTTTGGCACTATGATTCCTGATGATGATGATGATGTCTCATTCTGGTTCTCAGGTCCCACAACATTATGTTCCGTTCTTCCCATTGCAGCAAAACCAAATTTAGCAATTTCATTGTACCTTGATTAAGATTAATGCAAAACAAAATATATGAAATAAAAAAAGTGCACAGAAGCACCTCTTACTAAGATTAACAATCACATACTCAAACTCTCTCCTCCCTGCTCAAGAATGGTTAATTGGTGGTGACACAATTCAGAAGTCATAAATAATTGTAATTACAGAAAACATATAACCTAGATAGAAAAATATAACATCTTATAAGAAAGTAGTAATAGTGCCATAATAAAAGACAAGTTTAACTGCATCTCTGTCTCCCGCTGATGGCTACTATTACTGAGACAAAAAAATAAATATTAAGTAGTAGTGTAAAATATGACAATAACAAAGGTAAAATAAAAAGCAAAGATTACCAGAGAGCACTTAGAACAATGCTGAATACATACAATGGATAGAACCAAAATACCTGCTTGCAAAAACAGGAAAAGAAATTAAACCTAGTGAAATCAAAGGTAAGAATTATGGATCAGCAAGAAAAAAGACAGGATGATGATGACAAGAGAATGTGGCAGCTTTTAGGTTCTTGTTAGGTCACCTTCAGTCTACAATCAACTAGCAATTATGCATATATTGCTAACAACGTTTGCTATAGCGTAGGCTATGTCATGTTATGGTTCATGCTGACCTAGCAGTCAGAAAGTTTGAGTACTAAGGTCTTTCTAAGTCCCTTTCTAAGAGTTCCAATAGGTGCTTGTGATTTTATAATTTCTCAAGTTGCATTTTGATGCTTTCTTGGGTACAAGTACATAAAAAGATTGCATTCTTCAATTTAGGATGCAACTAATGAAATATATAAGCTATTCTAATTTCAAAAGAGAAATATCCTCACATACTTAAAATAGTAAGAAATTTCAATGAATTTACAAAAGTGAGATCAAGAAAGCAATAAGCGTGTAGGATTTCATACTTACGTAAAAGAGTTGTATGAGTCCAGCACGTAAGAAGGAATAAAGTTTTAGAATATTGCTATATGAAGATGTAGCTTGAGAACTAATATTTGAGACTTGATCAGGTAGGATCCATTGTAATGTTGGGATGACAACTGAATATAGGACCAGTATACTGCATGGAAATGAAGATTGAAGCATTTAAATCATAACCTCATGACATGCATAATTTCAGTAATAGTGTCCAGAAACGACCAGAAGCATGTAAACTAAGTTGGTGAAGAGGAAGACCCATAGAAACTACAATTTGCTTAAGAATTATGTAAATAAAGTAAAAATTGAAACTTTTTTGTGTACCAATTTGTGATTATATTATGATTAAATGTTAGTGACATTGATGTAATTAGTTATGGGTGGACTGACACTATGTTGGCTGTGGTACCATCGTCTTGATCAGTGACACGCTAATAAAATTAGCACTCAAATTCTAGAAATAAACCCAAGAAGACTACATCAGCTTTGCATAACCAAAAAGATTAACCAAGAACTGAAAAAAATGCTCTCAGTAACAGCTTATATATCTGATATCAACCTAATCTGCAATCACCTTAAGACGCAACAGTACCCAAATAATCACAATTCTAGCCACTTTATTACAGTGCTCCACTCTCTACCACTATAATATTCCCTAAGATGACCAGCAAAGCTCTTGATTATGAAGTAAGATTTTGTTGTATCCATCCAGTCCATTTAGAGGTCCAAAGTAGTTATTTTTGAAATTATCTTTTTAATACATCTTAGCAAAAAGCTAGCATAAAGTTCTCAATAAAGGTCTGCCTTGAGCCAGGCCATGAAATTGAACAAACAACTAGCAGGAAAACCATACTAACACCAAAATTAAGCAGGACAATGTGAATTATTGACTAATGCAGCTCCAAAAAGTAACATGAATTCAAATTGATAGTCGTGTATCTTAAGCTCTAAAG